>JANXHW010000001.1:199745349-200945349 GCA_026170595.1 Plestiodon gilberti rubricaudatus | reverse complement strand
TGAGGGTGCTAAGAATATAAAATATATCTAGACCAGCGGGTGGCACAGTGGGTTAAACCGCTGAACCATGAGCGGTCGATCGAAAGGTCGGCAGTTTAAATCCGCGACAGGATGAGCTCTCGTTGCTTAGCCAGCTCCTGCCAACCTAGCAGTTCCAAAGCATGTTAATATGAGTAGATAAACAGGTACCGCTTGCGGGAAGGTAAACAGCGCTCCGTGTTCCAGCCGCATGCTACGCGCTGCAGCAAGGAGAGTCATGCCGGCCACATGACCACGGAGGCGTCTTCGGACAACGCTGGCTCTTCGGCTTTGAAATGGAGATGAGCACCACACCCTAGAGTCGGACACGACTGGACTTAATTGTCAGGGGTCACCTTTACCTTTACCTAGACACTGTGACCGGGGAGTAAAGGGACAGAACTACATTTCTTAGGATTCCCCAAGGAAAGGGAATGACTATTAAAATAGCTGATTCTTAAATATGTTACTAAGGTACAATAAAGTGGAATAGGAATTCTTTTTTCAGTCTTGTAGTAGCAATTTCTCTTTTAAATATTTTGGAGAAGTTAGTGGTTAGACTGGAGGATGACAGTCAGGCTCTCAGGGAGGCAGAGAGAAGGCTACTTTGGTAGCATAAGATACAGCGTCCTGCTTGAATCATCTAGTTGGACAACCCAACTCCAAGTGACAGGGCAGGGAAAGCTAAGCAAAATGGGCCATTTCAGGCAAAAGATAGCAAACCTGTTTTCAAGGCAGCACATCAGAACACTCACACTCACACTCACACTCACACTCACACTCACACTCACACTCACACTCACACTCACACTCACACTCACACTCACACTCACACTCACACTCACACTCACACTCACACTCACACTCACACTCACACTCACACTCACAGGAAGGCAATGGCACCACTCTGATTTCCCCCTTCCTTATAGAAGAAGGAAGGGTAAGAGATTTAAAAAGAAAGAAGAGACAGTGTTATCTGGCACTCTGCTTCAAGCAGCAAAGTGTCACAGGTTAGCACTAACCAACGTATCAGTAACTTCTGCAGTCCAACTGAGGTTAACTTCTACGGTATTCTACTTTGTAGGATAGTGTATTCAGATCAATATAATGGATTCAGAACCCTTTTGGAGGTTCCACCCCTCTATTAAATTACAGTGCTACAGTTTTCAGAAGCCTGAATTTGAAAATGACAGAGCTATCTGGTACCTACTATAGTTCTGCTTTTAGAAAAAAAAAGTCTCGTCTCCTGTACTTTTCTTTTTGACAAAAACCAGAAAATAGTTGACATCATCAGCTGACATTCTGCAGGCTCTTTTGTCTCTGAAAAATAAATAAATAACTTGCACACACATGCAATACATACCCATACCCATAATGCCGGGAGGAAAAGAAAAGAAGAGAAAATGTACATCAGAACTCTAGTGTTGGTGTTTTGGGTTTTTTTTTTTAAAAAACAAATGTAGGTTGTGAACACACAATTTCAAAACATTAAGCCCAAGGCGGCTAAAACGAAAAGCATGAACTGAAAGAAGTACAGTATTAACAAAACTAAGAACCACAACTGAAAGGCCACACACTGAACATCCCTACCACTGCTGCAATCACCACATCCCTCCAAAAGCGGAACAGAAAAGCCAGGTTTTGACAAGTCTCCTGAAAGAGTGTAGGACAGGAACCCCTTGGACTTCCATGAGGAGGGTTTCACAATGTTGGTGCTACCACTAAAAAGGTCCTGCTTCTAGTGGATGTCCATTGTGCCTCTGAGGGCAAGGGCACCTGGGAACAAGGCCCGAGTTGACAGGCAGTGCATACAGAAATGCATGACAGAAGAAACATGCAACCATGTTCAGGTAGGATGTAGAAAGCAACAGAGAACGGAGGCTGAGAGGGAGAATGGTAAATGCTAATGGGAGGAAAGAAAGGGAAGCATTTATTTGTTCACACTCATTAGAATATCTGTTTTAAGCGATGGCCATTTCTGATCGTCTGCCATACATAGTATTCATTTAGCGACGCTCAATGCCTGCAAGGGAGCAGAGAAGGTGAGAAAGGGAAGATGCTTGCTAAGATAGTCAGGACCCAGACTGTTTTAGGGCTGCAAAGATTAAACCAGCACCTTGGATTGAGTCCAGCCAGAAACTGGAAGCCAATGAAGAGGTTACAAAATAGGCGTTACAGGATTTTAGGGGGTTGCACACATCAAGAGACAAGCAGCTACAGTCTGAGTGGCTCGTCTTTCGTGAGCAATCCTACAAAGAGAGCCTCACTACAGCACATTGCTTCACTTGATCGGGTAATATATATTTAAGTAATGCAAATCTATATTTAAGCAAAGCAAACCCCCCCCCCCCATAAGTAATATTCTTTTGAAATACCATGGTTCAGAAAAGGCCGAGTAAAACTACTCATTTTTGTATAGAGGACACTGTACAGGCAGAGTTACCACAAGGCTAATAAATAGGCATTGTGGCAAGCTCAGCTTTGTTCCCACTTCCTCCAAACGGCAGTAATAGATACAAAGATGCAGAGTGTACACTAATCTTAGAAAGGAAGAGAACCTTGAAGGTCCCTTTCAACTCTGATGTCTATGAAAAGTGATGCAGGTTAAAGGCAATCAGTCCTGCAGAGCTTGTGAAACTTTGCATCAGGCACCAGTTAGTACTGATCAACCATTCAACAGAAAAATGGTCTCTGCAGGAAAGACCTTGGACATGAACAGTGGCTTCCCATGTGCATGCTATATGTTTTATTGCTGATGACTTTTTTGGGGGGGGTGATGGCCAGCGGGTGGCTCAGCGGGTTAAACCGCTGAACCATAAACTGTCGATCGAAAGGTTGGCAGTTCGATTCCCGCGACGGGGTGAGCGCTTGTTGCTTGGCCAGCTCCTGCCAACCTAGCAGTTCCACAGCATGTTAATGCAAGTAGATAAATAGGTACCGCTTGCGGGAAGGTAAACAGCGCTCCGTGTTCCAGCTGCATGCTACGCACTGCGGCAAGGAGAGTCATGCCGGCCACATGACCACGGAGGCGTCTTCGGACAATGCTGGCTCTTGGGCTTTGAAATGGAGATGAGCACCACACCCTAGAGTCGGACACGACTAGACTTAATTGTCAGGGGATACCTTTACCTTTTATGCATAGGAAGAGGTTGTGCATTTCAGCATGATTTACGGCACAATCCTGAGTAACTATCTGCCTGCGGAGCACGTGTGGTAAAGCGCGTTTTTGGCACCCAGGGAGTAAGGCTCACCGGCGTGCAGGCCAGCAGGCCTCACTTTGCGGCGGAAACCTGCTGCAGCCACTGCAGTTCCTCTGGTGTGAGCAGGGACGGGGTGGGTTGTGAGGGAGGGCGGCGATTGGCCAAGCTGGCCCAGGTGGGGGTGAGGATGTTGGCTATGATATCCCCGTTCCGGGGCTCAGCTATCAATCCTTACACTGCTGCCTCAGATATCCGCTGGCTTGAGAGTCAGCGGACATCCAAGAAGGCCCATTGGGGCCTTTCAGCCCTACACCGGGGGGAAGGGGACGTTTGTCCCCTTCCCCCCAGGAGACCCCGGGCTGCACCAGAGCGGTCTGGGAAGAGCGTAGGATCCTGCGGCTGGCCTTATCCCTCTTTATATAGGATTGGGCTGTTGGTCTGTTACCTTCCCGAGGAGAAGAGAAAAAAAATATCTTGAATGTTATTCAAAACTGCTTATGCAAGATGGAGAGGGGAAAGAAAAGGAATGGTAGCAGTTTCTTAGAAGACCTAGGCAAAACCCAGTATAAGCGAGGCTGCAATCCTATACACCTTTACCTGGGAGTAAGTCTCATTTAACTCAGTGAGACATACTTTTGAGTAGACATGCATAGGATTAGACTAAGTTTTATAAAAAGATTGATTGCAAGCAAAGCATGAGTAACCCCCCCCAAAAAAAGAACATTAACAATGAATGCTACCAACGTTTTAAAATACTGTACAAACACCAGCAATAGCTCACTACACAGATCACCGACTTGATTTTCACTGCGACTTTGCATGCCAGACCCTGCTCCACCGCCCTCAACAACAAGAGGTGGCATGCATGGCCCTATGGAAGAGATACCAGAATGGCCTGGCTTCTCATAACAGTCCATAGACCTTGCATGGAAGCTGTCATGGCCAGCAATTGGTGTCATGGTGGTGGTGATGTGCTATAACGGTCTATGGACTGACAAAGATTTAAGTAAAACGGGCATCATAGCCATGTATTTTTAAGGATAAGGACTTGAATAAAAGGACTTGAATTAAAAAGTATTTTTAATTTGTTTTATTCAAGTCCTTATCCTTAAAAATACATGGCTATGATGCCCGTTTTACTTAAATCTTTGTCAGTCCATAGACCGTTATAGCACATCACCACCACCACCACCACCACCAAGGGGAAGCCCAACTGTTTGATAACAGGTCTAATCTACAGTGACCAAATAAAATCTCTTTCAGTTTAGTTGTTAATTGCATGCCAAGTACACTTAATGGTGGCAGACACTCAAGAAGCTTCTGTTGCACCGACTAAGGCAAGAATAAAAACAACATTCCATAAATTTTCTAGAGCCAGACAGGCTACGAAGGATAACAAACTTCAGTCACTCCCAATTTATAATTTATATTATAGTTTTATTTAGAAAGTAACATATGAAGGCAAATACTGTGCACTTTAAAAAAAAAAACGTAACCCATTTAAGTAACGGACTGATGGTTAAGGTTCACATTCCCGTTGTGTGAAGAGTCCCTGAACAGTTGTCTTTCCTGTCACTAGCCCTGATAAACCTATCCCAGTAACTCTTCACAGGAGTTCTCCTAAAGATGAGCTACAGCTGAAACAGGTTCAAAACCACCACATCAATGAGAATAAAAGTTATGCCACTCCAGGTGACAACAGTGGCTGGGTGGGTGGGTGGGGGGCTTTGCCCAGCTTAGGTTGGTGCACTATCTGCATCCATATCTGTGTCAATCAGAACACTAACCCACCATGCTCGGGTGAAACTTGACTACTGCAACACACTCTAAGTAGGGCTGCCCTTGAAGACTGTCTAGAAGTTACAGTTAGTGCAGAATGCAGTTTTGGTCCAGGTGATTTGACTCAGGCTATCCACTGCTCCTGTGGCTACACTTGCTGCCAATCTGTTTCCAGACTCAATTTAAGATGCTAGTTTTGACCTTCAAAGCCCTATATTAATAATAATAATAATAATAATAAACCGTATTTATACACCACTTTGCTTGGGACCAGGATAGTTGAGGAACCACCTTCTCCAATACAAACCAACCCATCCCCTAACATCAGCAGAGGAGACCCTGCAGCTCATGCCACCTCTGATGGAGGCCAGATTGATAGCAACAAGGAGTAGAGCCTTCTCTCTGGCAGCACCTTTATTATGGAACTCCCTCACAGTAGGATGAAGAACTGTCCCCTCCCTGTTAGTCTTCCGGGTAAGGCAGATAACTTTCCTTTCTCATCTAGCCTCCTCTTCTAATTTAGTTGCTTTTTCATTTCTGGTTGTATTCTGTATTTTGTCTTAATGCTTATTACTGCACTATTATTTATATTTTTTGTGATAATGCACTTCATATTTTGTTCCTATTTTTGCATTTTACTGTTTATTTCCGCTATGTTGTAAGTAACCTTGAGCGCTGCATTCACATCTCAATCCTAAACATGCCACCTAATGGCGGCGCGCATCCTGCACTGGTGCTGACAGCCGTAAAGCAGTCTCTGCCATTTTGTAGGTCCAGCACTTTGCACTGAATTGTAGAATGGGGGTGGGGTGATGTCTGCATATGCATGTGCATGCACACGAGCGCGCACATGTGCATGAGCATGAAGAAAGTAAGTCCAACTTGCTTGTGCAAACTGGGCCTAGTTCGAACACTTATTCCTCCATGCTAAGTACCTGTATTCAAACAATTTTTGAAAAATGAAGATAGGCACGCCATGAGCAACTTCATCTGCATTAGTTTCTGCTTTCAACTTTGCCTTTTAAAAGGCAAACTTCTTATCCCAGAAGGTTTTTTAACATTTCTTCCCAAAAAACCCAAAAACTATAATTACTACTACTTATTTCTGTAGCATTTAAGAACTAAATACAGTACAGAAGCTAAGAAACAAATCCTGCCCCCAAGCAACTCCGGTACAACTGAGGTTCAATAATAAGGTAGAGAAGAAAATAAAAGGAGAAGAGAATAGCTGGAGGCCAAGAATTTCCTTTATTCTACAAAAATCATTCTGTTTAGAAAAATCCAGTTACATGAACACCCTGTGATGAATCCGGATGAAGATAAACCTTTAAAAAAATCTAGTAAACAATTCATTTTTAGTTGTCTATCTTGGTTTCTGAACTGCGTTTGGTATATGCATTCAGATGCCATCCACTTTGAAAGACTTGGCAAATATGAAATGCTTCTTTATCCTTATCTATATGAACAAGTACGTTTTTAGGTAGACTGATCTTGGATGAAAAAACTGCTTGGGTCAAACTGTCAAATTAAGACCAAGTATTGAAAGCACTAGCTTAGCAAAACATTACTAGAAAAAGAGATGCTAATTACAAAAAACAAAAACAAAAAACCAAACCTGAGTTAGTTAACTTCTAAACTATTGCAATTTATTATTATAGTTGATGTTATGCAACTATAAGTGAATGTAAATTATATTCAAGAGATTTTCCTGGCATTTATCTTGAAACCACAGGAACCAATTTTGTTTAAAATGTAATTAAAAACTATACGACACAATTGTGGATACAACTACATAGCAAGATGGGGGATGTCCACTTCAACATGAAGAATACATGTACCACCTGGGAGCCACCTCCTTCCTTCATTATCTTTAGGGCACCATGATGAAATTCAAATGTAGGTTGTCTCCTACACAAAAGTGTGTTCTTGGCTTCACAGAGCTGGATGTCTGCTTAAAGCCAAACAACAGGTGGTTAATGGACAATGGTCAACTAAGAAGAGCTCCAAGCAGGGCCAGGTCAAAACCTCCTGGCACCTTAGGGAACTTGCCAAATGCTCCCCTCCCCCTTAGCTGGTGGTGTACCAGCTTTTGCTCTTCCTACTCCCTGGACTGAATAAAGGAAGAGGGGGCGCAGAAGAGGAAATGTGGAGGAGAGGAGAGGAGAGTGGTGAAGAACTAGACTGTCCAACTTACTCTCATTTCCTCCACACTTCCTATTCTGCTCTGTCCTTCCCTTCCTTTTCCAATCCTTGGGGTGGGAAGAGGAAAAGAAGTAAAAAGAACAGTGGATATGAGTGGGTGGATAGAAGTGAGCACCCCCTGTTAATTTGCTACCTGAGGCAAAAGCCTCAGTTGGCCTCATGGATGGGCCATGAGGCCCTGACCTCAAGCTTTCTTTTTGGCCCCAGAATTTTAAAAGCCAAGATTCTGGTGGGCATTCAATTAGGTTTGCCAAGTCAATGCTTCTCAAATAACTAAGGCATATCATCAAACTCCACTTTCTGTTTCATGGAACCAAACCTTTCTTCAACAGAGAGAAGGAAACTTCAGAATGGCATAACTTACAGCTTCAAGGGGATTCCATCAAGTTATAAGTAGAAAAACTGACTCCTAATCTTAAGATGATGTCTCATTGAAATGTCAGGCAGCTTCACCCTTTCCCCCCCCCAAAAAAAGGGGGAAGCATGCATACCGTTTAAGAGAATGATATGTATTGCATACACTCACCCATCCACCCAGTAAGGGACAAATGGGCTATTATTGCTCCAACCATAGCAAAGCTAGTCAACATCCTATTGCTTGGATCAAATGTGTTTAATTAATGCAGGCCTGTAGAGAGAAGAGGCACCACATGTAGCTTGTTCTCAGACATCAAGGATGGAGAGTGTTAAAGAGACTATTGTTGCGACTCAGGCATTGGTAAAAGGTCTAAACAGCTGGGAGCCTTGCTTCGATCACAGAAGCATTATAAAACAGAGACACATGATGGTGCAGCTGTTTCCAAACTATGCTATCAGGCCTCCGTTGGCAAAGAAAAAAGGGCAAAAATAAATATGCAGTAGAAAACAAACCACATCAAACACAATGGCTGCAACTCCCTGACACCTCCTTATTCCAGGTCACAGACAATAAAAGAGCAACTTTGAACACTGCTAATATTCCAGAAATCAGTGCTGTGTGCGATGCATTTTTTTCCTTGTAAGTTGTACATTTCAAGACATCTATTTGGATAGTTTAGCACTACGCCCCCCCAAACCTGATATAAAAATAACTAAGGGCCCAATCCTATCCAACTTTCCGGCACTGATGCAGCTGCAATGCAACCCCAAGATCAGGGAACAAAACATTCCCTTACCTTGAGGAGGCCTCCATGACTGCCTACCACCACCACAAGGTGCCACACATGCCCTGTTGGCACAGCTGAATCAGTGCTAGAACGTTGGACTGGATTGGGCCCTAATTGTACTTGAATACATGACATTCTGGGCCTCCACCACAGATTGCATGCTGCTGGAACTCCCTCTGAGCCAGCAGATGTAAGAGTCAGAGAGGTAGGAAAAAAAAAACAGTAAGAGCTCCCACTGAAATTTTACCTCAAGTGAACTTTGAAGTAAGTTTAGAGGGTCCTCCTCCTAAAGCAAAACATGTAAGGAATTTTGAAAGAAGCCAAAGGTTTTGATAAGACTAGCGAAGCTTCTTGGGAGATTTCACATATTAATGTTATTTGCTGTATAATGAGCCCTTTAATCTCAAAGAGACGTGATGGATTTGATCGCCAAGCAGACTGAAGCGTAACATTACTTGAAACAAAATAATGCGTTCCTGACTTGAGGTCTTGCTAAATGCAACATGATCATAACAACACTTCAGAAAGGGAAGGGGAAACAACAGGCAGTAGCTGTAGATCTCTTAACTACTGACACTAATAAATCACACAAAGTCATTTAGCCACTCAGTCATGAGTTCCATTACTGATCAATAACCCCTTTCCCTAAATCATATCAATAAGGACTTCTTTAGGAAAGAATGAAATTACTACCAAAAATAGCAGCTGAAAGGCATTAAAAGAATTTAGTTTTAGTTGGTCTTCATCCACTCTATACTCCCCCCCCCTCCAAAAGAAAAAGAAAGTATTGTATAAGCATCAGCGGGGCAGTGTCAAAAGTAGATTTCCATGGTAACAAGCTACAGCCTAGGTAATAAAGTCCTGTTAACAGTTGCAGATACAGATTTTAGTATCAGATGGCTCTAAATATAAGCTCTTGCCTTTACTTTGGAATACAACAGGTAGATTATATAGGCATCAGCTCAACAGATCTTTAAAAATGCTAAGATTTGAAGACCTGGCCCACAGTTAAATTACTGTACACTGCAGGTGGCTAACTTTTTTTAAAAAAATAGGAGCTGTAGGATATTGCTGGCTAATAATTGGTTTTTGCATTCTCCATATCCTACAGGCACACCCCAATTCATTTACTTCCCATTCAGCTCAAACTACAGTTTACCGTTATTTCAAACTGGCAACTATGGTTTAAGATTGAATGCAGTACTAAGTCTGATTTGGAGAGCATACAAACCAGTCCATATATACTGTAATGGGAAACTTTGGTTTGTGTGAAAATAATAAGTGAATTTGAATGCACAGAGAAAGAAAGGAGGAAATTTGTTGAATTGGGGTGCATGAGGGTATACAAGCCCAAGCTTGCTTATGGAACATTAAATCATGACTTGACGTTACCTGTGGACTAACTCCATTATCACAGTATTTTACAACAGCCCTGAGCCTTCATATTAATGATGTCGGGGGATGCTACTGAAATAATAGTAGCTTGTCTAAGGCCTCACTATGAACTTATGGCTGAGATGAGCTTCTTATTAGGGACTTACTAGTTCACTTCTTACCATTAGCTATACCAGCTTTAATGCCTTCACTTGCACTTAGAAGAAGTCCACTAGTATACATTCAGTCACTGCCCAATCCTAAGAGCACCACCCAATGGCGGCACACCTCCCATGCTGGCACTGACTGCCATAAAAGTCAGCACCAGTCGCAAAAGTGTCCCCTACAGCGCGCTGGTCAGCATGCTTCCGGGGACGCCGGCGGGAAGGCCTCCGCCTTCCCAGAGGACATCTGGATGCGCACCGGGAAAGGTAGACTGGCAGGAAGGCGGGGGAGGGCATAACAGGGGCGGGGAGAGGGCATAACATAGCAAAATTGCTAATGTAGGTTTGAGGAGACCCGTTGTGGGCCACGAGGCTTACGCAGGGGTAAGGGGGCATCCCTTTTTCCTGCGGAAGCCTCCCAGTCCATCCCCCCCCCCGCACTGGATGCAGCGGCTGTCATTTTGGAGCCGCTGCATCAGTGGAGGGGGTGAAAGGATAGGATTGGGCTCTCAATGGATGACAGACAGAGGGATTTACAAGTCTATACCGTACTAAGAAATGGAGGAAACATACAATTCCTCATTTGCTTAACTTGGTCCCTACACTTTGTTTAAGACAAGTAATTGAAACACAAAGTCTTGCCCACCTGAAAGACTAACAAATATATATTTAGCTATTCTTATGTAAAACCACCTGCTCTTGCATTCCAGAGCCATTGGGTCTCCTCGTTTATAGGTCTGAGTCCACCCACTGAGGCTTCAACAGGAATCTAGGTTCTATCTCAAGACATGTGCAAATTAACTTTGCATTATCCATGGTTACTGCTGCTGCGAACTGTCACTGTGTTTATCTCTTAGACATATACTTTACATTATAGAAATCTTAAGTGTAATATTAAAACGATCACAGACTGTACCTCTTGCATTCCATAACCTTTGGCAACCCACTACTTACAACTGTTTTCCTCTCTATCTTAGCGTGTTCAGTTTTATATATACACAATTACACACACACACACACACACACACACACACACACGCCAAGTGAGGATAATGCTTCATGCATCAGATGAAGTAAGCTCCATCTAGTCCACAAAAGCTAAAATTGCCAGTCAGTGTGCCCCAAGACCCAGTTTTTGCTGCAACAAACTAATTTGGTTCTCTCTCTGGAAGTTTCTCCACAAAGATGCAGGTGACAGAAAGACCGGATGATCTGCCAAACTAATCTTCAGTAAATATATTGGAGTCTGAGCACATTATAGCAAAAGCAGCCACGGTGGTTTTCTTTTCCAGATTAGAGCCGGGGGTTTGCCAAACAAACTAAGTGAACATTCCATCAGTTGGTTCTTACTGAAATATCTGTGTGCCAATTTTACCTTTGCTATTTAGTTTTCATAGCAAACAGCTGAAAGGTGTACAAATACCCTGGAACTTAGACTAGTCATCTATGGAGAAACGTAATACATCAATGCGTTCGGAGATCTCTAAATATATAGGTCACTGGATGGTTTGATATGTTGTACCAAAACAAGTATACATGTATGTACCTATATCTAAGAGGCAATGTATGAAGTCTGCAGAACATAAAGGGGGACCATATGCGATGCATCAAAGCTATGCAGTGTCAACCACCATGTCCTTTAGTTATGAATCCTCATGCCAATATTGTAACAGGTCGATCTTGGTGCCTGACCACTAACTTCATCACATGAATGTCCGAACATTAAAAAAGAAAAGCTGCATAACATTTAAAATGACAGAAAGGTCCTGAATACTACAAACCAGCCAGCCAGCCCCTGGAGAAACTGATTTTGTTTTAATTAATTGGGGGGGGGGAGAGTCTCCCTATGTATTCTGTCAAAGAGGTTATTTTGGAAGTTTTGGTAATTAATATATTTAATAGGGTTCCCCCCCCCAGTAAATATTGTTGAGGTTCAGACGGAAGATTTAGTCAAGCAGCTATCTCCTGTCCTCCCCAAAAAAGTGTCATTTTTTAACTGCCTGGCTTGTAGCCTGGGGAATGGTGGTATAGAAATCTTCTAACTAATTTTTTTTTAGCAATGTGTACATTACAATCTTATTGTTTTTTGTTGTAAGAATTTACCACACAGTCGTGTCTGGATTCCCTTTCATCTCCTGGGATTAATTGCTGTAGCAGAGTGCAGTACAGACTATCAGGTCTTCAGCAGTAGGAAACCGCACTTCTTTCTTCAACAGTTAGAAAACCCATTGCTTCCCCCTATATGCTTTCTAGTACAATGCATCAAACATAGGAACTGAACTCATCAAGCACATGTCCCAAGAGTTGGCTAAGATTTTCTTTTCCTCACACAAGGACAATCAATGCTATTTAGTATACATGACTATATGGAGCACAGGGAATCGAAAGCAGAAGGTGACCAGGGACGCGACCATGAAAAGCCTACAATGCACAGTTACGGTCAATCTGTAAGTCAGCATTCCCACAACAGTACCAGGAAACTGAATAAGTTGCCCAGAAAGTCTTGTTTGGTTTCCCCAAACTGAATAAAAGTCAAACTGCTTTTAGTGACTACAAGCTTCCAAACACCCAAAGTATCAGCTGTTACCTGTTTCAGTAAGAACTGGTCCTCTGCGTTGATTTTGAGAGAAATGCCCAGGTGGATGGCTGACAGCACTACACCACTGATGACGGCAGCCCTCATTCTGACTGGCAACAAGGTGTAGATGCTGTAGATGAAAAATATAGTCCACCAGATCCCCTCCGAGGCACTCCTGGGCTGCATCAGCAAACAGCCAACCACTTGCACGGCCAACACCACCAGAATGACAGAGTAACACATGAGCCACATGTGGTCCTGGTGGAAATCATTGCGATTGCAAAGAGCACCCAAAGCCACCATCAACAGGATGGCGAGGGACAGAACCACCACATAGGGCACCTGGTAGTAGCCATAAACGGTGTGAAAGACCAGCATGACCAGACATACCAAAACCAACACTGCCATCAGCATGGTCAGGCTGCTCTGATTGAGACGGAAAAAATAGCGCTGGTATAGGTGCTCCAGCTTCTCCGACTGGAACTTCTTGGACCTGAAGATCTGCAACAGGCTGCCACAGCAGCTGCCAATGGAGAAGACAAACTCAGAGCCCCCATTGTCATCCAGCTGCTCCTCTTCTTCATCCAGCTCATCGATCTTGGCCTTGATCCGCTTTTCCTCCAGCCCCAGTTCCACAGACCGTGGACGTACTTCACCCTGCTCTCCGCCATAGCGCCTAGGACTTGTGGCTAGTGAGGGATCCCCTGCCTGGCGAGAGTGCTGACTCTTGTCACCCCCATAATCCTGCCAGGCAGACTTTGACCTGAAGCTCATCATCCTGCAGCCACTTATCCCATGGTTCCTGCTGCTTGGCAGCTCACAGTCTTCCTCGCTTCTCCACCGACTTGCCATACGGGAAGACTTCTTGACTGAAGTTCTGGTGGGAAAGGGGTAGGAATAGCCATTGGCTCTGGATTCTGCTTCTCCCCAGGCAGAGCGATGCTGTTCTGCACCTCCGCCTCCAACCCTGGGTGCAGCAGGGGCTCCAAACCCCGGAGGGCTCACACTGTTAGAGCGGGACATGCCCAGCAGGGGCAGAGATGGGTGGGAAATGTGGGACAAGCTACAAAGAAGCAGGAGGAAATCAATCACAAGAAATTCTGCTCATGGCAAGGAAGAACCTAGTCTTCCAAGCAGCACTTGCACCCTAGGAGGTTGGGTGCGGAAAAGCAAATTCTTCCGTCGTGGTGGTGGGGGGGAGAGATAAAATTTCAAGAACTTTTGACAAGTCAGTCCCGATTGAGTCCAAACAAAACAATGTTCCCAGTGATACACAAACGCAAACCCTTCTTAGAGGCAGGCAGGCCAGCCGGCCAGCCAGTGGGGGTTTCCTTCCCTCCAGAGGCTGGGAATAAAGTCTCTCTTTGCCCAGGATTTAAATAGCGACACACAAAGCTGCGAGTCGAGCTCTCCTCCCCAGGGAAGGCTGCCCCTTTGGTGAGGGAGCCTGTTGGGTCATTTTCTCTCTCCAGTCCCCAGTGCTTTGGCCATTTGCTTGTGCATCAATAATGCAGAGCCACGCAACATTGGCATGCATAGAAATAAACAAAGGTGGGCAGCGGGAGAAGAAGGCACCAGGTTTTTGTTTCCTCCTCCTCCTCACCCCTGAAGCCAAAACTGTCAATTAGAAATGCAACTTTGTAAGCATCGCCATCCATAAAAAGCCATCCTCACCACGGCAAATCCTCCCTGGTTCTGGGATCAGGGCAACCCTCCCACCGCAAAAGGATCAGGTTGCAAGACAGGTACTAAAGAGGCAGTACATTTCAGTGGCTGATAATAACGCTCTCCAGGAAGCAAAGCCAAACCACCAGGAATCGTCATTCTTAATTTTGCCGGGGGGGGGGGACTGTCTATTCGTTGGTGGTCATCTGGAGAGGTGCTGCAGCAGAGGGCAACCCGAGCGGCAGCGCCGGAGGCGTTTGGAAGCCGGCTGGGTCATGCTTGGATCCCTCCTCGTCCTCCAACTCAAGGTGCCCGACAAATTGCTCTGAACCCCCGACACAGTCAGCTATCCGTTCCCGGCGTCGTCGCTCTTCCTTCTCAAGCCGAGAACGACATTGCTGCAATGTGGAAGGGGAGGAAAAAAAGCTGAAGCCCCGACTTAAATGCATTTATATTGGAGGCTCGCTACTCAAATCAGAGACCGGAGTGGCTGAGGCATCCTTTTCCTGCTCGAATAATAAGCCAAATGGGTGGGATTGCTGAGGCTGCTGGGATGGCAATGCTGCTGCTCTTGGGATGGAACATTTTAAAAACCAGAATCCTCAGCTGACTGGTTCAAACGGGGAGGGGGTGGAAGAAGAGAAGAAATGTCGGAAGAGGAGCAATTATTCTTCCCGTTTCCAGATTCTCTCTCCAGGGAGCCGATTCATACAGGAGGGGGGGGGTCTCCCCAAAAAGCCGATGCTGCGCTGCTGCCTTCGTGCGAGGATGCGCGCTCTTCACTGCAGGCACCACCAGCAACAAGCAACGCAGCTCACTCGTTTGCTAAAGCAGTGATGCAAAAAAGCAGCACGCACGCATACACGCACGCAGGCAGTGGCAGACAGACACCAAGGCTGGGTGTGCAGTTTATTCCCTGCATCGGCATGAGAAGGGGGTGCAGTCCCTCCCCCAGTCCACCAAGCAGAAGAACTCTCCGCTCATTGCAAAGGGCCAGCCTTGCCTGCTTGACTTCCTTCCAACCCCTTCGGCGCGGAACTGCATACTTGGTCCTTTCCAGGGAGGCAAGCACCAGTCCGCCTCGCTCGCCCAGGCGAATGCTGCGCCTCTGGCTGTACGTTCTCTCGCTCACACGCTATTCTTGCCGGGAGATGCAACCCGCCCCTTTCAAACCAGCCCTTTGTACTGTCCCTCTCCGACTCAAACTACTGCCCAGCACGGCTCCACCCTAGGCTTGGAGCGACTGGCTCGCTGTTAGCCGCCGCTTTCGGCCATTGGGCGACTCTGCGAGCTGATCAGCAGAATGGACTTTTCGTCCAATTAGGCGGTCCTGTTAGGGGGAAGGAGGCGGTGAACTAGAAAGCCGCGGCAGCAGCTGACAGCTGCAAAAAAAGGGGGGGGGAGAGAGAAGGTATTTTAACTCCTTCAGGGCACTTCTCTCGTGACTAGAGTAATTTATTGTGCTACCGAGGCTTAGCCCAAGGGAGGAATAAATACGGGCAGCTAGCTTGTCTACATATTGCTGTTGTGTTGTGTCAAATCAGTTGGGACACGAATAGCCGCAAAGATCATAGAATGAGTAGTGAACCTCTGTCTGTGAACACGTGCAGCTGCATTATTATACTACTGAGTGAGACCAGCATCTAGTCCACTGTGGTTTAGTCTAGCTGGCAGCAGCTCTCTGAGACACGGGTCTTTTCAATGGCCCACCCACCTCCTAATCCTTCGAAACGGAAGAAACTAGGGATGGAACTGGGAATCTTCTCATATTACAGCATGAGTTCTTCTATCACTGACCTATTGTTGGCCCTGCTTGGTGTGTGTGTGTGGGGGGGGGGGGGGTGCCTCCAAGACTGGCCTGAAGCCTGAGCCTCAATCTCCAGGTTATGACTGAAAGCATTCCTTGGGATTTTAACAGGGTCTCTAGAAATTTCCAACATTACTCCAAATCCCCAGGAATACCTTCAGTCAGAGTGAAAAACCTAACCACAAATACTTATCCGGAAGCTAAATTCATATGCCATTCAGGACAAACAATTTTACAACAGAAATATGTGAGCACATCTACTCTTTGGGCAGCCCAATCTAAAGATCCGCCAGGCGGCCGAGGCCACCCACCGGATCCTGATCTCTGCCGCGGGCAGGTTGCAGCAGGCAGCCTGCAGCGGAAAGTCTACTCTGGGAAGGGGACGCTTGTCCCCTTCCCAGAGTGTAACAGCGGCTGGGGCTGATAGGCCTCCTCAGAATTCCGCCAGCTATTTTGTTGGCGGAAGTCGGGGAGGCCGTGTAATGGCTCAGCTGCACGGCCAGGGCCTGGATATGGTGGGAGCCATGCCCCCGCCCGGGGCGGCTGGGCCTATGGCCGCCATCCCAGCTTCGCCAACTCACCCTCATCTGCAGACCCATCCCACCCCCATCCGCCGGATCCTACCTTTCCTGGGTCCGTCAGTGGATCAGGGAAGGCCGGCCTTGCACCAGCCTTGCCTACTCGAAAGTAGTCGCAAACGTGCTTTACGGCACGTTTGCGACTAATTCGGGCAGCGGAACGCTCGTTCCACCACCCATATTTAGAACAGGATTGCGCCCTAAGTTCTGAAAATCAAGGCCATGAGCAACCTCCTGGCTTTAGAAGTAGGTTTTCTCTGTGCAAGGAGTGGCAACACTACAGTAGGCTTACCAGATTTTCAGGGACCCCAAGGGGGGCAGAAGTGACATCAAGGGAAGGCGGGTCAAAAACTGTGATGTCACGTCCGCCGGACGTGGGCGTGTCCAACGTGAAATAAATACAGTATTTTACCTTTTTTTCCCCCTCTTGCCATTTTCCCAATGCTATTTCTCAAAACTGATGATTCACATGCACCTCTGTTGTAACAAAACTGTAGTTTGATCCTCGGTGCCTGCCATCATAACTTGACAAAACATCACATTTGCTAGGGATGGCTGTCCAGGATATATTTCACAGTCAAGGCTTAAATTTGCTTTTTCTTTAATTGGTTTTGTAATATTACACAGTGTACATCTAAAACTCATATAAACAAGAGTACACACACACACACACACACACACACACACACACACACACACATAATTTCTCTTCCCTATTCTAGCCCATGTTAATAGCATTTACACATGGCACAAATACTGCGTAGGAAGTTAAAATGCTTTTTTTAAAAAGCACCTTATGAAAATTATCTAAGGATCTTTTAATATCTGAGGTTTGAATCCATTCATTAAGCCAGGTTCTTAAACTGTGTAGGGTGGGTGCCTGGGAGAGCAAAAACAGCGGTAAACTTGGGCATGGCCAGACACAGGTTTGGGTCTCTGTGGCAGTGACATGGCCTTGGGTATGTGCGATTGCACGATCTGGTTGGAAGAATGGAAGAAGACTGACAGGAATGTGAGCCAACTGGCAGGCACATTCCAATTTCTGGTGGGAGAACTCACTAACTCTGAGGGAAGAGAAACTGAAATCCCCCTCATGGGTAATGGCGACTGCAAGGCAACCTGACAAAAGCTGCCTGTAGGCAGATTCCAGTGACGAGTGGCACCAACGCTGCTGACGAGCCAAAAATTGCCCTAAATATGGGGAAATAGGCAGAAAATACAGAAGAAAAAGCAGGGACACACAGGGATTTGTCACAGCCCTGTAAGATAAAAGCTGACTGTCTCTGTGTTAAAGCCATCCTGGAGGCAAAGGAGAAGGGCTGACTGCTGAGTTGGCTGCTAGAGTCAAAAGAGAACCAAGGCTACAATCCTATATGCACGTTTACTTGAGAATAAATGCCCCTAAATAGAGAGGAGGAACTGGCTTCCACATAACCATACATGGGATACATAGGATTGTGCTGTAAATAGCTACCAGAGCTACACTTTGCTAGAGGATTGAGAAGCAAAAACATCAGTGGTGAGTGGTTGGGCACACTCTCCTCCACTTGAGACAAGAAGAGATTAAAGTCAAAAGTGTATGGGAATTTAGAGACCTCAGTTATATAAGGATTCAAGTACAATATATATGCAATACAATAACATTGCAGTGGTTCCTAAACTGGGAGGCATGGTTCCCAGGGGCAGTGGTGTAACTAGAGTGGAGCGGAGGCAAGTAGTTCTGCAAGACTCCATTACACTGGAGTCAGCTGCCCCTCCCCTTTGCTGTTGGAGCCATTCCAGCAGCGACAGGGGAGTGTCCTGCATGTTGCTGTTGCTGCCAGAATGGCTCCAACAGCAAGGGGGAGGGGCCGCTGACTCCAGTGTAACAGAGTCTTGCAGAACTACTTGCCTCCGCTCCACTCTAGTTACACCACTGCCCAGGGGAGCCACAGAGTGCCACGGAATCCTCTCAGAAAACAATGCAATGCCAATTGGCAGGCCTCAACATAATAGGGAGCCGTTGCCAATGGTCAAGGGAGGTGCAGGTCGAAAAGGTTTGGCAAACACAGCATGGTATGTAGCACCTCTTTCATTAGCAATCATATCTAATGATTTGGGTAACAATCATATCAGCCTCCTTAGGATGGACGGTAAGATTACCAGCAAATATCTTACAATTAATTGGTGATGAAGATGGGATCCAGAAAACCTTGAGCGGTACAGAACTGTAAGCACCTTGAAACTGTGTGAGATGGCAGGCTATTTTGGACAAATACAGGCCTTTGACTGTGCTGTGGAGGATCGGCCTACACAGGTACTTACGTAGAAAGGTGGGAGCCATATCTTGAAGTCAACTAGATTCTCCCAGAAAAAAAAATGTAGCAGCATTGTTGAGCATTATGGGAGGAAACGCATATTGTAGTCTTATACACAAGTAGCTTGCAAGCAAGTCAGTCTTTTAAAGAAATAGATGTTGCTGGACAGTTTACACTATCACCAAAACCCCTGATCATAGAAGGTTCAGATTTCACAAGAGATGCCAGCATGAAGACAAATCTGTTTCTTCATTTGCAGCAGAATTAAAAGGGCTTTCAGAATGCTGTGACTTCAAGAAGGGCCTGAATGATGCTCGCTGGGTTAAGAGACAAGTTTGTATCTGGATAGGCTTACCATATCAAAAGGGGGACAGGGAGCCTACACCTTTAACCATCGTAAAAAGAGGGAATTTGGGCAGGTGCAGCTCATAATGGAAGGGTGCAACAAGCTGCACCTGCCCAAATTCCCTCTTTTTACAATGGTTAAAGGTGTAGGCTCCCTGTCCCCCTTTCGATATGGTAAGCCTATATCTGGATTGCACCGCAGCTAGAGATACAGTGGAACTGAAAAGCAGAAAGAAGAAACAGGGATACACAAAATGGCTGCTGGACAGAACAAGAGATAGCCTATTCAAGCAACAAGGGCATAATATCGGTGTGGAAGTGAATTCAATTTCCCTGCTGAGTGCAGATTTAAAGATTTATATTGCAGAAAACACAGTCAAAAAGTATTCAAAGGAGTATAGGCACACCACAACAAATAATACAGTATATTATATAGGCAAGGGCAGCTCATGGCTTCTTCAAAACACACCAGGTGACAGGAGGGGGCAGCATGCATTGGGCCAGGTTGGGCTGAGCCTGTTTACTATGTGCTCTACAATTACATGATTATCCTCATAACAACTTTGTGATTTAGAGCAGGGTTGACATCCCCAGGGCCAAAATGCCCAGGGAGCTTGATGACTGAACAATACTTGGAACTTGTGTCTCCAATGTCCAAACTAACACAACACACTAGCAGTTGCAGTGGGGTTTGGTACTCCTGTGCTTCCGGGGGGGGGGGGGGGATAGTATATGACAGGTTCCACTAGCTCTTGTGAATGATAATGAGATGATGTTGAAAAGCCAGTTTAAAAGATGGAATACAGTAGTTCTATCCAGCTTGTCCTTCAAAATGAAGGTACAATAAACAAACAGAAGGTTTGTTTGCATACATGGCTATTAGTCCTGTAATCAGGGCAGCCAAGCTACAGTATATGCTTTTCTTCTTGTCACTGTATTTTTGCATAATTCAAGATTCTGCAATCGTTTCTTCACATGGCAGATATAGCAACACCTTTTACACTGCATAAGGCCTGTAGAATAATTCTTCCTGCACTTTGAACTATCTAAGAAACTATGGGCTGAAACTCGTATTAAAACCTGCTTGCCTTTTCTAAGGCATCATTTTCTGAGAAAAGGAATGAAAAGCAGCCAATGAACATTCATGGGTAGGAGGCCAACTGACATCTTTATTTTTTCTCTAAGAGTTTTGATTCAGATGGTTTTGCTGCTTAGAGGCTAAATATACACAAGCAAGAGTAAGCTGTAGACTCAATTGCTTACTAAGTCGAATTATTTCCAGTACTATCGGTCAGGTCTTTGAACTATGCTGACTTCAGCATTTGAATCTAGGACCCCACAACTGACAACAGATGATAAATAATACTCTGCCTTAAAGGCTACAGAAACAGCTGCTGTAATACCAGATCCACTTTTTCTCTAAATGAGGACATCAGAAAAAAGGCTTATGATTCCTATTGATGAGCCAGTTACTTTTTTACAAGTGCTACAGGGCTGACGAATTAAGAACTTTAACAAAGATTTTCTTTTTGCCATGGGCAATAATCACAGTTAAGGATAATTATAATATTAAAGGAATTGAACAGACCCACCATAATTATAAAATAATGTTGTATATGGATGATATTGGAAGAATGATAAACCCTGTTAAATAGCCCACTCCTAACCAACTTTCTAGCACCAATGCAGACTCAATGCAGCCCTGAGGTAAGGGAGAAAACATTCCCTTACCTTGAGGAGACTTCCAAGAGTGCCCCGCCATCACATAATATAGCATGTGCCCTGTTGGCATGGCTGCATCTGCACTGGAAAATTGGTTAGGATTGGGCTGAAATAATCCAATTTCAGAACTATCTTTTTTTTAATCTCCGCTAAATTGTCTGGCTTTGTGATAAATGAAAGAAACTGAAAATGTTAGGGTTAAGATGGATATATCTAGTTAGAGCATGTTACTAGCAATAAGTAAAAGGAATCAAGTATCTGGGCATCATGATTTCTAAACATATAAATTATTTGTATATGGGGTTCTGAATTAAGAGTATTGGTAGTAGGCTACAGACTGAATGCCTAGAGAGGATTGCATGGGTAGGTAGACGTTCCACAATAACAAATTTCCGTGGGTTATATCTTAGGTTGTCCTGCAAACAGAAGAACTTCTACCGGTATTTGTGTAAGGGGGCAGCTTTCCTTGATTCCTGTTTCTTCTGCAGCTTTCTGCATCCTTTTGAGCTTTGCTCCGGAGGGTTGGGGACCCTCCTGAACATGGCAGCATGGGGCGCAGCAGGAAGGGGGAATTGGCAAAAGAATTATCTTTATCTGTTTACAGTGTTATCCGTTTTGAAAGAATGGCAAATAATGGATTTCTATAGATCTTTAAAAGAGCACAGCAATAATTTACATGCTAATTAACAGAAGTGAAGAGTTTCTCCAACTGAACAGTTTATTATGATACAAGTTGGCTGGCTGGAGTTAGAGAATGCTTTAATGATTCAGATCCTAACCGCTGAACCATAAGCTTTCGATCGAAAGGTCGGCAGTTCGATTCCCGCGACGGGGTGAGCGCTCGTTACTTGGCCAGCTCCTGCCAACCTAGCAGTTCCAAAGCATGTCAATGCGAGTAGATAAATAGGTACCGCTTGCGGGAAGGTAAACAGCGCTCCGTGTTCCAGCTGTATGCTACGCGCTGCGGCAAGGAGAGTCATGCCGGCCACATGACCACGGAGGCGTCTTCGGACAATGCTGGCTCTTCGGCTTTGAAATGGAGATGAGCACCACACCCTAGAGTCGGACACGACTGGACTTAATTGTCAGGGGATACCTTTAATAAGGGAATGCTAGATTTCCTGAGAGATATACAAACATGGAAAACTCATAATATCATGCCAGTTGAGAACCTGAAAGCAAATGATCAGCTCATTTAATATCATGAAATGGTAACTGTGATGCAAGACCTTTTAACAAGACCATCACATAAAATAAACTCCCTTGTGTAAAACAAATGCAGTTTGGACCTAAGCAAAAGTTATTTCTCTGATCTTGAAATATGGACAAATTGGGACCAGATCAAATGTTGAGAAGAGCTGCAACAAGAAAACATTGAAGGATCTACAAAAATATTGTTTAAGCAGATAATGGAACTGGGCCTGGGACTGGTGTACATTTGGGGCCGCCTACTCCCATTCAGTCTGACTCGTTCCCTTAGGTCTTCTGGCAGAGCCCTGCTAAGGGTTCTACCGCCATCTGAGGTAAAAGGGATGGCGGTGAGAAACATTGCTCTCTTGTGGCACTGCACCTCTGGAACATGCTTCCAGAGGGTTTACGATCATCCCTCTCTGTGAAGCAGTTCCAGCAAGGCTTAAAGAGATTTCTATTTCAACTAGCTTTTGAAGGGGAGGGGAGGGGGGCTGCCTGACTGCCATCTTATAATGACTGAACTCTTGCCGCCACTACCGGCATTTAGTGGGGAACGTTTTATCTATTTATAACCATTCTTTTATTGCCTGTTTTATTGCTACTATTTTATTGCCTGTTGATTTTGTTTTATTTTTAAAAAAATATTGTGTTTGATTTTATTGTAAGCCGCCTTGTGCAGTTTTTAACTGGAAAGGCGGGGTAGAAACTCATAAAATAAACAAACACATCCATACCAATGGGAGGAAGCTCTACATTTTGATGTTGTGTGGACAGGAGTATGCTGCAATACCTCCCCAAAACTGACAGGCATAACCTGAATGGAAACTTGCATAAGATCACCATATCACAACAGGTGTTTTTTTTTTTTTAATCCATAAGCTGAACCATGCAAACTGCTAAAATGGGGAAAAAATAGGATTAAGCATATATGGTGGCATTGCGGGAATATTAAACTGTAATCACAAAGATACTGGATTGTATTCTAAATCAGGGGTTCTCAACCAGTGGTACTAGTACCGCCAGTGGCACTTCAGCTGACTGCTGGTGGTACTCAGACCGCCAGACCCCAGCTCCGATGTGGCAGTTTAGGTCAAGCCTCTCAGGAACACTGAAAAGGGTCCACTCACCCACCCAGAGCCTCCTACCTGCGTTTTCTGGCCTCAAAAAACCTGAAAACCTGGAAGTAACTGGTGATGATGTCATCATCATTCACTTCCAGTGGTACGCAGCAGGAGAGTGGTGCTGGAGCAGAGGTGGTACTTGGCTGGGAAGGGATTGAGAATACTTATTCTGAATTGTTTCTATGTGAACAGAATAATTCAATTTGCTTATGAGCAAAACATTTTTGCTGATTTCCCCCTTTCTGCTCCAGTCCCCTATTCCTCATTATCATCTTTTAAATACAAAATGTCACTGTTTCACCTTCCTAATGTATTGAAGTAGGTCTGCAGATGGAGAAATTATCACACAAAACTTCCAGTGCATGCATTATTGTAGCCAGTTCATTGTATCACCTTGGTTGGTGCTCCACATGCTGAACTGGTTGATGACAGCAACAATGTTTGCTGTGGTTTTCTTTTTTTCTGCAGAAAGGAGTCTACACCACTGAAACCAAGCAATAGCAAGGTCACTGTCAGGGTTGGCCAGATTAGGGGTTGTCAGGGCAAGCCCAAGACCTCCAAATGCCTGAGGTGGCATGACAAATGCTCTACCCCCTTTCATCTTCTCCATACTTCCTCTTCAATTCTGTCCGCCTCGTTCTTTTCCAATCCAAGGGATGGGGGGGGGGGGGAAGAGGAAAAGCAGCAGTGGAGGCAAGCGGACAGACAATAGTGCCCCCCCTCCGCCAATCTGCTGCTTGGCCAACCACCTCAGTCAGCCTCATGCATGGGCTGGCCCTGGGATTGGCACAGGTTCTAGGGAGTCTTGGGGCAAAGCCCTGCAGTAGCCCCACCCCCACGGTGCGCACTTCATTTGCATCACTTTTTATTTAAGGTATTTATACGCCCCTTTCCCCATCCAGTTGCAGGCATTCAAGATGGCTTACGGAAACAATTAAAAACAAAAAATTAAAAATACATTAAAACAAAACAATTAATGTATAACAAGGAATGACACTTCATGAAATGCAAGTTGGTGCATACATGGAGTTTGCAGGTGGTCACCCACTTAGGTACTGCCCTGCTCAGTTTCAGCAACATTGCTTTATTATCACGTGCTCTCAGACAATACCTTGGATTGAATATACATTGAATATAGAGTCACCAGGCTGATCATTTATAGTACAGTAGTGGTTTTCAACCTTCATCTTCTAAATGCCTTGGTAAAACAAGCATGTTTTAGCCACACACTAAACAGCAATGAAGGAGATGGTAGGCCTCCCTGGGGAAAAGTTCGATGGGTGAAACTGCTGAGAAAGCCCTACACCTTCTGACCTGGACTTTAAAAGATAACACACAGCACCTTGAAGTATACTTGTCAATCAGCAATGTTTTTAATACTGCAGTGATGTGTTTCCAGCAGCCATTCCTGGTCAATGCCTGGGCTGCTGCATTTTATACTAGCTGTAGCTTCCGAACAGTTTTCAAGGGCAGCCAGAGTTGACCGATCCATGAGATGGGATGAGGTGGACTGTCTTGGATGGCGGATGGGCACAAGCAACACCCTACGCCACTGGTCACCTCTGCAGCCACCTCGCCACGGCTTCCATCCTCCATCCACTGTTTTGGAAAGGGTTTTTTCTTTTTCTTTTTGGAAGTGGAAACTGGGATAATAGGTAGCATATCAATCAGCTTGAGTGACTCCTGAGGGCAGCACTACATGTTGTTCATTATTATAGTTCAATTAATGTGAAGTTATCAGAACAGGTGCCACACTGCCTAAATCATCTTATCCCAGGTAAGAATACAACTGGCAAGTCAGCAAAGCTTATTAAGGTAGCCACAGATGCTAGCCACCAAAGCATCCATATGTAATGCTGGATCCAGGAGTACCACAAACCTGCACTGAAAGGGAGAGAGGAAGTGTGATCCCTTTCAGAACAAACAATTTAATGGTGGTCTGCTATGTATGTGGCACTGTATGTGCTCCATTTTCCCACTGGAATTGCACAGAGCAGACAAAGTATCACATACTGTATGTGGAAATACAACTGAGAACGGATAGGAATATTATAGCAACGTAAGCTGTACAAGGAGTTGTGTTTGTTTTTTTAAAGGATGAAATTTACATAGACCTTGAATTCCGAATCTGTCCTTTATGACTGCAAACAGATTTCAGAAGTACATATCTAAAATTAACTCAGAGAGATGTATGCACTATGGCAGAGAGATGCGTTTTAATTATGTTGATGATGAAATTTAACCAAGCACTCATTAAAACAAGTATGTATGTTAAAAATATTACTGCATTCTAGTTTCATTCAGAATATTTTATTTAGACAAGGGTGCTTCGTTATCACTCATGAGTACCCCAAATCCAGGAACACACCACTATTTTATTTCACAATGCATATATTGGAAAAAACTATTAGTAACCAAACAATTAACTACAGAATGAGGAAGGATTATCTTCTCAACATGCATAAAAAGTTGTCTCTTAGAGGCCAGGTAATATCAGATTTCAAAATATTTGAAAACAATTATTGTAAACTAGACTTATAAAAAATTACAATTGTATTTTTCACAACATAGAAAAAAATTACAAAAAATACTACCATTTTATCAAATTCCATCACATGAATATGCATAAAAATCCAGTTTATATCAATGAATTTTTTTATCTGAAATATTACAACGTTGTAAACTGGCCCACAAAAATGCCAACCTTTTTTGTTACATGAAGTTATATAACAGAAGCATCACAATGTTTCTTTTTTCATTATCTGCATTTTATTTTACAATAATTGGCAGTTCTCCAGATGAAACATCTCTTTCTTGGAAAGGAGCAGTCTCTTTCATGCCATTCCAAACTGAGATACAACAAAAGTTAAACAAAAACTAGAAACCCTGTTTATGTAGCCGTTATGTACATCACAGATACTTCCATGGTATAAGGAACTGTCTTGTGCTGTGGTTCTGCCATATATGCAGAAGCGAAATTTATATGGAGTATGAGGAATTTTTTAGGCTTCAGAACAAATGCTACCCCCCCCAACAATATCATGAACAAGTTATATTAAAGCACACCTCAAAATATATACCTCAACTAATTCCTGATCAAAGAGGAATTTACTGAATTAGCATTATGAACAAAGTAACAAGTGTATAGCCCTAATCCAGATTCTAAAGATTGTCTTACTGGAGTTGAGAATAAGGCAGATTTGAAGGTAACATTACTTTAATGTTAGAGAGACTTTAAACCTAGGGAAAAAAATCTTTGGGGTATGTTAACCATATATTTTTTTATTTTTAAAGGTTAGCTTATACATATGTGTGGACTTAACAAGGACTCTTTTCTCTACAGAGAAACACAGATACACCATTAATGTACTTAAGTTGGTAGCCGAGAGTCTCCTTGTTCACATGACCTAAACACTGGTTATGACTGAAACACTGCAAAGTTCAGTGCGTGTAGAGCCCTGTGCCCACATGCATAGACCAGCCAATCAAAATGGGAGTAGCTACTGTTTGCTCACAATCAAAATATCTCAGTCTTCTCCCTTCATTTACTGCATTGCCCTATCTTCCAAGACAAAGGCACTGGTAAACAAATATTATAGTGTTAGTGTACTAACCAGTCCATTTAAGTCCTATTAGTGAGTCTTCAGTGAAACCTATATACATCTTGTAGTTGACTGACTTATAGCCCAATCCTATGGGTGCCTGGTGCTGCCAGAACTAGTGCTCTGGCAATGCAAGGTCCTTTACAGCCGTCGCAAAAGGCAACATGCTGCGTCATGTAACTAGGCCGCCACTGCAAATGGCAGCATGCCAACGACCCCCAGCACTGTAAGCCAGCACCCCTGTGCAGGAGAGAGGCGGGGTGGATGGAATGGCACAGAGACCGGGGTGGGAAGGAGGGTACTGTATCAGCCGCAGCAATGCTGCCAATATCCTATTCCTCTTCCTGGCTTTGATCCATTAGGGCTGGCACAGGTCCAAGTAGACCCAGCAGGGCAGTGAGGGCTTACCCCTAGCAAGGGAACATGTGTTCCCTTACCCGGAGACCTCTGGGACTTCTCCCCACCCTCCGCAGGATGCAGCGCATGCTCCAGTGGCACAGCTGTATCAGTAGGGGGAGGATTTATGTAGGATTGGGCTGTTACGTTTTTCCTCTTAATCCAAAGACCATAAGAGTTGTCACTAAAACATTGTAGTTTTCTCCCAACTTTTTAAAAATGAAAAAAGTGTAGCAAGGGAGGAGTGGTTGCTTAACTGTTTCTCCATGGAGCATTTCCCAGTCAAAATCACACTTCCTGATCTGCTCCCCATGGGAGATACCCTCTTCCCTTGCGGGAAAAGAGGGGGAAGGGAAAAAAGCAATTTCAATGGGATAATTTTGAATGAAAAAATGAGCTATTAGGCAAAGCTTAAGCACTCTCACCCAAGTACCATTCCACCAATTTCAATGGCAGCCTCCCAAGGATGCTTTTCATTTATGAGTAGGGGTAAAGTTACAATAACTGCATAGAACATCTTTGTTTACATCTTCAGAAAAGATGTAATTTCTTGTTTCCATTCTGGAAAGCTTATTTTCTTTTCAGTCATTTTTGCAGTTACAGAACAGCTGTGTGCTGGTCAGTGTGCTCAAAATATCTGAGCACAAATGCTCAATTGATTACTAATTTGTCTTACTAACTGGCTGGAAAGGTTCCTTTTTTTTTGCGCCATCTGTTTGCGCCAGGACTCACCTGACAGTCTAGTAACAAGCTTGACAAATAGACCAAATCAGCCTATATCAGAAAATGAGTGTTGTGATTTTACCGCATGGAAAGGAACTTTCTTCACTACTGATTCATCATATAGGAAGACTAGCTTAAGCCAATCCATGAGGCGGTGCCTCCGAGAGCTGAAGCAAAGTACTGGGGCAGGGATGAATACAGAGATAGAATCCAGAAATAAGGAAGGAGATCCTTCTCATTGGGAATCTGCTCATCCACAGATGTAGGGGGAGGCAGAGCAGACCAGTTTCTACTCCAGAACTCTCACTAAACTATGGTGCTAATTCAGAATACATCAAACAACATGTATGGCTTAAATATCCTGTCCTGAGTCAGTGAAGGGGTTGTTAGCAGTAATGGGGATTCCTCCATAACACAGTTCCAAAAGAGAGGCAAGTGTAGTGACTTACTGGCTTTAGCAGCAATGAGTTATTCTGCAAGCCTTGTCTTCCTCTGCCAGGTCACCAGCTCTTCCAAATCTCCTTGGAATAGAGCAGGCAGTTGGTAGTTAAAGCTTACAGCAGACAGGTTAATTTTATTTAAATTTCAGAAATAATATGCCTCGTTAGACTGTTTTTCACACTGCAACATGGGCCATCACCAAGGACCAATGCTAACAAATTTTTACATGGTGATTCAGTCTTGTTTAAAAAAAAACATTTTTCATAATACTCACTATCCTGTTCTCAGGATAATCTGAAATTTCGAAGTGTTCAGGAACAATGCAAGTTTTCAGCTGTGAAAACTAGCAAAAAGGTCAATTGCTGTATTGTCTCAAGTATTTCTATATCCTTGCTCTATAAACTCAGTTCTGGAACTATTGGGTGGAAGAAAGGAGAGACGGTATATAGTTTCAGAACTCTTCTACATCTCAGAATCTATATCCAGCAGGCAACAACAATTATACCAACTTTCCTGAACCTCAAAAAAAGATGGGACGGTATGTTCAAATCTTTCCAAAGTTCATGGAAAGTCCATGGTTGGTAACAGCTAAAAAGCTGTCAGGTTAGCTTTTCCACAGACAATATAGATCAGAGAGAAGATGTTGCTCTAAGGTCAGATAATGCAATAGATTGGCTGAAACACCACCAGGTGAGCAAACAATTTTGGAGGGGAAAAGATTTACAGATGTAGCATAAATCAAAATGCAAGAACAACCAGAAATACACACTGAGCTGTCCTATAAGGACCTGATCCAAACCCAGATAAAATACGATGAGCAATATAACTGTATAGATAAAAAGCTCAGCCAAAATCACCTTCATGTTACATGGAATTATCATACCTAAAAGGTGCACTTTGTAGATCACTGCAGCAGCACAGAAGCTGGTATTCCATGGCTCCATTCACAACCTTGCTGTAAAGTTTACAGCAACACTACATGAGTGTGGGGTCAATTCTGCAGTTCTTTCTCACATGATCATCATCTGTAATGACTTGGCAATGACTGCATAGGAAAATGCATGTGATAGGTAATGTTTAAAGGCCAAGCCTCAAGCAGGTGAGACTTTCAGCAGCATCATGGGATGAAGCCATAATAAAGTGGCTCCAAAAGCACTACTATAACAGAGAACAACCACACAAATAGGACAGCCAACGTAGCCAAAAGAGAGCTATCCTGAACAAAATTCAACCCCACCCCCCCCGTCTACAGAGAAAAAGCTTGTGATTCAGGAGCGGGCCAAGTATCCTAGGAACAATATCTGCACTGGCATGATTATTCTCATAATGAGTTAGACATGCCTTTCCATTCATAGCAGCCAGTATATAAAAAGCAACAACTGGCCTCAAGAGTACAATTTTCCCAGGAGTCACCCATTCCTTGCTTTTTGGTCCTGGAAAAGCACAGTATACACAGGTCAGAGCCAGACTACTGGCAGAAAGTAGAAGGGGCAAAAGGGCAAAAGGCAACAGTTTTAAGAGGTTCTGATCCAGTGTGTACTTGAAAGGAAAGGAGGAGGACCACACAAGCTTTCAAACACACAACTCATTTCACAAGTACATCGTGCATCTACAGAAGCCTTATGGAAGTCTTAATGCCAGACATAGTCACTTCATGCAACTCCAACAAGATTTTCTACACTTGCAGTAAAGTCTAGACTGCTTGCATGTTGGATATGTACTTAATGAACCAAGAGATAGATGTTAAAAGAAAAAGAAAGCCCTCCTTCTGAACTGTCTAGCTAGTCTCCTAAACGCTATGGTGTTGTTTTTTCAGAGCATGGTGGTTTAGAGCTACAGCTAGGACCACAAGAAACCTGCAACACAGGGTGATGCAACTTGGCTTACATAATGCAAAGTATCCTCACTGTGACCCCTGCCAAGCATTTCCAAAATTAAGTAGGTCAAGGGACTATGGCAGTGACCTAAAATAACTGTTGTGCCTGCAAGAATGTCAAAATCAAGTAAAATGTGTGCATACAATAAATAGATGCATGTATTCAGGTGGTAGACGGTACTTGAGAGTCAGGACTAGCCGTTGCTCTGTATCACAACACACATATAATTAATGCAGTGGCCAAGGCAGTAAATTACTCTATAGTTTTAATTTCCTCCCTGTCAGAAGAGTGTATATGCAGAGCAAAAGTAAGAGACTGAATACCGTTCTTTCCACCTGTGCATACCTAAGGCCTTTAGTTACACAATGGTTGCAACATGGTTCCAATAATCGTATACCATTCAGATTTGTATAAGATCATAGCTTTTCAATGGTGTCAAGCATCATACCTGATGTGGTCGTGTCATTTCCTAAGACAAGCTCTGAAAATTTTTAGTTCAGAACTGCTGCACCAAGCTGAAAGTGTGCAAAGAAATATTTCCTGCAGACCAACTATGGGTCTTGTCATGCAGGCTGTGCAATTGAGCCTGAAAGGGGAGCATCCCACAAGCAACCCAAAAGAGATGAATTATTCATGTGTAAAAGAGGGGCTGCAGATGCAGTAGATATATATTTGTTCTCCTCCAGAATTGGATTTGCCATACATACAGTATATGCTTTTCCACATTCTCTGCAAGCTGGGGTACAGTAGAAGCTGCTGTCTGAGTGTGAGAAAGTACAATGAGAGAAACTCTTTGAATAATACAATGAGAAACTAATACAATGAGAATGGATCAGAATGGCAGGAACAAAAGATTTAAGTGTAAGGAGACTGTATTTTTACACAGAATGAGCACTAGGAATGCCAAAGGAGCCTTCCCCCCCCCCCCAAGGCAGAAGAACAAAGAGTATGCTGATATGAAATAAAACGATTGGTGTGATACAATGAAATGGGATAGGTGCCACTTAAAAAAAATCAAATACCTAGTCAGAAGAGAACAGTGCTACACTTTACAACTGTGTGTGGAATGACCAAGTCTAGAGCAGTGAGAGACATGTCAGATACATTTTCTATGCAAGTCCAGGTTGCAAATTAAAAAAAATGTATCTCTTCTTGGGGTAAAAATGAAGGGTTGGTTCTCTTCCTAAAGAAGAAAATCTCAGGCATTTTAAGAACTGGTTGAATTTCACTTTCCTTCACATATAGCTAGTAAAGAACAGGCCTAGAAGTGACAATTAGCATTTTATCTCAGACTGTCCTAAGCAGGTGATTTAATCAAACAACTTTCAGACTTCGGTTTCTTGTCTGGTTCACTTATAATAATGCCATTCTTTGAATGAGTAGGTTTTGAAGTAGATTAGATTAATGTTGCCCTTAGGAACAAATTAATAGTGCTGTTAAAAACATTTGGAACTTTAAAGAAGCTCATTTTAGGAAATGGTTCTTTAGATAACTTCTCTATATGCTGAAAACTGAAGTCAAATAATTTTAATTTCTACTTCAGCTTGCAAAATGCTACTAAATAAATACACATACTATATTTGGACAGTTAATTCAAAAGTCATAAAAAGTGATATCTATCAACATCAGTTACAAATGTTGTGTGCATTTCCTTCTATTAAGGGAAAAATATTTAAGAGCATTCATAAGCACAAAAGAGCATCCAAATCTGAGGTAATAAGATTAAGTTGCACCTTTAGAACACACGCTGTTGTGCAATGCTGCACTGTTTTAAGGCCCCCACTCTGCAAAACACAAACAAACACACATTTGTGCAGACTAAACAACCAGTCTATGCTGAAATCATTATAATGCATGTCTCTCTTGGTAGATTGTGCCCTGAATTCCAAGAACTATCACCTCACCTAGACCCAGGGTCAGCATAATCTTTTGTAATAGTCTGCTGCCCACAGTAGTTCCAAGAAAATGCATTCCAGATAATATACAGTAGTTACAGCAATGCATATAAACACCTGACATGCAAATAAGCTTTTAAGTAATAAAATAATCCTAACTCGAGCACTGCATTTACTTTATCACTTGTACCATTCATTTAAGTATGTTATAATGGAACGTTTTCGCAAATAAATTAAAAGAAAAGAAGAAAGGTTTTGGGTTTCACTATAACAGGACATGCTGAAAATACAGTTCACAGATGATGGTTTTGTTGAAAAAATATCAGTGCTGTAAGATATCCTTAATAATTTACCAAACTTTTTTATTTTGACTTCTCATTTTAATGCTCTATTATTTATACACTTCTGAAAGCCTGCTTGTTTTCTTTTTGAGGTCTGGATATAACCTGAACAAGAATTGGAGTTACTCAGATTTCTTGTGTTCTTCAGTAGGGGAAAGTATTTTTCTTCTCTGATGTAGCATGTGAAAATACAGCTGAGGGAAGACTGAAAACAGAACAAAATTTTGTAAATAACTGACTGGACATTATCTATATGCACAATGCAATTAATATTATGTATTCATGGTCTTTCTGTTTCACAAATGTACACAACAGTCTAAAGAGCTGCATGGACACCTTCTGCTCACTTTCAGTATCCTGGAAGAAACCAGGGCCCCTCCGATCCATGGATCCGCTTATCCATAGTTCCCCCCCCCCACGCCCCTTACCTTACTGTATTTTTATAGAGCTGGCACCAAGCCCCTGCGTTTCTTGCTTAACCAAAATGCTATAAGCAGCAAGGATCAAGGCAAGCAGCGTGCATGCTAGAGAGGCTCTGTTAAACAGGAAGCTTCTTGCTTCATGGAGCCTCTCTAACAGGCAGGCTGCTTGCCTGCTTCGCTGCTATAAGCAGCATGCTGCTTATAGTGTTTTGGTTAAGCTGATCTGGCGCCAGTTCTAAGAAGAAAAAAAGGTAATGGGCACATGGGTGGCGGCATGCAGGCCCCTGCGGGGATAGCATTCCCCCTATCCGTGGGTTTTCAGTATCTGCAGGGGGGCCAGGAACCTATCCCCCATGGATACTGGGACCCTACTGTACTTAAAATTCAGATATCCATATATTCCCCCTCAAGTAATATCCCCCCTCAAGATGTAAGGTACCATACTTTATCTGTACAATTTACTGTACATTTACACTATCAAAGTAAGCGAATACTTTGTACAAATACAATGTACAAATACATTGACATAGTGGGCATAATGGAAACCTGGTGGAATACGGAGAACCAGTGGGATACCGCAATCCCAGGCTACAAACTCTATAGGAAGGACAGAGAGGGACGTGTTGGAGGTGGGGTGGCCATCTATGTCAAAGAAGGGGTAGAATCCAGCAGAGTAGAGATTGAAGGGGGGTCCAACTCTACCATAGAATCACTGTGGGTTAAGTTACCAGGCTCAAGGAGCGATGTAATAGTGGGGGTATGTTATCGTACTCCAGATCAAAAACCTGAAGGGGACCTTGAGATGAGGAAACAAATCAGAGAGATGTCAGTGAGACAGGGTAGTGATCATGGGGGATTTCAATTATCCTCATATTGACTGGGTCAATTCAAGCTCTGGTCGTGAAAAAGAGACTGGATTTCTGGATATGCTAAATGACTGTGCATTAGAGCAGCTAGTCACGGAACCAAACAGAGGACAGGCGACTCTGGATTTGATATTGTGTGGTACTCAGGACCTGGTCAGGGAGGTAAATGTTACCGAGACATTGGGGAACAGTGACCATGCTGCGATCTGTTTCGCCATGCATGTCGGGGGGAGAGTGCCAAGCAAATCCGATACGAAAACCCTTGACTTCCGAGGGGGGGGGGATTTCCCTAAAATGAGGAGACTAGTTAGAAAGAAGCTGAAAGGGAAGGTAAAAGGAGTCCCATCTCTCCAGAGTGCATGGAGGCTGTTTAAAACAATCAATCAGTTATTGACAGTCTAGCTGTGTGTGCTACACCAAAACAGGCACGTAGAAATGTATATACTTGTTAACAGCTTATTCGGAAGTTAACATTCACTGCTCCCTCTCTCTCTCTTTAGATGTAATAAAATATGTAATAAAATATTATTTCTATCTGTCACCTCTTATCCAACTAATTCCATATTATCTCAATTCATTTTTCTATGTCCCCACTGTATATTTGAGTTTGTTTAGGACAAAAATGAACCTTTTATACACAGACACACACAGGCTGGGTGAAAAGCTGACCAATTATTCCACAGATATATTAAACAAGTAGATGCAGGAATTTGCCACTCAAATGGCTTATTGATTCTTCCTGAGAGATCATTGATTTGGTAAGATCCATGTACAAGTACAGCACGTTATAATGAAAGCAAACAGTTTGCCTTCCAATATCCTCTCACTGAATCACAAGAAATTTATGGCTTTTGTTGATCATTTTGTGCACCCAACTATTTTTTCTAGTTCCAGGCAAACTACTAGGCACTCTACCTCTACAATGTGGGTTCTCAACACCTTTCCAGTTGGGTACCACCTCTGGCACCACTCTCCTGCTGAGCAGAAGTGACTGGCAATGACATCATCACCAGTTACTCCCGGGTTTCGGAGGCCAGAAAACACAGGTAGGAGGTTCTGGGTGGGGCCTTCTCAGCATTTCTGAGAGGCTCAGCCAAAGGCAGGAGCCTCTTGGGAGCAAAAATGTGGCGCCAAAAGCACCACATTGCAGTGGGGTTCCGGCAGGCCAGCAGTCCGAGTACCACCAGCAGTTGGCCAAAGTACCACTGGTTGAGAACCCCTGATCTAGCTGACTTGGGAAGTTATAAGAATGGAACACACAAAGCAGAAGTTTATATTCTAAATTCTGCAAATGTGTATACTTGTCATGCAGTATTGACAACCTGAGTTTTAATACACATCAGCATTACACCCTTGTTTATATAAGAAGTTGAATTTCAAAGGATTTTCATTTGTTTCACAGCAGCTGAACATAAAAGCTATGTTTCAAACATTTCTTGTGCTCTATTACATGAAAGATGGACCACAGTTGAAATTGAAATCTGCGATGTGTGCAATTCTCATTAAAATTCTCAAAGAAAAAGATGTTGTAACTAGTACTATTCAAATGCACAGACTTCCTCAGTTTTGTTTTTATCCCTTAATACAGTGGTTTCCAAACTGTGCGTCGCGACACAGTCACAGGGGCATCATGAGATGTCCCTGGTAGCTCCTCCTACCTGTTCTCCTGAGTGCCACTAACTTGGATCTCGCGAAATCTTGTGAGATCCAAGATGGCGGCGCCCAAATCTTGTGAGAATTGGGCGGCGCCACCTTGGATCTTGTGAGATTTTGCAAGATCCAAGATGGCGGCGCCCAGTTCTCCTGAGATTTGGGCACTGCCATCTTGAATCTTGTGAGATTTCGTGAGATCCAAGATGGCGGCACCTAGGAGAACAGGTAGAAGGAGCTACTGGGGTGTCGTGAGCCAGGAAGAAGAGGCTGTGGGGCATCGTGAGCCAGAAAAGTTTGGGAACTACTGCCTTAGTATGTCTAAATAGGAACAGCTAAGAGGAACAAGGATTACACGGGTGCTAGAGGTAAGTCAGTTTTGCGACACTTGTAGTGCTGGGACACAGTATAAAGAGAAAAGAGGAACTTGTAACCTGCTCTTCATTTTAGACAGAGAGGCAGAAATTGTATTTAGGTTCAATATTATTGAAATCCTATTTCTTTTAATGCTTCCTAATTCTAGAATACTGAAACATGTGAACTATGACACACACATTTACAGGCATTCTGAACTGTTTTTATATACAGTCATATGGATATAAAATACAGAAGGATTTAATTGAGTGCTGTACTTACGTGGAATATAAGAGATCATAGTCAGGATCAGGAATGCATGGTAGTCAAATGAGAAATTGTATTTGTTAGGTAAACTAATAGAATACAAGCCAGATCTCCTGACAAAGGGCAGGGCAGCATATATTGTGAGTAATTCTCCTGCAACTCCCATTGGATACAGTACGATGAACAAAGTGTACCTAAAAAAGCACATATCGTCAGAGAAGCCAGCAAAGATTTAAATTTCTGAATATGAAATAGACAACACTTAATCAAAAACGACTGTGGGTTTTCTATCCCTAAGATAAAATAGTCAAGTCTGCATAAAGATGCATAAAGTTCCTTATCTCTGTAACCAGTTTGAATACCCTCAACTTGCTCTCCTTAGGGACTTGTGCTGTTAGAACCTGATAGAGAACATTTCATCTGCAAATATCATTGTTTTACAATTTCTCCTCTTCTTGTTACAGGAAAAATTCACGAGGGAGGTCAATGTTTTATACATGAAAAAGTTAAGCAACTCTACACTCCCTATTACCTTTTGATTATCATCATCTTGTAAACAGATTTTTACACAAAAGAAAACTGACAGAGAGCAGTGTGATTACACTGAACCATTCATTTAAAATAAGAGCATTTGTGGCATAGCTGCAGTTATGGATACCATGCCCTTAAGAGGGGTGCATATGTTGCGATATGAAGATCTAATTCTTCATAGGTTCTAGTGAAATCACTAGATGCACGCTGAAGACTGGACACAATAAGGAAGAATGAATTAGAAGTCTGCAGAAAGTGCAACTTATGATTTTATAACAAGCGCATGAGAAAATTTTGCTTAGTTAGGGATTTTCTTTAAAAGAAAGAAACAGTGCCAATCTTTCAAGTGTATTTTAGATCTTTAAACTTTTTGAAATTTAAAGATTTTCTCTTCTATGCAAGATAATTTCAATACACCTGGAAGATGTGAGGGTTACTAGTGCCAAACCAAACAATCTATTAATTTGTGGTTAATGTTATTATTTCAATGCTTACATGCTTGATAGGATAGATCTCTCTTACGAAATGAAAAAGAAAAATATTCCTACAGAAGTATAATTTAGCACAGCGTTTTTCAAACGGTGCTCCTGGAAGCCCTGGGGCTCCAGGAACACACCATAAGTGGCTGCCATCTTATCAGTGCTGCACCATTCCATGCAGGCGCCGGCACTCTGGGGCTCTCCAAGACTCTGCACGTGCAATGGTGGGGCTCCCCGGGAGTCTGTTTAGAAAGGCCTCTGGAGACTGAAAAGTTTGAGAACCGCAGATTTAGCAATATAACAATCATGAAGTTTAACGTCCTTACCTAGCCCATTTGATGAGGTAAGGGAGGTGGTTTAATAAGCTGAAGGTATAGAAGGAATAACGGATTATCTCAGTGATTGTCCAGGCAACAACAAAGAGGAGGACGCTGTCTTCACTTTGTACCTATTAAAGAAAATTGCAGTTGTTGAAAGTAGAAAATAAAATGCCAAGTCATGTATCACCTCCATCTGCAAGCAGCTGCATTACACAGTACATTATGAACTCTGGCAAGGATAGATCTTGCGCCAGTTAATGTTCAGCAGTCCCAGTATTAGTACCTATCTAACAGGGGTGGCTAAGCTGCGGCCCCTGAGGCACATGCGGCTCTTTGATGTATAATGTGCGGCTCTCGAAATATGTTGGCTAATCACAATCCTTTTTGCATCACAATTCATATAAAAGGCAAACAAGAAATTCTCAAGCTTTATAATTATTGAACAGGTATAAACTAAGAGTTCACTGGATTAAAACATGTTCATGGTGAGTAAATATATTTAAGAATTTAAATGCTTCTTATATATTGTGGCTCTCAAACATCTCTCTCGCGGCTCTCAAACATCTGAAGTTTATCATATGTGGCTCTTACATTAAGCATGTTTGGCCACCCTGCTATATAACATATATTTATGAATGTTTCAGTCAAACTAGAGCAGGTTCAGAGGAGGGAAATGAAGATGATCAGGGGTCTGGAAAACAAGTCCTATGATGAAAGACTGAGGGAACATGGTATGCTTAGTCTGGAGAAGAGAGGTCAAAGGGGGACATAATAGTGCTCTTCAAATACCTGAAGGGCTGTTGAATGGAAGAGGGTAAAGATCTGTTCTCTGCTGCCCCACAGAGTGGATCAAATGGGGCTAAATTACAGGGGTGGGGGTAGGATTTTGGTTGAATATCAGAAAAAAAAAATTCTTAATGGTAAGAGCACTTCAACAATGGAGCCAATTATTGAGGGAAGTGGTGGGGTCTCCTTTGCTGGAGGTCTGCAAGCAGAGGTTTGATAGAAATCTTCTGGAGATGCTCTAAGAGGATTTTTCTGCTTCAAACAGGGGGTTAGATGTCTTGAAGACCCCTTCCAGCTCTTCGATTCAATAACTCATCCTCATACTCCATCTCAAAAAATTGTCAGATTAGGAAGTACGAGTTCTATTTTCCTTCAACCTCTGGTTGCTCAAAATTTTACACACCATTCTAGATGTCAGTACACAGTACAGGTGTCCTCCGCTTAATGACGGTTTAATGAAGTTTAGTGCTGTGCTTAAAGACCCAGCGCTAAACATCCAAGCCCTTATCTAGCGCGAAATAGCTGAAGAGCTGGGGGTTTAAAAAGACGCATCTTTTAAAATCCTTTGCTCTTTTTTACAGGGGACCTCCGTCGTATAAGTAAAATCATGTTATACAAAATCGCTTTATGCGGGGCATACCTGTACAGTTATTATATACAACAGCTCTTGATATGTCTAAGTATTTCCGTCTACTAATTTGAGACTACTGTCTGGTACTCATATTAATCCAGTAGCTTCGGAACTGCAACAGTGCTGCTCTTTCTTGAGCCATCAGAGTAATGAAAGAAGTTGTAGTCCACATGTGAGGAGTCTATGCTGTGGTCTTTCCTCACACAAAGGTATCCCTCCAGAAACTGGAGTAATGCTGAAGCAGGAAGGAGCTTCAATGTATCCTCATGCTTCTCATATCATGAAGAGTTTTCTCAAAATATATACAGTCCGCCCTTTGTATCCGCGGGGGTTCTGTTCCTGAACCCATAGCAGATACAAAAAATTGCCTTGAAACAAATCCACTGTGGGGGAGGGGGAGGCCAGGTGGCATCACAGTACCTTATTTTAGCACTGCACCGGCCCTCCGCCCGCTCCTGGACTCCTGCGTGGATTCCAAGTACTTCAAACAGCAATAAAGAGTTTTAAAAAAGCCCAATTCAGTGACTTCCAGTTGTGACGTGAAAGCGGAAGTTGCTGTGAATTGGTTTTTTTGTTTTTTACTCTTTACAGCTGTTTGAAGTACTTGGAAGCTGCGCAGGAGTCCAGGAGCAGCCAGCGGGCTGCTAAAACAAGGTAGTATGATGCTGCGCCCGGCCCCCAGTCAGCCCTTTATTCCCTGGGATAGCCATCCGTGTTGAGACAAGTCCACGGATGGCTATTCCGTGGGAAAAAAAGGTATACTGTAAAGCATTATATCTCTTGGAGCTTCAACCATTAACCCCCCCCCCCTTTTTTGGTTTGCAGAAGTGCTGTATCACACCACTCCCTTTTGTCTTCTCATATTATCCGAGCAGGAAGAAATGGGGCTTCAGGGGTACCATGAATACTGAGCCTAAGCATGGCCTTGTAGATCCTTGTTACAAAAGATGCAAATAATGTCCCCAGAAAACCCTAGCATCAATGGTACCTAACGTCAGAGCTATGTGCAAAACCTAAATTATGGCAGAAGTCAGCCAGGACCAGGGATGGTCCAAGTGATCCACTGTCCACCGCCACCCCCAACCTGCAGCTGCAATGTGGATCGGAGAGGTTTTGTCCGCAACACGCTGGAGGAAGGCAGCAGCAGACTCAGGGTGAAGGGCACCCCAGGTCTGTTTGCTGCTTCCCACCACCCAGCATTGACCAGCACAAATACTGTATATAGAAACAAAGGGGGGGGGAATCTACTTATTACATAATTATTAAAATATTTACACTTTTCAATATAAGTGCACAAAGTGATTCACTTCGCAAAACTAAATCAAATACTAATTTACATACACATCTCGATTGGCAGAATAGTTAAGACTTAGCATGCACATCTTGATTGGCTTCTATATTAATTTACCTCATGATGCAGAATCTAATGGACAACTACTACAGTACATTTAATCTAGATGCAGCAACACCTAGGGTTGAGCAAGGATCTGCTGTGGGATTATCAAACTTCTCTTTGTAGTGAAGGTCAATAGCCTGATAACTGTTGGGAACATAGCCAGTGGGAGCCAATGTCCACATTGCTCATCTTGACTGGGCACAGTCCCAACATAGAAGATGTTAATATATTCAGGACAGTACAGTACACATTCACAAGCCCAAGATCCTGTACACCGCATCAGAGTAACTTCTGTGCTAGCATGTGGGGATGAAGAGGTGGGTGAACACAAAGAGTGGACCGGTTTAAGGAGCAGCTGAAGAAGGGGGAGGTATCATTTACCTATTATTAAAATGCTCCTCTCCCCTGGGGAGGTCAAATCCCACTTGCTAAGGTTGCATATAAAGCATTGTCTTATTTATTCACCTCCTCCAATTTTGTAACCTAAGAACCAGCAAGAACCATTCACCTCTAGTCAGGAGGGGAAAAAATTAAACACAAAGTTTGTATTTTACCTACAGAACTACCCTGGACTAAGACCTAAACAAGCATGCAAGAACTTATTCCACCTTTTGGAGTCTCAAGCTGATCTACAGTGAATTCTAACCAACTTTCCAGCGGCGGTGTAGCTGTGCACATCGTATTTTGTAGTGTGGGGGCAATCATGGAGGCCTCTTCAAGGTTAGGGAACATTTGTTCCCTTATCTCGGGGCTGCATTGCGGCTGCACCCGAGCTGGAAAATTGGTTAGGATTGCGCAGCTAGTTTAAAGTGTATGTTTTCTCCTTCTTACTTGCTTGCTCACTCATCCCCCCCCTTTCATATCTAAAGATGGTTAAAAAACCAAACACCTTATACTAACCAGTGCAGAACACCAAGCTGTAAGCGTGCATCAGTCCTAGGGCTGCAAAAACAGATGGCGCTACATAACAGCACAACTACTGTAGATTGCTAACTTTTGCTAGAACCCACAAACCATTGACACAGAACATAACATAAGAAGAGCCTTGCTGGATCAGGGCAAAGGCCCATCTAGTCCAGCTTCCTATATCTCACAGTGGCCCCACCAGATGCCTCCGAGAGCACACGACCAACAAGATAACCTGTTTCTTGTTGTCACTCCCTTGCACCTGGCACAGAGAAAACAGGTTTCTTATCAAAGCAAATTGCTAATAGTTTTAAATAGAAAAACAAATCCGAACAAATTTTCTTTTTTAAACAAAGGCCCAAAACTTTGGAAAAGTGAAAGGCGACTCTGGAAAAGTGATTCCAAATTGTTTCCTATAGTGCAGGGGTGTCCAAACTGCGGCTCCTGAGCCACATGCGGCACTTTGAAGTATAATGTGCAGCTCTCGGAAATATGTTGACTGAGCTCCATTTTGCATCACAATTAATATAAAAAGTAAATAATAAAATTTCAAGCTTTATAATTATTGACCAGGTATAAATTGAGAGTCCACTGGATTAAAACATTAAGTTTAATGTTCACTGGTGAGCCAGAGAGAGAGAGAGAGAGCTGGACTGTGAAAGTAACATCTCGAATGAAGGGTTCTATGAAAGACTAGAACGTTATTATATTGTAAAAACCCTTTGGGGTTTAGAACAGTCTGCCCATGTACACCGCCTTGAATAAAGTCAGAGGAGAAACCCAATGACCAGAAAGGCGGTATATAAATACTGTATACTACTACTACTACTACTACTACTACTACTACTACTACTACTACTACTACTACTAATAATAATAATAATAATAATAATAATAATAATAATAATAATAATAATAATAAATATATTTAAGAATTTAAATGCTTCTTAAATATTGTGGCTGTCAAACACCTGAAGTTTTTTGTATGTGGTTCCTACATTAAGCAAGTTTGGCCACTCCTGCTATAGTGGGTCCTAATTCTTTTTATGCAACTCATGCTAAATTGTATATCACTGGAACTATATATAAAAAAGAGGACAGTAAGAAGTTGTGTTACCTATGCCAGAGAAAGAACTGGGATAATAGGGACTTGGCTTAAACCAGTGCTTTTCAAACTGGTGGGTCACAACCCACCATGCTAGCCAGAAGCAGTTGCTACCCCCTTAAGGGGTGCGGCAACATACAGCGATGGCACTTTCAGGGTCCCAAGGTGGAAAAAGGGGTATTTTCACTTACCGGGGGTCGCACTGGCCCTCCGGAGCCCTCTACGAGTCCCTCCCCCGTGCCTCAGAAGAGCTTCTAATCGCATTTGGGAGCTACGTCCGGTTTTTGGCGTGGGGGGGGGGTGCAAGGGGCCATGGATCCCTGCAACCCCCAGAGGGCCAGCGCAACCAGAAGTTCCGTCACCGAGTCCGCGACAACTTACAGGCTCCCTTACTCCCCTGTAAAAGTTTGAGAACCACTGGCTTAAACTAACTGGATATTTTTTTTTCCTATGTACTTACAGGGAGTCCTCATTATCTGTGTTTGTTATATGTTTTGCTGCAGTTACTGTGTAATTTATTGGGGGGAAAACCATAAAAATTCCCCACACTTAGGAGGGTTCTCAGACAGGCTGTCTCTAATACCTCCGATGAAGCAAGCAGTAGCAACGGAAGGTGTTCAGGGACAGACAATCCGAGCATGAGGTTCTGCATTAAAACACAATACAGTACAGCATCGAGGTGCTGGATTCAAGCTTTTGCTACCGTTTAGTGGCTGCTCTGTAGCATTCTTGTCTTCCTCCCAGGCACTGCTCTGCTTATCATACAATTTATAATGAAAAAATGCATAAAGGAAAGCAAACTACTCTTGATTCATTTTTCAGTCCATCCAAACTGAATCAGAATCAGAACCTTGGGCAAGTGATTCTGCTGTAGAGAAAAGTGTCGAGATGATGGAATCTGAAGCGGTTAAGGGAAGCGATGAAGAGATGATAAGACGATCCACCCCCGGTTCCTCTCCCTCATCTTAAACTTCGTTTCTATGACTGAATGAGTTTAACATGTCCTACCTACATCATGCATAGGTTACCAAAACATATTTCTTAAAAGAATTTAGAATAAAAATAATTTGTGTGGTTACAATAATTTATAGCCATTTATATTTTTTAAAAAGTATTGAAAATTATGTTTTTAAGGGTTGTTTCAAATCTTCCAGTCTGAATCTGTGCTTACCCCATTATTTCTTAAGGGGAAAAGAGTCCACACTAGCTGCAGATTGCTATCCAAGTCAATTTTTCAATCCCCATTACCCTCGGATAAGGAGGATCCCCTATACAAGTTTATTCAACTAAACTTGGTTAGAACCATTGATTTTTGTGAGATTCATACATTTTATGGTATCTACTGACACCTGCTGGTCACATCAAAGATACTGCTCGTTTCAGTGATTCCCCCTTCCCACTAAGAAGAAACTGACAGCTGAGGTGCAGGTGGACTACTGGTTTGAAAACCATCTAGCCAACAGATAACTCTACACCTACCCCAAGCCTGACACAAGTATGCTTCCTTTCACAAAAGGCTACCGTCAAGAGAGAATCCTGTTAATACTAAAATAGGAAAGAATAAGCAGTAATTCCTCCAGAACTCAGAAAGCATGAGAAGATCTGCCTCCGAAACGGCTTCTGACAATGACAGGAGGCAGAGAACAGGTTTATCCTGGCTGATGAACATAGAAGCTTATGAATGAGGTGGTGACCCGATTCTGTCTGCCTGAAAATTTAGAACCTGAATTAATAATTTACATTAAAATATACTTCCCTATGGTTCATGAATAAATTACACATCTGTGGTACCAAATTATCTGTGGGAGTTTTAGTTTGCTGTTTTCTATCAAGTAAAATGCTATGCAATTCCTTGAATTCTGGAAAGTATGATAGACCCAGGCTCTCTCCTTTTCCAACTGTAACCACAAACCAGGTTAACTGGAGAGAATGATTTAGCAGTTGCAACCTTAAATATGCACAGTTGCGAACTGATCTTTGAGACAATAGGATCTGAAAAATGATACCGTAATTTGGAATTAACTCATTAGCTTTCTGGCTCCTTTTAAGACTGCTGGCTAAAACTTCAATACATTTATAAACACCAGATGTGTGTCACCTGTAAGACCTGGGCAGCGCAATCTGGTGTCTCAGGGCTGCCCGCCATGCTGCCACCAGGCTGGAGCTCTACTCGGGGAAGGAAACACTCGTCCCCTTCCCTGGATGTAAATGCAGACTGGCCCGACCGGTCTCCTCAGATTTCCGCCAGTGAAATCGCTGGCGGAAGTCGGAGGAGGCCGTGTAACGGTCCAGCCGTCTGGCGGGAACCGGGATATGGCCGAGGCCAAACCCCCGCCCCCTCCTGGACTGGCTGGGCCAATGGCCCTCTCCCTCGCCCGGTGAAAAGCCCCCGCGCCCGCCGGATCCCTGCTTACCTGGTCCGGTAGCCGCAGGGGTGCTCTGTCAACGGAGCAAGGGAGGTCGGCCTCTGTGCCGGTCTTCCCTGCTCCAGAGTAGTTGTGAACGTGCTTTATGGCACGTTCGCGACTACTTCCGGTGATGGAACGCTTGTTCCGTTGCCAGCTATTACCAGAGGATTGTGCTGTACGTCTATTAATTTTTCAATCATAAAATTGCTTTAGGGTCACACTTGGACCATGGACAATATGTGCTACTCGTCCTAGAGTAATGCTTTAACTGAAAAATCAACAGCACCACACAATTAATGAACATTGTTCTTAAGAGGACAAGCACTACACAGAAAAAGAGATTTATGGTGCTGGGATAAAGAGAAGAATCCACAGATTTGAACAGCACATTGGAGGGGTGTGGTTGCCCATCTCCGTTCACCCATTCTCCTCCACTGTTCTTCCTTCCTCCTGCTCCCTAAATTGGAAAGAGTGTGGAGAAGAGGAGAGTGGTGGGCTAGAGCATCTCCAGGGAGTGCAAAGAGCAGAGAGTGGTGCATCACCAGGGAAGGGAGGGACAGCATTTGGCATGGTGCCTCAGGAACCAGGTGGTCTTGGGCCTGCCCTGCCAAGAACAGAATCCTTTTCACATCTTTTCTGCTTGCCAATAGTGATTTAGGGGAGAATCAAATAAGTTACGTCACTTGGTTTTGCCAGCCCTGCCAGCTCTAGACTACTATTCCCTTTCCTATTGACTGTTATGAAGACTGAAAGTTAGTGGACTTCCCTGAAACTGCAATGAACATAACTATCAAGGAGCAAAAAGGTCACAACATGCAAACAAATAGCTAACAACCTGAAAACCGCAGGAATAAGAGCAAGCATTCTTCAAACATTACTAAACTGGTCCATGCAATTGTAACTGAATATTAGATACGAAGCGCAACAAAGCCAAAAGGTACAAGATGAGCAAAACTCAAGTTTCAGAAACCAAAATAGGTAACTAGTTGGTTAGATAAAACAGTAAAAAAGACAGCTTTTTTCCCCTTCAAGAGAGAGTTAGAGAAATCCAAAACAAGCGGAACATTCTCATTAAAGAACTTTAAAAGTCTAACCAGAAGACAAAAACACACTATTCAGGCATTGACAAGTCATGTCTTACAAATCCATAACAGTAGAACTTGTTCAGGGAGCTCAGGTATGCAGGTGTCCCTTCAGAAAAAAAAGGCAAGACACTTTCATAACACTGTAGGAAACCCATCTCTCAAAGAAAAGAATGTCTGAATACCTACTGACTAGCTTTTGATCTGAGCTGCTCATACCTACCTATTTGTAAACCTGCAATATCTGCATTCCTAATTTTTGGAACCTGAGAGTCTGCAGTCCAACTCCTATGATTTTATTGCAAAAAATACTGAAATTATTATTTTTTTAAGATGGCATACACATTCTAAAGGTCATAACTGAAGCTGCTTTACAAGAATATTGAATTCCACTGGGACACACCAAATGCTGCATGTTTAGAAAATACAGACTCTCTCTCTCGGCTACACTTCCTTTGAGCCAACAGGGGTGTGGAGTAGTGGCGTCATTGCAGGGGGGGGCGGAGCTCTAAGTTCCGCTGCGATCGGAGCCTCCGTTACACAGAAGAACGAAGCGGCCCCGCCCCCTCGCCTTTGGAGCCTTTCAGGGAAGCGAAAGCAACGAGCAGGAGACTCCCTGCGCGTTGCTTTCGCTTCCCTGAAATGCTCCGAAGGCGAGGGGGCGGGACCGCTTCGTTCCTCCGTGTAACGGAGGCTCCAATCGCAGCGGAACTTAGAGCTCTGCCCCCCCTGCAGTGACGCCACTGGTGTGGAGTCTAACCCACAATGCGACTCAGTGGTGTGTGCATGCCATTGCTAGGGCCGCCCAGAAGTTCCCAACACAGCCGGCAATGACATCATCTCCAGGCACCACAGGAACTATGCAAGGGCTCAGTAAGCCAGACAATAGAGAAGGGATGGGGTAGATTGTGCAGGAATAAGAAGGCATGGAGAAGGAGTGGAGGAGAATGAGGGAGAAGGTACATGGGATTAAGGAAGAGGGAAGATTAGGGGGAGTGTCAGGTTGAAAAAGCAGGGCTACAGGAGACAGAGAGGACATGACCCTGAGGGGAGAAGAGGAAGAGCAGAGACAAGGTGGTTGAAGGGGGAGAACCCTGGAAGCAAAAAAAGGGGGCCGGCTCAGCCCTTCACACCCCCTCTGAGATTGTCCATCCAAGATTATCCATCCAAGATTGTAACACGCGATGGCTCAAGCCGGTTGCCCTGGCACCATGAGAACCTGTGAAAAGGGTGTTACAATCTTGGATGGATAGATCGGCCTAGCTGGTGTCCCTCATTGGGCAAGGCCCTTACTGTCCTGACTAGGAGAAGTTCCTGGTAAGCCACTTATTAAAGGCCCACCAGTGAAGGAAGCTAAGGGAGAGCAAGAGAGGACTGAGGACCAAAGCTGTTGTGGCTGTTATAAACCCCGATCCCTGCAACAAACTCCCTTGCTGTGTCTGTCTCATGACCTCTAAGGGGTTCCATCAAGTCATGCCCCTCATCTCTCAACGTTGGTCTACTCCCATGGGAGGACAAGCGGCTACAAATATCACAAGCGGCTACAAATATAAAAAAGGAGGGAGACAAGCAGCTTAACCTGTTGCAAGTTTGAAAGGTGTTGACTAGCAAGAAGATTGGAGAGCCTATTTATTGCACATCTAGACTGTTTTGCCATTCACTAGCATGATACCGCTTCCTTCCACACAAGGGGTGTTGGTTCTGCAATCTCTTCTCACCTATTGCGTGCATGGGCAGGAAACTAGTATGGAGATACATATCTGTTCCCAGAAAAGTAATCTATTCAGAGGTACTCACAGAGAACATGCTGAGTGTGACAAGTATAACAGGAGATTTATAGAAGTGTTCAAATTTGCAGTTCTAGGAAAGAACTGGACATTTTTCTCTTTCAACTTACCTCTTTTACACTATGCGTTATGGCCCATGTTAGAAAAACTCTTGACATAACCTGAAAAGCAGTCAGGACAACAGAAGAAGGAACAATCCCTGAAAAGATAATTTAGGATTGGTATATATTCTCAGTTGCAGTGCTAAAGAAACGTTTTGCTACGTCTAATACAGTAACATGATCTGGAGAAAGACAGTCTTCTGAACAATCTAAGAAAGATTTTTACAGTGTAGAACAGGGGTGGGGAACCTATTTGCGGTGGAGGGCCATTTTCCCATGGGGAAAATTTGTTGCAGGCCGGCCGTTAAGACGTCCGAAATTTTGGCGTCCCCCACCACAAATTTGGCGCTCCTGCAAATGTTGCAATCCCCGCCTCTTTTGCATGCGCGCCCCGCGCCCCCATCACTCTCCTTACCTTCCAGGCTCCGGGCTGCCGGCGGTGACTCCTCGCATCACCTATTTCTGAAAGCGGCATTTGTGTACATGCGCAGAATGCCGCTAAGGCAATCTCTTGGCTTCAGCGGCGTTCTGCACATGTACACGTACGCCGCTTTCAGAAGGAGAAGGCGCCGTGACGTGCGGAGCCGGCTCCTCGCGTCACCTCAGCACCTCCTCCTTCTGAAAGCGGCATACGTGTACATGCGCAGAACGCCGCTGAAGCCAAGAGATTGTCCTCTTGGCCTTAGCGGCGTTCTGCGCATGTACACGAATGCCGCTTTCAGAAATAGGTGACGCGCGGAGCCGGCTGTGGCTCGAGGTGAGTGGGAGCCTCCAGTCTGGTCTCATGCAGGCCGGACCTGATGGACTCGGGTCCGGTCTCGCGCGGGCCAGACCTGATCGCCTCGGGGTCTGGAAATGGCCCGCGGGCCGGAGGTTCCCCACCGCTGGTGTAGAACAACAACATCCTCTTATTAGATTAAGGATAACCACTTCTAAATTTTATCTTGAGTTTTTCTTTATACAAGACAGTGGCAACTATCATAGAAGCTTTATAACAAATACTCTAAGAATTCTGAGGCAACATAAGCGACTGTTTTCATATTGGAGCGACTTAAATATCCAGGGGCTTCACAAAAATTCTAAAACAAAATTTTTTAAAAGACAAAATTCTTGTTATTAAAGTCCTGAGGGAATAAACACGATTTCTCTGACTAACAAACTTGCATCAAGTCCAGCAAACAAGGTCATATTATTTTTTTTATACAACTTCACCTATGCACATGGCACATTAAGAAAAATAAGACAGTCCCCTGCCCCAATGTCCAGGACTAGAGGTAGGTCACAATTAAAACCAGAACAATGCACATCAATAGCTGAAAACATTTGCTATGGAAAGCACTACATAATAGTACACATGCTTCAAACAAAACATTCAAGCATGAAAATTTAGACAGATAAAAATGTAAACAAACTGAGGAAAAATGGAAGTGGCAGCTGGAAAAAGAGTGCAATCAGGGTTGCATGGCTGAACTATGAAGCTCACCAGCTTTAAATTATGGGGAAACACAACAAATGGCACAATCCTGCTTATTTTTGTACTGGTGGAGCGAGTGCTCCATCAGCACAGGGTGTTGCAAATGTACCTTACTGCACGTTTGCATCACCCGTGGAGTAAGCGGAGTCGAGGCCGGTGCCACTCACCCCATCCATGGTCACAGACCACGCCACTGGACAAAGATAAGTCCTGCTGCAGGACGGCGTGGGGAGGGAGGGCCGGAGTGGCAGGGGAGGGGGCAATTGGCCGGCCAGCCTGGGATGGGGATGGGGATATCAGCTTCGCCAATGTCCTAACCCCGTCCCGGGCCTGGCCAGCCTTACACAACCTCCTAGGATTTGCACCAGCCATTTTACCAGCGCACATCCGAGGAGGCCCAGAGGGGCTACTGGGGCTCTCTCTTGGGCAAAGGGACAAATGTTCCTTTCCCCCAAGGTGTGCCCCAGCTCTGCCGGTACAAGCCTAATTCCGTGCAGGATCTGGTGCAGCACGCTTAGTGCGCTGCGGCAGATCTTAGGCAGGATTGGGCTGCCTAGCATTGGAAGATTTGACAACTTTTTTTTCCAAGAAGCGGTTACTATCGTGGAATGTCTGTGGATTAATACACATCAATACTTGTGAATTGTAATATAAATTAGCCAATTTTAGTTCAACATGTAACAAGCTGTTCTAAGAAAGAAGGGGAGGGGTCACAGAAAGCTGACTTCTCTCCATCCTTCCTCATGCCTTAGTAGCACACCCCCTCTCCCCTTTATTTCCTTCTCCCTTAAAATTCCTGTTCAGCAAGTTAAATGCATTGGTTGGTGCATGCATCTTGGCGTAATCTTTTTAGTCTGGAGAATCTGGTTTGACCCCTATCCTTACTCTGTTTGCCTCCAAAGAGAGAAGTGTGTGGTGTTAGGATTATTTTCCTCTTCATTTTGCATCTGCAAAATAAATTCTCTGCAGAAAACTCAAAACAAGCAGATTTAACTCTTCATTGGATGCATTTTATCATCTAACCTCTGAAAGGAATTGGTTGGGCATCCAATTATCTAAGGTTGGGACATTTAAAATAAAAATGAAACTCTTTTGGTTATGAATTGCTTTGAGTCTCGATGGAATAAGTAGAATAATTATGGGGAAACATAATTATTTGGAGGAGGACTACAAAACTATCATGACTTGACTCACTGAAAGATGCCTGAAATTAGGGAGCAAGAAAGCTACTGAAATGGTTTTGTTCTAATGTCATTGGAACATTGGAAAACAAGTACATTTTCATACAATGCAAAATTAACCTATGGTCTTCATGCTAAAACTACATGATTCTGACTAGGACTGGTGTCAGCATGAAGATCTGCCATGTGATGTGAAAGCAAGATGTATTTATTGGTACTAAATTTTGGTGGTGGTCATAGGGACACATACTCACACAGAAGTGTTTCCATGCAGTACACATGCAGTCTGTGTGGCCCAGTTATTTTCTTTTTTAAAAGGATTTGCCTAGATAGTCAAGAATTGAACTTTTCTGTCCAGAGGCTGTTCCCTTCAGACTATTAGATGTTGGAGACAAACAGGGTGTGCCCTGCTTTTGACCTTCCTGTATTTATCTGACAGGCTATTGTTGAAGCAGAATACTGAAAAAAAGAGACTAATAGCCTGATTCAGCACAGCAATTCTTGTGTCCCTACAACAACTGCATTGTCAAATGCCATTTCTGTTCAACAATCAATACTTATTTCATGAAACAGTGCTTTCCTCAGATAGTAGAAGGGGCAGGGGCAAATCTGGATGGATGAGTAATGAATATTTAGCTATCCTTCATGAATGCCAGCGGTTTATGCCAGCTTTCATACTGAAAACGAAAACAACTGACTTAGGTAACAAAAAGCGGATTTCCAAAAAGTGGCAGGAGGGTCTGGTTTAGTTGGTAGAGTGGCCGCCTCATATGCCTGAAGATCTGAGGATGGCAGTACGAGACCCATCGAGAGCTGTCAACACATCGCTGACAAGCTGCAGAAGCCTTGATGGGAGAGAGAATTCTGCAGCTGGCACACTGAGTAGGAGGCAGTGTTGCCGTCAAGTCAATGCGTGGGAGGTGAATGCCAGAGAGAGGCCAGACTGTGAAGGAAACCACCTCGAATGAGTGTTCTATGCAAGATTAGAACATCTGTAATATGTAAAAACTGCTTCGGTTTAGATAGCCTGCTTATGTAAACCGCCTTGAATTAAAGTCAGAGGAGAAATCTGATGACCAGAGAAAGGTGGTATATAAAATATGCAGTGGTCCTGCACAGCTTTTATTAAAAGCTGACCAATGAGACTGATTGTTCAGAGAGCCAATGAGGTGTTATTATGACATTGCATGGAACCAATAAGGTATTGGTATGAGTCAGCTCTCATTTCTATGTATCAGAGCTAATACTAGAACTCTTATGCAATTGTATAAGTGTCATCAAGTTGGCCACTATTTTTTTGTTGGTTACTGATTTGTTGGGTGACCTGTACTGTGATATATTAAAATAAATAAAGTTAATGGGGTGGTGGTGGTGACACCATGAGTTACCGCACCGGGTGACACCAACTCAAGCGACACCACTGGGGTGACGCGATGAGCTCTCGCACCAGTTGATGCAAACCCTAGTGACGCCTCTGCCCTGCGGTTCTTTGTCTTGTTCTAAAATGTGCAACTTAAGTTGTCCACAAGTTATTTCAAGTTATTTGCTTTCTGCTTACGACATTCTCTGGTATTAACTGGTTCTGTGATTAGACTCATGGAATGATGGCCTACACTCACACATGAGTTGGACTAAACCTTTTGGCTCTTACAATTCTGATTCCCTTTTTTCCCATCCCCCAATTCAACTCTGATTCTACAGAGCTTCAAAATATTGCATTAATATAATGCTCAATACACACATTTCTGGGGCCAAGCTTCCTGTTTGTTTTACTGTGTAATTTTATAACACAAGCTACTGAATTGCTGGGCTGGTTTATTAGCTGATCATTTTCTTAATTTCTCACATCCCCTGGAAATTTCACTGTACATGTTTGAAATATAACTTTCCACTTATGTGTTCCAATTAGGTTGTATACTACTGAAGAAAGATAGAGGTTTTTCATGGTAGTTATAGAAAATGAGATACAAGGCAGGCTTATTTTGACAAACTTCAATGATAAAGTGTGGCTTTCACTTAGCATGTGCACGGAGACTAATCCAAATGAATTATGAAACAAACATGAAGCAGGGAGGTCCATGCATTTTCTGAGCAGACCAAAATATTTTACTGTTAAAAATGTAATGTTACAGCAGAATCTACACAGCTATCATAAAGTCTTCCATGTGAAAACAAAAAATACAACAAATTGTACCACTTCTTATAAGGTCTAAATTTGCAACCTTGATTTCATCATTAATCTGTCATTCTGAAAATGGAAGCCTGAAAGCACAAGCACTGTGAAACTAGGGATGCATACTATGTTTTATACTTTTGGTATTCCTATAGCCGTGCATGCCCAAACAAGCTACACTGCATGCTATGATGGGGAGGGGGGTGATCAGGAGGCTTGGGAGAGGTAAGGGGAAAAAAATCCCTTCTGTAAGCCGAGGGGCTTTCCCTTACCTTTCCCAATCACCAATGGGTCTCCTCGGACCTGTGCCAGTTCTTTAGCTGGTGCAAGTCTGAGGAGACAAAGGGTGTGTGTTGGCTGGCTCTGGAGAAGATAGCATCTGGAACAAGTTGCTCATGCTGGATGCCACCCCCTCCTGCCTCCGACACGTCCTCAACCTTCCTCTGTTCCGCCCTGATCCTCCCATCCCCTGCCAACTTACCAACGTCGGCAGAGCTCCTCTTTGCCGCTGTGGCGTGTGGGGTTCTACTCGCTGTCTGCAACGGCAGCCCACAAGCTCGCAGCTCCACACAGTTTCAGAATGGAGTTTGCAACGCCATAAAGTTTGTTCTGCCGCCAGAACACTAGTTTCGGTGACATTCGTGCCAGTAAGGATTGGGCTATAAATTGGAAGCTCTGTGAATTCCTTCCTGCCCCCCCAAAACAGGGCATATTAAAACTTGAATCCCAAAACTTACCTATTGCACAGTGCAGGACCTAAAAGAAATAGAATTTCAGAAATTACTCAGATTCTTCCAGTTAACAACATATATTAACAATACAGAACGTTGCTGTAGTAAAACCGAATGAGAACAGTATTTCTTGCATAGCACAATTATCTGCTATTTATGTCATGCATGTATATCTTATCCCGTATTGTACTGGCTAATTTTCTCATCTAATTTTTCACTTCTCTGTTCAACCACCTTTCAGGAAAAAAAATTGCTTTTGTAGAGAAAGATTTATTAAATCTCTTCCAATCCTCTGAAAACATCACTAGGTCCTCCTGGTATTTAATGCCTAGGTTGGTGCCCAGAAAGAGACTGCAAATGGGCTTGGGTTTCTATGAACTAAAACAATCCTGCGTCTGCTCCCCTTCCAATGGGAGAGAAGATTCTACAATTAGATGAATAACCCAGGGAGAGTAAATCCCTTTTTAAAGACAGTTTAATCTTCCAGGGTCAAGAAGTTCCCATGATCACAGGATCTTCTGCCTTGTTGATTCACTTCTTCTTGCAGCGTGTTGAGCAGAGACCATGCAAGCATGGAGTTCTGCGTCCATTCTTTCCTCAGGAACAATTTGGGAGAGGAGGCATAAGGTCCCAACAAGCCCACTATCGTGATTTTACAATCGCAGAGCTCTATGAGATTCATTTTATTTGACCAAGTTACATTATTCGATCAACAATTTCTAACTCAACATATTTACCATTCATGTAAATTAAAAACCTACTTGTGAATTTTTTTAAAAAATTACATAATTGAAGACTGTCCCTTCAGAACCATTCAGCAAAACCCAGAATCTCAGAAAACAACTTCAGCTTTGTTAACTTGACTTTTGTTTTTAATCCAACACTACAGGAGCTAGTTTACGGCCAAACTGTATGGAGAAGATTAATGGGGGCAGAGCAATGTTTAGAAGGACATCACTTGAATCGCTCAGAAAAAAAATCACCTACCTCAAGCAAAGCTCCAGTTTGGAAAAATTTCAAGGGCTTTTCAATGGAATAGTAAAGGTTGTGGTAGCTACCCTTGGCAAGGTATGCTCTGACTAAGCCAACTGCTATAACAAGCCACCTAGAAGAGAGAAATAATGAGAAGTTTGTTGCTAACGCCTATGAGAAGCAGCTCTGTTAACTACAAGTAGAAACACTGTTGATAAGGGGCAACTTAGATGTGACAGTGAAAAACCTGTTTCATTAAATACAGGTCTACACCAGTCACATATAGGGACGGGGGAAGGGGGAGCATTGGACTTCCTACAGTGTTTCCCATTGCCAAAGAGTCAGGGGAGAGAATTCAGAGTAGAAGGTGAGAAAAGTCACTCAGGAGCCAGCAGCCTGCCTGAGCCTCAGTACTCCTTGGAGAGGGGCCAAAAGAGATTGCCAAACAGAGATGAGCTAGATGACAATCCGGAAGGAATTTGCAGCCCCACCCAATTGCCATCATCATATTTGCAGAGAGCCATCCAGCCAAGCATTTCTGAGTGGTACAGAGCCTACTTCTTCTGGCCCCTTTGGGTTGCAAAAGGAGTTCATGGTTGCTTGCTGTGACATGTTTGCTAGGCCCTTCGCGAATAAAATTGCTTGCATCCATTACGACTCCACATTGAGCGTGTCTACGAATGTCCCCCAAGCATCTCTTGGTCCTGTTGTCATGGATTCTTTTCAGCCTGTATTGTCTGCGGATGTGGGCGGGATTCCCTAGACTGTGAGGCCATGTACCTGCCTGCTTGACCCTTGGCCAGCTTGGCTTATATCAGGGGTGGTCAACCTTCCACCATTAGAGCCTCCGCATTCTTAAGAGTTGTGTAGAACACAGAATCTTGGCAGCTGCAATTGCTGATGGTGCTGCTAAAGCAGCTGCACCTGCTGAAATGCCCTCAACTATATAACCGTTAAAGGGCCAGGAGCATTCATGTTGAAAGGTTGGCCCAGAGACGTCTTCAAGGGGGGGCGGGGGGGCTCAGGGCCCCCGGGCGGAGGGCACCGAGGCTCCTGGGGGGGCGGGGGACTACTTAGGTTTCGATTTGTGTTTTTGTATTTTTACGGGTTTTTCGGGGGTCTACGGGCTTTTCTTACTGTAATGTTGATGTGTGTATGCTTTGTCCCACTTAGCTTGTGTATCCCGGAGCCTTCGTTCTGCCTGCTTTCGTTCTGTCCGGGTGGCAGAACTCCTGAAAAGCGCCCGTTCGCTCCGGAGCAGGGCGCTCTGTCGTTCTGCGCTTGCGTCGTTCCTCTCAGTTAGCGCATGCGCAGAAAGACTGTAACAACGGAGCGCCCTACTCCGGCGCGAACGGGCGCTTTTCAGGAGTTTTGCCGCCCGGACAGAACGAAAGCAGGCAGAACGAAGGCTCCGGGATACACAATCTAAGTGGGACAAAGCATACACACATCAAAATTACAGTAAAAAAGCCCGTAGACATCTGAAAAACCCGGGTGGTGGTGTTTTTTTGTTTGTTTGTTTTTTATTGGGGGGCGGTGAAAATCTGCCCCCCCCGCGGGGGGGGCGCAGGATCGTCTCTGGGTTGGCCACCCCTGGCTTATATGATCTGCTTAAAATGAATGGATCTGCTATCCAATCTCCAGCTTAAAAGGTCTCTACCACCTTCCGAGACAGGCTGTTCCTCTGCTGAACAGTCCATACTATCAGGAAGTTCTTCCTAACGTTCAATCAAAATCTCCTTTGTTATAATTTAAACAAGCTCTGCATCATATCAGTTTCCCTGCAGTCATAGACTAGAAAGACACATGGGCAGCCCAATCCCTACTAACATCCCCCCCCCCCCAGTGACGGAACGAGTGTTCCATCGCCGGAAGTAGTCGCAAACGTGCCGGAAAGCACGTTTGCGCCTATTTGCGAGCAAGGAATGACGCTCTGATGACGGAGCTCCCGCCGACCGCCAGACCCAGGTAAGTTAGGATCCGGCGGGCGGGGCGGGGGCGGCGGATCGCCTGGCAGGGTAGGGTGGCCGTTGGCCCTGGTGGCCCGGGAGGGGGTAGGGGACAGCCTTCGGCCGAATCCTGTCCCCCGCCGGGCACTGGAGCCTTTACGCAGCCTCCTCTACTTCTGCCAGAAAAATAGCTGGCGGAAATCCGAGGAGGCTGATAGGGCCTGGCCCTGGTTACACTTGAGGAAGGGGACAAGCGCCCCCTTCCCCGAGTAGACCTCCTGCCCGGCAGCCACGTTGGCTGCCGGTACACAGGATCCGGCGGGTGGCCATGGGCCGCCTGCTGGATCTTAGGCAGGATTGCGGTGACAATCCTGGTTATGGTTAAAGCACTTTTTTTTTTAAAGGATCTGGAGCAGGGAGACAATTTCATACCAGTTAACCTACTGTCTGTCCTAGGCAAATTGGTGTAAAGTTAAAGTGATATTAAAGACAGAAGTACACAGAAGAACAGCCTTGCTGAAGAAGAAGGACTTCTCTAAAATGAAGTCCTGTGTTACTAACCTTTTGGAATTCTTTGACAATGCCAACAAGCATTGCGAGTGAAAGTGAGCTGCTAAACATTATGAGTTACATCCAGACTAACGCTTCCATGAACAGAAGGCGTGTTCCCATTCACACAAAGCATGCTACTCTGGATGCGACTCTATGTTGCTGGACTTCCAAAAAGCTTCTGACAAAGTCAGTCACCAAAGACAGAGTAAGCTTAGCAGTCACGAGATAAGAAGATGGTCCTTTTACGGATCGATAATGGGTAACTGCAATCTAAGCTGAGGAGTTCCTGAAGGATATGTATTGCGATTGGTGCTATTTAGATGTTCATAAGTGATCCAAGGTCAGTAATAATGAGCCAGTGGCCAGGTACGCAGATAACATCAAATTATGCAGTATGGTGAAAACCCAAGTGCACTGTAGGAGTTCCATGAGAATCTCTCCAAACTGGGTGAATGTGCAAAAAAAGAGGCAAATGAGGTTAACATTAAGTAAGGATAGAAGTGGTGGAAATTGGGACAAAAATCATAGTCATCATGCTCAGGCTCAGTGTGTGTGTGAAGCTAACTAGGAATGGGAGCTTAGACTTGTGGTGATGAAAACATAAATTCAGTGCACAGAATTGTGAAACAGGTAAATTCTGTTTTTAGGAATAATTAGAAAAGGGACTGAAAATAAGATGACCAGTAACACAATGCCCTTATAGAAATTTATAGTTATGGTTGTATTTGTTCTAGTTGTCCAAACTCAGAAAGAGGGTATCCTAGAACTCAAAAAGATGCAGAAATGGAAAACAAAATGAACAAGCGTTTGGGGCAACCTCCCTATAAGTAAAGGCAAAAGTGTTGGAGCTTTTAGTTTAATTTTTTTTTTAAAAAAAGAAGAAGACATATACTGGAGGCTTGGAAGAGGTATTTATAATTATAAATTATAGAATTAAAAGTGGAGGTAATGCAATGCAATCCATCTCTCATAATTCTAGCACCCAGGTTCACATAACTGCCACAAGATCCGGCAATGGCTTTAAAAGGGGGTTTAGCCAACTTGCAAAGGATAGCTGTCGTTTAGGCAAGCAGTGAAGCTGTCTACCAGCAGCTATTATAGAAGGCAGGTGTGTGCATGCAGGCTGTTAACAGTAGACATGAACATGAAGTCAGACATCCTAAAACTGACTTGTTTAGAAAGGGAGATACATGGAGTTCATAAATAATAGAAGTTGAAAGTTGATCTATTTTTACATTATTCCAAATGTACTTTTCCTTTCTCTACTCACAGTTTCAAGGAAATACTAATAGCCCTTGCCAACCTCTTTTTCACATTCAAAAAGCTCCCAAACTGCAGCACCTTATTCATGACCCATTTAACGCCCTGATGAAAGCATATCCAGCTGCAACACATTTAACATATTGCAAAGTATGTAAGAGATGATACCAAACTTAAAGCCCACATTTGACTTCTTTATCCAATCTTCTTTCCAGCACTGAATTGTTTTCTGAATTACAAAAGAATCTTTCTTAAGCATGAAAGGCAGAAGATGACCAAGAAAACTATTCTAGTTCAAGAAACCTTATGTTCAAAAGTTGATTACCTGCCAATCATATATTTTCAGCCCAATCCTAACCAACTTTTCAGCACTGATGAGCCACAATGCCACTTCGAGGTAAGGGAACAAATGTTTCTCTTATGTTGAAGAGGCCTCCCTGACTGCCCCCCACCATCACAGAATGCAGCGTGTGCCCAGTTGGCACGGCTGCATCAGTGCTGGAAAGTAGGTTGGGATTGGGCTGTTAATCACTTTCATGCTGTAAGCCTACAGGTATATTACGAGAATTATTTTCATATTCCTTTGTAGTTCTAAAAACGAAAGTGCAAAGTTTCTCTCTAGTCTAAGCAATACACTTTTCTTGGTAAAAGCTTTGTTCCCTTTTTCTTCACTGCACTGAAATCACTTCTTTATTCAAACAACAAAAGGGCAACAGCCTTGTCAGCCAAAAATGTTTCACAGAGTCCGAAGGTCAGCAACAACTATGACCTACATATGCAGACACCCTGCAAACAGGAGCTCACCCATACATTACTCAGTCACTAACTACGTACATCAAAGAAGGTATGATGTTGCATGTGATTTTGTACATCCTTCCTCTGTGTGGCTGGCATTGGCATATGCCATCTGCAGACTCTGCCCCCTCTCCCCTTTTCTTTAGCCTGTGCATTATGTGGGGCAATAGCGTTAATTGAGTAATCACAGATCCAGGAAAACAACAACATATATTCTAATGCACCACACCACAATTTTGAAATCTTAGCTTTGCAGCAGTGTGTGTGGGGTGGTGATGGTCAGGAGCAAAAGATGGTGCCGTTTGGAGGCAACACTGTCAGTACTGACTAAAGGAACCCATTTAGACACAGTAGCATCCTGGGATTGACAGAAAACTTCAGAAACTGATGCAACTGAGGGCTCCTTCACATCTGACAGGCCAGCAAATGCATGTTTGCAAAACGTACCAGGGAGGTGCTGGCAATCCTGACTCCTAGTGCATATGCACATGCACTTGAGGAGATACACAAGGATTGAAGTCAGTGAACACTGCATTCTTACAGGAATATCGCAAACAACAAAACGAGTGTGAAGCACCCCCTAACTAAAGAATTAAAAAAAAAAACAATCAAGAGGAAGGAGCTGCTACTAATACACAGGAGAACTGCCTTGTAGGATCAGGCCAAGAGTCTATCCAGCCAAGCACTGGTGGTGATGAAGGGCAGAGAGCTGAATTGCCAGTTCTGCCCCGTTTCTCTTCCTACTACGATTATTATACACTAAGGTAAGGCCTTCTTCCTCAACTCTAAGAAAGTGGGGGGGGGGGCTGAAAGGAACGACCTCGGACCTCCATCCCACCAGTATGACAGAAGGAAAAGGAAGAGGCTTGCAGACGCCCCATAATAAGCCGCTACACGCGACCAGAGCAGGGGACGCGTGGGCGCCGGCGCACCAGTCCTCCCCGCTCTGTTCAGACTCAGGGCAAAGGCCTGGCCAGCAGGATAAGCAAGGCAGCCTGTCCGCCCGCCAACACCCCTCGCTCGCTCGCTCGCTCACCCGGCTGTCATGACCACGTTGTAGATGACCAAGTAGGCCGTGGCCACGGCGCCAGGGCCTTTCCGTCGCCGGGAGCCCTGCTGCTGCTGGCCGCTGGCCCCATATCCGTTATCTGCCCGGCGGCTGCTACTGGAGGCCGCCATGGCACTTCTGCGTCCTTCTCGACTAGCACGACAGGCTGCAGCTCTGCCAACAATCTCCGCCTACTTCTGCCGGGCAACCTCGGGTGGCGGCGGCGGCAGCGCTGCTGAACCAGAGACTTCAGCGCCAGAGACGGTGACGAGTCGTCGGCCTCGCCCCTCTTGGCGTGACGCGCACCGCCTGAAGGGACTAGTTCGGGCTGCAGTAATGGGCCGCCCCCCTCTGGAGGAGGACGACGCAGCTCCTTGTGATTTCGCAAGCCTCCCTCCCCACGAGGCTCCTTATCGGTTGCGGGGCTGCCTGCCTCTTCCACACCTGTTAGAAACCTGCACGTATTAGCCTGCACCTTACAGCCGACGCTAACTCGTCAGCGCGTATGCTTGTGTTGTTCTTTGTGCGCACTGCTGCAGCATTATAAACATTTGCTTGTGTTAGGGTTGGTTGCAGTTTGCTATCTCCCAGGCCAGCAAGCATTTGTACCTGTCACACAATTCGCCACCCCACAAAATACGACAAATGTGTCCGTTTAAGTTGTACTACCGCACTGGCTATTTTTTTAATCGCCATTCTTATGCCACGACGATTGCCGTTCTTCCTCCAAAGCCCTACATGTGATGTGATGTGTGTAAGGGCTTGTACACAAGCACCTGCAATCAACCCTCAGAGAGCAGAAATCATGAGCTAGAGATTCCGCTTCTATAACTAGGATATCATATCTACACAATGAGCCATAGCCCTTCTCTATTTAAAAATGAAGCACTGACAACACTGGGCAAAACTCCTTTCCAAGCAACTTTACAAAAGTTGTCACACAGTGCAATCCTGTGTAAGGATCTGGCCAGCGGCCCAGGGCTCCTAGGATTTCCACCAACTATTTAGCTGGCAGAAGTAGAGGAGGGAGGCCGTGTAATGGTGTAGCCAGCCTGGCAGGGACGGGGATATGGCCCATGCCATTCCCGCGCCCCTTCCCGGGCCGGCTAAGCCAATGGCCCCTCTCCCTCGCCCGCCAAACTGCCCACGTGGCCGGCGGCAGGAGCACTTACCTTCCACTGGCAGCCGCGTCCTGGTCCAGCGACAGAGGGAGGCAGGCCTTATGCCGGCCTCCCTTACTCTAGAGTTGTCGTGAACGTGCTTTATAGCACGTTCGCGATGGCTTCGGATGACAGAACGTTAGTTCCATTGCTGGCACCATCCAGAGGATTTGCGCCCACAGTCAAATTGTCATATGGCATTTGCATTCATTCAAATCATAGTCTTAACTATATGCTAAATAAAACAACATTTCAGATCTATCATATTGCCATGGTTTTGTCATGCATATGAAGAGAAGACTGAATCACCTCTGTATATTCTAGTCTAGACTTCTTTTGACAAAGAAGTTTTCAGAGTTACTGTACTTAGGACATGGTTGTATGCTTAATCTGAAATGCTAGAAAGTTCAAACTTTCAAACAAAGTTTGAACAAAGTGGTTTAATCTTTGGTCTGCTTTCAAGACTTTTTAGCATCATGGATTCAGCTGAGTCATTTCAACAAACTTGCAAACAAGCTGCTAAGTTTACAGGTAGCACTAGCTGCATTTTGCTTTTATCAACCACATTCAGCTAGGCCCTTTTGCAACGTTTATTATAATTTATAATGGATGTTACTTGCAAACAAACTATAAAGATGAAGTTGAAAGCAAGGATGGAAAAACGTAATGAGCAAGTTTAAAGCTGTGAAGAGATCAACCTGAAACTGGGGTGACTCCTACCCAGAGATTGAGAGATTGACCACAACATCTCAGACTACAATCCTATACACTTTCCAGTAAGCCCCACTGAACACAATGGATTTGTTTGATTAGAAATGCATAGCATTAGTAATATAGTTATTTACGCTGAGAAGATACTGCATCTCTCAACTTTTGCATCACCTTTCAGTGATTTCTCCATCCACCACCCACACCATGAATTATCTTGATTCATTAATGTAAGGATACGTAACCCTGTCTATAACCACTGAATGCTTTTCTATCATCACCAGGGTAGCCTGCTTGCCTCTCTGTCACAATTGTTCATACTGCTGTAGCATATCCCTACTTCATTACCACCATGATTCTTCCCTGTCCCCATTTCATAAGCCTAGAACAGGGGTTCTCAACCCCTTTGATGTGGCATGCCACCTCCATGGCTGCCACCCCAAGTACCACAACCCTGGAGCTCAGAAAACATCAGTAAGGGGGCAAGGGCAGGTGGGTCTTTTCCAGCCTTGGAAACTCACGTGCTTGGGCTCTGCAGAGCTCGTGCTGCCATTTCCAGGGCTCTGGTGCGCCGCCCTGGTGGCTGCCATCTTGGTGGACCCACATACCACCTCCCAGCAGTCTGTGTGCCACTAGTGGTGGTACACATACCACCAGATGAGAACCCCTGGCTTAGAAGTATATTGTAGAATATAGCACTATTATAAAAGCCAAACAACAATACTTAGCATTTTTATAACAGATCACAAACTCAAGGCGCCTCACATTTGTGATTGGTAACAATTTGACCAACACATTCTCCTACTTTTAGTACAAATTATCTTATTGGATTCATCCATTCCAAGAAAATATGTCTCCAAACCTTGAAAAAGCCAGAGTTCAATGTTGCATGCAGATTTTCGTTACCCTTCATTAGGGGTACAACTGATAAGATAGCTAAGATCTTTAAGAGATATGATGTGAAAACTATTTTCAGCCCAACAACGAAAATAGAGCAACTGCTACACAATCCCAAGGACCCCAGACCAGCGTTATCTAACCCCGGAGTATATGAAATTGGCTGTGAATGTGGGAAAGTTTATCTGGGACAAACGAAAAGACCAATAGGGGTCCGGGTACGGGAACATCAAAGAGCAACAGATGCAAAGCAAGAAGAAAAATCAGCAGTAGCTTTGCACGCGAAAGAATCAGGACACAGGATAATGTTTGAGCATGCACGAGCCTTGTTTCATGAACCCAGATTAAAACATAGGTTAAATTTGGAGGCTCTAATGATTTCCCAGACAAAATCTTCAAAGTTACTGAACCGCCAGCAGGAAATGACATATGCCAATAGGATATGGATGCCAATTTTAAATAACCCAAGTAATAAGTGTTGAATAACTCTGAGGACAAAAGTAGTGGGTCCCTTTAACTTTGAGCAACAGACTGATGTTTAACTGTCACCACTCCGTAACATTCTTTTTCATCCAGCAGTTTTTTACTGCCAAATTGCCTTGAGAAAGCTCCGTGAATGGAGTGAAACGTCGGCTTGGGAAGTAGGATCCCGTGTTGTTGTTATTGTAAGAAAACCTTTTCTGTGTATGTGACACCTGCACAATATAAGAAATCTAAACAAACAACAAAAGCGGTAAAGGATTTTATTTCTCTACTTTTATATTGACATGGCTGCAGAACCCATACAGTTAAGAACCTTGTCAAAGCCAGAGTTCTCCCTGTTTGGTATAAGGAACACGATACCCTGAAACAAAAGCAAAATAAAAAAATCACCGCCTCACCCATCAAATGGTTGTGAGGTTGCTATTTCTCAGGCTCCCTCACACATTATGCAGCAGCAATGTGCTGACTACCTTGCATAAACACAGCAGAGTGATTTGTACACTTTTCACACACTCCTTGGCAGTAGGCTGCCGTAAGGTCCCTGGAAGAAAACTGGGATAGGAACAGGACAAATAAATTGGGACTGTGGACAAACCTTTAGGCCAGTTTTAAACTGAGGCCTATTTTTTCCCTATTTTCCATTTCCCTGCATATACAATTCAGTTTTAATATCTTCATTGCCTTGAATTTACATTTGATGTTGAAATGGCTGTCTTCTGTTTTCTAGCCAGCAATGCATGGAAGGGACATATTCCAGACAAAAATATATTTGTAGTTCCAACATGTTAAACTATTCTTCTTAGTTGGCAGACCTGGAGTATTTTCATGTACGTCATGATTTCCAACCGATTCAAGTTTAACACAAATGATAGGCTATCAAATACAGTATCTTCATACATTTGGTTTGCATTTTATCAGCCTATTGTACTGATAATAGTAGAGGCAAAAGTAGAGTCTTATTCCAAAACCAGTTAAATGCTTGATGTTCAGTAACTGACTTTTTTTATGGCAAGTCCAGCCTCATGCTGGGGTCAAGTGAGGTGCAGTGTGCTATCACTACTGTATATGATAGAAGGTTGCCAGTTGGATAGGCAACTGTGGAAAAAAAAACAGAAGCCCCCAGAAAAGCACCTGAAATTTTCTTCTGGCATAAAAAGACCTTTCCAGTACATATAAACTACCTTCTCTACTGGTGCAGGAGGCATGTTGAGACAGAAGGGACGTTGTATATGTGGACAGATGTTTCATGTCATCCATATATCAGCTTCATGGAGATAATATGCATTAAACTAGTGTAATCTAGAAAAGCAGAGTGCTTCAAAACAGCTGACCTGCTAGACAGGAGTGAACAAACTGGAGTTTGTGCTGGCATGCTTTGTGGTACTTGTTTATTGAGAAATTGTGAGTAACTACAACTGTAGTGTTCTCATACGCTGCAGCTCTTAGGATTTAAGAAATCAGAAAAACATCAGCATATTTTTAATTAAGGTATACAAAAAAATACACCCCATTGTTTTCTTAACACATTTAAAACGTGAGAGAAAATGCTCTGTATGCATTAAATCATACTAAAAACCTTTCCATATAAGAATCTGTGGCAAATGGACATTTACTGTGTTTTACTATAACAACAACTTCTTTACCAATTTTTAAAAAGGAGAACACATGCTGGTAACCTCAACCTAGCAAGAAACAGCAAAAGCAGTTATAAAAACCCACAGCAATTGTGAGTGAGCCTCATACATGGAATTTTGAATTGTTGCATTCAAAACAGGCAGATGAGCAAATATAGAACATATAAGACTAGGTAATATCAAACAATCTAAAGATAATGTATATATCTGTATTAAAGTACACTTAATTTTGTCCCCCACCTCGAGGAGCTAAAATAAGCTTGGTTTTGTGTGAATTCTTTAAAGTTAACTATTAATTTTTTTTTTAAATTGTTCCTTACACTCAATGTGGAAAAAGTCACACAACTGGAATGATGCACAGATAGTGGACATGTACTTTGATTATGCATAACATTTCATGGCCTCTAAACTGCTGCTAGTTGTGAAAGAAAAGAAAAGCTGATAAATCTGAATATGTTAATAAGTTTCAGGAAGAGATTACCTTTTGTTGATGATTGTGCTTTTTTATTTTAAGGCATTAGCCTCACAAATACTGAGCTAATCTGTGGTTCTTTGGGGTTGGAGAAAAGCTCACTAGACTCCCATTACTTGGCTACTCCAGTTTCCAGCTAATTACTGGCTGAGATAATTTTGTATAAATAGCCAAATAAGATTATGAATAGATTTAAAGCCCGAGTTGCAATACACAAGCACTCAATCATCAACATTACATACTGCTTTGCAACATTGCATGTTTCACCTTTTATTTTATTCTGACAAGCATGATAGCAAAGTTCACTTTCCACATTCTGCTTTGTTCATTTTCCAGGCAGGAAGAAGAATCTGCAGCCAGGTGAGAGAGATTTAGGGCCAATTTTCATGACCCTGTGAGAAAAAGCCAGCCTATACCATATTAGCCCATGGCAAGTCAGTCAGGAGGATACACATGTGGGATTTAGCTTTCTGTCACACTGGTGCTGTCACACATTTTGGATACTTTGCAGTGGTATGACAAATCCCAAGTGTGCTAGCTGATTTGGTTGAAGATTGGCAGAAGCTGGCTTATTCCTGCCATTGCTAAAATGGGCATAAGAACTGGTCCTTATAATAAGGGGAAAATTAGGCTCAAATGATTGAACTGGGGAAGGAAAACGCACTGTGGAACTACAGCAAGAACAAATTAATGAGAAAATGTGTCTTTAAAATTCAGAGCAGGGTAACTACATTTAGGCTGTTATCTATGAAACAATCAAGCTGAAATGCTTAGACTTAAACCAATAATCATATTGTCTTAAATCTAGGTATTCCAACTTAAATATTCAAGAAGATTAATATATCTACAAAAGGCTTTCATTATAAAAATAGTTATGTGGTGGGTGGAGGGGGGGTAGTCCACTTATAAATATATGTCGCAAATATGCATTGGGATAATAGCAAAGCCATGTCTTGTGTGTGTGCTTGCCAAGAGCTGTCAATGAGAGTCCAAAGACACAGCCCACCAGGAAGTTCTTTTGTGCAAACCCCTCCAATGCTCTTGTGCAGCTCCAATTCTTTCAGCAGGTCCTTTGCAGGAGAACGTTCTGCTGGATTGTGCTGCATGTTCTCAATGCACACTTGCATTTGTGCAAGCACAACTGATTTAATAAAACAACGAACAAGACTTACACAATATGCAAAACTTTAGGAGGACTGAATCATAGGAATTACAAGTTCCCCATTGTCTCCATATTGGTGAATGGAAACATTAGTGGAGTTGTCCAGTCCCCCCTCCTCCAATCAGCAAATTTAACAAAGAAATTATTGACTCGGATTAAAATTATATTTTCAAATGGTATCTTCACTTTCAGAATTTGGGCTCTGCAACTGATGCTTTAACTTAAACTAAACCCAAGCACGACAGCCACCTAAAGTGCTTGCTAATTCAAGTTAATGCCCATAAATAGAACAGACAAAGTATCAGACAATTGTGCTGATAAAACAAACCAAAAACCCATGACATAATGTTGCACTGCGTGAGCCTTAAACAAAGTCTTCAACTGGGTGATTTTTGCAATTATTTATCCCATTCAGTTTTATTTTATTCTTCTTCTTCCTCCTCCTCCTCCTCTTCCCCCTCTTTCCCCATTGTTTCCACAATGAGTTCAGCGGTGCAAGTTGCTTCTCCAAGGCTGTTCACTGCTTTGCAGGTGTATTTGGCATCATCGTCCCCACAAACTTCAGAAATAGTCAAAGAACAGTTTCCATCCTCATCATAGTCTATCTGGAAGTGCCGGGACTCTTTGATGGATTGGTCATCTTTGTACCAAATTGCCTCTGGGTCTGGATAGCCTGAGACAAAGGAGAAGAAAAGCAGATATCATAAGAAAATTTCATTTTCAATTTCAATTATTTATTTAGAATATGTAATATTCTGCTCTTCAGCCCCCGAGGGATTTGCAGAATAGCTTACAAAGAAAAAAAAAACACCACAACAAAAAACAGTGCCCTCAGAGAAAGGCCTTCAAGAACTTTTTTTTGTCAGATTTGTGTGGGAGAAAGAAACCCACAAAATACGCAGGGGTTTAGGGCTTAAAAAAGTTAAAACCAGCACTGCGAAGTGTCCTTGGAACTGGGCCAGGAACGAGTCTAGGCAATAGCATCGCTGGTGTCCACAGCACCTGGTGCGGAGCCTGGCAACCCGGACGTAATAGGCATCACGTCATCGCGTCACCACCAACTGCTTCCAGATTGAGGGGATTTGGAGCCCGGGGGGGGGGGGGAAGAGGGCCTTTCAGCAAAAAAACACACGCTGAAATTGAGCCCTGCTTGCCGCTCCTTGGCCATTCCAGCCCCCCTCACAGAAGCGCGCTGCTGGCTGGATGTGGGCGGTGAGATTGTTACCCCCACCCACAAGCGGTCCCCAGGGCAGCCCACCCCGCACTTGCTATGCCACCGAGAGTCTAGGTTTAAAAACAAAACAAAACTGGATAGATGTATTCTATACGCCCAGTGCTGGTCAGTAATCTAGCCGCTTATTGTGAACCAACTTAGTTTCTGAGCAGTTTTCAAAAGGCAGCCCCACATACAATGCATTATGGTACTCCAAACACAGGCTTACCACATCTCCAACTGGGACAGAGTGCTAGACCTTTAGGAGAAGGAATGTGGGCAGGTGTCGCTTGTTAAACCTTGGAGCACAATCCTAGGCATGTCTACTCAGAAGCAAGCCCCATTGTGTTCAGTGGGGCTTGCTTCTGAGTAGACATGCCTAGGATTGTGCTCTAAGGTTTAATAAGCTACACCTGCCCACATTCCTTCTCCTAAAGGTCTAGCACTCTGTCCCGGTTGGAGATAAGATAAGCCTAATTATGACTCCACATTGACAGTGTCTATGAATGTCCCCCAAGCATCTCTTGGTCCTGTTGTTATGGATTCTTTTCAGCCTGTATTTTCTGAGGATGTGGGCGGGATTCCCTAGACTGTGAGGCCATGTACCTGCCTGCTTGACCCTTGGCCAGCTTGGCTTATATCGGGGGTGGTCAACCTTCCACCATTAGAGCTTCTGCATTCTTAAGAGTTGTGTAGAAGACAGAATCTTGGCAGCTGCAAGTGCTGATGGTGCTGCTAAAGCAGCTGCACCTGCTGAAATGCCCTCAACTATATAACCGTTAAAGGGCCAGGAGCATTCATGTTGAAAGGGTGGCCACCCCTGGCTTATATGATCTGCACGGAGAGTGCGTTTTTTTGGCCAAATGGGTGGAGAGGGTAGTTAATACATCTCTGGAGCCCTCCCTGGAGCCCTCTGTGTTGGACAATTTCCAGCCAGTTTCAAACCTCCCTTTTCTGGCCAAGGTGATCAAGCAGGAGGTGACGCTTTAGCTTCAGAGAGTTCTGGAGGAAACGGACGCAGAGGCCGGCCTTCCCCGCTCCGACGACGGAGCTCCCACCAACCGCCAGACCCAGGTAAGTTAGGATCCGGGGGCGGGGGGGCGGATCGCCTGGCGGGGGAGGGAGGCTGTTGGTCCCGGCAGCCAGGGTACTTTGTGTGATGGAGGCCACTTCTAGACATCCAGAAACAAGGCTGGATCTAATAGCATTCCCGAACTGTTAACTGGATCCTTCAGAAGAAATGCAACCCCATCCAGAACCACCTTTCAGAAAACATGAACCTCCTCCAACAGTACCTCTGTTTGAGAGAGAATGTGTGTGAGAGTCACACACACAGGTCACCGATAGCTAATCAAAATTTTCTAGTAAGTATCCACTGCATGTCTTCAGAATAATTCATGTCCACCACACCTTGCATTGTTTACTGGGAGCCACCAATACGTATGCAGCAGATATGTCCTATATTCTGAGAACCGGCATTTCCGCAAGCATTTAGTGTCAATCACAAATACTAGTTTAGGTGAACTCAAATTAACAGTCATGGGGCGACTTGGGGATACTCATATGCTTTCATACTCAGCTCTTTAACAGCGCAATCTATTCTAAGTAACGAACGGTGGAACAAGTGCTCTGTAAAGCAAGTTTGCGACGGCGTTTGCATAAGGCTGGCCGGCGCGGAGGCGCAGATCGTCCCTGCAGCCGCCGGAGAACGTACGTGAAGCACCGGCAGGGGCAGTCCAGGCAGCGAGGGAGGGGGGCCATTGGCTGAGCTGGCCCAGGGGGCAGGGATGGCGGTCGCCATATCCCTGTCTCATTCCTGGGCTCGCACGGCCATTACATGGCCTTCTCGAACTTGCGCCAGCTAAACAGCTGGCGGAAATCCGAGGAGGCCCATTGGGGCCTCCCCGCATTACACCAAGGGAAGGGGACAAACGTCCCCTTCCCCCGAGTAGACCTCCGGGCTGACCCCAGAATGCGGATAGGATCCGGCGGTTGACCTGGGCCGCCCTCTGGATACTTAGGCAGGATTGCGCTGCCCATCTATGCATTCAGACACTCAAAATGTTTTATTATTTTAAAGAATGATTCACTATTATGTATTTTTACTTTTCCTAATTTACAGAGAGAAAACAGTGGGAAGAAACACATTGTTCTGTCTTTAATAGTTAAATGATAGAACTATAATAGATAATTTCATTTATATGATTCTGGAATACAAAATGTGTGCATGACCTTAAAGTATCTCTGGGGTTCAGTTATGCTTATGCAGTACATCTAGTACCAATAAATCTAAGGGTCTAGAACTCTTGCTCATCCCCAGCATGTGCTGTATTGGGGGGCTAGATACAGCATGCCTTCTTTTCTATGGCACCACTCTTAAACTTCTGGTTTGGCACTAAAAGTGAAAGTGAAAGCCAGAGTAATTTCTGTGTAAAACACACTCTTGAGTGAAGAGAAAAAAGACCATCCATCTTGAATACCCCTTAGAGATTCAATAAGACATGTTTGTTGCAACATGTTCCTTGAAGATTGCAATAAAGCAACAAATAGGTAATCAAGATAAGAGTCACTAAAGGGTGGTGTGTGGAACACCTGAAGGAACAGCACAGAAATAGTTGATGGAGTGCAGATAGTGGCAATTAAAGCCATCCAAGTTTCTGAAGCATTACCTTCAATTTTGCAGTCAAATCTGGCAGCGCTGCCTTCCACAACTTCTATATCTTGAATTGTTTTAGTGAAATATGGCTTCACATGAGACCTTTCTTCATCAACTGCTTCCAGGAGAATGCTGGCAGCTTCATCTAAAGTATGTAAACAAAAGGTCCATTAATCTTGTGAGGGAATTGTCCTAGCAAAGCTTTTTTTGCTTGTTCTATTAGCTGAATTACAACCAAAATTTTTCTATATACTCAGTAACACTATACAAGCTCACAGAAGTCTACTTTCTGTCCTTTTCATGGTAGTATTTCATAGTTGGAACTACTTTATAGTACCACAGATCATCATTTTATTTGTGTACTGTACTATTCTTAGCGCTTACTCCTTGATTTGTTTACTTAGAAGCAAGCCTGATTTCATTTAGTATTACTCAGGATTCCAGTCTTAAATGCTCATACACAGAACAATACTTTGCCAGTGTTGCAGCAGAAGTGATTTCTTCCACTAGATTTGTTTATTACTACTGGACATTGAACCACACTATCTGTTGCCTATGGGTATCCAAGGCACTTGCACATCTATGGACAATGATGTAAGAGAACAGCACCATACAGACAACTCGTTTGCTACTGGTATTATACCATTCATAGCATTAATTAGCTGTCTGAGGTATGTGTATGCTACCCTTTTAGAGAGGATACACATACAACTAAGTTCCTCTCATCCTTTATTACTCTCCAGAAGTCAATAGAAGCAGAAGTGGCTGGAGCAGAGAGAACTTCCAAGTACACCACCTCCCTCCACTTGGCTAATGTTCCTGGTAAGGACAGCTTCTGGTGGTACTTCTCCGCATTCACCTTCACCTTGACAGTGGTACTTCTCTGCATTCACCTTCACCTGCTCCATCCCTTTTCAATTCATTCTGGCGGCTTCTTTTCTCCGAATTACTTGTTCAAATAAAAAAAGCTTTACACTTCATTCAAAAAGTTACCAGGAAAGGACACTTGTGGGCCCCATGGGGTAGCATGTTCACCAAGGTCTTACGTTCAAGGAACCGCTTTGTCTGCAACTGGTCTATCTTGTTTCACTCAGGAAACTGGCTAAGAATGTAGTTACTGAGATATGCAGGATCTAGCTTGTGAAAGGTAAAACAGCACCTTGAAGTGGAACCCGAAGTGAACTGATAGCAGTGCATGTGCCCTACAGGTGTTGCATGTGTTCCTGCCTTACTATGTCAGCCAGGAGGACAGGCAGCAGCATGCTGACGTTTCAAAACCATTTTGTTGGGTTTAATTCAAGTTGTTTTTATTCATTTATTCTGATACAGTGCAGTTGGTATTGCTTAAACTTGCTTCAGGTCACTTGGGTGCCTTCTAAAGAAGGACGAACTGTTTACCAGTAACCTCAAGGTATGTCACAACACTATATTGATACCATGGTAAACAGCAGGGAATGAGCATCTTGACAGGCCCTAGATAAATCTTTACTGATGGCCTTTCCTGTCACAAAATGCATGGTTTCACATTTTCATCAAACATGCTAAGTGCTGAAACACTTAAAGCAGGGGTTCTTAAACTTTTTAGGATTACAGAACCCCAAATGGATTGTCCAATATGTCCCCATAAGCCCTTTGCCAGACTGTTGAAATCATCATCATCACCAGTCCTATTACAGACCGGTATGACTTCAAAAGATGCCAATAGCTTGGTTTTACTTTACATTTGCATAGCAAGGAACAGAACGTCTCACATTGATAATGGTGATAATACTGTAATCTAACAACATTTTTTTTGAAGAATGAACGAATAACTTCAGTGGGATTAAAAGCCATATGTAAATAAGATGTTTAATTTAAAGACAAGTTCAAAACACGACGTTTCTCTCATATTTCCTATGAGCCTCCTCAGGTGTAAGATGAGCCACTGCCAGCCAGATACGTTATTGCAGAGGAATATGCAGCCGGTATAAAGAAAGCAGTTGCGTAATTCTAACCGACATCAGTAACTGTTGGAACAAGGGGGTGTGTATGTGACCTTAAGTAATCACCGCAGCACTAGACAGTGGGGATGACCTGGAGAAACTTCATCTAGTTCACCAAGGTCTTGCTCAATGTGGGAGTCCATATCTTGTTGATGAATGTCAGTTCTTGTTTATGGTTTAATAAATTGTTATTGTGCCTAAATATCTGTATTGCCTTGTGATGCAGTCTCTGTTTAAAACCCTGTTCTTGTACTAATCTCTCAGTCCCATTAAAATTAATTACATGACCAGTAGAAATAGCATGACCAGTAGAAATACCATGACCATCCAAAGCAGACTGCTCTTGATGTCCCAGTCTGTAGGCTCTCACATGCTCCTTAACATGGGTGGCAATTGAGCGCTTGGTTGTTCCAATATAAACCTTATCACAATTTTTTTAAAAGTTGTTCAGAAATAGAGTCCCATACCCCCATGATTTGGTTCTCATACCCCCAAGGGGTATGGATACCCCCAGTTAAGAACCCCTATCTTAAGGGATGGCTGCCTACATGTGCATACTATCTGCGTGTTAGCTATCTGTGGCCTGGATGTAACTGTCTAATGGGACTTGCCACTTGGATCTTTGCAGTTGCAGGGACAACTTATATGCTTGCCAGTAATTGACGCCTCTAGGAACATGACGCAGAATCTCCATGCACTCAGAGGACTGACATGGCAAGCTGTGCTGAACAGCCATATGTTGAGAACTGCTATACAGAAGCAAGCTTCCACGTGGATTGCCCTTTAACCTGGTCCTAGAGAGGGTATGAATATTTGCAGATATATTGACTAGAATGAGGCAAGGTTACAAAGCTAGTAGGGATAAAGAAAATGACACTACAGGCTACATACAGCCCACAAGCTATACACATCACACTGTAGACTTAAAACGTTAACATGTGTTTGGAAACACAACAGTGTACGGTCCTCTGTCTACACCAGAGTACATCAAAATCTCCATACCTTCGGCTTCTGTTTTTTCTGCATTAACAGGACTGGTTGGTGAGCTAGAAGAAGACTTCCTTCCACTGAGGCCAGAAATCATTGCCATGGAGGATAGTCTCCCTATGGCACGAACAGCATTCCCAGTTTTCTGCAACACAACACAGAAGTACTCGGTGAATTCTGTCTTACAATTCCTTATTCCCCAAATGTCTGCAAGCCAAGAACATACAGTACATAGTTTTTCCAGGCCATTGCCATATCCGTTGGTGTTATAAAAGCAGGTACAGAAGGTACCTGGAAGCAAGGCAACTAAGAATCTCCCTCCCCCATCCTGCAATAGATGCATTTTGAATTTGTGCAATTTCTTTTTGCTCAAGCAAAGGGCCTGCCATTCCCATACACAGTCCAAAACCATGAACTTCAGAAATAAAAGACACAGGGGGTTTGCAGCACATGTTCCTGTGCACTGTATTTACCTGCCATTTTCTTCTAGCCATGTACTTTTTCATCCTATCTTTGGATAGTTTTTTGGCTTCCATGGTTTTTGTGTCTTTTTGCAGCCAAGTATGCTGAAGGCACTGGGTACAATCTAAGCGGTCCCTATGAGTTTACAGAAAATAAAGTCAGGGTTACAAAGCATTTATTTTATATTACTGTAGTGAATTTTATATATGTCCCTAATGGGCAACTGTGTAGAATAGATCGTTTGACTACCTCCTATATGCTGTTGCAATATTGCGGAGATCTGTGTTGTGAAAAACACAACAGGTCGTAAAAAATTATCTTGAAGCTAACCAAGGATTTCATCACTCACATTCCTGTTTCTAGACTTCCAGAGCCTATTAGTTCTTGACACAGAGATACCATATCAACACCATTCCTTGCATGAATTGATGACTCTTGTTTTACATTTCCACCCAGCCCACAGGTGTACGCATTTAACTCCTGTTACGTATATACACATTTGGGTAAAAATGCCTTCCCCTCTCCTGCCACACCAATGTCCTTTGTCCTTTGATCAGAAGCAAAATATAAACAGGCATTTGGCAATAAAATCTTTTAACTGATAATGCTACCTCCTATTCCCTGGTAATCTGTACTCTAATCAGAACTGCCAGTTCAAGGGAAATTACATAACCTATAGCTACCCATCTGAATCAACACCCTACCACACACTGGGATCAGCAGTTCCCACTAGTAGTATTTCCTTCTACTGGTCTGGCTAGCAAATAAGCATGATGCAATAAATCATGGAGGTGCAATGAGATGAAGTTCATTCAACTGTTATTTGTACAACTAAAATTTGTTCTAAAATGATAGAATCCAAACTGCTTAAAGCAGTGGTTCTCAAACGTGGGTTGCGACCACCACCCCAGCCAGAAGCAGTTGCTACCCCCTTAAAGAGCAAGGCAATGGCACTTTTGGGGTTTTGCAGTGGCAAAAAGGGGTGTTTTCACTTATCGGGGGTTGCACTGGCTCTCAAGAGACCTCTACGCCCCCCCTCTACGCCCTCAGAAGAGTTTCCAATCACGTTTGGGAGGACTGAAAACTGGAAGTAGCTTTCGAGGGGCAACTGGAAGCTCTTCTGAGGCACGGGGGGCCAGTGCACCTCCCCAGTCACTGGAAAAAACTATTTTTTCCCCACAGTGGCACCCTGGATGTGCTGTCGTTGACATCACTGCTGAGTCCGTGACCACTTACAGGTTCCCTTACTCCCTTGTAGGAGTTTGAGAACTGCTGGCTTAAAGAATTAGCAAAAACAAACTGACTGAATGACAAGCAGCTGCATGTTCTTTTTTCACTGATGGGGCAGCCATGCTTTTTAAATTACACACGGCATATTTCTCCATATGCAAATTTGCCTATCCTTATAAATTCTATGTAGTGGTGAACTGGCAGCACAAATTATTACCGCTTATAGCAGTGGTCCCCAAACTCTTTCTGGCTACAACCCATCTCATTCTCCCTTAGTAGGTCACGACCTGGTGCTCCAGGGTGCAGCGGAGCCTCTGGAGGCTACTCCCTGGTTGCACCGGGTCTGGGATGCACTCCATTGGCTTCCGTGGGCCTCAGAACACCTCCTGGGAGCAACCGAAAGTGATGGACACAAAATCGGTCACTTCCAGTCATTCCCGGGGGTGTTCTGAGGCGCATGGAGGCCAATGGCATGCATCTTGGGCCCAGCATGGCCTGGGAGCGGTTTCCAATTGCATCTGGAGGGCTCCAATTTGTAGCCAACTGGACGCAAGGGTGGGTGGACCCAACCTCACGACCCACCACGTATCAGGCTGCGACCCACCAAATGGGTCACAACCCACAGTGGTAAGCGCTGACTTATAGTAATAATGTAAAGTCAACATAGTTTTATTTTAAAATAAGGTTTTACAGTAGCCATTCATTAGTCAGGAACCATCTTCATCTATAATTCTGTATGACTGAGGACTTGAGCAGTATCTTTTCTAATAGCTGTTTGCTGATGTGTCTTCTGCATCTTTTTAGATTGTGAGCCCTTTTGAGACTGGGAACCATTTAGTTATTTGGTTTTCTCTGTAAACTGCTTTGTGAACTTTTTTGTTGAAAAGCAGTTTATAAATAATCTTAACAATTTATTAATTATGAGAATGACATCCAAAATTACGCATAGGACAACTGTGTCTATTGAATTGCTCGAAGATAAACTCTGGAAGAGACAAAGAGAAAAGGCAGGTGCATCTGCATAGCTCTTCCATCACGTTTGTGCAGATTGATTATACACTTGATATGCACCATGAGCAACACACAGATACAGAATTGTCATAATATTAAGGCCCTTATGCCCGGGGGTAGCTATGTGTCAGAGGACATCCTAGTCGAGCAATTGTGCACATTTCTGTCAATGGCAATATGCAAGGCTGTGTACATCAGGCATTCTTACTTCATATCTTTCTTTAGAAGGTTGCTGATAAAGTCCTTCGCATCATCCGAGATCTCATCAAAAGCTTCATCATCAAAATCCCAGGTGGCGGAGGTAACGTTGGCTAAAGTTTCATTGTCATTGTCGCCCATGAAAGGGGAAAGTCCACTGACCCTGAGAGTTAAAATAAACTGTCAAACCAGAGTGTTTCAATATTAGGAAAGATTATTGACTCGTACTCTGTAAGGGAAATGTACATATTGTTCTACATATCCAAAGGCTGAATACATACCAGGGATCTCTAACCAGGGACTCTGGCAGCAGTGCTGAAGAATCTTAATGTCTGTACCAGTGAGGGAGGCTTGCAATCTAAAAAATCCCACATCTGGGGAGGGGCTATAGCTCAGTGGAAAAACACATGCTTTGCATGCAGAAGGTTCCCAATTCAATCCCTGACATCCAGTGGCGTCACTATCATGAAGCGAGGATAGCGGGACGCCATGAGGTGACGCGCGCACAGAGGTGATGCGCGCACGCGCGTGTGACGCGAGTGACCTCCCCTGCGTGCGTCGCCTCCAATTCTGAAGATGTCCTCCCGGAGACGTCTTCCCCGGCCGACGCACCAGGGCCTTCTGACGAAGGCTCTGCGTCACAATGGAATTTATACCGTTTTTCGCGCATGTGCAGACAGTTCCTGAGGGAAAAGGGCTGCTGGGGTGGTCGAAGACTCCGAGGCCGGGAGAAAGCCTTGGAGTGGAGCCAGCTGCAATGGGGGGGCAGCGCCCAGGGGGCACCCGGGGCAGCGTCCCGGCGGGTCGCCCCCTCGGAAAATCGTGGCGCGCCCTAGATTGAAACTTAGGGGGTGGGGATGGGGGGGATTAGGGTGACACGCGTTGTCCCGCCTAGGGGCAGCGCGCGTCCTAGTGACTCCGCTGTTGACATCTCCAGGCAGGGCTGGGAAAGACTCATCATGTGAAATCCTGGAGAGCTTCTGCCAGTCAGTGTAGACCAAACTGGGGTAGACAAAGCAATGTCCATTTCAGATGGGGGAGGCTTCATATGTTCATTTTTTTTTTTTTACAGAAAACAGAACAGAATGCATTCACCAGCAAAGTAGCTACAGATACTTAACTATAATGAATACATTCACTTGCAAGGAGGATACAAGTGACTTCTTTTAAACATAAAGGAAATTTAAAGGGGGTTGTGCTGAGGCTCCCTGTTCCACTACTTACTATCATGGCAGGCCTATGTCTAGGGTCACATTCAGGGAACAGTGCTCTACAAAAATAGATGCTGGGGCTCAAAAATGTCCATAAATACCATCTCTTGATTTGGAAGCCTCTTTCCCAATCCTTGAGTTTGGGGATTACTATAATTACTCTGTAGTGAATAGGGTGTAGTCGAAGGGGAACAGAGCACCAATACTTCTCCTACAGCAGGGGTTCTCAACCCTTTCCCGGCCAAGTATCGTCTCCGGCACCACTCTCCTGCTGCGTACCACCAGAAGGGACTGGCAATGACATAATCACCAGTTACTACCTGGTTTTTGGAGGCCAGAAAATGCAGGTAGGAGGCTCTGGGCGGGTGGGGTGGGGACCCTTCTCAGCGTTTGAGAGGCTCGGCCAAAGGCATCAGAGCAGGGTTCTGGTGGTCCGAGTACCACCAGCAGTCGGCCGAAGTACCAGTGGTGGTACGAGTACCACTGGTTAAGAACCCCAGTCCTACAGCATGGATGGTGATGTCACCATTCATTTTTCACAGAACCTGAGAAGAGGCATCACGCTCAGCAGGAGGCAAACTGAGAAATTTACCTAGGTGAATTTTACTTTTATTTAGCAGGGGAAGATCAACTGCTCCCCTTTCACCCCAGCACACTCTCTTTTCTGGTGGCTGTTTGCTGGTGGTGTTCTGCATCTTTTTTAGATTGTGGGCCCTTTTGGGACAGGGAGCCATTTAATCATTTGATTTTGTCTGTACACCACTTTGTGAACTTTTTTGTTGAAAAGCAGTATATAAATACTGTTGTTGATAATAACAATAACAACAATAAATGTCCAGCCCGTGATCTGTTCCAAAGGTTGCCTGGGAAAACTTCATGTTACATTAATGCTATAGTCCTATGCAAATTTATCTGGGAGTAACTCCTATTGAACACAGTGTGATTTACTTCTGAGTCATAGACTAAGCACTCTGATAAGCTTTTATATTTAAGTTCCTTTTTTAATTTTTATGTATTTGTTTTAAACTATTGCAACCTACTCCAAATGTTTGAGATGAAATGAGTGATACCTTTAAATGAAGCAAAATAAGGAAACACTAATTAATAGTGCAGTCTTCTACAGGTTTACTCAGAAGTCAGTCCCATTGTTTTCTATTGTGCTTACTCTCAGGTCTTAGAACTTCAAATTTGGGGTGGGTGTTTTTTTTTGGTGTGTGTGTAATATAGTCTTAATAGGTCTAGAGGAGGTGTTGGGATCAGCTCCTGGACTAAACAATTTACCACTTGGGGTGAAGGAAGTGCCTTTTTGGGATACTTTCACCTGCACTTACTTCTTACATTGAAGGGCTGAAGCTCAGCATTTGAAGAGAGATGCTGGAGCTTAGTAAAATATTCACAATCCTTTAAGTCCTCTCTTGGTAGGCAGGGCCAGACTTACACACAGAGCCTGATTCAGATATTTAAAGAAGACATTTAGATTCACATAAAAGAAAAGGATACAGTCTTATTTCCAATGCTCTTCAAAGCACCTTCCTTCCCCTCAAAGCTGTGCTGCCAATTTTCTTTACTAGTCCTGTATGCCTGAAGGAAGAATAGATGCTTTCGAACTGTGGTGCTGGAGAAGACTCCTGAGAGTCCCTTGGACTGGTAGGAGATCAAATCAGTCAATCCTAAATGAAATCAACCCTGACTGTTCCCTGGAAGGACAGGTACTGAGGCTGAAGCTCAAGTATTTTGGCCACCTAATGCGAAGAGAGGAGTCTCTAGAGAAGACTCTGATGCTGGGAAAGACTGAAGGCAAAAGGAGAAGGGGAAGGCAAAGGATGAGTTGGTTAGACAGCATCACCAATGCAAAGAACATGAAAATGAGCGAACTCAGGAAGAGAGTGGAGGACAGGAAGGCCTGGCGGGATATGGTTCATGGGATCACGAAGGGTCGGACACGACTGAACAACAACAATGCCTGAAGGAATTTTGTACTTTGCTTGCTTGCCTATATTACCACCTTTGGAACCTTTGCTAAGAGTCATCTATGTATTGTATTCACCACACTGGGGGGTGGGAGGGGCATCGGGGGCATCAGTGTGCAACTCGTATTAACATTACAAACTATTTTGTTCCCAATCATTACCACTAGAGGACAGCTACAGTTCACACAGTGGCTAACCACACACATTTGTAAAGCATACCATCTTTTTTACAGGAGAGGAATAATATACAGAAAGAGTGAGTTATAAGGTAGGTGGATTCAGATCTGATCTGATCTCACCCGAAAGTTTAGGCTGTAATGCTATGAGATCCAAGGGCTCTGAATACTACCACTAGAGTACATCTGGAACAGCGCCAACTGAGGCTGAACTGAAGTTGTCAGGTAAGAACATGCAACTCAAAATTGGGGTGTGTGAATTATTACAATGTGTGCATGTGTCTTTGCTTTCATCAGGCTTTCATCAAAGTTCATCAGGCTTTTATCAAAGTTCATCAAAGGCTTTTATGGACCTGCAGCTCCAATAACTGCCCTATAACATGTGGGTTTGTTGATTTGACTTTATAGTAGTACTAGGGAAATCAATGTTTTGCAATTACTTTTTTAATTGAGAGAGGAGGAACAGGGAGTGCAGGAAGAGAGCCTGCTGGGACACAATGAAGTTTATCCCATCCAGTGTCTCCATTTTTATCAGAATCTCCTTGACCTCGTTCTCTGATCTTCATTTTATTTAATAGCCATGTAAAGTAATAATGGAGCAATATTTTGACAAATTATGGAAACAATTTCTTTTATGCAACACTCAAGTCAAAATGACAAAAGATGAGCTATATTTGCTAAGAAGAAAGTAATCTGGAACTGAAGCTATACAGTTACTATTCAAACTAACACTGAATTGTTTACTGGAAAGATTTTTCCAGCTACTTAAACCAGGCATCTTCCTGGCAAGCAACTCTAAGAATAGCTCAGATGTCTCTTACAGTTTCCATTTTTATAGAGAAGAACAGTTATTTTTCCCTTTCAACAATGCTCGGGTGAAATCTAGATAAGCTTGTTTACCATCAAGATTCAAAACATGTGGAGAAGAAAGCCTGGTATGCTCAGTCACCGTCTGTCTTATCAACACTAGCTGGTGATGTTCAGAACCCGTAAGATGGCATAACGACAGGACATTTTCTTGTGCATCCTATTTGGAACTGTAGCACAAAACCAGGTGTGGGGGAAAGTGTCCAGGGAAATACAGACATGTCTTCCCCTGAGAACATTCTGCACTCACAGCAGCAAGCAAAGAATACTGCATGTGTTGGAATCAGTGGCGTCTCTCTAGGTGGGGCGGAACGCTAAGTTCCGCAGCGCCCTGACCCTTTGTTACTCACCGGCACGAGGAGGCCCCGCCCCCTCGCCCTCAGCCATTCAGTGGGGCAAAGGCAACGCACAGGGGACTCCATGTGTGTTGCCTTCACCCCACTGAATGGCTCCGAGGGCAAGGTCGCCTCGTACCGGTGAGTAACAAAAGGTCAGGGTGTTGCGGAACTTAGTGAATGAATGAATGAATGAAACCTTTATTGGCATAAAGACAAACATACATAAAATATAAATAGCAAGCAGACAAACATAAAACACAGACTAGTCCAAACACATAAAACAATATCTAAGACATTCAGAATAAGTGGATACAACAACAACAACAACAACAACTGTAAAGGACCATCTAGATATTAAGATATATTAAGGATCCCAACTGCCATCTATAGCCAAATGAATCTGCGACATATGAAGGTGAGATCACTTCGATGTTTTATTAATAAATCCAGATAGTTTGCTATTTGATTGGTGCGTAATTCATTGTCACCAACCAATAGGTAATATATGACTTCCAAATCAGAAAATCCTTTGTATTTAATCAAAATCGGACCTAAATGGGATAAACGTAAGTCTTGGTAAAGATCACAATATAATAACATATGAGGCAAGGTTTCAATAGCTGTGTTATTACAAGGGCATAGCCGTGCTTCATGTGGCACAGATTTATATCTGCCAGTTGTAACATTAGACGGGAGCACATCGCATCTTGCTAAAGTAAAGGCCCGTCGTTCCTGAGGACTTTTCAATAGTGCAAGATATTTGGAACTTAGTGTTCCGCTCCACCTAGAGCAACACCACTGGTTGGAACCCTGGCACTTAGTAATGTGTACAGACCTGCACAAAACAAAGTAGGCTGAAATATTTGGAAGTAATCTCCACACTGCAAATTTGCAAATCAAGAACCACTGAAAACTGACTATGACTGAATTTGTCTACCATGCCTAGCCTGCAGAACAAAGCATTTATAAGGACTACACTGTAGGAACAGCCAACACAAATTATTTTCCATTGGTTCAAGGCAAAAATATTCCTTTCTTCTCCTGCCCCACCCCACAAATTAGTGCAAAACAAAAGATGCACAAAAGCTAATGCACATATTTGAAGAACTGTACTGTTATTCAGCTCTGAATTTTTTTCCCCTTTACAAAATCAGAGACATTCACTTGTCCAATCTCCCTTGAATATTCTTCGTAAAGAATTGCTTCACAATGCCCCCATCCTTGGAATTATGTACCACCCCTTCTAGGCGTTCTGAGGAATCAGCTTCACCAATGGAAATGCTGCCTTTGTTCTAATATTCCTGTGACAGACCACAGAGCTCTGACATGCCATGTGACCTCCCCCCCAATGCTGAAATGTGGCCCAATAAGGCTACTAATCAGCAGGAAGGTCAGCTGGTGAGCAGTTGGGTGGTTTGTAACAGAGAGGGTGGTCTGAAACAGACAGGGCAGTGAGAAATACAGGCAGGAAAAGAACTGGGGAGATCAAGCACAAGAGGGGGCAAGGAAGGACCAGAGAGAGAGAGAGAGAGAGAGAGAGAGAGAGAAAGAGAGATGAGGAGGAGGAAAAGTGGCATGCAGGCGGGGTGGAGGCTGCAGAAGAGGGAGAGAAAGAGGGTGAAGATGCAAAGATGAGAGGAAAATTTATCAGATGGGTTGACACAGGAGTGGCATGAGGGGGCTGAAAGGCTGGGGCAAGAGGGAAAAGGATATGAGGAAGCAAGGAGATGGGGGATAGCCTCTGGAGAGCCAGAGAGGCTAGCAGTGCCAGGAAGAGAGAGTTTCCAGGTGGCTGTGGGTGCCTGGTTGAGGGGGACCCCCTTGAGAGGAGCTCACCACCCTGGGCCCAAACCTGGGGTGTGTGCAAACCCCATTGAGCAGCTGATCCAGCAAGCCAACTGCACACTTCAGTGCCCTCAAGCAGCCAGAGGCATCCTGGGGCAGAGGCTGAAGAGCAAAAATCAACAAGGGGTCAGCCCCAACTAAGGACTGGACATTTAGGGTGATGCAACCTATTTTCATCGTCTTCCAGTGGGGAGTGCCTTTTTGTTATACAAGATTAAACAAAAGTCTTGAGGAAATAACCTCTGACCTTGGAATTACTGTATGTACTACTCTCAGCCTGCTGATGCAGACTTGTCCCCTTGGGATGAGATGAAGCGGGCAGCTGCATGCATAATGCCTATGATGGGTTCAGCCAATCACACATGATAATCTACTGTAGATTCATTTCCCTCCCCCACAGCCTACGCAGAAACGCGGGTTACACGTGAATTGCTGTAAGAGTCACTATCAAGGTGGAAAAAAGATGAAAGTATGAACACAGAGCCCTCCCCCCTGCCGCCCCCTGATGCCACTGATCCAAATCCATTCTACATAAATAACTACAGGTTCTACATTTGGCTAGATGAATCAAGAAATTAGACGAGAGAATGGACAAAGTAATTTGGATTATGGATTGTTAGTTATATCTGTTAACATACAATATTTTTACAAAACCTTATAGTGATGTACAACTGTTGGCAGATTAATTTCAGGAACCAACTATTGAACTTGTTAATGAATATCTTAGAAGAATAAGTTGAAGTAAAAAGGTAAAGGTGACCCTTGACAATTAAGTCCAGTCGTGTCCAACTCTAGGGTGTGGTGCTCATCCCCATTTCAAAGCCGAAGAGCCAGCGTTGTCCAAAGACGCCTCCGTAGTCATGTGGCCGGCATGACTCTCCTTGCCGCAGCGCATAGCATGCGGCTGGAACACGAAGCGCTGTTTACCTTCCATTGGTTTACCTTCCCACAAGCGGTACCTATTTATCTACTCACATTAACATGCTTTGGAACTACTAGGTTGGCAGGAGCTGGCCAAGCAATGAGAGCTCACCCCGTCGCGGAAGGCATAAACAACCGCCCACTGATCCATAAATAGGGAGCATTAACATGCCAATAGGTCCATGATCTATTCCAGTGGTTCTCAATGTGGTGGGTCACAACCCACCATTTGGAACAAAAGCTGCCCCTGCCCCCTTAAGGGGCGGGGACAGCATGGCAGTGGTGGTGATCCCAGGGATTGCCGCCGCGGCCAAAAAAGTGCCCGAAACTGCCAGTTTTGGCCTTACCAGGGCTTGGGGGGGGGTTGGGGAGGCCTGTGCGACCCCCTGCAGGCAGTCCTGCAGAGGTTTGCGCAGGCCTCCCTGAACCCCCCCCCCCAAGCCCTGGTAAGGCCAAAACTGGCAGTTTCAGGGGCATTTTTCCCCAGTGACAGAAGCGATCCCCAGGGATCGCTGCTGCTGCTGGCCCCGCTCCCGCAGACACTCAAGAGTTTTCCACGCTTCACGGGGAGAACTTTGAGAACCACTGATCTATTCTAAATAAGTGTGTGATGGGAAGTTTCAAATAAAAATTAGATTTGAAAAAAAGAACAGTGGTGTGTGGGGGAAAAAAAATAACAGAATCAAGTAGCCCCAACTGGATACATCTAGATCTATTGCAGCACATAAATAGGTTCTGGACTGCAAAACCAAGTATATGTGCAATTAATTTAATTTGCATCATTAGGTTTTGAAAGATGCTAAAAATTTATCTCAGCAAAAGTACTTACAAAATGTAGCAGATGACTCCTATGCTCCACATATCAGTTGCATACCCAATAGGCTCATAGTTGATAACTTCTGGAGCCACAAATTCTGGTGTCCCAAAGAGGACTTTCAGAGAACCTGCACTTTCTGTGAAAAATAAAGAAGGAAAACACTGAGTATATAGCATGGAAAATAAATGTGCAACACCAAATGTGCAACACCAACACCACACCATCTTCCATTCCTAGTGGTACTGTTTCCTTGAACTTGCCCTGTCCAGGCCCAAGCAAGCAGATTCTGATAAAGTGCCCATCCTTTTTCAAGATGCTCAGAAGTCAGGCTGTGAGCAGACACAAAGTCAAGCAGGGATTTGAACATCTATTAGGTAAAGATAAAGGTAACACTTGACATTTAAGACCAATCGTGTCTGACTCTAGGGTGCGGTGCTCATCCCCATTAAGAAGCCGAAGAGCCAACGTTGTCCGAAGACACTTCCATGGTCATGTGGTCGGCATGACTCTCCTTATCACAGCACGAAGCGCGCAACGCAAAGTATGCGGCTGGAACACAGAACGCTGTTCAGCTTCCTGCAAGCGGTACCTATCTACTCGCATTAACATGCTTTTTAACTGCTAGATTGGCAGGAGCCGGGCCAAGCGGCGAGAGCTCACCTCGTCACATAGATTCAAACTGTTGACCTTTCAATTGACAGCACATGGTTCAGTGGTTTAACCCACTGCGCCACCCCGCAGCCCTATCGCCCCTATCTAAACTCAGCACATGCTTGTCCCGTCACCATACAGTACTACCCTCTCAATAGGGGAATTAAAAAGGCATCAGGAGAAAATAATTTTAGCAGTTAGTAGGACTAAAATCCAAGCCGCCAACTATACAGAATTATTTCCAAACCACAGATAACAGGGGAGGGGGAATCTATGGTTTGGAAATAACATGCATGTGTATGTATACTGTACAAATATATGTGCATACGCACACATTCTGCAAATACTAGCCTATGCTGGTGACATGCATACCTGTGTACGTTTAGGAGGATATGTATGCAGTCTTGAGTAAAGGCCACACTGATCAATCTAAAATTGGTTATGCGGCCTTCACACGCAAAATGATTCCAATTTCTATTTTAGAATTTGGTGGATTGTGAAACAAAGCTTGAGTGATTGCTCTGTTTCATTATGAGGATCAATGTTTCCCATTTTTTAGTCCAGGACTTAGTATGTGATGTAAATTAGAGCTTGTAATACAGGCAAAGCCAGACGTCGCATTAAATTTGCATATGGCAGAACTGCCACGTTTTTTAAAACTGGCCCTGTGCATTATGCAGAACAAATCAATTTCTGGGGAAAAAAAAAAAGTTTCAACCAGACACCCCACACACAAGGAAAAAGTCTCACACTCCCCACATGAGAGTTCTAAACATACCAAAAAAAGTCAGGAAAAATACTGGGCTACATCTTTGGCATTCACTGACAAAACAGGACAACTAATTATCCGCAGAAAAGGACCACAAAAGGATCACTCGTCTTAACTAATTTAAATGACATGAAACTTGGAAGCTTAGCTGTACTACTTTTTTTAAAAAAACATGTTACAATACAATGAAAAGGCAAAATAAAGATTTAAAAATTGAGGAGTAAAAGCTCATAGTTCTAAAAGCTCATAGAGCTTTTTCATTGTAAAAGCTCATAGTACAGACTGAGAAATGTTTGAAAGGATTAGGTCCAGCAGTTTCTAGTTTTAACATGTCAAGCTCAACGGTCTATGCCCTCTGCAGAAAGTGCAGCAAAACTATAGGAGTCAGTGTGTTGGACTAGGACTGGGGAGACCCAGGTTCAAATCTCCACTGAACCATGACGCTCAGATGCTGACCTTGGTCCAGCCACCATCTCTCAGCCTAACCTACCGGTACCTCTTGTTGCAAAGATAAAATGGAGGGTAGAAGAAAAGAATCATGTTGCATTATTAGCAGTTAAAAATTGACTGAAGTTGAAAGACTGTACACGTGATGAAATACCCAGTTAAAAAACCCAGTTCAAACAGATTTGTTACCTAGTCTTCGTGCAAGTCCAAAATCAATCAGTTTGATACTTGTACCAGTTTTGTTGACGCACATAATGTTTTCTGGCTTCAAATCCAAATGAACAATGCCTTGCTTATGAATGTACTGTACACCTTCCGAGATCTGCTTCATGTATTTAATGCACTCCCTTTCTGTTAGTTCAAAGTCCTCATCAATGATTCTCTCAAACAGTTCCCCTCCAGATACACTACAAGGATCAAGAGAGAATTTCAAAACACATTTTCACTAGTAAACAATTGTTTGATAGATCAGTTGAATATACAAAGATAGCCCAGACAGGCTAAATTAATAGATTATTCTGGAAGATAAGGTAGACTAAGCATATGAGTCAATGGAGTGCTTTAATACACACATTCCTCTGCCCCTTCATTCATCCAGATTTCTTGTCCATTAACCCTAGTCATTGTATTCACCTGATCCTTGTCTGAACAGCCCAGCATGATGTGAAAGATTCCACTTTTCCCCAATTTACTGATGGCACATTCCTGTCTATATACATAGGCTGGTGGAGCATGTGCTCTGCCGGCCTAAGGAGTCACAAAAGTGCAGTAAAGCACTTTTTCAGCTCCTCTGGAGTAAGCGGCATCAGTGCGGAGGTTGGCACTGCTTACTCTGCCAACTACCTGGACCTGTGTCGGCCGACCAAGGTAAGGGTTGCATCAGTCAGTACAGGGGAGTGGGGAGGGCGGGCAGGGGTGGCAAGAGAAGGGGCCATTGGGAGGGGGCGGGGATATTGGCACTGGGTTGCGCTGATATTCAACGCCCCTTCCCAGGCCGGGCTAGCCTTACATGGCCTCCTCAGACGCATGCCAGTGCAAGAGCTGGCGCACATCCGAGGAGATCCATTCAACGCCCCTTCCCAGGCCGGGCTAGCCTTACATGGCCTCCTCAGACGCATGCCAGTGCAAGAGCTGGCGCACATCCGAGGAGATCCATTCCTAACTAGGATGCAACGGGTGGCCCTTTAGGCCAGTTGCTGCATCGTAGGTAGGATCGAGCTGCCCACCATTATTCAGCTATTTTCAAGCAAAATGTTTTGCAAAACGTCAACTATTTTAAACGACACAAATTAAAGTATTATTAACAGTATTTATATACTGCTTTTCAACAAAAAGTTCACAAAGCAGTTTACAGACCCAAAAGGGGTCATAATCTAAAACAGTTGCAGAAGAACACCAGCAAACAGCCACCAGAAAAGGCACTGTGCTGGGGTGAAAGGGGGCAATTACTCTCCCCCTGCTAAATATAAGAGGAGCACCAATTGAAGAAGTGCCTCTTGCCCAGTTAGCATAAAAAAAAATAAAATATGCATTGGGGATGGAGAGATTGGGTTGTGCGGATACATAAGCTTGCCATGTTCTTTTTGCACTCATGCTCATTCCAGACCATTCCAGTATTGCCATGAAGGCATCGGCTGTCACCTTTTACTAAGACATCTGATTTTACTCAATCCTGATTTATGGTTAAGACATTCAAACATTTTAAAAGACAGATCCAGTAACTACTTTTATTATATGATTCCTAAGAACATGAAGTCAAACAAATAATATGTACAGAATTCCAGATAGGGAGGGAGGGAGGGAAAGGGCACGTGCTTGCTTTACTAAATGAGCTAGTACTGTAGTGTGAGAAGCTTTTCTATTGTGCTTTTGTTTTGGAATAAAAATGCAAAATTGCAAATGTATGTGCAAGGAGAAGAGGAGCAATACAAAATCTAAGCTCTGCAACCTCCTGTACCCACCCCTCCTGAATATCTACTCCTGAAGGTCCATCAGTCCTCAAGAACAGATATTGAGGGGCTGCAGAATCGCTCTTCCTTCTGGCAAAAACAGAACTTCTTCCATGAATGGAAGAACTTAGGATAGACCCTTAACTAGATTGCTACTTCTTCTGCAAATGCCTCTAGCTGGAACTAGAAATCCATGCTAGCCAGAGGCAGCAAGAACTGAAGGGGAGGTAGGTGAATTTGACAGTAAGGCCTGACTCTGAAAAGGTCATGTAAGGAGTTTATAAGGCAACAACCTCACACAGTTATTTACCACTTTCAGTTTTGGTAGAGAAATGATTTGTTGATTAGCTGCAAGGATAATATGGTAAGGAAGAGGAGCTCGTCCAGGGTACCCCCCACTTTTCTCTAGTATGAATTCCCCTTGGTTACACTCAAGTGGTATTTCTTGAGGGTGTATGTGTGCGGTTTCAGAGGCTTATCTCATTACCTCTTGCCCCTGTCAAATCACTGTCAAATAGTCAAACTTTGACATACAGCCAAAACAGAACGAATATTTAATGCTTGGTTCATCTTGGCAGATAAAGATTATCGACAATTAAAAAAAACACAACATCAGCGATGGATGTGGGAAAAGACTTTTCAGGCACTTGTGTAAACCTTGAATACTGTACTTCTCCAGAGGGATAGCTATATGAGAGTCTACTCTTGCAGAAAACACAACAATCCTGTGGCTTAAAGACTAACAGCGCAATCCTGGAAAAGCGGGCAGCAACGGAATGAGTGTTCTGTCGCCAGAAGCCGTCGCAAACGTGTCATAAAGCACGTTTGCAACAACTCGGGAGTAAGGGAGGCCAGCGCAAGGCTGGCCTCCCTCACTCTGGCACCGAGACGAGCATGTGGCTGGCAGCAGAAGGTGAGTCCTCTGCTGCCAGCCGTGTGGGTGGTCCGGCCCAGGAGGGAGGGGGGCCATTGGCCTAGCCGGCCTGGGAGGGGGTGGGGGATGGCATCAGCCATATCCCCGTCCCCACCGGGCCGGCTACGCCATTACATGGTTTCCTCTACTTCCACCAGCTATTTAGCTGGCGGAAATCCGAGGAGGCCTATCTGGCCGGCCCCGGCATACGCCTGGGGAAGGGGACAAACGTCCCCTTCCCCAAGTAGACCTCCAGCCTGGCGTGTCCCAGGCAGCTTGGGCTCAGGATCCGCCGGATGGAACCTTACACAGGATTGTGCTGCCCCACATTCACTGTGGCGTAAACTTTTATGGACCAGAGCAGGGGTTCTCAACCAGTGGTTCTAGTACCACTGGTGGTACTTCAGCCGATGGCTGGTGGTACTCGAACCACTGTACCACCAGAACCTCACTCCGATGTGGTGCTTTCAGTGGCGCATTTTCACTCCCAAGAGGCTCCTGCAAGCCTCTCGGGAAGAACCCTCCGACCCTCCCACCTGCGTTTTCTGACCTCCGAAAACCCAGAAGTAACTGGTGATGATGTCATCGCCAGTCACTTCCGGTGGTACGCAGCAGGAGAGTGGTGTCAGAGGTGGTACTTGGCCAGGAAAGGGTTGAGAACCCCTGGACTAGAGTCTACTTAATCACATGCATAAGTTGTTACTCTCAGTTGGTATATGTACGTACACACACACACACACACACACACACACACACACACACACACACACACACACACACACACACCAGAGGTGTCGCTGGAGCATGGCGGGGGGCCGCCACGGGGTGACGTGCGCACCCCCCCGCGCGTCACCTCCGTGACACGCGCCACCCTCTGGACGCTCCGAGGCCGGCTCCCGGGCTGGCCTTGGAGCATCCGGAGGGCGACACGGGGGGGGGGGAGCCGGGTCGCCCCCCCGCGCCGCGATGTCAGAGCGTCACTAGGGTGACGCGCATCCTAGTGACGCTACTGACACTGACACTGACACTGACACTGACACACACACACACACACACACACCCAGCTGTATGAGAACAGTGGGACCAAATGGCATAGAATGCAAGGCCCACAGTCTGTAACAATTCTACGTCAACCTTAAGGTATTTTAGATGAGAAATCAACAGTAATTGGTGACAGGAAGAATGTACTAGTTTTACTGCAGGCTTGTACTTACAGTTCTAAGACCATGACAATGTTAGCTTTCTCTTCAAAAGCATCTACACATTGGACGAGTTTTGGGTGATGAAGACAATTCATAATGCTGATCTCTTGCCTTATGTTTTCTTTATCCTTAGCTGAATATGCTTTAAAAAATTTCCCTGCCCAAACTTTTCCAGTTTTCTTTTCAACAAGTCGGAAAACTTGTCCAAATTTCCCCCTGCAAAATACAGAAAAATGTCCATGAAATTATTTCAGAGTTCTGAGGTCAGCTTACAACACAAGACTGATTAAGTAACAGCAGAACATACTTTCATGTTCTGGAGTGACTAATGAGGTCTGAAGATCAGCCAGCCCTGAGATTGACAGTCACATGCAAAGACACCTTATTCCACAGAGGTTCATGCTAAGGAAGCCGATTCCGAAAAAAAAGTAGTTTGCATCTGTGGAAGACTATCTGCAGCTAAATACACTCATTGCCCCTAGAGTTTCACCAGTGACAATCAGGTGATCCTTATTACAAAAGTACTGTACACTTAACATATTTAAACAGCAGGGTCTGAGCATGCACATGTTCAGAAATATGTGCACTTGGATATTGAATACTACATATTGAATCCACGCTTGCGGCTACTGATGGAGTATTGGTTCACCCTGTTACTGTATGCACGTATGTAACTGAATGAGACACAATCTGGCTGATTAACAGTGCCGTCCTATCTAATGCTAGACCATTGGAACGATCGCTCCACCGGTCTAAGATGTCACAAATGTGCCGCTCCATCAGCACCGCAGGATGGATGGATGCTGCGGCGGAGAGGCAAGGGGGTGGGTGAACACTATAGAACATGTTGCATTTTATTTAACATCAATTAGTGACTTTTTTGTTGCTGAGTTTTACTAGATAATAATTTGAAAGAGGTCTACCAAAATCGCTGACCTAAATGTTCAAGACAAGCCTGTAAAACGTTTGTGAAAATGTAAGGTGTGTTGGGGCCCTTGGGGAAACGCTGGCGTGTCACCCAAAATGACCTCATGTGTCACCTGTGACACGTGTGTCATGGGTTCGCCATCACGGTCCTATAATCTTAGCAATTACCTTGGCAGGCAAGCTGCACATACAGAGCCAAGAATAGGCAGTTTACAACTGACCTTGACTGAGGAGTACTGCTATGTTTAGTGTTCTTTGGGGATTATAACCACTGCCAGCCAGGATTCTTTCATACAGGCAAGACGGAAGGTCTAATCTCATTATCCTCAAGGGATATAATGAAGCTGTGAAACTGCACAGTGAGTAACTGTCTGTCAGGTGGCACAGCACAAACGGAATTGGTATTATATATTTATAGGTCTCGAGTTGTTCTCATCTTCATCTCAGGTGTTTTTGACACCCATTTTGGAACCCCTTAAAGAAGGGAAGGAGTCCACATGCAACATGAGGCCACTGGAGCAGCCAGATATAGGGAGAAAGACCTTTTTACTGCCATAGAGATTCATATAATGAATCTAGGGGACTCGCTAGCTATGAGAGGTTGAGATTGGATAAAGCCATTTGACCAGATGCCCCACCCAATGACACAGGCGCCAGAAGGTGATGGAGAGCACAACAGTGAGAATATAAACATCCCCCAAACAAAACCAGGGCAAGCATCCCAGCCTTCAGAGGAAGCTGGAGAACCACAGAGCAGGGAGGAATCTGTAAAGGAGGTCTAAGCTCTAAGGGAAACCTGCAGGATATTTATTCTCTTCACAACCAGGGGGTAAAGATTAAAGCATGTATGTTTCCCTGGCTGGCAAGCTGAAACAAGAGCAGTGTTGGAAGTTGCACAATATTTTAATAACCGAATTTAGCATAAATTCCCCTCAGGCACATATATTAGGGCTGGGTCCAAATATAGTTGGCAAGACACTGCTCATCATTCAATCAAATATGCAACATTCCAACAACTATAACCCAAAGAGGAAAAACATATTGATGCACTTACGATCCCAGTCTTTCTTCAACATTGTAGAAGTCTGAAACTTTTTGTTCTGTATTGATAGTCACTGTCCGATAGTCAATTTCTGTTTCTTTCTCTTCTGGAAAGTGACAGAAAAACACATCAGGTTAAAGACTCCACATGCTACAAATGCAATATGGTGAAGTTGCAAATGTCTTACCGTCATCAGATCCCTCAGCTTCTTCTTCTTCTTCTTTAGGGCCTATACCAAAGAGATATCTATAATGAGTTTCTTTTTACACAGTCTTTAATAAAGACTTAAATTCTCTTCCATATGCAAGTTTCTCCTCTCCAGGGAAATTTGTGACAACATAACCAGATAAACTCAATGGGCCACCCATGCCATTAAATGTTTGCAGTACTTATTCCCTTCTGCAGAAATCTTTGAGACCAATTTGCCCTAAGAATTATTTTTATGTGGCAGATTTTATCAACTCATGCATTGCTGCATTTGATGCCCTATAAGGCGCCATCATACTTTTACAACAACATGAGACACCCGTCCCATCAAACTAGTTCAAACTATTTCCCCAGTGTGCATTGAACACTTGGCAATGTTCACCAAAGGGCTTTGATAGCATGAATGTTTCCTCTAGTCTGTCTAGCACTCACGATCAACATCTTCACAGATGGGTATGTTTTCATGTGTGAATCAAAATATTTTAGGATTGTAAATGCTAAAGGGAATCAAAGGTCACTTTTTCTAACCCCTCTCTGTCAAGTCAAGAAACATTTTATATGACCAAATGATTTCTTACATATTCATACCACAGTTTATAATAAATCAAAATAGTTATGTGCAGCCAGTCAAAAGCTGCTGGGTCCAAGCTACACAAATGCCAGAGAGGCGTATATGGGACAAAGAGCAGGTTGAATATTCAAATGTATTCTAAACATATTTCCTTTTGTGTACATTCCTACAAAAAAGTAAGTGCCAAAGGTGTTTTTTCCTCTAACAACAGAGAGGTGGCATTGCAGCCTAGGAGAAGTGGCATTCATAATGCAATGCTATCCAGCTGCCATTGCTCTTTTTCCTTTAGAGGGAATACAGATACTGCACTTATTTTCAGTCTGTATGAGAGAGACGCATTTCAGTCTTCAGTGTGCTGCCTCACAAGTGGAATTCTCAATGGCAGAAGCTGGAGAATCCCCCTGAATATGGGAGCAAAAGTTATTCATATCAAATAACCCTGAACTACTAACAATGTTATTTTGTCCCTTTGTTATTATTATCTTACTGTAAGATAATATTATGAACTTTTTTGTGGTTACAGTGGAGCCAATTAAACCTACAAGCACTGTGTATAGAATGTACTTAAACAGGAAGAGGGAATTGGAACACACAATCCATTTCCCATGGGCTGGATGCAAGAACACTGGGCAACAAGGAAAGTGAGGGTGAAGGAGCAACTTATTCTCATTTCCCAAGGCTAGTCTTTTCAATGCTACACCTGGTTGTTAAGAAAAACCTGACACAGTAGCAAGAAGTTCATGAGGCCCATTTCTTCCTTGCTTGGAATGTACAGGTAAGTTCTTCCCAGGATATGGTTTATGATGTTTCTGCTTATCTTTGCAAATTTGTCATAAATAGGGAAAAACTTTCGAAACTGCTTGCATACAAAATTAAATTTAAAAAAAAAACACTAGAAAAGATGCTATGCTGGACTGAATAGGGTCATTTGCTCTCCCCCTGATAAATGTAAGCTTTGTAGATGGCACAGGTCAGAGGAGACCCAGAGGACCGATAGGCAATCAAGGGGCATAAGTCATAAGGGTAAGGGAAAATATTTTCCATAAGGAAGGGTAAGGGTAAATATTTTCCCTTGCCTCTCCCAAGCCTCCCGATTGCCCCCCCCATAGCATACAGGGCTGCCTGTTTTGGCATGCCTGCATACTATAGCGGGGTGGGGGGGTAAGGATAGGATTGGGCTTTAAGCCTCCTGATCTTCTAACCCATCATGGACTTCAGTTAACCACATGCTCCTTTATGTTTGGTCTCTGTATAGAAAACTCTAGGGCACAGATCTGAAGCTTTTGACCTGCTACAACTCCTACAGTTAGTTCCCTAAGCTTAGAAAGCAAGCAATCCAAGATCAGATTAATGTATATTTTTTGTGACTTGGTTACCAAATTAATGTGGTTGTTGTAGTATATACATTGGATATATGAAACTGAGCTGTGAACCAGGATGTTCCTATCTGAATCTCTTCTCTGTCATGGTCAACCGGTAGCCTTAGGCAAGTATCTTTTTCCTCAGTCCCCCTAGATACAATATGGGGGGGGAATACTTTATTTTCTCTGTAAACTGGTTTGTGAACTTTTGGCTGAAATGCAGTATAACACTATTCTTAATAATAATAATGCACTGACCAGGTTGATTGCAACACAATAAGGACTGCAACACAATAAGGTAAGAAAAGAGCCAAAGGGCCCAATCCTATCCAACTTTCCAGTGTGGATGCAGCTGCAATGCAGCCCCGAAGTAAGGGAACAAATGTTCTTTTACCTTGAAGAGGCTTCTGCGACTGTTCCCCCACCGCAGGATGCAGCACACGTCCCACTGGCATGGCTGCATCAGCACTGGAAAGTTGGATAGGATTGGGCCCTAAGACGATCTTGCTTGGTTCATGGTCAAGCAAAGATTTGAACCAGGAGTTTCCAGTTCACAGCTCACACTCTTAAAACATTAGGCTACACCAGCATTTTTCTACTATGCCATTATATCAAAAGCAGACAGATAGCAACTGGGATTCAATTAACATTGACAAGTCCTAGGTAAAAAAATAGGTTTTCCCATCACAAGTCTTTCCAATGCACTGAAGCTCATTAAAAACCATTTTCATTTTCACGGCATCCTAACATTTCACACAAAAGTGCAGACCTTTCAAAACCTTACATGAAGGCAATACTACACCACGAAGAGATGTAATATCTTCAATATTAACATTTTCATATGTTGCCTCCTGGTTCAGAGGCAGTATGAATACCTCTGAATACCAGTTGCTGGGAAGCAACAATGAGAGAGGGGCATTTGCCTTCATCTCCTGCTTGTGGGCTTTCCAGGGGCATCTGGTTGGCCACTTGGGAAACAGGATGCTGGACTAGGTAGAATTTTGGTCTGATCCAGCATGCCTCTGTTTCGGTCTGGTCTTCTCATGTTCTTACGTTCATAAGCATAGGCCAGTCGTCAGATTATGAAGCAAAGAGATCATGTATACTTACAACGCAACAGTTTGGACATCCAAACATATTTAATCATATTCCACACAAAGCAGAGACTTACCTTCTTGCTTCTCTCCTACTTTCACGAGCTCAGATTCATGACTTGGCTCACTTATCCCATATACGTTAGCAGCTCGCACCCGGAATTTGTATTCCCTGTCAGTCAGCAAGTCCTGGACATTGTAAGAAGTGCTACGGCAAGTAGCGAGATCTGTCCATTTGTTGTCCACTGTGTTCCAGATTTCCACAGTGTAGGACTGCACTGCGCTACCACCATCATAGGAGGAGCCATACCATGAGATGGTGAGAGAAGAACTCCTTATGTCTGATGCACAGGGCGTTCCTGCTGGGGGATCAGGTTTATCTGCAAATAGCAAAAAGCACATTAAAAACATGTTCTCCCTCAGTCCATTCTCTGGTATATAAATATTCTTAACAAAATAAATAACTAGATAATATTTCTCCGTCATATAGGCAGTCACCAGTTGAACTGCAGCAGGCTCTGGAAACTCCAGATGATTCCCTCAACAGTTCATACCTCTAGGGTTATATTTGCATTCTGTAGTCACTGTATAATGTACACAGAACTCTGGTATAAGGACTCAAAGCTTGATCTGAAGGATATTGAATTGTTACCCTAATTCTTCACCTATTCAGGCATCGCTTATTTTAGCCAGAGTTTCAACAATTTTACTTGTTATCCAACATTTCCTGCTTTTTATTGGGAATTCTGGTTTAGAAAAATACAAACGTATGTCACTGTTTCAGTGATTGATCCAATCTTTTTCCAGTGTTCTGATTTTGATTAATATTTATAGATTTTTTTCTTGCAATAATTTCAGTGAGCAGAAACAAGCAAAGATTTATGAATGCTAGAACCAAGAGGCAAGGGAAAATCTCTTACCCTGGATAATTAGAATCCTTTTCCCCAGCTATTTTACTTCACAACTGACCATGCAAACAATTCCACAATTACTTTCTCAATAATACAGAATTGGGCAGACTTCATAATCTCAGTAGGCAGATAACCACCTGAGTTTTGTCTATAGCAAAAGGATTGTGGTTCAAACCCCTTGTAAGATTTATATGAAGAACCTACTGCAAATTAGCAACATCTGAAATAACTTTGGTATCTCTGATCAAAAGAGCAATGCTGCTATATCATCAGATCTGCATTCAGGATCTGATAGGTATTTTATAAATCCTTGACATGAGCAGCTTTGGGCACCCACGGTAGTGGAAGAAACGTAAGGGAAAGTGTGTGTTCACAGCTAGAAAAAAAATATTTTAAATCCTAGGTCCCAAAATCAAATTTTAGGAACCAACGCTGAACAAAGTTGAAGGTGTAACACAATTTCTAGACATCTGCGCCCATCTTTAGGAGCCTTGGCATGAAGCACTTGAGATATTTCCAGTCCTGTTGAAATAACAGTGTACTGTAAGATTCTCACATTTCACCACCCACCATTCTGGAGCAAACTTACTACATTTACACCGCGATCTTGCCTGGCTTTGTGCCAGCTGTAAAGCTCTTTTGCAGCACCCAGAGAGTAAGAGGTGCTGGTGCGAAGGCTGGCACCGCTCACTCCGCCACCCTCCAGACTCCATGCCGCCAGATGCAGGTAAGTGCTGCGCCGAGCTGTGGGAGGTCAGGAGGGTGGCAGGGGAGGGGGCGATTGGCCCGCCAAGCCCGGGGGGATGGGGATATCAGCGGCGCACTCCGCCATATCCCCATCCCCGGAACTGGTTGGCCTTACACAGCCTCCCCAGTTGTGCGCCAACTAAATAGCTGGCATTCATCCGAGGAGGCCCATTGGGGCTTACTTCCCCTTCCCCTGAGGTGAGTTTGGGCTGCGCTGGTGCGGCCCGCATCCCAACTAGGACGCAGCAGCCAGCCCTTTAGGCCGGCTGCTACATCCTAGTAAGGATCGGGCTGCCCATGGGATGATTCTAAAATGTCATGTGGGTTGCAATTTTACTTTTCCTAAGATACAAAATACACGCATTTAACCTCTATCTAAATTGATGAAAACATTATATATAGAAGTTAAATATCTCAGAGAACTTGAATCTTGTGCTAGGTTAGGCTAATCCCCTCAGACCCAACGTTAAAACTAAGGGCTATACTCCACTCCTTGCTATGCAATCCATCAAGTTTAAAAAAACACAAACAAAAGCCCTATTAGGCTAATCTAAAGGGGTAGCAATTATGAGGAAGCTAAAAAAGAAAATGAACTACTGAAGAATGATAAGAGAAGATGGACAGCTACTGTTAAGGGAAGTATAAACTGCATACTGAATTTCTATGATACACACTGGGAAGTAATGAGACAACCATGAGTGAAATGATCAAAGGCTATCAGTTCAAGGGCTTGTGATGACAGTAAAGAAACAAAGACAACCTACAATGATGTCAAACGTCTTTTAAAACCACCACCACAGTGGCGTACCTAGGGTCCGGTGCACCTGGGGCCCGAGTGACATCGTCACTCCCCCCCCCAGGAGTGACATTGTCACTCCCCCCAGGAGTGTTTTTTAAAAATAAAACAACAATATTTTAGGTTCTCATAGCCAGCAATGATTTTCGAATGATTAAAATTAACGGGATAAAAAGCCATGGCAAATAAAAAACTAAGTTAAAAACACAGTAAAACACGATAAAAACCCGTTAAAAACAGTATTAAAAGACAGTATTAAAAACCATATGAAAACTAGTATTAAAACTGCGGAATACCCGCATGTTGCCTGTCGGGGTTGAAAGGATCCTTTTTTTTTTTTTGTCTGCAGGTTATTCCAGGTCATCCTTGCTACTCCCTGGTGAGGTTACCTAAGGTTAATACAGAGCATGAGATCGTTATTGGCTCATTCAACTCAGGAGGGGTTTTCTCTGCTCCTTTTAAATGGCATGAAGAGACTGGTCTTGTAACATTCTGCCTCATGCTATGAAGGGGCCAGCCCTTGGAAAAGACCAGTACAATCTGGATAGAAATGTTGCTACCACCACTAGTTTTAATATGGGCTTTTAATACTGTTTTTAACGTGTTTTTGATCGTGTTTTAAGCTTAGTTTTTTATTTGCCATAGTATGTGTAACCTGTAATAAATGACACTTTTTTTACGTAATTTTTTTTAATTCATTTTTTTTAAAGCGCCTCTCTTCTGTGAAGAGTTCATTGGCTGAAGTGCATGCCCTGCCCACGCTCCAGCTGACGATTGGATTCAGAAAGACACCCCGCGCTCCAGCTTTGTTGCCCCCCTCCAATCACAGAGGAAAAGAATCCAAAGACGTGAGTACTGGAGGGGGGGGGATGAGTGACTAAGCTGGACCGTGGCAAGCCTTTCCGATCATCAGCTGGACTGGAAGTCGACGCTAACATTTTCCTGCCAATGCTGCCGCGGATGCCGCTGCAGCCAAAATGGGCCCATTGTTGCCCCCACTTTGCCTGGTTGTTCGGCCCACAGCCCCCCTTGATATGCCACCGCCACCACTTAGCAGTTCTCAAGAAGAAGAAAAATGGTTAAACATTTGTGGGAAAGCCTGCATCTACTAAAACGTACCTCTACAATTTTAAACATATTTACTATGTAAAGTCTAATTCACACAGACATTTGAGCCCATAATAGCAGGGTATTTTATTCAACTTTTAATTGCACTCCTATAGACTGAAATGGTTGTGCAAAAGCTGGCTGCTGTTTACTATCACTTGCCTACTACGAATTGAGTTGATTCCATTCTAAAGTTTTGCACACAATTGCAACCAGAGCTTTTCTAGTGATTTCAATGGTGTTTTTTCCCCCGAAAAAGAGCACCAGCCGCCACCTCTGATCTGGGGTCAGGTCAGTTTGGAGCACAGAAGCGACCAGCAGACAACTTTCTTAAAACCAGCTACGATTGTGAGTAAAAGTCAAAATGGGATGATTAAAAACAAAAAGGGGATGCTATGGGCTCAAACAATCACACAAATGAACATTAAGTACCATTTTTTTCAATAGAACTCGCTTTAGTAGTGCACGAGCAACTAAAATTGGGAACCTGTACACCTCATGTCAAACTTAACAAATTATGCCCATGATAAAGGAGAATCAGATTGAGATGATTCTTCAAATCATGGTTTGGAGGATTGGAAATTAGCAAGTACGAGCCTCAGGCTTACACATTAAGAAAATTTATATACTATTTTTCAACAAAAAGGTTCATAAAGCGTTTACATTCCTTTCTCCCCTTCCTTCTCCTTTGCACCTGATGGAAGGAGATGAGAAGCTTCCCTTGACAGTTTCCCATTTCATCTAAATATAGGAAACTTCGTTTTGTGCAAACCAGTTTGTTCATAAGTCAGGGTCAGAGTTGTTCACCTAAAATCAGGAGCTTCTAATTGCCTCCACTCTGCTGCTGCCTCTGCCAAGAAGGCACAAAAGGGGACGAGGGAGTGCATGAGAGGGAGAAGCGTCTCTTCAGAACGAGTGAAGAGGCAATCAAATGGCAAATGTGGTTCAATGTCAGTGTGTGTAAAGTAATGCCCATTGGAGCAAAAAAAAAAAAATCCCAACTTCACATATACACTGATGGGATCCAAGCTGTTGGTGACAAACCAGGAAAAGGTTCTTGACAAACCCCATGTGCAGCAGTAGAGAAGAAGGCAAGTTCCATGCTAAGGTCATTAGAAAAGGGATGGAAAATAACAGCACAATCCTGCTCACGTTTAAGGTGGTAGAGCGAGCGCTCTGTCGCAAACAAGCCATAAGGCATATTTGCGAAGACTAGAGTAAGGGCCGCTGGTGCTAGGCTGGCAGCCCTTACTCTGCCGCTGGATCTCCATGCAGCCACCGGAGAAAGGTAAAGGATCCCCTGGCGGCTGCATGGGCGGCGAGGGAGGGGGCCATTGGCCATGCAACCGGGAGGGGGAGGAGATGGTGTCCTCCATATGCAACCATGGAGGGGGGAGTGGATGGCGTCCAGGAGGGGGAAGGGATGGCGCCCGGTCAACCGGCGTGGCCATTACACGGTCTCCTCCGACTTCCACCAGCTAAATAGCTGGCGGAAATCTGAGGAGGCCCATCTGGCCTTCCCCGGGTTATATCGGGGGAAGGGGACGAACGTCCTCTTCCCCTGAGTAGACCTCCGGAGTAGACTTCTGGACCGCTGCAGAGCGACCCGGAACTGGGATAGGATCCGCCCGCCGGATAGTTAGGTAGGATAGCGCTGTAAGACTGCTAATATTACAATGCCCTGTATAAATCTATAGTACGGCTACATTTGGAGTACTGTGTGCAGTACTGATGGGCACACTTCAAGAAGAATGCTGGAAGAGGTGCAAAAGAGGGCAATCTATCAATTGCTGCTAGTCATGATGGCTATGTTCTACGTCCAAGTTCAGTGGCGCTATTCCTCTGACTACCAGTTGCAAAGGAGAAATAGTAGAAGAGAAGTATGCCTTTTGCTTCTGCTTGTGGGCTTCCCGGAGGCAACTGGTGGGCCACTGTGTGAAATAGAATTCTGGACGAGATAGGCCTTTGTCCTGATCCGGGAGGGCAGTTCTTATGGATCATGCTTGCTACTCGCAATGAAAAATGTGGCTTGTCAGCATGTCTGAATGGGGCCAAAGTTTGTATACATATAATCAGAAATGGTATTTGTTTATTCAGTTTTGAAACATGGGACTGTGTACAGACTTTATGAACAACATTTTTGGCACAGAGTAAATATTAGCCATGTACTGTAGAAATTGCTTTAAATAATAGTAAATATTTTAAACGAAGAAAGTTGTGAATTTTGTTTTGGATTAAATTCATTCTCGATCACATGGATAATTTTAGATGTCCTTAACATCTCATGCCGCATTTTATCTATTTTTTTTTTCAGTGAGCATAGTCATTTAAAGTATTTTCTCAGCATTTGAATGGGGAAAGACTTGTCAGCCTCGTTGGCTATGGGCCAAACTAGACATTCAGTAGAGACCTGGGTCTGGGAACCTGGCTGTCTCCTAAACTTTTAAAAAGTGGCTGGGAGAGGACACAATGCTTTTGACTGCATGCAACGCTTGTCCTTATGCCTACCCTTGTGTCTAAATTTCAGAACACCCCTTAGCAGAGGAACAAAAATTTACAACTGTAAACACTGCAAAATTATATTACCATTATATTATATATATTACCAAAATTATATTACCATATATTGCCATTACCTAATTAGCTTAGCGACTGAACACTAACAGACCTGAAGTGACCAGCAAGTCTCTCCTTATGCTACAACAGGAACGTTTTCCTCTGCCTTGGAATGAACCGACTAGATTTGTAATATGTACTAAGATCCAAGATCAACGTTTGAATTGCAAGAACAGATCAAAAGTCTGCTGTTATATAAAAATATATCCAAATGTTGTAACTTAATACAGTATGGGTCACAAAACTTCAGCAGCAAACAGATCTAAACAGTCATATTCAGTCTCTCTGCTCTTCTCCTAACCTACCCAGCAGCTCCTTAGGAAAGTGGCCAGGTGAGCAAGGACAGGCAGAGCAGGATGATCCAGAGCCCAGCCCCTGAACCCCTGCCTCGAGTTACAACACTGCCTCCTCCTCCCTCCTTGGCACCCTGCTTTAAATAAACAAAATGAGTGGAGCATGCTGGTTTATTGCAAACAAGGTGAGGTGTGGAAGGAGGAAGCAGCACTGGATGTAAGGGGAGGGCTCCAAAATGCCCCGCTGTGCCATGCCTTGCACTTCTCTCCTCTCCTTGACCACCTGGCTGCCACCCTAAGCAGCCAGATCAGTGTGGAGGAGGAGGAGGCAGCAGCAGCAAGAACAGTGGGGGGGGAAAGATTTTTTTGGGGGGGAGGCAGGCTGAATAGTTGCAGGGGTGTCGTTTCATCTTGGGCCGCTTTTGCATAAGTGCAATATGAAACAAACAAACAAACAAAAGAGATCAACAATGAAAAGTGCATCCAGAAATGTTGAGGTATTCATGCTTATCTAGCAGATAGACGCTGCCCTCACCCTCGGGGGGCGGTGCTGATTACTTGGCGCCGCCCCTGAGCTCGCTGGGCAAGGGCTTCCTGGCAGCCGATTGGCTGTAGGGTCCTGGGGGCGTGCGGGGGGGGTAGCCATGGAGGCTTATACTTGGCATACATCCGGAGGTAAGCAAGGCCATGGGGCGAGCCAGAACCGCTCAAACGATGCCGAACCAGGTCGCTGAGGCTGGCTGGCAAACCCCAGGGCTGGAAAGCAAAGATCACCTTTAGGCGTACCTGGGGTGGTCTGCGCTGTCCAGCTGCCTCAATCCTTTGGGGTTAGCAGTGATATACTGGCTTGGGCAGTGACCAAGCGAGGATTGAGCCCGGATATGATGCCCATTAACATCTGGGGGAGGTAAACGGCTAGTGCCGTTTTTCCCCAACCTAGAACCCGCACGCATTGGGGTTTTTTTTAAGTTAAGTTCAATAATTTCCAATTTAATAAAACCTCCAGTCCCTGCTGCAGTCTATCTTGCGTTTATTAAATTAATAAAGTGGCCCTTTAACACAGCCTTTGTCTAGCGTGCTTATTTGGGGGATGCACAAGTAATCAAATATCCAGAAAGGGAACACTGGATACGAGACCAACCCAAACCTTCTGAGCATCTTAAAAGTGGTACAGTGCCATGATTGCCGCACCAAATGCCTCCCTAAATGTTTAAACTGGCTCAGAAGACTGCTGCTTATAGGGGTCCAAAGACACATAATAAATTTAGTAACTTTGGACACCTGTACTTTGGCTAGTGGGATTTTCCCTGCATATGCTTTCATTCAATCTGTGATTGCAAGGTCTGCTGCATTAGCTATTGTCCCTTTGGCCTAAAGCTTCAGACTGACATGTTTACTCAGACTGTTTTTCATTTTAGGGAACTATTCTGCCAGGACAGAATTGTTTCAGAAATAAAGCATCCTCCTTAAGGTGATTCTCTTCTGTTGAAAATATACCTTGGCTTCTTTTTAATTTCAGTTATCATATTACTGTTCCACACTATTATTAGCTATTGCGATATTCGCTTGCCAGATGAAGAGCAGACATAAAGCAATAATTAATTCCTTTTCATAGGCTAGGCTGTTTAGCCAGTGAAGGTATTTAATATACTGCTAAAGCCAGTTGGATGATGTCCATGCCGACATTACTGGCAAAGGCTGTGCTTGAGATTCATCTGTGGGAGAAAAATGAAACCATAAAAGGCCATAACTGAACTCTAAGTTACCGCTCTCAGGGCTTTGGGGGTCACTGTAAACCACTCTGGTTCCATTGGAAAAAGCACTCTGCAGCTTATATTTCCAAGGGAGAGAAGGGTTGTAATTTAAAGGCATTATTCCACAAAGATGTTAATGAATTCTATCTTTAGCATAAACATAGATTGACAGGAATGGCAAAGTTGTTTTTTGTGGTTGTTTTTTTTTAAACTCAGGATTTATCTTTACATTCTTAATGTTCCATAGTGAGTCCAACTATGGAGCACCATCCCTCAATATTCTACCTTTAGTGAACTTTGATTCCACATTTAATACTTTATGAGAGCTTCTGAATGCAGGAAGTATTATCCTCACTTTGACTGCTTCATGATGCCACGTAATTACGTGGCATCATCATGAACTCAAATTGATTGAGGGTAATGCTTTCTGCCCTTACTCTGGAGACCAAACAAGTCCCTTCCAAAAAAAAAAAAGAGGCACCCACCAGCAGCTAGAACTCCCAAGAAAGTTACTATGAGGCAGGCACCAGAGGTCCAAAAAGGTGAGTGGGGAGCAGTTTTGTGAAAACTTGCACCTTCCATTTTCAATTAAAAAAAATTACAGCACAACTCATTTTTTAAAAAACTTTTCATATCTCCAAACTGGGTACAACTTTAGAAAAGGGAAAGACAATAAGAAAAGGCCTGTTGGAGCAGACTAAGGTACATCACCAAAGTCCTCTGGCATCCCTGTTCTCTACCATGGCTAACCAGACATCCTGGAAAGTCCACAAGTACAGCATGATGGAAACACTTCTATTTCCCTATCCATATCTACATCCCATCTACACTGAAACATCCTAACCCATTGGGTTTTTCCCCCCCACAAATTTCCACATGCTTACGATTTTGTTTTCCCTTTTTTACAAACTCCTCCATTCCAATGATGTCCCTGATTTTCCCTTGAGGCCTTTCCAGCACTCCAGAGGCTTTTGTGATACCTTGGCATCCCGAAGTAGCTATTCTTTTTCGTTTATTTTTTGAGCATCTTCTTCCCAAACTGATCAGGAAACAAAGAGTTCGTTCATCAGACTGCGACGCTCCCCTGATTTCCAAGAGCAGACAATTCAAGAGTGCAGGTGACCCCTCCCCCATACTCAATCCCACAAGTGCGATCACACACCCCTTTGCACATTTGCCCTGGCCTGATGTCAGAAGCAGCCGATGCTTCACATGTGAGGTGGGGCCCTGCCTGCTCATCTTGCTGTAAGTGTGGATGCTAAGACCAGTACCCTAAACACCATGAGTCAATAAGGTACTGAAAGTATCCAGAGAAGTGACATTAGGGTACAAATGAGGTAGGGTATATAGGTTTAAAAGGTGAAAGAGCCGAAAAGAGTGAAAGAGCTTTTCAGCTCTTTCACCTTTTAACGCTACCACTGCCATTGCCACTCCAGGCAATGACATCTGGACAGCTTGCTGCTGTGTTTCACCTAGAAGTAGCCCACAGACGGGGATGAAGCGTTGGGATTTTATTGTTGTATTTTTAGATTGTGTTTTTTATGTCTTAACGCAGTTTACAGTTCTTAACGCAGTTTTGACGGGTTTTAAATATATTACCAGTTTTTAACCTTTTACATGGCTTCAGAACCTATATACCTTACCTCATTGTACATTGTATCGGGCCATGAAAGCTTCCAATCTACATTCACATCAGGGTTTTTGTTTTAATTCTACTTGTCTTTTAGCGTTCTTATCAAGTTTGTCAGTCAAATCAGTTCCTTGATTTTATCCCTTCCCTTTTTTCCTTTATTGTTTTGATTGTTAACCCTCATAATACACTTATTTACTTTCTGATTTACCTGTCTGGTCTCCGTTCACTCAGGAGGGAATGAGTTGCCATGACTGCCTACATTTTGCTGCTAGTTGGTTTTAAGGGGAACCCTCAAATCTTGGGATTCCCAGTTAAAATTGGGAGAGAGGCTTTTCCAAGGCAGCCTCTCTCCATGTAGGCTTTCTAGCTTTAGGTAGTGGCAGCATAGCACCTTTTTCCAGTTACTTCCCAGTTTACCCAGTAAACAGAGTGACACGGAGCAAGAGAGAAGGGTGCTATTGCCAACCACTGTGTGCCTGATCTGCCCTCTGTCTTCTCATACAATGCATTGGGTTCAGATGCAGAAACTAGCTTTGGGGACTCAGTAATATTAGCTTCAAACAGGAGATGCAAACATTCAAACCCATGAATTATTTTCTGGCTCAGATTAAAAATTCCTGGTTTATGTCCCAGCCAGCCCATGAATTCCCCCTGTGTGAAAGGAGAAGTCCTGATCTCCTGACCCAGACATTGTCATCTTCTGAGACACCTGGATATAGACATCAGAAAGTACTGGCTTTCCAGAGGGGGCATCAAGTGTAGGGTGAGGGTTGATTCATTCTAGAGTAGATGTGGAAGCCCATTCCCACTGTGACTGAAAACAAATATGCTGGTAAGCTGTCTTGAAAAGTTAGTGGATGGAAAGGCAGGCTAGAAATATGTTTTAATATATACATACAGATGCCCCCCAGCATCTGTGGTTCCCGCACCCACTGTTTCACTTATCCGCAGTTCAAAACTCTCCCATTGTGCAAATGACTTATCTGCCTCTGATTGCAGCCCAACACAACACTGTCTCCTGTGTCTCTGTGCTGTCTGCAAACACTAACAGAAAGCAGGAAGCAGGTTGGAGGGCTGAAAACAACACAAAGCTTTTGCGAAATGGGGGAAATTTGTGAACACCTTCTTGTAGGTTTTGCTGTTATCCATGGTTTCCGCTGTGGCAGCAGGAACCTATCCCCTGCGGATATGGGGGGGGGGTGCCTGTATCTACACACACACAGTCAATTCTTGTTATCCACTGGGATTCCGTTCCTGGAAACCCCAGCAGATACCAGATCAGTAGATACTGAATCATTGATCCTATGGGAAAAATGGGGTTAGGTTCCCGTGGACCCTCTTTGCTATATATATATATGAACTATATGAACCTGAATCTTACCTTGAACTCTATGATAGTGAGGGCAGCTATCATAGAGGCCAGCTCAACATCTCCAACATTTTAATGTTTCTATTGTGCATCAAGTCCAGAGTTGTTTAAAACAGATGGCAGCAGAGAAAACTGAAGATTTAGTCTATCCTGGGATTTATCCCAAACACTCAGCAAGCAGACAACTTCCGCAAAATCTTTTTGAGACATATCCACCACAGGTATATTGCTTAACTCAACTCAGAATCGGCTGCTTACAATCACAGCCCGTTCCTTCATTCTACCCCAAGAACTGAAATACCAGTCCTTAGCTGGCTTACTGAAACGCACAACTTCTCCCCCCCCCCCAATTTCCTTGGCTGTTAACCTTCAGTTAATATGAAAACTTGATCAAACAGCCCTTTTAGGCAGTCATTTCAGAGTCATTCTCCCCCTGAATGGCCGCAAAGAGACCACAAATGCGACGATATATGGTAAGTTATACTTTTGTTCCTGCAGATAAGTGAATCTACATGTAACAGAGGATTGACTGTACATATAAAAATAGTGTCCATAGCTGCTCTTAGTAACCTGAATAACCTGAAAGAACCATGTACAATTACTACATGTTGAATCAGATGCCCTTTTTTGCAAGACAATTGCAAGACAGCAATACTAGAAGACTAAAAATATCCCTATAGGCACAATTTTAGAGCAGGGGATTCCCTAATAAGAGTGATCTCCAGTACAGATTTAACAGTATTATTACTTCTTATATAACAGTCAGATGGTTTATCCATTCTAAATCAAGGATTTGAACTTGTCCTGGCCCTTAAGCCTTGCGTGCTAAATACCGAACTACACAGTATCTCTTCATCCAACAGAATTTTTTTCCCCAAGACCTATTTGCAGCTTTTGTGCCCACTGCTCATTTTCAAATTAAGACAAACCGATGTCCATTCTCATTCCAGCAAGGACAAAAAGATCACCTTAAGATGACTCATGTTTATGACCCTTTTCATACCTAGTTCACCATTGCCAAGAATGAGGCCAAGTCTGTGTGTCTGACTGCTCTCAACACCATTTAAAATGTTAGCACAGGAGCTGTTAGCCCAAAGACTCTGTTAGTTTATTAATCATGATTCCATTTAAATTGTAACATTTAAAGAAATATGTATTTCTTTAATATACAAAACCACAACAAGGGTTACTTTAGAAAGTACTGAAGGAAGTGTATACTGAAGTTTAAGTATCATTACAATTTTATAAGAAAAAGCTACCATTCTGTTAAAAAAGGCAGTCTTTAATAAGTTGGAAGGGTGATGCAACTCAAACATTACAAACCTGACCAACTTTGCCAATAGCTTATGCTATTCTGGGCTGAATAATCTAAAGATCTGGCATACTCTTTATCCATAAGAGTTACCTCTCCCTCCAAAAAGGAAACATACCAATCTTGCCTACCCATATACTGTACAGTAGTTTTAAGCTGATACTGGAGCTGAGTGAAATTCTGATAACTTCTCTCTTTCTCTTATATAGAACACACTTCACCAAGGTCCACTGAAACACATGCCCTATTAGCTTCCAACATGTTATTTCACTCAAGTAGCTAGAAACTTCAAATGCAATTGAGCATAATGACTGTAACTCTGCCTCAATAATAATACCTCAGTCCCAGTGATGTAAGGACGGTGGAGCGCATGGCTCAATTGAGCCAGGTGCCCCACCGAACCAGGAGCAGCGGGAGCAGCGGCACGTGGCTCAACAGAACCGGGCGCTTCGCCTGGGCCGCGGCCCCTGCTCGCCCACCGCCTCCTGCGCCGCCTGCCAAGTTCCTCTCCTCCCCGCATCTGGAGAGGGGGCTGCTGCCTGCCACATTGCCAGGCCTCTCAGCAGCAAGTGCATGAGCGAAGGTCACCCCGGAGGAGAAGCCGGCGAGCCGCGTTAGCCCATCACACCAGGAGGCGGTGGTGGTGTATGAAGCTAATTTTATTTAGCATAACTGAAGAGTGTGAATAGTCATTTTAATGTAGTTCGACGTCCGTTAGTTATTTTTTCCATTTGTTTCATGTTGGTTACCCTTGTTGCCCTATGATTTCCCTTACCCTATTATCCCTGTAGTTTCTGTGTTAATAAATAAAAAAATTATCAAAAAAAAAAAAAAAAAAAACACCAGGAGGCGACAGCATCGCAGTCGAGCTCAAGCAAACGAACCTGTGCAGCGACTCGAGGCTGCAACGCCTCCCTCTCAGCGCAAGCAGCAGCTCGCGAGGGACAAATACACGCGCAACTTGCGCGGCGCTCCCGAAGAGACAGGGACCCTTTGCATGCGCGGCGCATTGCACACACACCCCCACAGGCATTCCGAGGAAGGCAGGCAGGCAGAACGTTGCAACCCAAGCCGCCAAGGCCACTTGCAGCTCGCGCTCCTGAAGGGACAAGCGGTTGTCAGTCAGCGAGGCGTCTTTGCTACTTCCTGGGCAGAAAATACAGGGGCCGGAAAGATGCTTCGAGATGTTGCTCTCAACTCTCAAGCCACTCCAGGCGGGCATCCGAAACGGACGAGCGGGGGGTGCCCGGTGCAGGGTCCCACCAGGTCGCCCCCCCGGAGCGTGAGTCGCCCCCCCCGGAGCGCGCCCCGGCCGATACACATTCTCTAGGGCGCCAAATTCCCCCCCAGAACCGGGCGCCGACTGAGGGAGTTACGCCACTGCTCAGTCCATTTGTTTTAATGACACTGAGCACAGCTAACTACATGTTGGATTGTAGCCTAATGACTTTGCAAGAGCATGAATGATAGTCATGTTACAGCTACAGTATGGATTGGCATTTATATGTATATCATATACTCGTACTATATTTTATATTCAAGACTTGTGTTACTTTCTCACTTAGTTGTCCTGACCTAAAAGCTAGCACAAGCCTATTTGAAAAAGTTTACAAGATGCTGAAGTTGGACTTCCCAAGAGGTACACAAAGTTATATTGTCTATAATCAAAGTTTACTTTAGCTAAGGATATTGTTTGCTCAAGAGAGATTATCATCAGAATTCTGAGTTGTTTTTAAATAGCAAATTATTCAACACATAATAGAATTATGCAACACCTTTATTACTGTATTTCTTCAATTCTAAGACGCATGTTTTTTTCCCAATTAAGCATTTCAAAAAATGGGGTGCATCTTAGAATCGAAGGTCTCCAAAAAGCACCCCAAAATACTATCTTCTTACTTACTGGGGCTTGGGGGAGCTTCAGGGAGACCTGTGCGACCCTCTGCAGGCCTCCCCGATCTTCAGTTCGGCAAAAAACGGTGATTTTCAGCCATTTCCGGTTTTCGTGAAAACCAGAAATGCCCAAAAATCGCTGTTTTTCGCCGAACTGAAGATCAGGGAGGCCTGCAGAGGGTTGCGCAGGCCTCCCTGAAGCTCCCCCAAGCCCAGGTAACGAACGAAATGGCACTTTCTGGCGGGGCCAGAAATGCTATGCAAAGGCAGTGCACTCGGTCATCCTCAGCTGCAGGAGACATGCTGGGGAGAGTTGGTGCTGAGCAGGTAGATTCAATGAAGGGAGGTGAGTCTTACAATCGATGGCGCCTTAGACTCAAAGAAATACGGTAATACATAACCTGAAAACATTGTTCCAAATTCCAAATAGAAGAGCCATTTAATTATTTGGTTTTGTCTGTAAACCGCTTTGTGAACTTTTTTTGTTGAAAAGTGGTATATAAATACTGTTCAACAACAAACAACATACAGTGGACCCGTGGATTTGTTACAATGCGGGTCCAGGACCCACAAATATAAATGCTAAGAAACCCTTAAAAAGAAGTCCCCAAAGTCCCATTTTACCTTTTAAAAGCCAAACTGCTGCATTTTCAGGGCTGTAGAGAGTGAAAGCGCACTCTTCCAGTCTCTTCCTGGTTGCTCAACTACTTCCCCCTTCCCTTCCCCAAGGTTGCCCCAGAATGTACTGGGGCAAGCCTGGGGAAGGGAGGGGGAACACGATTTCATTCTCTACAGTCCTGAAAACACAGGAGTTTGGCAGCCAACAGGTAAGAAAAGCTATTTTAAACTTTTTCTTTTTTTTCAACTTTTTACAGTGACCCTCGGATCTGCGCTAAAGCGATTTTGCCTTACGCGGATCCTCGGTATCCACAGGTAGTCCGGAACGGACACCCCCATGGATAGCGAGGACCAACTGTATATAGTTCTGGTACCAGAAACGAGATAATTCTCTTTTTCCACAATGACTTGCTTTGATTAAAGTGGAGCTGACGCAGTGGCGTCACTAGGGTGCGCGCCGCCCTAATGACCCCCTGGCTGCCGCGACAGCCGCCGGCCGGCTGTCCTGGGCCTTCTGACGAGGCCCAATGCAGTGACGTCATATTTATTAGGTTTTTCGCGCATGTGCAGTACGTTTCTGAGGGCAAAGGGCTGCCCTTTTGCCCTCAAACATTCTGCGCAGGCGCGAAAAACCTAATAAATATGACGTCACCGCATTGGGCCTCGTCAGAAGGCCTCGGACCTCTGCCAAGGTTGGACGCTCCGAGGCCTTCTCCTGGAGCAGAGGTGACGCGCGGGACCGCACGTCACCCTTTGCGCACGTCACCCCCAGGTGGTCCGCCCTCTTCGCCACACTCCAGTGACGTCAGTGGCTGACCGGTCTTTTCCGGAACCACTAAGACTAAGAGTCTCTTTCTATCTCCTTTCACAGAAGACTGTAAGTTGGGCAAACTAAGGACTCTAGGCCATGAGAACAGGCCACTTTCTGACAAATAAATCATAATTCAATGTACTTGCCTACAACGGTGAGGTTGACCTGGGCTTGTTTACTGCCCAGCTTGTTTTCTACCACTAAAGTGTAACATCCACAGTGTTCTTGCTTCGTTGAAGAGATAGTTAGCTTACTGCTGTTCTCAGCATTTTCAATTTTGATGTGTTCATTCTCTTGAATCTGCCAAATTAAAAGGATAGATTAAGACAGACATTCTGAAAACATAAATTAAAGGAAGTCAAGACAGGCATTGCCAAACAAAAGATACTGATGGAACAAAAAGTTATGTTTGGTTAGACTTAACATCTGCCTTATTCTGTGACCTTGAAATCACCCTTTAACTACCTCTTATGCAATATTAGTCCTAGCACTCATTTCTAGTAGCTTGAAACCTCCATCAAGCAACTCACAACATGTCACATGATTCCTTGGAACCCATTCTCCAGCAATCCTTAAAGGACTGTACAAAGTGATGACTTTTGTTTTGTATGCCTTTTACATAAATTATAGCAAGCTAAAAGCAAGACTGCCATAAATACAAATTAACTAACAAACAATGTTTCAAAATTAACATTAACTGCCATGTATTATTGGTTTGCTCACTCAACAAGGCGACATGGGCGACAACATCATTTTCTGATTTGGAAGGGTTTACAAAGTTAACAGGATTTTTGTTAAAGTTGCCAGAACTGTATTACACCCCAGCCTCCCAATCACAATAGAGTCTAAGGGTCTTTAATCCTTAGGTCTTTATTTCCTACTCTCTCATGTCTATATACAGTGAAATCAGGACTCAGGAGTGAACCTTGGACTTTTTTTGTGCTTTCTCCCCACTTCCCTTCCCCGGAGCAGTAGCAAAGACTACAACTGAGAATCCCATGTCTATATGAAATCATAAGCTCCCCTTTTTACTACATTAGATGCTGAATTCATATTTAAAGTAAATTCAGTATCCAGGATCAAGAGGGATCTTGCTTTCAAGCAATGGGTCCCTGGATTCGGGCAATTATTTCTATGAGCAGGGAGAAGTGTGGGAAGGGTGAAGAAATATAGAAGCCCAAGGCCTATTCCCAATCTCACTTGCATAAAAGTAAATGGGGGAGGGAGCGTGCAAACAGCCCCTTAGAGTTGAAGAAATATAGGCCTTGTTCACAAATTACACTGAAACAGTGTTTATCTCCAGCTTCTTCAAAATTGGCAGTAGCCTGGGGGATTTCCTAGTCAGAATTGTTGACTTTACCAAACTTGAATGGTGCTTCATTGCTGCAGATAGAAAAACAACATTGGGGAAAAAAGCACACAGTCTCTTTATCATTAAGCAATGGCTCCACACCTGATGCAGCAACTCTGTTTGCTGTAGAGACACTGGTACTTCCTACAGTGAGCACATAAAAGCAAGCATGAATGAAACACACACACAGTGACATACCCATGTACACCAGAGGGTCAAAGCCAATCAGTATTCCCATGACACTGTCAGGTGGACCTGCTCTATTTTTTTTCCACATTTTATACCGCCCTTCCTCCAAGGAGCTCAAGGTGGTGTACATAGTTTGTTACCTCCTTTTGTCCTCACAACAACCCTGTGAGGTAGATGAGGCTGAGAGATGGTGACTGACCCAAGGTCACCCAGGAAGCTTCATGTCTAATTACTAAACAAGTCATGGATATATTAATGATAGGTTTTAATTATGTATAAATGTACTCTTACAGTGGAAACACAATTGGGGGGAAAAACAAACACAACTGCCATTACAGAGCAGTATATGCTTATAACAAAAAAATAATAATAATCATAGAACCATTTGCCAATTTCCAAACTTGACTGAGCAAATAAAATCAGTCTGCAAAAGATGAAACATATCCCATTTCACAGAAACAAAATCCAGTTTTGCAGTGAAAGCATGTTGCATGTTTTCAACCATCTCTTTATGAGCCAAGATGGGAACAGCACAAAATGTCAATTCTTAGAATGGCATTTTCATGAAGTTTAGGCAACAGAGGCCATCAAAAAGGCAGATACTGCATTGTAACTGTAAAAAGCATCACAGTGTGTTCTAAACGTGAAAACAGACAGCAATGCCGGTGACCTCCCTCCCCCATCCTCACTTCCTGTTAGATAAAGAGCTTCTCCAGCTCTTCCACAGAGTTTCATTAAAAATGAAGGCTATTTAGTTTGGCTTTTCCTGCCATACATCTTGAGACTATTAAAAAAGACCCATGGAGGTCTAAGTTACAAATCCCATTTTGGCAAAAGACTGCAAAAACTAGCCTAATGTTGCTGATCCTGCAGGGCCAGTAATAAAAACACAGTATCTTGGAGAAGGAAAGTAGCTGAACATTTTAGTTTGAAATATGCATTCTTTTGTCTTTGCTGCTTCCTTTCAGTTTCTTGACTAGTGCTATGCAAATCTTTACATATTCCATTCCAGACTATAAAATTCTGATAGTCCTGAGCAACAGAAGAAACCTAAACCATTCTGAAACTGTCACCAGCATAACCAATTTTTGTGTGGTGGACTCATTACAAGTATAGCTTCGGGGGATGATTTGGGCAAGAAGTAGTTGCCCACTGAATGAAAGCAACACGAAGCAAAACACCAGATCCTGAAAAACGTTTCAAAAGTGTGTTGAAGGGACGCCATGTTGCAAACTTGACACCTGTCAGAACTGTCTGTTGGGACTAAAGACCAGAGCACCACTGGACGTTTTATGAGAAAACTGTATAAAGGATATGGGAAAGGATCTATCAGCACCGCTAACCTGCCTAGGAAACAAGGCGCGTCCAAGAAAACAGAAGCCATATTTTTTCCATTGTTGCTGGAATTCTCATCTAACCTGTCCTTGAAATTTCAGTGTCTGGTGTTGGTTCTATGTGCCAGATTCCTAGTTCTCCTTTCCAGGCCTGGAACACCAGATCTGTTACTGCCCAGAAACAATGTTTAATCTGCTGTATCTAGTACGAATTTTATTTGCAATCCTATGCACATCTAATCAGAAGTTGCATGGTGTTCATTGGGATTTACTCCCAGGAAAGTGTGTTCAGGATTGCATCCTAAAAAACCTTCCTATGCAAAGCAAGTAAGGCAGTAGCAAGAAAGAAACTAATATCCAAGTGCTTATCATTCTGCTCAAATGGGCAACACATGTTAGCTCTTGGATCAACACTGAACTAAGCTAATATATATATTAGAAAAACAGAGGCTGGTGAAGCTACAAAAATGAAAGAACATATTTATATGCCGCAAACAAAAGAGTGGTTAATGACAAGTAAACCCCAGGATGCAGCATCCATCTCTCTCTTTGATCCTCGAAGTGAGATAATAACAGCATAAGCATACGTCTGGCTTTACAAGTCTGTGCCCTTAGGCAAGGTGAACAGCACCTCTAATCCAAGATGTGAAGACAGTCTTTGCCTGCCTCCAGAATAGGAAGACTCCAGACTTTGCCTGATTCCAAACTAGGAAGACTCCAGACTCCAGTCTTTGCCTGACTCCAGACCTTTGCCTGACTAGGTTGACATTGGATGAAGACTACAGTCATACCCATCACTCATCTGTGAGAATTATCATGGGGGCAGAAGTCTACTAGGAAGTTATTTACGTATTTGAGTAAGAGAATAATTTACATAGCACAACAATATACTTGGCACCTCAACAGTTTTCTATGCAAAAACAAACAAATCCAAAACACAAGAAGCCTCTGTCCCTAAGAAGCTTACAATCCGATCTGCTGTGGTGGTGGTGATTGGGGGGGGGGGAAGAGGAGAGTCCAAGTTTTAAAAAATCCATCTAAATACAAGGCAAAGGCCATCAGATAAGTACACTTACTCTCAAGAAAACATAAAGCCATTACTAAACACCAAAGATGCCACAGGGGCTTGCTTCACCACTATTACATTCCTGGCTGGGACTCAGCAATAATTCAGCAAGGACAAATATGCTGCAGAGTTATTGTTGAAAGGGTTTTTCCATAGCATAAAAGGCTCTTTTGCTCAGGCAGATGAAAAAAGTTTTGATTTTATAATATATATCTAGCATCCAACTACATGAACAAACCTGAAGACGGAGAATTAAAGAGATTATTCCAAGCTATTGGTGAACAATCCCATGCAACTGTTTCCTCCCCCCCTCACTCCCCTAGATTTCACCTGCTATCATGAAACCTACAATTACGAGAAAAAACAAGGATTTAATTACCTGCTTCCGAAATTTCATCCAGGTACATGTCAAGGGGAGAGTTCCTGTTACTTTGCACAACAGCTCCACTGATTCACCAGCCCGCACTTTTTGGTCTTCTGGAAACTGAACAATCTGAGGGGGAAGAGCTGATAAAGAAAGGGTTTCCTTTAGAGGCAATGCAATCTGTTTTTAAGGAGGAATAAGGATGTTGTCAGCCTGCATCCTAATTTTTATAACTTGATTGGCTCAGAATAGGAAGCCATTCCATGTCCCTTGCCAATCAGTAAAACCTTGGCTGTATTGATGAATGATGGTGGAGATCTGAAAAGTGCACTATGTCCATTCAGTGCCATTCCCGCCCCCCCCCTTTCATGGATTTGGGGTTGCTTTCAATGCAAGGTTCTGTGCCTGTGGATAGACTTTAAAAATACATCTGTGAATGCATCTCAGTGGATATGTTACAATAGGAATTAGCTATCCGTTCAATTATCCAGAGCTGCAAACGTGAAAAGAACTCAATCAAGATCTACAATTTGCTATCCAAACTGAATGCAGCCAACCAGCAATTTTTGGTGGCCCATCAGGAGGTCAGTAAACCTCCTGCTTTTCCAACTATCTCCGGCTGCAAAAATGCTCATGGGGCTCAAGCACATGAGGCTGGCCACTATGCATGGCTGGTGCGCTGCATCTGATCTGTCTGTGGCCTGATTCAGTGTGAGGGCCACATGTGACAGCCTGTAAAGCAATCTGTTAGCACAGAAGAAGCTCGTGAACTGAGTGATCCTGTGCCTGAGACAAGACCGGTCTTTGAATTCTGGCTTTGTTTAGTTCTACTTAGTTTCTTGACTGACACCCCAATCCTAACTAATTTTCCATCTTTTTTGCATGGAAACTTTCATGGCCAGCAATTATGAACAAGGACTTGGGTATCACGGGCAACATAGCCATGTATATAAAATAAACTGACTTGAATAAAAACAAAATCCTCTGCATCAAAAGCAGAGGAACGGACCGAAGAGCAGCTGAAATGTTCAATTAGCTCACTTCAAAGGTAGCAATCAGAAGCCAGCAACAGGAGGGTTCACCTCGGAACAGTATTCAGCAGATACTTAGTGTTCTCTCACTAGGAGCTTCAGGCAACCACTGTGTCCTGGGTTGACCTGGCTGGTTCATCTTTCTCCTTTCGTTGCAGTCTGCCTTCCTTTTTTCGCAATATTGGCAACCAGGTCTTGTTAATAAAACTCAAGTCCTGTTGCCTGTTAATCAGGCAGGAGGTAGATTTTTTACTTATCTTTATAGCTTCTAGATTGCGTAAGGTGCTCACTTTGCTTTCTGTACGTAGACAGCTGGTCTCTTCAAATAGGATATTGTGACCTGTGGATAAGGCATGCTCAGCCACCGAGGACAATTCAGGGTGTTTCAGTCTCACGGATCTTTCGTGCTCTTTAATCCTGGTACTGATAGATCTTTTTGTCAGTCCAATATACTCCTTTCCACAGGCACATGGGATTCTGTATATACCTGGATTGGACGGGGGGGGGGGCGCTTATCCTTGGGATTCCTCTGCTTTTGATGATAAAGGGATTAGTGCTACTCTTACCTTTCAACAGCTACCAATCTTTTAGATTGTTTTCCTTGACAATGTTTCCGGAAGGAGGAAACGAAACGTTGGAGTTTTAACTAATGGACTTTGGATTTTAACAGTATTTGCCTGCCTGTGGATTTTAACAACTAAAAGTGCAAGCAGTTTGTAATTTTGCCTGCCTGTATTTCTTAACAACGAAAGACACAAGCAGTTTGGTAATTTTGTTTTTATTCAAGTCAGTTTATTTTATATACATGGCTATGTTGCCCGTGACACCCAAGTCCTTGTTCATAATTTTCCATCGCCGATGCAGTCGTGCCAACGGGGTGTGTGCGCTGCATCCTGCGGTGGAGGGGCAGTCACAGACACCTCCTCAAGGTAAGGAAATACGTGTTCCCTTACCTTGTGGCTGCATTGGTGCTGGAATGTTGGTTAGGGTTGGGCTGTTAGTAAGAAACTAAGGGAGGTTTAAGTAAGAGGGAATTTGAGAAGCCCTCCTTTAGAGAACTGCATGTTCTCTTTAAAGTTCTGAGCATGCAAACTTCAGTAGAAGAATATGGTATAACACCAATACTAGAAACGTTCCAACACCAGCACACTTAAGAATAAAGCCACTGAGAAATGCTGTTCTGAGCCACCAACCTTCAGCCTTCCCAAGTGGGAGCAAAAACAACAACGATGCTCAAAGTAAATTTCCTCCATTTTTTATTCTCTACATTTAATTAATAATAATTAATTAATAACAGTATTTATATACCGCTTTTCAACAAGAAGTTCACAAAGCGGTTTGCAGACAAAATCAAATGATTAAATGGCTCCCTGTCCCAAAAGGGCTCACAATCTAAAAAAGATGCAGAACAGCACCAGCAAACAGCCACCAGAAAAGACTGTGCTGGGGTGAAAGGGGGGGCAGTTACTCTCCCCCTGCTAAATATAAGAGGAGCACCAATTGAAAAAGTGCCTCTTGCCCAGTTAGCAGGGGACAACAATTTATAGTAACGTTCTAAATACAGTACCTGCTTTGGGTGGCGTCTTCGGAGCTGGTTTCTTCTTTACTGTTGCTTCACCTAATGAGAAAGAAAATAAATTTGAGCAGTTGGTTTGGATAAGAATTTTGTTATTAACACATAGATTAGGAAAATTTACATTCTTGGTTTTATTTATTTTTCCTTAAGTATATTTTACTTTGGACAAAACTGGCTCACAAAATGCTGCTGTAAGTGGCTTCTAGTGGATTGCTACCCAAGTAGAAATTGCTAGTTTGAGAAAAGGAACTCTGAACAAGCCATGATAAGGAGGCATTTCTCAGTGGAAGATGCCATGGATATACAGTAAAGGCTTGAGACATAACTATCAGCACAATCCTACCCAGCTCCTCCACTGGTGCAGCAGTGGGGGAGGGCAGAATGGGAGGCTTTGGAAGGGAAAGGGGATTTAAATCCCCTTTACATTCCCCTTTACTTGGGATTTAAATCCCCTTTCTCTCCTAAAGCCTCCCGTTCTGTCCTCCACCACTGCTGCACCACTGGAGGAGCTGGGTAGGATTGCGCTGTATATCAGATTTACGTACAGTAATGAAGGGATATAATGGAGACAATTGCCTATGTATTCATTGCTTTTGAATGAAGCTTCAGGTGTATCAAACATTAGTTCACAGAGGCTGGCAAACCCCATCTCAGCATTAAGCTCATTTAGGTGGCTTTGAATACTGCTATTCTCACTGATACCGTGCTTCCCCGAAAATAAGACAGTGTCTTATATTAATTTTGGCTCCAAAAAAATGCAGTAGATCTTATTTTCAGGGAGGTCTTATTTTCCCAACCTGTGGCATGCCACACACACACACACACACACACACACACACACACACACACACACACACACACACACACAGAGCACTTACTTTGACCGATTAAAGCTTCATTCTTTCCCGAGGGTGCAAGGCTCTGCAAGGCCTGCATGGCCTGTACTCAAGTCCTCCATCATGGAGATGACATGCTAGAGAGACTCTGCAAGGTTGCAGCCTCCTTGCAGGCCTTGCTGGACTCTCTAGCACGTCGTCTCTATGGTGGAGGACTCAAGTGCAGGCCATGCAGGCCTTGCACCCTCGGGAAAGAACGAAGCTTAAATCGGTCAAAGTAAGTGCCGGGGTGTGTGTGCAGAGGGGTGTCGCATCTGGCTGATGATCCTAGCTAGGCCTAACTTTCGGGGAGGACTTATATTGATGAATGCCAGCATAAATCATGCAAAAATGATGGTAGGTCTTATTTTCAGGGGAGGTCTTATTTTCAGGGAAACAGGGTACCTTATCTGTATAAGAGATTGTACAAGTAGATCAAATTAATTAGGAGTCCTTCCTTATCAGTGTGGCTTTCTGTTTTGAAAAATATGTTCTACAGTCACACTGGTGACTCACGTGCATGATAGTCTCTCAAACAGCAAAAACACATGCGAGGACCAACATGGACTTGACAAACCTAAAAGCCATGACTTTGGTCCATGACATGGATGCACCTTTCACAAAAAGACTCTCTCAAAGTCTGACTACATCTGTAGGTCTCTGCTTATGCCAGCAAGTAGCAAGGAAAAAAGCTTTATATGAGCACATCCAAAACATCATTAGTATTACTGAGGATGGAAGACACACGTTTAAAAATATCAATATGGACAACTAACTACAGTGAACAGTATGTTTTCCCCCTCTTTCCAGGAATGATATTCATTTGGGTAGGCGATTCCCAGATACACCACTCTTCCCTCCCTAAATCCTCACACCACCAGCATTAACGTTTTCTCCAGACCTTATGAGGCACCCTGTGTCTAGCATCTGGTATATGCAATGTTAAAAAAAAAATACACATATTGGCTTGAGCGTCTAGAAAGTTATATATGTGGGGTGGGGAAAGCTCCTCTGTGCCCTTAGGCAAGGCGAGGTGCAACTATGGAACATTTTGCCATGCCATTTGCATGGCTCAAATGCTAGAGTCACATTAGGAGCGATGCTCAGAAGCGATTGTTTGTCTCCGTCCCAGTCTCCCTCTCGTTTCCTTTTTCAGGCATTTTACTAAAAATAGCAACATAAAACTCCCAACTGCTTCTGCTTCTCAGTAAATAGTTCTCTGCACACAGTAAACCACCAACTGAAAAATCTCACATCTGCAGTGGAGGCTAGGAGCTATCTGAGCAAAGACTGCACCCAGAAGTCCTTTCATGATTCTGCTCCACTCAAGGCTGCTCCATCTAGAAAAAGTTTCACATATGGCTGTCACATCTATACAGGAAAATGTACATCCTCTGTCTATTTTGCAATGTATACAAAATGCTGCAGGAACCTACCAGCAATTGTCGTAAATGCAGGCATGTCCAATTTCCTATATGAAACTAATATCCATGTAGGAAATGATAGGAAACTACAGCTACTATTTTACATACAGCTCCAACTGTGTGCTAATAAAATAGCAGGATAGTATAGCCTTTGCCAAAGGTTTACAACCCAAGTTAAAGATGACAAAGCTGCAGGTTGGGAGAGGACAGATGGATGTAAGTGTGTGGACTATTAACTGGCAGTACAAACGCTAACATTACAATCCTATACTTACTTTAGGCCGGCACAGCGATGCAGGGTGTCGTAAAGCATGTTTGCGGAACCCAGAGAGTAGACGGCGCCAGCAGGAAGGCTTGCGCCATCCCGCTGGGGTTGCATTCAAGAGCCTTACGCGCTGGAGCAGGTTAGGTCACTCTGAGCATCGTGGGGGCGGAGGGAGGGCGGGAAAGGCCCAGGAGGGGGCAGGATCGGCAGAACCAGCGCACACCAAATCCTATCCCCCTTCCCAGGCCTATGTTCCCTACATGGGGCTTCTCGGTTCTGCGCAAGCAATTGAGCTGGTGCAGATACGAATAGCCCCATTGTGCGAGCTGGGGGTTTACCCAGGGTAAATGGGAAAAACATCCCCTTACCTTGAGGAGGAGACCTCCAATCTGCTACTAGCCAACAGTGGATACAGCGTGGGCCACACAGCCCCCCTGTACTGGCACTGGATAGGATTGGGCTATTAGTTACAATGTCTCAAAAAGGCTTTAGAAGAGAGGTGAAGTTTGTGACTTATGTCAAGGACAGGAATGAGGATGCACGATTGCTCAAGAGGAGAACTCTGTTGGAAGCAAAGGCCATGATCCAGGAGGTGCATCTCACGTCGTCGCAAACAGTGCTGTTTAAGGTTTTCGTTTCATCAGGCGCCTCTAAGGAAGCCTCACGAGGGATTTTAAATTACCCCAAGTTGTAAAAGCAATTTTGGAGGTTTAATACAGAAGTTGTTCCACAGAAATGTAAAGAAAGTAGACTTGAATGAATACATAGATTGAGCATTCTTTTTTAAGATAGCAGTTTTGAAAGGGGAGCAGTGGAGGGGGGGGGGAGAAGAGGACATAATACTGTTTCCACATGCTATTCCTCTTAAAAACCAAGGCAGTTCACACAAGCTAAGGAATATACGAGAGCCATAGGCAACATTTACCAGTTTCAGCTTCTTTCCTCAACAGCTGAGCCATCCAAGCTGCCTGACTCAGCAGAATTTTCAGGGGACATCAAACATACAGAAAGCTCTCACAGCATAAATAGGAGAGGTTAAAAATACATTTTACAGGGGAAAACCTATTTTGAGCACAAAAAAATAAAATATACGGTCAAATATTTCATGAACAGGCGGGCTTATCTCCTTACGTGAAGCTAATGGCGTTGCTGGAGGGGGGGTACGGCTCCGCAAACCGTGCAAGGCGCTGCACCACACCTTGCAAAATGTTTAATGCCTTCAGCCACAGGAGTCAGCTAGTGTCCCTCCCTCCCTGCCCAATATGCCACAGCAAAGCTTTTCAAAACAAAAGCTTATAGCTAAGCTTCTAAATCTCCACACTTCGGCTTTTTAATAAGCAGCTTGATATTTTAAAATGCTAGTCATTTAACAGCTCAAACTTCAGCTGCACTTGCTGGACAGCCACAACGGGAGATCAAGCCCTTCTTTAGGAAGAATGATTTAAGGAATTGTTTACTTGAAGCGACTGTGTCTGCTACTGGAATTTTCAGATGAAAGGGGCTGCTCTTATATTGAACACTGCTGCACGTAAGAAGACCACACTCCATTTGACAACAGCGGCCACTATGAATCAAGCATTATGGCATCTGCATGTTAGTCGAGGTCTCACAAAAATCCTTAAGAAATCTTGGCTAATGTTCTCTTCATTCCATACTGCTTCCTCTCTGCCCCACATCTGCTCATATAGTTTGACTCCACCTCTAGAATGAATGGTTTGATTTTGAGGACAGAAGGGCAGAGCTCACAAGAGCCCTGAACCATGAGCTGTCGATCGAAAGGTCAGCAGTTTGAATCCGCGACAGGGTGAGCTCTCGTTGCTTGGCCAGCTCCTGCCAACCTAGCAGTTCCAAAGCATGTTAATGTGAGTAGATAAATAGGTACCGCTTGCGGGAAGGTAAACAGCGCTCCGTGTTCCAGCCGCATGCTACGCGCTGCGGCAAGGAGAGTCATGACCACGGAGGCGTCTGGCTCTTCGGCTTTGAAATGGGGATGAGCACCACACCCTAGAGTCGGACACGACTGGACTTAATTGTCAGGGGTCACCTTTACCTTATTCTCTGTTTACTTCCTTTGATCCTCCCTCATGTCAACAGGCAGAGTCTAAAACTGAATAAGCAATATAATAAACCCCAATTTCATGATTAATTTCAGCAACCCAAACCACTGGGGAATGAACATGTCTAGGTTGCTCCCTGCTGAGTGTCATGTGCCTGAGTGGCAAAAGTTGAGCCCACATCCTTTGACTGTGCATGAAAACTGTCACTTCAGTTTCAGAATTATGGTAGTTCTGTACAGCAAGTGAATGCAGACTACCTTTCAAGAAAGCTTACACAAACAGCTCACTCATTACATAATTTCTAGCTGCTAACAGATAGTTGTTTAGCAGTCATACTACAGAAATCAACCCTGACTGTTCCCTGGAAGGACAGGTACTGAGGCTGAAGCTCAAATATTTTGGCCACCTAATGCGAAGAGAGGACTCTCTGGAGAAGACTCTGATGCTGGGAAAGATTGAAGGCAAAAGGAGAAGGGGAAGGCCAAGGATGAGATGGTTAGACAGCATCACCGATGCAACAAACATGAAAATGAGCAAACTCAGGAAGACAGTGGAGGACAGGAAGGCCTGGCGGGATATGGTTCATGGGATCACGAAGGGTCGGACATGACTTAACGACTGAACAACAACATTCCCATCAGCAGTTATTACTGTTCCCAGTAGCAATGTATGGTTGCGAGAGTTGGACCATAAGGAAGGCTGAGCGCCAAAGAATAGATGCTTTCGAACTGTGGTGCTGGAGAAGACTCCTGAGAGTCCCTTGGACTGCTAGGAGATCAAATCAGTCAATCCTAAAGGAGATCAACCCTGACTGTTCCCTGGAAGGACAGGTACTGAGGCTGAAGCTCAAATATTTTGGCCACCTAATGCGAAGAGAGGACTCTCTGGAGAAGACCCTGATGCTGGGAAAGATTGAAGGCAAAAGGAGAAGGCAAAGGATGAGATGGTTAGACAGCATCACTGATGCAACGAACATGAAAATGAGCTTAGGAACTCAGGAAGACAGTGGAGGACAGGAAGGCCTGGCGGGATATGGTTTTGGTGGCCCATCAGGAGGTCAGTAAACCTCCTGCTTTTCCAACTATCTCCGGCTGCAAAAACAACAACAACAACAACATTCCACTTTCAGGCCCATGCTGCAGAGAATTGGTTTTTGGAACCAAGTTACCATTGCTAATGTTAGAATACAGTACTTAATAGAAAACACATGCACATGTACAGTATAACAGTCTGAAAAATAAAAGATATCCTCACATACTAAACCTTCAATTTCTACATCATTGTATTACTTCAAATGGTCTAGAGTTGTCTCCTTTGGCTCCACATTTTCCTGGATATCAGTTTTTTAAAAAGGCTTATCTGCATGATCCAGATTCCACCTTCCATTCCTGCATAGAGGGAGGCCATGCAGAAACCAAGAGCAAGGGTACAGAGAAGATGCTAGAATGGAATTGGCTGATACAGAAGTTTACTTCTTCTCCCGGCTTGTGATCAGGCATATGGATCAGGAGTAGACAGGAGTTGTATGAACATGAGCTTTGGGTTAAATTTTACTCTCTTCTTTCTCTATTGATACTTGACTCACCCAGGGCTCATGCATGCCAACATGGTTCATCTTTCTCTCCGACTATAGACCTAGACTACCACGCAAGGCAGCATGAGCACAAACAGTGAATGAGCAAAATGCCAGCACAAGAAAGGGTGGACAGGAGAAAACATTGCCCTAATCAGAGGAGTAGCTAAGCCCCTGTGGTGGGGCGTTGACGTGACACCCCCATGTGATGCTGCAAGCCCCGCAATTCGGTGGTGGTGCAGCGGCAGTACACCCCCTCAAACGCTCTACACCACCACTGCCCTGGGGCCCAACGCCCCTGCCCCCCCCAACGACGCCACTGGCCCTAAATATTCTCCCTTCTTCCCCAGCCATCTGTCTCACTCTCGCCATCTTCCCCCTCAGGCTTCCAAGTTGAACTGACCAGGTCCTCTGCTGGGGTGAGAAGTGATAGCAAGGAGGTTCAGGCAGTTGGGAGAAACACTGCCCTAAACAATTGGCTCCCATTTTGAAGTGGGAGATATTTTGAATGCCTGGGTTTGAAGCTGTTGCAGACACTGGGCAGAGATCTTCAACTGCCTAGCTAAAAGATGGACAGATGGCCATCCTACTGATGTCATCTTTCAGACACAAGTAAAAAAAGAACAAAACAAGAGAGTTTGCAATGAAAAAATAGAGGTCCATGCAGGGCCACTCAGAGGAATTTTATCAGGGGGTACAAAGTTTATTTTGGGCTCCTTCCCTTCATGTGAATTTGGCTCCTGGGCTCCCAGTTTTTGCTCCTGGGCCCCCCTTTTAGACCCATTTTTTTACACTGGACCTAAGTACGATTGTACCCCCTTAACCCCCCTCTCAGAGGCCCTGGGTTCATGCTGCAACAGACACTAGGAAGTGAAAAATTAAACACAGATATAGGCTATTTGTAGCCTATATACAGAACCAGAGGTGTAGGAGAAAAAACATCATATTAATATGGATTGACCATGTTTTAAGAATCCTTGCTGGGAAAAACACAAGATAGAAAACGTCCAGGATGACCTTCACAAAGATACATGGATTTAGTTTTAAAATAGTTGATGCTTTTACAAACTGGAAAACACACACACATTATGATGTTTGGAAACAGAATAATAAAATAAAACTGTTACTGCAGTAGCAAAGAGCCAATGTTTTTGCATAATGCACAGATAAGCTACCATCATCTATTTCTATGCATGGCAATAAATAATCACCCATTCTTTCAGCCTGTCCTCAGACAGCTATGCAGAATGCACTGTAAACAAAGCCCTCATGGAAAATCCTGCTCTTTGCCAGTATTAACTCAGTCACAGGTTGTCAGGATGGCATAAACTATAAAACATAACATCCTGGCTAAGACTCAAGGAACATACCTGGAATAAGTTTAACTGGTTGCCAAGAAGGAGTGGTTTGCACAACTAGAACATTTCCCCTAATGCTTAACCCCAAGGCAACTGGATTTCCACTTGCACACTTACAAAGTGAACAAACTGTTGACATACAAGGACAAATCCTACTCATCTCCAGAGTTCAGAATTTGCTTTCTGGCAAGGACATCTCTGGGGTTCAAGAATAATGGGAAGTCTCTCCAGGTTCAGCACTTGCCTCTGCAGACAAGCAGTGAACTTGAGGAGAGCAGGGAGGAGCCTGGCCATGGCTGGAAATGCCCAGCCAGCATGCTCCCATTCCCTCCTCTACCCAAAAGGTCCACTGCTGTATCCACTTTTAGAATGCCTGAAGTCAAAGAGGACTAGGTGTAGAAGGGCTCAAGTGTTGCTTCCCTGAGAAAACGTCTCACTTGCCCTCATATGAGGCCAAGCCAAGATAGAAAATTCATAACTTAATTACTATTACAAATATTTACTGACAAAAGATTGAAGAGTTTAAAAAGAATTTTTCTTAGCCAACGTAAGTGCAAATTTAGTAGTCACAGATCTCTTTCAATCGGCTTAGCCGAAACTGTACATAGCAATCCTAATAGTGGAGTCTCCCGTTAAAATGTCATATTAATACTCTGCCTTCAAGAACATTCTTCCTTGTCTGCTCTTTACTGTTTCTTTACAGTTATCGTGTCTCTTTGCTCACTCTCTTTCCTCATTTATGGCTCTGTGATTTGCCGGTAGACACACATCCCAAAATTAGAAAAAAACACCCCAAACCTATCTATTACATATGCTCCATAAAGGATTCCACAATGAGAGAATCCAAGGACACAGTGAAATGCTGAAAATTTCTCTCTAGGTATCCACCTAGCTACAGATCCCAAGACCAATCTTTACAGTGCTCACTCAAGAGAGCAATGAGTGCTACTCCAAACTGAACCAAGCTCAAGAAACCTTCCCACCAAACTGAGCTTTGAGCTAATCATTAGTCAGAATCCAGTAAGAACACCATCCCAGTACTTCTGGTCCTGATCACATGGGCTTATGGCAAGGTTTTGGAGAAAACCTGATAGACAGCATCCAAGGAGACCTTTAGCTCAAGTGATCTTCCCCAAGGAAGATCAGCATCTGTATAGCGTCTTGCTTGCATAAAGAAGCTTCCAGAAGTTGTGCCCTGTGGAGACCAATAGTATAGTCCTCTGGGGCCTTCAAAATAAGTTTAGAGGCTAATTTGCACAGTTCCTTCTAATTTCTAAGATGAAAACTGCATGAGGCCTCAAGAGGGAAAATTGCAGGCACTCCGAAAAAACATTTCAACCGTAACAAAAGTGAAAACAAAACCAAGCAGATGGTTTTGGCTCAGCTCTACCATTCATCACTATGTGTGAACAAGTCTTCAATGGCTTCGTATGCTAAGAGCCTTGTAAAGAAACTTTCATACAAAGAATCCAAACTGTATGAAAAAAATATGGAGAAAGCAGGCTGCAGAATGAGGTTTTATGTTTATAGCAGCTACTGAAAGATGTAACTTCAGGGTTTTTAGAAGTGGAATTACGTAAACATGAATGAATCCATCTCAATTTGAAATTCACTGCTACATATAAACTAAAAGAGTAAATTTAACTGGGAAAACAAGTAATTTATGTTTAAATAAACTCATCTTTAGTATTAGTTTTGAAAAAGCTGCCATTTAAATTGAAGTTCAGTCAATACAACCACCATAAAATTAAACAACAACAACAACAACAGAGGCAAGAACTTACTTCCAGGTGCAAAACTGAAGGTTGCATTTGCTATTGTCTCTGTAATTCATTTGCATGGATGAAAATTCCAGGACTCAAACACTCAATGATATGAGAATGTCCAAGATGTACTTCTGACAACCTTGCAAGAATAGGCTAGGTTAACTTGTGGATACCAATACAGGGCCACCTTGACACACTTCCTCACTATGCTAAAAATCTTACAATGCTGTTCGTTTTATAAATCATCATCTTTAGATAACAGGTCAGGGTAGGGACAAAGAGACAGTCTTAGAAAAAAGAAAGGGGGCACATTTGTGCCGACTCGGGAGTAAGGGCCTCAGTCTGTCGCTGAACTGAGCTTGCAGCTGCCGGAGGTAGGTAAGGCTTCCGCCGGCGGCCGCATGGGCGGTCCGGGTGGCGAGGAAGGGGGGCCATTGGCCGAGCCGGCCTGGGAGGGGCCAGGGATGGCGTCAACCATATCCCCGGGCCGACTCGGCCGTTACACAGCCTCCTCCGACTTCCGCCAGCTATTTCTGGTGGAAATCCGAGAAGGCCGATAGGGCCTGCCCCGTTTTACACCTGAGTAGACACCTTCCCGAGTAGACCTCCAGCCCGCCGCATGGCAGTCTGGACAGCCAAATCCTGTGTAAGGATCCAATGGATCCTTACACAGGATTTGGCTGTTACAGTGCAATCTTATCCAACTTACACCACCGGTGTAACCAGCGGTATAGCAAGAACGGGAGACCACAGAACGGAAAGGGGATTCAAATCCCCTCCAAAGGGGGATTCAAAGGGGATTCCTCCAAAGCCTCCTGCCCTGCCCTGCCCTCCCCTGGTGGTGTAAATTGGATAGGATTGCACGGTTAGTCTTGTTATTCCAACTTAAATGCATCACTTCTAACCACTTGGGCTTTTAACTCAGATTGCTATCTGCAATTGTAGGACTACAGTAACTCTTAATAGGAGTGCTTCCAAATCACCAAGAGCCCTGAGCAGGGGCAACACATAAATCAGAGTTGGTAATAGCCTGGTCTACATCAGCTACCAAGCAGGTCTGGGGACCAGAGATTGCTATGCATTCTTTGGAGACGAAACTGCCAAGCGACTATCCTAACTGAAGACAAATTAGACTGCTTCACATGTCACTCTCCCCCCCCCCACCATATGGAAAGGCTACTAACAGATAAATATTTTTAGAAGAGTGTAAACTATAATGTGTGAATAGGTGGGTTTGTTTCTCATAGATGCAGCATGTTCCTGATGTGCATTTTGGTACCATAACATACACAAAATACCGTATTGGCCTGAGTATAAGACTCACTTTTTTCCCCTAAGGCAGGTCTTTAAAGTAGGGGTGTGGCCTACAATCAAAGCCTAGCGTTTTCTGCAAAGCATTCCGTTTTCAAGCCTCTCCAAGTCTCTTTCAAAGGTAAAACGGGGCTTTTTTTTTCCTTTTTTTAAACTGCAAAGTGCTGTGTTTTTAAGCCTTTACAAGGTTGTTCCTTGCAGCTCTTAATCATTTGCTAAATGGCCGAAAACACTGATCTCTCTAGCAGCCTCTAGCCTCAGAAGCAGTTGAAAAAATTAACCCTTAAGTTCCAGCCCCAGGACTCTGTGGAAACTAAGATATTTATTGATCCTGCAGTTTGAAAGTTGAGAGTGCAGTTTGAAAGTTGAGAGCAAGAGCTTCTGCATAGGCTTACCATATCCAAAGGGGGACAGAGTGCCAATCTTTAGGCTGCAATCCTATGCACACTTTCCTGGGAGTAAGCCCCATTGAATGCAATGGGACTTACTTCTGAGTAGACATGCATAGGATTGTGCTGTTAGCCGTTGACATTTGGGCAGGTGCAGCTCATCATCATGGAAGGGTGCAACAAGCTGCACCTGCCCAAATTCCAAAGGTTAAAGGTAGGCACTCTGTCCCCCTTTGGATCTGGGAAGGCTACTTATACTAGGGTGCCCAGATTCAATAAGGGACAGGGTGCCTATGCCTTTAACTGTACTAAAGCTGTACTGTTTTACTGTTCTACTAATGTGTATATTTTCTTTAAGTTAAAAAAGTTAAAAATGTATTTTTTAAAAAATAGCACCAAGCTTCAAGGGTGCGGCTTATAATCAGGAGCGTCCTATACTCGGGACAATAGCTGTGAGTATTTTTTTTTCAACAATCATTCATCTCTTGGTTGGAAAAAAAGCACATCAATTTGGCTTGACACACTGAAAAAGAGAAAAATCACTGCAAAATGTATCTGTGTAAATGCTTGTTAGATTGCACTATAGTAGGAAAAAAGAATTTTGTGTGATAGTTGTGATGAAGTCACACTTCCTGCCTCTCAGCCCTTCGGGTCTAATGAGCTAGGCTAGTCCAGAAAACTTCACCATTTCTCTGCACAAGCTTCTTGACTTGGCAGGAGAGATAAAAAACCAAAAGGGGGAAAAAGTGATGTTCATAAAGTACATCAAGTTAAATTGTGATTGGGACTAAATGGGGATGCCATGGTAATCCAACAGATGTGATTTTGGACACAGATACTGTTGATGTGAAAACCTAAACCTTCCTTATATTCAATTTTATCCAATTCACTGTCTGTAGGAATAAAAATAGTGGTTAAACATTAAAACTTGTGTGCATGGTAGGTGAAGGAGAAAACTGAGGTGGGTAGCCCAATCCTGCATAAGGATCCGTAGCCGGCCCATAGGGCTCGCCGCAGGATCCTGCACCTTTCCTGGGCCGCTTCGCTGAGGCCCAGGCACTCATCAGGAGAAGGGAACGTTTGTCCCCTTTCCCTGGTGTAGGGCTGCCAGGCCCCAATGGGCCTCCTCGGATGTATGTTGGCTCTCGAGTCAACATACATCTGGGGCAGCGGGGTAAGGGCTGCCGAGGCCTCAAACAGGCGTGGGATATCGGTGGAGCTCACCGCTAATACTGTATTTCTTCAATTCTAAGACGCATGTTTTTTTCCCAATTAAGCATTTCAAAAAATGGGGTGCGTCTCAGAATCGAAGGTCTCCAAAAAGCACCCCAAAATGCTATCTTCTTACTTACTGGGGCTTGCGGGAGCTTCAGGGAGGCCTGCGCAACCCTCTGCAGGCCTCCCTGATCTTCAGTTCGGCAAAAAACGGTGATTTTCAGCCATTTCCGGTTTTCGCAAAAACCAGAAATGCCAAAAAATGCTGTTTTTCGCCAAACTGAAGATCAGGGTGGCCTGCAGAGGGTTGCACAGGCCTCCCTGAAGCTCCCCCAAGCCCAGGTAACGACGGAAATGGCACTTTCTGACGGGGCCAGAAATGCTACGCAAAGGCAGTGCACTCAGTCATCCTCAGCTGCAGGAGACATGCTGGGGAGAGTTGGTGCTGAGCAGGTAGATTTAATGAAGGGAGGCGAGTCTTACAATTGATGGATTTTTTTTCCCTGCTGGTGGTACTGAAAGTAAAGGTGCACCTTAGAATCGATGGCGCCTTAGACTCGAAGAAATACGATATCTCCGCCCCCTTCTGGCCCGGCCAGCCCGCTACCCTCCCTCGTCGCCTGGCCTGCCCACACCCCTGCCCCTGCATCGACCCGTGCAAGTCTTACATGCTCCGGTCGTTCCAGAGGCAGAGTGAGGGCTGCAGGCCTCGTTGCCAGCGGCCCTTACTCCCTGAGTGCCAAAAACACGCTTTATGGCTCCGCACGCACTTTTCTATGCAGGATTGCGTCTAATAAGATGTTAGAGTTTTCTAATAAGATGTTCAAAACCTATGTGGAAGATTCTTATCTCATAGATTAAGAAGTGAAAAGAGTACTTAAACGGACAGGTTTTGCACATCCATAGAACTGAACATTATAGCCAGTTTTGGAAATTGTCTTGCATGACAATTGGTTTTCACTTTGTGTGAAAAGTGAATTAAGTAAATGAAAATAGATTGCATTGCTGCTTATTTATTTCCCTAAGTACTCAGCAATTTCTTGAAGCATAGGTCAGTTCTAAATGCACAAGGATTTGGCTTAGTGATTCAGCATTCGCAACTCTTGGTTGTTCCCACTTATGCCCTTTTCCACGTATCTGTACCAGCATGGTTGCAACCACCTCTGTGGTTGCTGCCAATCCGAGAACATGTAAGATTCCACCTATATGGGTCTCTCTGACAATGCAATTACATAACATGTAAATTATGCTAGACCTCTTCTGAGGCTTGCTGTTTGCATGTTACATGATCAGGAAGAACCATAATTAGCAGAAGCTTTTACATGTACTCAAGTCATTGCAGAATGCGGCTACCCATATGAATTTGACCATATAAGCATGGTCAGACCTTTTTCCAGTATTCCAGCTATGACTGTCTTTCCAGTGTACTTGTACTAGTCTTGATAATAGCAAGCAGGAGACAGACATTTTCCAAAACACCTGTACTCAGCCATTAAAAAAGGAATTAAGTCAGCACCACTTACTCTCTGATGAAAGCACAGGGGGGAGTGAACTCTTTGGCTTTTTGCTCTTCCTTTCAGTTGGCTTTAAAGACTCTAAAAACAGGAGAAAAGAAAATAGGACAGTTAAGAACCAAAACAGTCATTTGGAACAATGACTGCAGTGAAAAAAACACTCTGATTTGCCTTTAATTTGATTCTGATTAGACTGGAAAGCAAATGGAAATTGTTGGCTTGTGGGATGTTTAAACAAGGTTTATTGTACACGATTGCTTGAACAAGTTACATTCCAAAAGGAGAGACTAAAAATAGCAGTTTCTACTGCCCAGAACTCCTTAAAACATGAATGGATAATCTTGAGAATAAGGATAGAATATGGGTTCCACTCAGGTTACTCTGGTTAAGCCTCAACTAGAGAACTCGTGCTTTAAAAAGACCCGCAACAATTGGGGTAGGTTCAGAGGAAGTGGGTTAGGGGAAAACAAACACCACCATCGAGCTACAGTTGGAAGAAATGGTCATGTTTCAATTCAAGAACATAATGAGGGTAGTTACAGTACCAGGCTGTGATACTGAAGTTAACTAAAGCTGGCAACAGACAATAGCGCTTTCAGAGTTAAAGGAAACACTACTTGCAGTGTATACATTCATTCCATTCAGAATCAGATTTTGCATGTTTTTGTCTTATTTTAGAAACCTATTTAATTAGAGGCAACAGTGGGGCAAGAGCAATGTTAGTACATCACAGAAAGCGATGCCTCAAACCACTTTCAGCTCTCTTAAAAACTGTTCACTGCCTGTCCAATTGCTTTTCACAAAATCTGAGAGACAAGACACTGGTGGTCTTCTAGAGACTCAACACAAGAGTTGAGATATTTTATTTTATTTTTATTTTGCACATTTTTATACCACCCTTCCTCCAAGGAGCTCAGAGTGGTGTACATATTTCCTCCCCTCCTTTTTGTCCTCACAACAACCCTGTGAGGTAGGTGGGGCTGAGAGATAGTGACTGGCCCAAGGTCACCCAGGAAGCTTTGTGGCTGGGCGGGGATTTGAACCTGGATCTTTCAGGTTTAAGTCCGACTCCCAAACCACTACACCATCCTGGCTCCCATGTACATGTATGATATGTACATGTAGAGAGAGACTAAAGGACACAGTGAGGTATTCTGAGAACTATTCTAGGTAAGCACATGTCTCTGGCCCACAGGCCATGTATTCTCTTTTTGCAGGAAACACGCACTTTTGCAAGCTGGTAAATAGTCATCTATCTGGTCACCTGTAATGAGGAACAACTAGCTCCAAGCAATTAGGCCTTATTTTCGGCCAGGCATGACCAATATAAGTATGTATGGACAAACTAACTTGTTCCAGTGCATCTGACGTCACATGAGGCAGCCTTGCTGAAGCTAAGCAGATCTGGGTCTTGGACCATCTGGAAACACTAGGTCTGGCACTTTAATTCCACAGATCAAAGGCTGGATGTAATTAAAACAAACTTCGGTGGTTTCTATTTTGGAGACTACTTGTTTGTGCATTTTTATTTAGGCACGTTTTTAACCTGCTAGTCAAATATGATCTATCATGTCATATTTGCTATTAAATTGTTTTTGCTTGCCTCTGCTTTCTTTTATTGTTTTATTTTTACTGTGGTTTTATATTGTTGTAAGCTACCTTGGACCGTTATTTTAATGAATGGAAAGGTAGAACATAATTTTCAAAAAAACAAAAAACACAAATTTGGAACATAAGAAGAGCCCTGCTGGATCAGGCCAAAGGCCCATCTAGTCCAGCTTCCTGTATCACACAGTGGCCCCACCAGATGCCTCAGGGAGCACAAGACAACAAGATACCTGTGTCCAGTCGCCACTCCCTTGCACCTGGCACAAAGAAAACCTACTCCTACAACCAGGAGGTTGCTTATCCCCATCATGGCTTGTAAGCTGTGATGGACGTTTCCTCCATAGCAGGATCACCAGTGTCCTTCCTTATAATCTGACCCGTACTCTGAGGTCATCAGGGGCCCCCCTGTTAACTGTGCCGCCATTGACGGAAGTGAGGGGGATGGCGGCACGGAATAGGGCCTTCTCGGCTGTGGCGCCCCAATTATGGAATTCCCTCCCCCTGGAATTAAGAACGGCTCCCTCTTTAGAAACCTACTCCTACAACTAGGAGGAACAAGATTTCCTTCTTTATTACCCTCTTCCTGTCCAGACCCTCAAATCTTTAGATGATTAATATTCTGCTCCTCATGTTGGCCATGTGTGAGGAGGACGGGGCATCAGCAGTGAAGCTCCTGCGACCACCCAAGCTCTAGATAGGCACCCCTAGTCCAGGCATGTGTTTATGTGGCCCTGACCTGTTCACACGGTCAACAGGAGCCACCAGTGGACTGAGGAATCAGACCCAAGCAGAACTCAAATTGGATTAGCTAGAAAGGACCAGGCAGCCAGGTGTAGGTGGAAGTCTCGGTAAGTGAAGACACGGTCTTTCCCATCCTTCACTCAAGTGGGACCCCACCCCGCTGTCCTGGGAAATACTGGCCAAGAGCCCAGAAACCCTTGCAAGAGTATGCACCATCTCTGGTGGGAACATGCCTCTCTTGGTTCATAGAGGAGGGCATGTTTTGAAGCGGCCCCATGGAGGCTGGTAGTTCTATCTTCATGAAGGAGGCCCTGCCTGTCGGTGCATTAATGCTGACATTTGCAGATGTTTGATTTAGCTTATACCTGGAGGAGCTTACACCCAGACTTGCCCAAAGAGAAGCGATTGCTTGGGGGACACACACGACCACACGTGATGCCGGGATAACCGAGGGACTTGGAGAAGATGCACTCTGCCCCCCGGGTCCTGGACTGTATTAAGGGTCCTCAAAACCTCTTGTTGGGAGCACACTTGTGGTAAGCCTCCCTCCTTGCACATAACCTGGCCAGAAGAACACCCAGGGCTTCACCCATGAGCACAGGCAACCACTTTGATGTGGAGCTTCCTCTGTGTGATGAGGTGGGCATCTTGGAGGGCACTACACCATGGTACCAGTATTCTATAGTTGGTATAGCTAGGTTCCCTAGTCTTGTTACCATGGATCAGCTGCTACATGATAAACTGTAGGGGAGCCCAAATGTAAGCAGCAGGACAAGAATAGTTATTACAAGAAGAAACAGCCAATTAATTGCATAAAAGTGCTGTAGTGACCCTTGTGTATAGGGTGTTTAGCCTAGTCGTTAAATTTGACCAGTTGTACATTTCATCAGGGAAGTTGCAGTATAACAGCAGGCACTGTTTTTCAGAAAATACAGTGCTTTAAAAAAAAACACCAGACAAAAACAGTAGAGTGCTATTTCAGAGGAATAAATAACATGGTGTTATCTTAAGCATGCACTCTTCTTGCCCTCTGAAGCTGGAAGGTCAAATACTAGAGAAAATATGGACTGAGAACATATGGATACAGAAACAACTCCAAAGGGAATTAGAATTCCTACTGTTTAGCAACTTTCCACAACAGATACTGTCCAATATTGGACAAGAGTGCTAGAATTCTTGCCTCTGAGTAGGATACATTTCTTTGTAGCTTCTTCTACGAAATCTCTAGCACTGCTTAGTGGTCTTATAATGACCTGAGGAAAACTAGGGAATAAGAGCACCCTAGACACTATCCTGATATCACTATAGTGAAACGCACATGCACTGACTTCTGTATCTCTTAAGTTGCCCAAGGTGATGGTACTTGAAAGAGTCTAATAGCGCAATCCAACTTAACTTTTTTGCCATTGTAACCAGCGGCCCAGCGAGAACGGGAGGCCCCAGAATGGAAAAGGGATTCAAATCCCCTTTGAATTCCTCTTTTGGAGGGGATTTGAATCCCTTTTCCATTCTGGGGCCTCCTGTTCTCGCTGGGCCGCTGGTTACAACGGCAAAAAAAGTTAAGTCGAATTGCACTGTCAGTAGGTTAGTTGAAGGTACTGCTTTTTTCTGATGATGTGTCTGCCTTACATGGACTTTAAGGATCCTGTAGCACAGTTCACAGCAAGCAGGATCATGCCTAAACCTGTTTTTTCCAAGATGTCACCTCCTCAGGAATTATCTTCAAATGACGGAAGAGTTATGTAATAGGGAGACGGACTGCAAGCAAATGAACAGTGATGGCAGCCAGTACTGTACTTAATTCCCCTGACATTTAACTGGATGTAGAGAACCTAGGCCAGTGGGTGGCGCAGCGGGTTAAACCGCTGAACCATAAGCTGTTGATCGAAAGGTCGGCAGTTTGATTCCCGCGACGGGGTGAGCGCTCATTGCTTGGCCACCTCCTGCCAACCTAGCATGTCAATGCGAGTAGATAAATAGGTACCGCTTGCGGAAAGGTAAACAGCGCTCTGTGTTCCAGCTGCATGTTACGCGCTGCGGCAAGGAGAGTCATGCCGGCCACATGACCACGGAGGCGTCTTCGGACAACGCTGGCTCTTCGGCTTTGAAATGGAGATGAGCACCACACCCTAGAGTCGGACACAACTGGACTTAATTGTCAGGGGATACCTTTACCTTTTAGAGAACCTAAGTGCCATCAAAGTCTTTGGAATTCAGCACATAAGTGTTCAGTATCCCATAACAAAATGGATAGGAATGCCAGTATTTGTGATAACTGAGATAATGAGCAAAAGGACTCCAAGTCTTTTCGTCAGGGAATCACTTCTGTCTTCAGCCATGCCTGAACAGTTTCCCACAATCCTATAGTATGCATGCTGACTCAGAAGTAAGTCCCACTGTGTTCAACGGGGCTTTACTCCCCATAAGTTTCTTTAGGATCGCAGCTATTGTATATGAAGGAAGAGGGATGGAGAATGTTGGTACTGGGAGATTTGATACTGAGGAATAGAGTGAGAGATGGGGTATGGAAGTGCTAATTTTGGAGGCTCTTTAGATTAGGAGAAACAGAAAATTATCCCGCTTCACACAAGTGGAAATGTTGTTCCACTCACACAAACTATAGTTGGGATCCAAATCAGAGGTATGTTTTTCTCAATCTCAAACAACAACATTAGCATCTGGAATCATCCAATTAAATTGATCAGCAGCAGGTTCAGGACAGACAAAAGGAAGTACTTCTTCCCACTGTGCATAGATAATCTATGGCTTTCATTGTCACAAGAAGTTGAGATGGTCAATGTCTGGGGTAATGACAAATTTATGGAGGACAGTCAAGCAACGAGTAAAGCCATGGCAGCTATGTGGAACCTCAAGGCAGGGTGCCACTGAACCCCAGTCGTCAGGGAGCACCAAGTGGGAGAGTGATACTGCCTTTTAGTCCTGTTTATGGGCTTCCTCCCTGGAGTCATATGGCTGGCCACTGTGGGAAGCAGAATGTTGAACTAACTGGACCTTTGGTCTGATCCAGTAGGGTTCCTCTTGAGTTCTTATGCTTTTAAAAAGTATCCAGAGACAAACAGCCCCATCCTGTCTAACTAGGCTGTAGCGCAGGCAGATAGGACCCAACACCAGAGCAGCTGGAGCATGTTTGTCCCCTTACCCCAAGTAAAGCCCCAGATGACCTGATGGGTCTATTTGAATGTGTGCCAGCTATTTTGCTGGTGCACATTCGAGTGTGCCGTGTAACGGCAGCCAGACCCGGCAAGGGGGATAGGATTCCAGTGGTATCGCCATCGCCAATTCCCCTTCCTGGGCCCGGCCAACCAATCCTCCCTCCCGCAACTCCCCATTCCACCCTCCCTCTGCCACCTGGCGGGGAACCTACCTTCCCTGGCAGGCGCTCCACGTGATCTGGGGTGGGTAGAGCGGCAGCACCAGGTGCTGCAAACGTGCTTTGCAGCACATTTGCAACACCCTAGACTGGCAGAGCAGGGAGGGCTCCGCCAGTCTAGAACTTGGACAAGATTGCAACATAAGAGTGCAAACTCATCACCCATACTCAAAACACTTAGGCCTCTCCTGGAGTAATATGGCATGTTAATAGCATCCTCAGCACAGGATTTCTGCTAAGATAAACCCAAATGACATTTAATTTTACTGCAAAGACTTCATACTGCTCACAGATAACCATCTATGTCACAGGACAATTTGTTCTTGGAAATGCCCAGAACAAGCACTTATTCTGGCAAGGCCAAGAAAGATGCTATTATGTACCCTACAAGGAGCAGCAGTAGGTATGCTGACTATCTTTAACAGCTCTGATCTTTTAGAATGTAGATGCCATTTCTCTTTGGGTCAATAAAGCACACTGTAGAGGTTTTTATTGCTTTCAGTGTCTCCTGGATAGGTTGATCTATAATCAATGGAGATATTCAACTGGAAGAGAGGTAATGCACTTGTTTATTTGATGAGATCGTATCCCTGTCTCATATGATTTTGTACTGTCTCCTTTACAAGGATCCGAGGTCACCTTTTCTAGCTGGACTGCTTAATAAAAGGGAAGGATGGGACAACTTGGACAAACTCCACTACTTGTTGGCCGGAGTTAATGTTGATCTCACAATGACAGTAGCATTCTTTTTAAAGGCAGTTATTAAGAGAGGACTACTATTCACAGAAACTGTAAATTAGGATGGTTAGAATTCGGCTTCATAACTGTTGTCGGCTTATTAACTTTACTTATTTTAAATTTAGTTTTATTTATGTGTTGGGGGGTGGGTTATATATATTTTGTCTATGTCAGGCATTCCCAACCTGTGGCATGCATAACCCTTGGGGTACGTGGACCGCAGGTCGGGGGTACGCGAGAGGCTGTCCATTATCAGCTGCTGATCGCAGCTGATAATGGACAGTCTGATTCGCGATAGTCGGCGAAGAGGAAAAGAAGCTTCCGACGAGCCGTGGATTCGGCAGCGGAACAAATAAGATTTATTCGTTAAAAGTAAGTGCCAGGGAGTCGCACGCTCTTCCCCTCCGGCACTTACGTTTAGCGAAGAAAGCTTCTTTGTTCTGCCGCCAAATCTGCGGCTCGTCAAAAGCTTCTTCTTTTCCGTGCAGTCTCAGCTTCCTTGCAGGCAAGCTAGGTGCTAAAGAGGATGTTTAACCTTGCAGAGCCTCTCTAGTACCTAGTCTCGCTGGCTGGAGGACTGGGTTGTTGCAGGGCTAAAATGGGTGGAGGAAAAGAATCACACACAAAGCCCTGAGTTCATTTGGAGTAAGGGTGGGATATAAATTCAGTGTAATAAAATTAAATATAATAGGCTTAGGGAACTACACCTACCCAGGGCTTTTGCAAGGACTGGATCCTCAGTTTAAGGTCTAGAAGCCACATGCACTCTGAGCCAAGCTTGCACTGGTCTCTCCTGCCTGTTTGCATAGCAGTCATGGATGAAAATTGAGCTTCGTTCTGCTGTCTGCAGAATGTTTGGTAAAATCAACCTGCATAATATATACCACCTTCTGATATGGGCAAAATTTGCCATAGCTCCAGTCTGCCAATAGGGAACTAGAACAAGAGCAAGAGAAGTGTCTGTTCTATTTCTTTCAGCTTTTATTCTGTTTTTGGCTCAAGAGCCCCCAGGATACTGTGCACATGTTGCTTTAGCATGGCAGAGGAACCCTTATAACAGGCGTTCCCAACTTGTGGTACGCGGACCCCTAGGGGTACGCGAGACACTGTCCCTTATCAGCTGTTACGATCAGCTAATAAGGTGATATCAATTGATAAGGGACAGCTGGGGATTTTTTTTTCCAGGTTGTGGTGCAGGCAGGCACCTGCCCACGCCACAACCCGGAAAAATTTCCCTGAAATGTTCCCCGGTAGCTCCTCCTACCTGTTCTTCTGGGCACCACCATCTTGGATTTCACAAAATCTCGCGAGATTCAAGATGACGATGCCCAATTCTCACAAGGTTTGGGTGCCACCATCTTGGATCTCATGAGATTTTGTGAGATCCAAGATGTCGGTGTCCAGAAGAGCAGGTAGGAGGAGCTACCGGGGAACATCTTGGACATTTTTCCGGGTTGTGACATGGACAGGCGGGTCCTCCCGCTTGCGTCACAGCCTGGAGGGAAAGGGTACACGGGAAGTATGCCGGCCTCAGACGGTCCGGGGGTATGCAGGGCGGCTGGAGGCCCGCGTAAGGTGTACGCAGGCCTCAGAAGATTGAGAATCCCTGCCTTATAACTAAGGGCCCAACCCTATCCAACTTCCCAGTGCCGATGCAGCCACAATGCAGCCCTGAGGTAAGGGAACAAAGGTCCTCTTACCTTGAGAAGGCCTCCATGACTGTTCTCCCACAGCACAGGATGCAGCACATGGCCCGTTGGCACGGCTGCATCAGCGCTGGAAAGATGGATAGGATTGAACCCAAAGCTATATAATCAGCTCCGACCATGCTGAGGAAGCTTCAAAATCATTTCAGAAGCAAAGCTTTGGCTGTGGAGGGTCTTAGGTGACGCATAGCAATATGTGGACACAGTGCTTAGATCCATGTGGCTAGATCAATGTTTGCTTTACAGATTGAATTACAACATTTTCATGGAAGGAATGCAGAGAGAGGAAAAAAACAAAAACACTTTTTTTCATAGTTATCCAAGTCCGAATCAGACTGAAGAGATCCAGGACTTGGCATAAACAAGCTCAAAATACAGTAAATTGAGGCAGAGTGGGAATTTTTCCAATGAAGTTGTTTCTAGCTTGGGACCACTTACCTTCCACCAACACACTGCAAGCACATTCAGATTTCCCTGCAGAGTTTTCGGCTATGCATTTGTACTGGCCTTCATCTTCAGGAAAGGCTTTGTCAATGCTGAGTGAGCACAGTGTTCCTAATGGGAAAAGATAACAGTCAGATATTAGAAGGGGTCACTAGGGTCTTACAAGTTACAAACATTTAGCATTGTTAATACCACACAATGACTATTTTTATACTAGCAAGACTGAAATAATTTAGAAAAGCCAGGAGCATCTCTCCAGAATTCTCTGCTATCTATATGTTCACCTCAAGCCAGGTCTCATCCATTCCCTAGGGCTTTGCAAAATGTTGACACCTGGCTTAGGAGAAGAGATCAGAATCGAGGCGTGCGTGCCTGCCTGCCATACTTGGTGGCATTCATTTAAACTGTCCCCCCACCATGCGATTAAAGATGCTAGAAATGAGGGGAGGAGCCAAGATGTCCATGTTCTATAAACCAACCCATGGGGCTAGTTCAGGGGACAAAATATGGTTCAAACCAGTCCATGGTGCAGCTCCCACTAAACTGTACCACTTCAGAGTGAGGGGTTGGCAGGTTTTCATGTTCCAATTCTCTTTCTCGTAAAAACTCCCTAAACATAAAATGTTGAAACGAGAGAGAAGGATTCTAGCCTAACTTTCTCCCAAGGTGACAAAAACGGAAATATACAGTCTCCCATCTGCACTCTGAAATGATCCATTTCAGAAAGAGCTGCTCCATATTATTCTCTTGAAAGTGAGGCTTGGCTATTTTGTAGTGTCTGTGCCTTTTCTTACAGCCACTCTTGCTCAGTTATGTGCTTATTTTTACCTTCTCAAATCCTGAATGCAGTGGCATTACTGCCTTGCTTTCACATGGGGAACCATTCATATGAAACAATTCCTGCATAAAAAGGCAATGCGCTAAAGCATCGTAATTTGAGTTTTTCCAAGAAGGTGTTTTAACAAATTGTCTGTGATAAAATAAGTACCGGTAACTATGTAGAGATTTCACTGCCTCAAAACACAGTTCTGTAAACCAGGAGTCAGACATATAAGTTATATTGGAAAGCAACAAGAAGGGCACTTTGCAGGTCAGTGATAACATAGCATGGGATAACTTGTAAACACCTTGGGACGGCAACATCACCAATACTTGTACCAAATTAGAGAAAGGAATCCATACCTTGCTTATCCATTAACTCCACCATATTGTTGCCACATAGGGGATATTTCAAAATACAGGTGAGCCCCCATATCCACGGATTCGCTATCCACGTTTTCAGTTATCCACGGATTGCGGGGACCCCCCCCCCCAGCTTTTACTTTTTTCCCAGTAAGCTTTGTTTCTTCCTTAAACAAACAGGAGAAGCAGCCTCTGTCTGCTTATTGCAGGCAAGTAGAATGACACTAAGTCCTAGAGAATCTCTGCAAGGTTAACAGAAACCTTGCAGCGCCTCTCTAGGACTTAGTCTTGTTCTACTTGCCTGCAATGGAGGCTGATTCTCTGTTTGTTTTAAGGAAGAAACAAAGCTTGCTGAAAGAAAAATAAGAGCTGGGGGGCGCACGCCTGCCCGCAGGGGAGGCAGGGCAGGGGGCCCTCAGGAAACCATGGAGGGGGTGTTCGCTCTTATCCACGGTTTCAAGTATCCACGGAGGGGCCTGGAACATATCCCCAGCAGATATGGGAGGGGGAGTACTGTATAAGTTGCACATTATGTTTAATAGGACACTTTACAAGGTTGATCCAGGCTATGGACAGGTTACAAAGAGTTCAAATCCTTGAATTTACCATATTTGGGAAAATGGGTTGGGAATTTTCTGATCTAGGGCCTGAACTGATCAGAGTCAGTCCTAACTCTAAAAGCTATGTGAACACATTGATTCTAGGCCCTTCTATTTTCAGATATAGTCTCTCTCAACTTCAATGAGGAACAACAATGCAAACTCCTGCCTTCCAGCTGGCATTCCTTCTATAGGCCCCAAAGCCTTATCACGGGATTTCACAATCTACAAGAAAATGAACCATATTTAAAGAGGGTGTCGATGAACCACAACAAATCACAAAAGTCAATATTTTTGCATAAAATTAACTGTTAACATCAGAGTAGCTGCAGAACTTTGCTAACTTCTGCTAATGAATAGAAAGGGTAGGCGTTCATTAAGAATGCAACACATTTTATGATGAGTGCGGATAATTTTTTAGACTTAGAAGGTAGCTCTTCTCGTGCTACCTTTCTTACAAGGTTCATGTTTATTTCTTCTTATATGCCAATAAAGGTTCTTAAATCTGAATCTTTATTTCTTCTCTTGTTCTATGGTCTTATCAAACAGCCTTTGCAAAACCAGGGACCATAGTGGGACCGAAAAACAATTAAGGGATGTACTGGTAGGTAATCATCCATCTTCAAATCTCTGAATTCTGCTGTGCATGCACTCATCTTGGAACAGAATGTATTTTATAAATAAATAAATAAAATCACCACCAACTGGTTCATCTTGGAGGCTAATGCGGCCAAAATCTATGCTAACAAACATGCTATTAAATGGTGATGGGGCGGTATGTTATCCTTAGACGTATACACATTTGAAATCACAGTCTTTAATCATGTACAAGCCTTTCTTTTAAAACGCTGCGGCTAAATGTACAAATAAAAAGCAATCAAGCTATATTTACTAGAGACGTGAAACTTTCCAAACAGGCTTTTGCGTTCTGTGACCTAGGCAATTGCTTCATTCCCTGGACTGGAAGGCCAAATGTCTCTCAATGAAGCATTTGGTATTTCCTCTGCAAAAGCCCTCACTGACCTCCAGAGATGAGATTCTTTTCTCATAGTTCTGAGAAAGCTCTGTCTGATGACTCCAGTCGGGAAATTTGAATCTTGGCACCTTACAAAACAAAATCCCAGGAACGAACACAACAGGATTGCTGTGAATTTGACCTGCTCCCCACTCTGTTTGTATAGCTGCCGGCCAACTTAACAGTGTGTTGTGAAGTTTGTGTGTCAGTGTGAAGAGAGTACTGCAATGTCTCAACTAGGCTACAGTTGTAAGTTAGACACAAACGCACAGTCAAAATGCTTTGAGTTGAAAACTTTGGAATATCTTTAGCAATGTTGTGGGAATGATCCAGTTGTCTGAAGAGTTTAGAAGAGAGTTTAGGCTTAAACATTTCAAGAAACTCTCCCTGGAGTTTTAGGCTTATGCGAGGATGTTTGGTTTAACCAAAATAGCACAAAGTTGGCAAAAGATCTCTGGTTCTTGCTAGCTTCAGTGAACTTCAAAACAAATATGGAAGAGATCAAAACAGGACAGCATTCTTTTTACTTCCCTGTCCTTGTCAGCAAAACATGTTTCCTTCTATCCAAGCTGCAACAACTCAGACCCTGTACCTTGTGTGTAGTTCTATAAGGCAGAAATCTAAAAAATCAATTATGATTTGCATGCAGAAGTAGACAATTTTGAGGGAACACAAACTCTGGCAAAAGAACTGTAAGCCGATGATGAGGGATACAAAAAAAAGAATATGAGGAACACACGGCTAAATACAGCAAAAACGAATAATAAAAGTTTTTTTAAAAATACATCAAAAGCAAGAACCCTACCAGGAATGTGCTTGGGCCATAATGAGGGAATAAAAGAGAGGTTTAAAGAAGATGTGTAGATTTCAGATAACCTGAATGAATTCTCTGCACTACAAAAGACACAGGGCAGAACCCGTGCCTGAACTGACCTTCTCAGGGACAGAGTCTGAAGAACTGAGTCAAACAGAAGTGAAGAGGGAGGAGGTCCAGATGGAAACCACCCAACAGTTTTTAACAGCGCAATCCTACCCAGCTCATCCACTGGTGCAGCCAGTGGGGGAGGGCAGAACGGAAGGCTTTGGAAAGGAAAAGGGATTTAAATCCCGTTTCCCTTCCAAAGCCTCCCGTTCTGCCCTCCTCCACTGGCTGCACCGGTGGGATTGTGCTGTGAGACACCCAAATGTGATATTGCTGATCTTCTAACAAAAATATATAACCTGTCCTTGGAATCCGACTCCATGCCAGGCTACTCAAAGGTAGCCAACGTAGCACTGATATTAAAAGACGATATAGAAAATTACAGGCTAGTCAGCATAATGTCTGCTCTGGATAAACTGGTGAAAATCATAATTAAAGATAATGTTATTAAACATATAGAAGAATGTGCCTTACTGAGGAGAATTCAGCATAGTTTCAGCCAACATTAAGTCCTGCCTCAGCAACCTTCTAGAGCAGTGGTTCTCAAAGTGGTGGGTCGTGACCCACCACGAAAAACGGAAGCAGTCACTACCCCTTAAGGCGCGTAGTGATGTCTGCAATGGCACTTTGGGGGTCCTGCTGCTGTAGCAAAAAGGGTTTTATCACTTACCAGGGGTTGCACCAGCCCTCCGGGGGATATGCCCCCACACACACACACCTCAGAAGAGCTTCCAACCACATTTGGGTTGAAAACCAGAAGTAGCTTATGAGCGCGATTGGAAGCTCTTCTGAAGTTTGGAGGGTCTTTAGAGGGTCTGCGGGGGCCCCGAAACTTTCAGAGGGCCAGTGCACTCCCGACAAGTGAAAAAAAAAACCTTTTTCCTGGCAGCAGCACAATCGCCGCTGTCAGCCCACCCCCGCAAAGACTTATAGCTTCCCCTACTCATGGGCAGAACTTTGAGAACCCCTGTTCCAGAGTCCTTTGAACATGTCAGTAGGCATATTGATAGAGGTGATCCAGTTGACTTTCAATACGTTTTGACAGTTGCCCACCAAACAAGAGGTTTGATGTAACCTATTGAGTAAGCTTAGCAGTCATGGAACAACAGGACAGGTCCTTTTATGGACTGATAACCGGCTAAAGAACAGGAAACAGAGAGTAGGAACAAACAGGCAATTTTCAGTGAAAATGTTGACCCAACGGGCAACAGCTGTGAAGGTGGCAAATTCCATGCTTAGGTAATTAGGAAAGGAAGTGAGAAAGACAGCATAGGGTGTTCAGCATAGGATTCAGCGTGGGCCATGCAGCCTATCTGTTGAAAGTGCAAGAGAGGGCAACCAAAATGTCAGAGAGGTAGAAGACCTTCTTTATGAAGAAAAGCTATAACATTTGAATGTTTTAGCTTGGAGAAAAAAGAGACAACGAAGGGCAGATACTTTATAACCTTGAAACTTACAAAATTATGCATGAGGTGAAGAGAGGAATTTTTCACCCTCTCACAATACTAAAACCAGAGGTTATCCAATGAAACTGATAGGAGATTAAGGATGGACAAAAGGAAGTACTTCACATAACACATGATTAGTCTGAATTCCTTTCTACAATGGCTTTAAAGGGGGATTAGACAAATTCATGAAGAAGAGTTCTATCAATGGCTACTAGTTATGATGACTATGCACAGCGTCTGGGTTTAACAGCAGTATGCCTCTGAATATCAGTTATAGGACAGAAGTACTGTATGTCTATCACTCCTGCTTGTGGGAAACAGAATACTGGACTAGATCGATCTTTGGCCTGACCAGCAGGTTTTTTCCTATGTTCTTATGATGATTTTTCCTTTAACTATCCTTACCACCTAGGTCCACTTCACACATTAATTAAAATGTAACGTGCACCAATTCTACCCTGAAACATATGTTGCAACTACATACATATTTATTAAAATTCATATACAGAAGGTGTGAAGTGCGATGCATTCTGGGGTGAGCCTGAGAGGAGCCTTCGCGCAACCCGGAGGTGAGTTTTTCAGTTTCAAAGAGTGCTTTAAAGCTTTGGAAATGGCGCGGTTTCCCTGTGCCAATGTAGGAACACTGATTTGAGGGATTTTTAACAGGTTTCTACGGTGGACTTTAATATATGCAGATTTGTGCTATCTGCAGGGTGTTTGTGTGTGGGGAACGGAACCCCTGTGGTTACCGAGGTCCGACTGTATATACTGCAGAAACACAGAAAAGATTCAGATGTAATGGGAAGCCATGGGTTCTCATTATGAGAACGAGTCTTGTAGTACCATGGTTTCACATGGTTCCTTCTTTCATGCATGATAAAAGAAGAATAAAAGTTTTTTGTTGTTGTTCAGTCGTTAAGTCGTGTCCGACCCTTCGTGATCCCATGAACCACATCCCGCCAGGCCTTCCTGTCCTCCACTATCTTCCTGAGTTCACTCATTTTCATGTTCGTTGCATCGGTGATGCTGTCTAACCATCTCATCCTTTGCCTTCCCCTTCTCCTTTTGCCTTCAGTCTTTCCCAGCATCAGAGTCTTCTCCAGAGAGTCCTCTCTTCGCATTAGGTGGCCAAAATATTTGAGCTTCAGCCTCAGTACCTGTCCTTCCAGGGAACAGTCAGGGTTGATTTCATTTAGGATTGACTGATTTGATCTCCTAGCAGTCCAAGGGACTCTCAGGAGTCTTCTCCAGCACCACAGTTCGAAAGTTTTTATTTTCCCTTTAACAATAAACCACAGTTCCACATTACATACCAACTAGGTGGTGCGTTAACTAATCAGAACAAGCAAAGATATCAAAACACAGTTTGATCCTGGTTCAATATCTTAGCTTAGTCCTATTCTACTTGGTTAACAAACTGACAGCCCAATCCTATTAAAAGCCCCATGCTCGGATGCAGCGGCGCTGGGGCAGGCTCCGCTGCATCCAGAAAAAAATCCGTGACCGGAAGCGACTTCTGTTTACACTTTTTTTTTCTTTCAACAGGAATTTTACACTATTACAATGCAGCGCCAGAGGGAAGGAGCGGGTGGCGCCCCAGCCCCCAATGGGTTCCTTCCATCCGCGGATGGCCATTGATGGATAGTCAAATCTGCGAATGGCAAATTCACGGATAAAGAGAGCCCACAGTATGCAAACTGATGCTCATACATTCCTTGCTGAGGAGAATAAAACACATCCTTGATTACCGGTAAAGCCTTATAAATTTGTTTCCCACTGGCTTCAGCCAGGAAGGAATACCAAGAAAAAACTATCCTCAGTTTTTGAGGAACATTTCAGTTCAGAGCCGAAACATTGCATTTTAACGTTTCCGTTCATTAGTGATCCGATGAAATATCTTCACAGAAAAGGAGGTTTAAAAAAACCATTTTAGCAGATGACATTCCCAATGGACCCTGATGTCACTAACTCTGTCTTTTCCATTAACATATGGTCTAGAAATACACTTGTTCTAGCTCTCCTACTGTCTACACTCATACTTCCTGATCTGGTCAATTATACTTCCTGTTCTTTGCTAGGACCAATCACGAAAACCGGAAGTGGTCTAAAAATTGCTATTTTTTAGCAATCTGAAGATCGGGGAGGCCTGCAGAGGGTTGCGCAGGCCTACCCGCACCCCCCGATCCCCCAGTAAGTGCCGAAAACCCATTTATGGGCACTTTTTCAGTCGCAGCGATCCCCGGGATTGCCGCTGCTGCCCCCACCCCTTAAGGGGGCAGGGGACAGTTTTTGTTCTCAATAGTGGGCCGCGACACGCCACTTTGAGAACCAGTGCTCTAGAATGATAGACCCTGAACTTTTAAAGCAGCATTAAGGATTTAGCAGTAGGATACTGATTTATGGATTACTTTTCTTGGTTCCACTTCCACTTTTTCTACCTCTTGTTGCCATAAGCAACAAGACCCAACTTTTCAAATAGGTATCTACATCCTAAACTTTACAACTCAGGTTCAGCATTACAGCCTGTAGGAACCAGTTTTTTAGAGGAAGAAAAGCTTTCTCCATAGAAAAAAAAGGATTCGGAAGGCAAGATCTGCAACTGGAAGCCCACCGAATGGTAGGGAACACGTTATTTTCACTGGATAAGAATAAGCTAACCAACAGTGAATAAGCAGTTGGACACAAAATATTACTTGAAAAAGGATTATAATCCAATGTGGAAAACTGAAGGCTTTTTTTAGTGCTATCCATAGAATTTCACACTGTGAAAAGACAGGTCTCTGATCCAGAAGCTCATGATCTAAAAGCGACATAAATGAAGACAATAGACTGAGGAAGGGGAGGGAAGTGAGTATAGGGAAATTAGTTACACTTATTTAGGCTCACTTGCACTATGCTAAGGGGACAAGTGAGTTGGGCCAAAGGGTTCCCAGAGAATGTGGACATTGAGGCAGAGCTTAAAGGAAATAGAAAGATGACATCATGGTGGAATTGTGGAAAGTCATTTTCCAGGCATAAGCAAAAGCAAAGGGTGGAGACATTTGATGGAGCAAATCACCTTCAGAAGGTTGAGAGTGGTAAAGCTGGATGGGTGAAATGAAAGGAAATTCTGAAAATATATACGTAAGAACGTAATAAAACTGTTGAAAAAAAGATATTTAGAAGCACAACACACCTAAGGCACACTGAAACAAGTTACAGGAGAGAAAGGAAGAATACCAGAAAAACTGGGATGGTCATTGGACCAGCAATATAGAAGCAAAACACTAGGATGATGAGCTTCTTGCATCTATCTTCACTAAGGAGGATATATTGGTACTTGCACTGAAATTATTTTTTTCAGGCAATACTCTAAGGATTAGCATAAATCAAAGTGACCACAAAAATGGTTTTAGAAGCCATTTTCGCATTTAACTCCATTGAGTCCAAGAAGATTCAAATTCCTTCCTCTTGACCACAAACTTAGAATGCAAAATACAGTATATGACCACAAGTTTAGTTTTGAATAAATCACATGATCTGAGGACAGACTGACATCTTTCAGAAATAAATTGAAATGTATGCTTCCCCACTCCTCGCCTCTCACATGCACAAAAATATCTGGGGTAAAAACCATTTTGTTTAAGCAGAGTCAAGTTGCTTACAAATTCTCTCATGCACTAACACTGAAACGGGGAAATCAAGGTGCTCGCCTTCACTGCTTACATGGTGCAGAAGTTAAAAAAGTTTTACAGTTCTTACATACTAGGCTTACTTAAAAACCTATTCTCCATATGCCTCCACTTTCCCTGGTTTGAAGTTCAGAACCCTAGGAGAACAACACCCAGTTAAATGCACACAGACCCTCTGCTTTCCCGCTATGCTTTCATTTGAGTTAAAGAGAATGGCATATGTTAGGAGTGATGTGAGGGTATGTGGGGGTGGGGAGAACATGCTTAATAGATGGAGATGTAGAAAGGAACAGAAGATTGGGAGCAGCTGGCCATAGGGACTAGGCGGGTTTAAATCACCAGGAGATGACACAGCAAGAGAAAAGAAGAGACAAGTCATTTATGAACATACATGAGGAGCAGTAGCATAATACACACACAGCAGCACATCTCATGCAACAACACTTCACAAACACACAGTGGTGTCACTAGGGTGCGCGCTGCCCCAGAGCGGGGCGCGCGCGTCACCTAGTGACTCCTCCCCCGACACCCCCCTTTATAAACCTGGGGGGGGCGCCCGACAGGCACCCGCTCCAGGCAACCCCTCAATCGGGAGAGCTGGCTCGGGGACATCATCCCCGGCCGGCTGCCTGGGGCCTTCTGAGGCAGCCCTTTTCCCTCAGTAACAGTCTGAGCATGCGCAAAAAGAACGGTATAAATATCGTTCTCGCAGCGGGCCTTCCTCAGAAGGCCCCGGGCAGCCGGCCGGGGAAGACGTTCCCGAGCCGGCTTTCCCGATTGAGGGGGCTCCCGGAGCCGGCCTGGCGAGGCGGGCGGGAGGCCCCCAGGCGACGCATGCGCGCGGGGGAGGCGACGTGCGCACGTCACCTGGGCCCCCCCGCACACCACACCACGCCACAGCGACGCCTCTGCAAACACACAGGTGCAGCAGCTCCCCCACATACTGCCATATGCATGCTGCATAATACTTGCTGCAGCCTACTCACTCTTGCCATGCAGGGTGGGTGGGGGGAAGCAGGTTCCACCCACTGTGTGCCAATCTGCCATTTTGACACATGCTCATAACCTGCCTTTAATTAAACAGCTTATTAAAGAGATATTTGAAACCTCGATAACTTTACATACACATAATACCGTGCATTTTCACCAAACCAGCAAAAGGAGACACTGCAATATCCTCGATTTTTTTTCCCTTCATAGTCTAAATTTCCAAAAGAAAAAGTTTACGATAAGACATGGGTGGACACAAAAATGGTAGGAAACTCAGGACCCAACACCCCAAAACAAAGTTTCTCTAAGACTGCTACAAGTCAGTCATTCTTCATTGTAATTTTCTTAAAAACGTAATGAGATTTTACTTCTCAGAAGTAGATCTTTCATGTTAAATTTTATAGTGATAGGACAAACATCTTGATCTATGATATATTATAATACCAAATGCTGAAAAAGCCTGCTGCCATACTTACAGCTTTATAATTAATAAGGCATATACCGGTAATCACATAAGTGACTAATTAAAATAGCCTATTTATAACAATTACACACAGGTAGCCATGTTAGCGTTCTTTAAAATAGTAGCCTAGCTGCACCTTTAAGACTAAATGACTTTTTGTAAGCAGAAAGTGACTTTGATCAGATGCTAGCATGAGTGTTTGGGCAACAAGTCAGAGAAATCTGTTAACTGAAGCGTTGTATTCATTCTTCTTAGCTCCCCCAAGCCCCGGTAAGTGTGTGCGTTTTGGGCACTTTTGTGGCGGCGGCGATCCCCTGGATCGCCGCCGCCGCCATGCTATCCCCGCCCCTTAAGGGGGCAGGGGACAGCAAAAGTTATCAATGGTGGGTCACGACCCACCACTTTGAGAACCACTGCCCTAGCATACTAGTTTCCTGATGTGGAGGAAATTAGGTAGTTGTATGCAGGAGTATTCAGTTAACTGAGCCCCTACTTGACATCTGAAGTAGTACAACCCTGAAGCAGATTTACCACTTCAGAGAGACTTAGCTCCAAGAAAATACAGAGTAATTCTCACACACACACACACACACACACACACACACACACACACACACACAGAGAGAGAGAGAGAGAGAGAGAGAGAGAGAGAGAGAGAGAGAGAGAGAGAGAGAGAGAACTGGAAAGAGATTGTTATGGTTAACTCATTTTTTGTTGATAGAGATTAAATAAAAGTTATGTTTCAGTAACATCATTGATAAGTCAAGAACAACTTTTAACATCACAATTATTTGCTGTAATGTTTCCGTGACTAACTACTGAACTTTTCAGAGATAACTGATCATTTGAGTGATTGGTAACCGTTATACACAGCGAGCATCACAAAGTAATACTGCATCTAGGGAAAGCAGAGGAAGAGTTTATTACCACATGTTCTTAGAACTGTGTCATTACCTTAGGTGTCATTGACCTAAGAGGAACACAAGTATAGGACAGTAGTGAGAAAAACGCGTTTTCTGCCACAACATGATAAAGGTATTTCATCAAGCTCAACCAATACGTAGAGTTCCTTTTGTTACTCCCTCTCACAACACAAGGCAGCAGTTTCAACACAGTCTACAAACGGCAGCCTGAGATGCATAACCAGGAGCTAATTCAAGCTGTTAATTTCCAGGTCAAGCCTGCACCCTCTGTCCTGGAAACTCCACCCCTTCCTGATCCAGAGGATGGCAGAGTTGGAACATGTCGAGGTCTACACTACACCAGTGAGAGTCCCATTGTTCTGCTCCTCCTCACACTCTTATCCGCATACCCACTGGCTCAAAAGGGATAAGCAAATGAGGGGTAATAGCAGCTGGAATGAGAAGTAGCAACTACTGTTGTCTGCTTATTCACCAACTCTTTTTCTGTCAAGCGGGCAACAATAGCAGGGAGGAGAAAAAAGGTCCACTGAAGAAGGAAAACCAACTTTGAAAGTGTCTTGCCTGAGGGATCTCCAAAATTCAGAGCTAGCACCGCCCTGACCAATGCGGGCGAGGACTAGGCTCTACCTTTTTTCAGAAGCACTATTATCACAGTTTTAAATGTATGCCTCAGTTTCCTGCTGAAACATGCCATTAAAATGGGGTGCATACTAAGCCCTGGTGAACCTAGGATTAAAGGAGGTATTTCTAGGTATTAAATTTGTTCAGTGTGCTCCAAACATCTCTGGCACAGAGCACAGTAATTTCTCTCCTCTCACTGAATATAGCACAACATATACTCTTAATATGGGCTAAGCTGTTGGGCATCTTCTGGACAGATCACACAGCTGGACTAGATAGCTTTTAAGTAGTCACTGACCCTGAAAGTTCTGTATAAGGAGGAGTGATCTTTTAAAGTGGTCTCATTTGAAGAGAATGTTCTGAATTCTGATACACTGGTCCTATATCAGAAGCTAATGTGTCAACTGAGATTGAACCATCTAGCAGCAGCAATTAAAAGATATGAGTTGTACATATTGAGAGTTAAGTTGACCGACTCTGATCTCAAAAGGATTCTTTTCAGGACTGGAATTCCAGCACATTTTAAAAAACTATATATTCCCACCACCCCTACTTCCTTTCTCGCCACAGACTCTGAAAAGACTCTGAAAGAGCCAACCTAACATTTTCAGATTTGAGAATAAAATTCTCCTGAAACACAGTCTACTGAAATACTAAAAGCGATAAGATTCCATTGATATAGGCCATTTCCCAATTAAGCTCTCACTTCGTTGATATCCACATTTTTTAGAACCTGTAAACATAAATGAAACTAAACAAGAACTTAAGACTATTCAACTTTACTAAAACATGCACCTGCAAGTTGTTAGAAGAGGATCTGCAAGAAACATGTTCAATAATATATTCCTTGTTCCCTGTACTGAAACAATAACAGGCATATCTGGAATCAATTATGAGGATAGCACTAAGAGACAGTGATATATGTAACAGGTTAACAAGAAGTAGGCTAGAACAGCAGAATGCCATGTGGCTGACTTGCTGTTTGCATCAGTTTACCTTCTTGGGAGAGGACGATGAACTTTGACGATTTGATTACTTTTCCATCCAGAGTCCAGGCTATAGCAGCAGGTGGATCTGAAGACACTCGACATTGCAAGACTAATTTTTCACCCTCTACTACATGGGCATCCTGCAGCTTTTCTGTAAACGTTGGTAGAGTTCCCTTAGTCACTGTTTTGTTATCTTGTACTTTCTCTTCAATTACCCCTCCATCTACTATTGGTGGGCAACCCCCTTCACAGTTGATGCCATTCTTTTCCTTTTTCTCCACTGGTTTGGTATCCAGCACTTCAGAGTTGGCGCTTGCATTCTGTATTTTAGAGCTGGTACTGGCATCCTTGGCTTCAGAAACGGTGTTGGAAACTGGAACTTTGGAGCTTGTGTTCTTGGTGTCTGGTGCATTGGAAGCCGGTGATATCTTGGAGTTGGTGCTGGCATCCGGTGCTTTGGAGTTGGTGCTGGGTTTCTGCACTGCTGGACTGGGCTTGGCATTCTGGGCTTGGGCTCCAGGGTCCCCATTCTCAGTTGGTGGCTTTTTCTTTGCACCAAGCACAGACCTAAAATCTGGGGTGGCTGCCTTAGGGGCAGGTGCCTTCTCTGGCAAAGAAGGTTTGGGAGTGCCCTTCTTAGCCAACACTGCACGGAAGTCTACTTGCTGAGGAGCATGAACTTTCCTCTCCTCTTCTGACAAGGTCTTAGGCTTGACCTGCCGCTGCAGGTTAGCACGGAAGTCCATTTGTTCGGCTGGAATTTCCTTCAGCTCCTCCTCGGAAAAGCTTCTGGTGTTGACTTTCTTTGCCAAAATATCACGGAAGTCAATCTGCTCAGCCTCCTGTTGCCTGAGTTTCTCCTCTGTACTCTCTCGAGTTTCTACTCGTCTTTTGAGTACTCCTCGGACGTTTTCCTGCTCTTCCTCAACTTGCTGGGGTTCGCCAGTACTTTTGCGGAAGCCACTAAGACTTCTGAAAGTTACTGCATTACAATCATCAGCATCTCTTGGTTCTGTCTGTCTCTCACTGCAAGCAAAAAAGGGTTGGGTGTGGGGAGGGGGGAGGGAAGAGAGCAAGCAAAGAGCTGGTTTAAAATATCTGCGAAGTACCACAGAGCCAGGACAAAATATGTTTACAGAAGGGAAGGTTGATTGGAGGAACTTGCTCCATTAGTTATTGCATCAGTGATGACTTCAGGAACCATATAAGGGTGCAAACAAAGAAAATGTGCTCTCTTTTCTACCCTAGCTTGGTACAGTTTGCTTTAGCCGTATGATGAAAACAATTTGTTGGGTCACATTTGGGGATTAGGTTGAACAGCAGCCAACCTCAATCTAGAAGGGAAGAGAATTAGTAGAGCAAAAAATAAAACCCACCCATGTAAGTCCCTGGGAACGGTACTTACTCGTATATTTCTCCTCTGGAAACCAAACTTTCTCTCAGCATCAAAGACACCTGACAGCTACATTCCCCAACTGGGTTCCTGAGAAGGTTAAACAAAATCAGAACAGAGTAAGGAGATTCTCTCTTCCTCTGAGAAAACTGAACAAACAGCATACAATACAGATCATCAACTCCAAGAATGCTTAATTTTCCCTCACCCAGTACAGTGTCCCAGTAGATGGCTCCTTCAGTTATCATTGGCTACAGAGGAAAAATATTCCCCACCCCAAAGCTTCTCCCTGTTCTTATGTAGTTCACTTTGTGAAAAGCAATACTTGTATGTGCTAACATACTTCCAAAAATAAATGGAGAAGGGTGAAAGAAAAACTTCCAAACAAAAAAACTTGAAGGAAAACAAATATAGAAATTAGAAAACCCAAGCAGAGAGAAAGCGCTGTTTTGCAATGTTTAAAAATCTCTCCAGTCCAGTGTTTGTTTATACAAGCCCAAGTCTTTAACTTTTCTAATGTTCAGATATTAAAAACAGGGTCCTTTCCCCCCTAAACTGCCCCCTTATTTCCCCTCCCTCGCCAAACACTGCAATCAATCCTCATGGATGGTTTCAGTCTGTACATGTTTATATTTAAAAAAAAAACCATAAAAGTGTCACCATATATGGTGCTGAGCACGTATTCTTCCTTTTGCAGAGGAATGCCAGAGATGCCTTTTTGGAAATGACTCCCATTAAAGAAGTCATTAAAATACTTTCCCCCTCTTTCCACTCCCCAACACCATGTTATCCTTCACAGCAGATACATCTTCAGAATGGTTTATCTCCCCCAAGAGATGCCAAAATACAAAACAAGAAAGAGAACAAGGGAGACAGCCTGCCAGATTTCAGGGCTTCAGGCAATCGTATAAACATTGCTACCACATATCCTCAGGAGTTCTTCACATTAAAAAGATGGACTGACCCTTTGCCAAAATTAAAGAGGAAGGTGATATTTTATCAGATGGTGAATATTTAAGGGTTTCCCAGTCTAAGCCCAACCCCATGACTAAACCAGGTTTTTAAAATTATTGTTTTAAAAGATTTCTCTCTCTCTCTCTCTCTCTGCAAACATTCTCAGGACGTTGGGAATAGAAATAGGACCATGAGAAAGTCCTGAGGGTTTTTTTTTTTAAATGAGTCTCATTCTGCTTTCAAAATTCAACAGCATCATCAGTACAGAGATGCAGGATTTAAAGAAACCTGAAACTAATATCAGGTTTGATACTGAACTGAGTCATCGTCTCCTATACCCAGCCATCCATACCCAGCCCAAACAATAGATTTAGACCAGGGGTTCTCAACCAGTGATACTAGTACCACCAGCGGTACTTTGACCAACTGCTGGTGGTACTCAGATTGCCAGACCACTGGAACCCCACTCTGATGCAGCACTTTCGGCAGCACATTTTCGCTCCTGATTGGCTCCTACCTTTGGCCTAGCCTCTCGGGAACGCTGAGAAGGGCCCTCCCACCTGCCCAGAGCCTCCTGCCAGGATTTTCTGGCCTCCGAAAACCTGAAAACCCAGAAGTAAATGGCGATGATGTCATCACCAGTCACTTCTGGTGGTACACAGCAGGAAAGTGGTGCTGAAGGTGGTACTTGGCTGGGAAGGGGTTAAGAACCCCGATTTAGACCCCAATGTTGAAATGGTGTGCCACAGAGAGCAGGAATGCTCTGGGCATGTTTGTCCTCTGAACTACCATGACAGAAATTAAACTCTACAAAATGTCCATAGATAAAGAGCCAGGGCTTTACAGCCCAGACAACTATTGGTCCTATTGCAGTGCACTGAGCATTACTGGTATAATGAATGGGTCGTAGACCCCTTATTTAATTTGTTCTATTTATACCCCCACTTTCCCTCCGAAGAGCTCACAGTGAGTTACATTATGGATCCCCGGTGGTTTTCAATCAAGGCATGCATCAGGGCTAGGCTTACCAGATCTCCAACCGGGACAGAGTGCTAGACCTTTAGGAGAAGGAATGTGGGCAGGTTTCAGCTTGTTAAACCTTAGAGCACAATCCTAGGCATGTCTACTCAGATGCAAGCCCCACTGAACACAATGGGGCTTGCTTCTGAGTAGACATTCCTAGGATTGTCCTCTAAGGTTTAACAAGCTACACCTGCCCACATTCCTTCTCCTAAAGGTCTAGCACTCTGTCCCGGTTGGAGATCTGGTAAGCCTAAGCAGGGCCAGTCCCTGCCTTCTCTTGAGCAGTTGAACTAAATTATGTGCCTTCTGACAATTATCTGGGCCAATCTCTTCAATCAAGAGAACTAAACTTACCCACAAGGAAACAATTCTACAATACTTACCCACCCCAAACTAGTTGTTGAAAGGCTTTTCATCCAACTACTTTTTCAAAATTCCAAGACCTAAGTAGCAGAAAGTTCCGAGACTAACAGCCCAATCCTATCCTTTCCCCCTCCTCCCACCAATGCAGCCACACAAAAAAGGCTGTACTGCATCCTGCGCAGGGTGGGACAGATTGGGAAGCTTGGGAGAGGGAAGGGAAAATATGTTTTCTTACCTCCCCATAAGCCTCCCACTCGCCAATGGGTCTCCTCGGACCTGCGCCAGCTCTTTAGCTGTTTAGCTCTTTAGCTCATATCTGAGGTGAGAAAGGGGGCATGTCGAGAGGCAAAGAAGGGGACCGCATCCAGCGCAAATGACCCATGCTGGGTGCCTCTCGACATGCCTCCTGCCCTCCCCCCACCCCCATTCCACCGACTCATTGTTGTCGGCAGGTGCTCCTCTGTCCTCCAGTGTGTGGTGGGCCTCTGCGGCCACTCTGCCAGCATTCTGGCTGCGTGCAGCTTCGCACATTGCTGGAGTGGTTTTTACGACTGCCTAAGGCAGGATTCGTTGCCGGAATGCTAGTTCTCTATGATGTTTTCTGCTAATTGCAGAAAAAAAGCTCTCTAGGGGCAGCAGGTCTGGCTCAGTTGATAGAGCGACTGTCTCATATGCCTGAAGATCTGAAGGACGGCAGTTCAAGATGGCCAGAAGTGTCTGTGTCTGTTGTAGAGCTGCCGGCACGTGGAGCTGATAAGCTTGCAGAGCCTCTGTGTGTGTGTGTGTGGGGGGGAAACTGCAGCTGCACATGAGTGAGAGTCAAGGTTGCCTGTCAGCTGAAGCGTGGTGAGACAAACATCAGAGAGAGAGAGAGAGAGAGAGAGAGAGAGAGAGAGAGAGAGAGCTGGACTGTGAAAGAAACATCTAGAATGAAGGGTTCTGTAAAAGATTAGAACATATTGTATTGTAAAAACCCCTTGGGGCCGTGATGGCAAACCTATGGCACGCGTGTCACAGATAACGCGAGGTCATTTTGGGTGACACGCCAGCATTTCCCCCAGGGCCCCGACACACCTTACATTTTCACAAAGGTTTTACAGGCTTGTCTTGAACATTTAGGGTAGGGATTTTGGCAGACCTCTTTCAAATCATTATCTAGTAAAACTCAGCAACAAAAGAGTCACTAATCGATGTTAAATAAAATGCAATGTGTTCTATAGTTGTTTTCAGTTCAGTTCAATTCAAAATTACTATTAAAGGTAGCAATCGTCAAAGTACTATTAAAGTTTTTTTTGGGGGGCGGACACATTAGCAGAGTCAATTTAGGCATTTTCAAAAATTTTGACACAGCAAGCCCAAAAGGTTCGCCATCACTGCCTTGGAGTTTAGAAAGCCTGGCCATGTAAACCGCCTTTGAATTAAAGTCAGAGGAGAAATCAGATGACCAAAGAAAAGGCGGTATACTGGTTGTTTATTAATAATAAATTATAATAATAATTATTATTATGTGTAGTAAACAACAGTACTCTCAGAATAACAGCCAGTGGTTTAAAATCTTTCCCTAGTTCACGGTGGTGTTAAGAAATTAGCCATTACTGCAGATTTATTAACAAGCCATACTTTCAAGATGCTACCTATTTCTCTATTGGAAATGCTACAGTATTAACTCTGGTGGGCAATATCTTACTTTATCAGATGCTTAAAGTAGGTAACATTCCATAGCAATGGTTGCCCAACTGAACTAATTATTTTGCACTTCATTTCAGAGTCATAATGGGAAAAGGATGTGTCCAGAATTCTGAGATTATGCATAGTAACTACATTTGAATAAACAGGGCTATCATCCAAGAAGAAGCGGGTATGGCCTCTTAAGAATGTGCTATTCATCTGTATTCTATTAAAAATAACGTTAAAACTGTTGCCCAATTAACTAGGAATGCTTTTAAAAAGTAATCTGACTGAGTAATTGTCTAAACATGGCAGCTCTAATAAATGGCTTTCCATATTTTTGGATTCTTGGGCAGTGACTACAGTAATAGGAGTTGGGAGGCTTCCCCCCTGCCCCCCCCCCAAGGCCAAATAGCACATGTAGGTCCCCTCAATTTAGATTGGAACTACAGCAGGGACACAAATTTTAAGTCTGCTATTTGCACAAAAAAAAAAAAAAGACACACACCAGAACCAATGATAAAGTCATGTCTAGTTTGGCCAAGTGCAGTGTTTGGGATAGGCCAGCATCCAGGGATGGCATAATGATGATGTGGTTACCTTAGGCAGCAGATTGGTGCCTTGGTCATTCTACAGCCGACCTTAGTTACTGTTGACTCTTCCTGTTAATAAGCTAAAAAAAAAAAAAAAAAAGGAAGGTGGCACTGTGCGGTGAGAAAGAGGTGTCTAGAGTCAGTGCTGGCACCGGGTTGTTGGGGCCCTGGGGCAAAACCTTGTACTGGGTCCACATGGCATCCCCTGCCCTATGGGCACTGTTGCTGAAGGTTCGGGGATCAGCTCATGAGCCTTCAGCCAGCCACGACCTAGTCGATGCCACTTATGCCTACTGCGTCCCCTGTGACATGCTTCAGGCCGCTCCTCTTTCCCCCTCCCCATCACACTTCCACTTTCCTCTCTTTCCACTTTTTTAATGAGCAGGAAGAAGCAACAGCAGTGCTTCTGGCGACAGTGACAGTGCATGCACAAAAGCAAGGGAGGCTGCAGTCGTTTGCCCTACCTAGATGTGGGAGGGGGCCTTGGGCTAGCTGTGCCAGCATCAGGGAGGAATGTAGAACTATTGTAGAGAGATCCTGTCAGACGACCACTGTGTGGTCCATCAAATAATCACTCTGATCTGATTTAATATGTACAATGCACACACATTTTCAAGTTGTTTCGTTTTCTAACACACTAGTGAAGTCTAGAAATTAAGCCAATCAGTTTGTTCCTTGTGTTCATCCACAATTATTGCTTTTGCCACTTGTGGTAATTAAGACCTCAGCCAATGTGTTCAAACTGAAAAATAGCTTCAGTCTCAGCCTCTGCATCACAGTTCCACTTTTTAATCCGAATCACCCAAACACAACGATCTACTCTCCCCAACAATCCAAGCCTTATTCTGAAGCACAGCATACTGAGCGATAATATAGAAAAGTAGTACTGGGCATAGTAATATAGGAAGGAATCCAAGGCTGCAATATTGTGCACCCTTACCTGTGAGTAAAGGCCACTGAATACAACAAAGCTTAAGGTAAAGGTAAAGGTATCCCCTGACAATTAAGTCCAGTCATGTCCGACTCTAGGGTGTGGTGCTCATCTCCATTTCAAAGCCAAAGAGCCAGCGTTGTCCGAAGACGCCTCCGTGGTCATGTGGCCGGCATGACTCTCCTTGCCGCAGCGCGTAGCATGCAGCTGGAACACGGAGCGCTGTTTACCTTTCCGCAAGCAGTACCTATCTACTCGCATTGACATGCTTTGGAACTGCTAGGTTGGCAGGAGCTGGACAAGCAACGAGCGCTCACCCCGTCGCGGGAATCGAACTGCCAACCTTTCGATCGACAGCTTATGGTTCAGCGGTTTAACCCGCTGCGCCACCCACTGTCCTTATTTCAACAAAGCTTGTTTCCAGTTAAATATGCAAAGGATTGGGTGGCCCAACAAACTGTCATTCTATGTTATTCACTAATCAAACTAAACTAAAGAGGTAGCACATGAGACTATTTGTTTAAAAGCGTCTCAGGGAAAAAAAGCCATGTAGGTTAAAAAAGATTTAAACAAAGTCAAAAATATTAACCGAATAAGGCAATACATCTAAGTGCAATAAATAGCGTGTAATGATACTATCAGTATGAAGTTGTACAATTATGTTTCCTAAGACCATACCAGGGAATATGGTTTTAGATTTGATCAGCCCTGCCTGGAGCAAGAAATCTAAACACGCATTTCTTAAGCAGTCAAAAAGGTTATAGTTTCAAGAGTCCTTTAAAGAATAGATCACAATTCAAATCCAACAAAAGTACGGAACGAAGACATACGCAGACAAATATTCTACAAGACCACAGATGACGGATTCTAGAACAGGCTGTTTCAAAGAGTAAGAACATCTTTGAATGCGAGAACAAAAGAATACAATAATACAAATAATACAACTGAGTTTGGAATTAGGAGCTCTAAAGTACATTTCAAACATTGTCAAGAAGTAAATTCCTCTTTTTTGCATAGTGGTGCATCATAAAGATGCAAAATGACTGTTGAGCCCCTTATAATCCCATAAGAATTAATGCTCAAACTATGCTAAACTTACGCTCATTTTTTTAAATTTAAACTAATAGAAGCCAGGGCATCAAAGAGAAAGAAGGCCATGCACTCTTTTTCAGGATAAAAGTCATTCCCCACAAAGCTTGTTTACCTGCAGTGGGAAAGACAAGGTGACCCCATAGCTTCTGTGTGTCTCTCTAATCATGGATTGAAAAACCATTTTGAGAGGGTGAATTGGACTGAAAAATTGCTGGTGTAGGAGGAAAAGTGGTCTCTCTCCCCATCATCTTTCCTCTGCTCTGGCTTGCAGCATACCTGAGCCTGGTTGTTGTTGTTTTTAGAAAAAGGAACTCTGTAATTTGTAGTTTGGGCCTCAAAGATCATTAAAAAAAAGCAGGGACTCTTGGAGAAGACCCATGAAAGAAACGGACAGAAAGTGCTTGCAATAGGGCAAGCCTGAGCAAAACATCTGTGGCTGTTTCAAATATAAACATCACCCACCCACTCAAGTCAATTGTTGTATGCATTGATCCTGTGCACACTCTGGAAGTCATGGCCAACATAATGAGAAGTAGCATGCTGGACATGAAAAGTGGTCAATAACTGAGCAGTTCTGATACCAGAAGAATCTTTTAGAGATCACATTTAGGCCAATACAGTTTAAGTGATTATAAACAGCTATCACCATATCTATTTTGAGATTGACATACTTGAGCTGTATTTCGTACTGCCCAGCATGACAGGACTGCACATTCCTTATAATCAACGTGAAGATGTCTTCATTCTGGAGGAACTCACAGCCTGCTTCTGGTGTCACTTTCTGCCCATCTTTCAACCAATGAACTGTAGGAAAGGGATCTCCAGCAATGGCACAGGATATAAGGATGTTCTGACCAGCTGTGGTTGTCACGGATCTTGGCTTGCTAATGAACCATGGCTGAATGCCATCCTGGGGTTCTATAAACACAGAGGAAAATATACAAAAATTAAGGGGACAAAAACATAACTGAGACTAAATGAAAATTCATCCTGAAACTGCCAGCCTAGTCTTCATACTAGTTTACTGTAGACCACCATCTCGTCTCATGGGTATGTGTGTAATGTTAACTAGACATCAGATAGCAAACCATAGTGTGCACATAAAGGCAAGGTCTACAACTCCAATTAAATGAAAGCACTACCTTGTTTTTTGCAAGATGATACCATGTGAGCCAATAGGGCAGAGTTTGGGAATACTCTCCCATATCATTGTAGTTTGCAAGACAGAAGGCTTTCAGTGTTTCTTGCTTCCCAAATCTACACTGGAAGTGAAGGTAGTAATTATAATTGTCACAATATTAAGCCTTGATGGAATATTATTATTATTATTAAACCATTATTTATATACCGCCTTTTCTTTGGTCATCGGATTTCTCCTCCAACTTTAATTCAAAGGCGGTTTACATGGGCAGGCTTTCTAAACCCCAAGGGGTTTTTACAATGCAAAAATGTTCTAATCTTTCGTAGAACCCTTCATTCTAGATGTTTCTTTCACAGTCCAGCTCTCTCTCTCTCTCTCTCTCTCTCTCCCCCCCCCCGACATTCGCCTCACCACGCTTCAGCTGACAGGCAACCTTGACTCTCACTCAAGTGCAGCAGTTGCAGTCCCACTCCCCCACAGAGGCTCTGCAACTTATCAGCTTGGCGTGAATATTCAGTTCAACATTTTGTCTTCCATAATGGCCACAGGAAACTTTATTTATTTTGCTTACATTACCTTCTAACTCTCATTGGTTCCTAGAGCTATAATAATACAGTACCAGCATTTCATAGGCAGACCTTCTTGTACATGGTTTTCAATAACACTTACATTCTCTCCAAACTTGGGGAAGAATGGAAATCCAGCTGCTGGGTTCAATCACAATGGTCATTGGGCTGGGAAGTGACACAGGGCACCTACTGCAGCGGCCCACCCAGCTAGCCACTGCCACACACACACACACACACACACACACACACACACACACACACACACACACACACACACACACACACACACACACTCCATGCCCTATGTCTTATTGTTGGTGCCTGCCGATATACTGCCCCTTCCAACCATATACCATGGCACCAGACAACAGGGGGCTTGTGATCACTGAGGAGCATTCTCCCCCCCCCACCCTGGAGCACAACAAGGCATGGAAAGAGGATGCCGCAGACCCTGAAAACAAAGATGCCCCTCCGCCTGCAGAGTCCCACCCTGAGGTCACCCGAGGTAAGAAACAACTAGGGTGGGATCTCTATCTGCTAACAGACAACAAGAGTGATCCAGCAAAATATTTTATTGAACTGTATCGGCGACAGAGCAGCATCTAAAAGAGAAACACATAGGTGGGATGGCTAATCATCTCCTCCCAGCAGGGCTGCTATGACACTGCAAATTATCCAACAAACAGCCAAGTAACAGGTGACTGTGAGGTCTGGCTGCACCAGTTGGTTCACTGTCTGCCATGGGGTTTGCAAAGCCACATGGGCCAGAGTGGAACAAGTAGGTCAGCAACCGCACCAAGCAGCAGCTGGGCTCACACCAGTCACTTCAGGCAGGCTGTAGGCTTCCCTTAGGATCTGCATGGTGTCTTCGCATGCAGGACAGATGCCTGTGGAGATCAAGATGAAACAGAGAGTGTAACAGGGACTTGACAACAGCGTCAGTCACACCAGTTCTCTGGACTGAATTGTATGCTCAGTGATTGTAGGGAAGAGTATTGCCACCAGAGCATGCATGCAGTTGTGCCTTGTTGAGGGTGAGAGCATGGTGGCTTGGAATATTACCTCTCCCTCTCCGGCAGGGGGACAGGGACTGCAATGGAACTCTGCAGAGGACCAATGTTCAGCCCTCTGTGGCAATGGCGCAGGCCTGAAAAACAAAAAGGGATTCTGATTAGTGTTTCGCCAGCAGTAGCAATGGTTGGAGCCCCTGGCCTTCACCAAAAGGAAGGAGACACTCCCTGCTCTAAACTGTAGCAACAGGAAGGGATGATTAGGCAACACAGTTGATAGCAGAGATCCATGTGATAATCCTGAGCAATCAGAAGGTGATGAGGTAGAGACATGAGATAGAGATGCAGCATCAATACAGTACAGCAAACAATTCCCTACCACCACCCCCTTGCTTACCTGTGTAGGGTGCATTGTGCTTGCTTCCCCCTGTTCGGGTGGTGAGGGAGAGGTTGTCCTCCAGGAGCAGAATACCTGCAGTAAGAATTCTGAGAAGACAAGTGTTAAACTATCTTGCCATATATGTTGTGACGGACAAGAGATCATTTATGCAAAGTGCTCCCACACTTTTATGCCCTTTCACCATGGTTCCCATCACCAAAGTTGCCCTTTGAGGGACCATAGAAGTACGGCCCCATGCTGCATTTATTTATTTATTTACAGTATTTTTATCCCACCTTTCTCCCCAAAGGGACCCATGTCTGATCATCTGTGCTGTAGTCTTCCTGGCAGGGGCTTTAGTACTAGGTGGAGTGTGCTGTGATTGGTTGCCAAATGTAGTCTGTATCCTATGCTTCATTCATCAGGCAGAGTGGGAGGTGGTGATGGCAGGAGGCACAATTTTCTGATGATTTTCCCTTCCCCGTTGTTCCTTATGGGGTTACTGCTACTTCTGACAGATCTGCTGTTGGCAGTAGCATTCTTCTGGCATCAGGGACACGCCTGTTGTCTGAAGAGGTGTTAGAATCCAGAGTACATCAACTACTCCTCATCCCTCCTATGTCATACTCCAATCTCTTCCTTGCTTTGGCCTCTCCGCCAGGGGAGTTATGCTGCCATCCAAGCTACATCAGTGCGGCATTTTTCCAATGCTGCGACGGCATCTGTAGTGTGTCTGTGGGTGGGCTCTCACGCTAGTGGTGCCTGTCATTACACCAACATATGTGGATATCGTATAGAACCAGTGGCATAGTTAAGGAGGGCCCGGGGGGGTAAACGCACCGGGTTCCACTCCTCGGGGTGGTGGTGACAGAAGCCACAAGGAGAGACAGAAGCCGCCACCAGTGCTTTGATCAATTGCAGTGACGGTTTCCAAGGATCCGCCCCTGCGATAGGTCAAACCGCAGGCAGCAGCAGCTTCTGGGGGTGACCAAGGGGGCAACTAGGCCCTGGGGATGGTGGTGAGGAGGAGCAAGAGGGCAGGGTGAGCTACCCTACCTGGCAAGTCCCAATGCCAATGCCGCTGCCAATGTTTCCTCACCACCGCTCGGTCTGAGAGCCGCTCTGAGCAGCACGGCAAACCACTTTTTTTCTTCACAAAAAAAGCGGTTCGCCACACCACTCAGAGCAGTTCTTAAGCTGAGTGGGGGGAAAAGGTGGCCGACGGTAAGGGGGCGGTAGTGCAGCAGTGGCAAAAAGGGTAGGAGGAGAGGGCGGCCATCACGATAGATTGGCTTCGGCCCTAATCAATCGCCGAAGCTGCCCCCTTCCTCCAAGGATCAAGGGGCAGGGCGGCTGGAATGGAGCTGGGCCAGACCTGGCCTTTTTGCCGCCTCCGCCTCCTCCCCACTGCTCAGGTTGCAACCCGCTCTGAGCGGCCTGCAACCCAGAAGTAATTACCGGTGACATTAACACCAGAAATTACTTCTGGGTCTTCCGATACCCCTGGGGGGGGGGCTGACATCACAAGTCACGGCCCCGGATACCAGAAGACCCAGCTACGCCACTGGATAGAACTGAGCCTTAAAGTAGGGGAAGATAACTATTTTCCAATGTTCCGGGGGAAAAAAATCAAACATAGGCATCTAAAGTTCTGAACTGTAACTCACAACACAGTGGGGAAGAAAGGACTGGAGTAGGATTTTCGCCTTGTTTTTGCAAGCCAAGGCCTTAGTGGAGAAATTCTCTCCTCTATCCTGGAGGAAGATTTACCTTGTGGAGAAATATCTTTCTTTTACAGGCTTGATTGTATTTACTGATATCAAGAACTGCTCATCCATTATTTTTATCACTTTAGTAATACAAGAAGCCAGAAAAAACATCTGGCTCCTCAGCAAGTGTTCCAAGCTCCCAGAACTTTCACTAGAAAGAAAAACACACTGTACGATGGCCAAGCAGGCTCTGAACTTAAGTGCTATTTAGCAGAAGTACTGCACTTCCTCTAGCAAGGGGCTATAAGATCTTGCAAAACCCAGTTAGTCAAATCTTGAGGCTAGAATGTCCCCAATTGCCCAAATGTGCTATTTGTGCCCTATGTGGCTCCATAACAATATAAACAAGCACCCTGTCCCATTTTCATTCTGGAATCCTCATTCACAGACACAAAGCAAAATTTTAGTTAACCATAGAAGCAGTACCCTTATACTCCCCAATAAAGCACACCAGACAAAGGCACGTTTGGAGAAAGGGCCACTTTATTTATTTTAAATTAACAGACCTGCAAAGGGGGAGAAAACCTACATAACCTAACTTCAACCCCGCAAGGCGTGTGGGCACTATACGGGGGAAACGGTACTAACCGTCTGCCGCCCCCTGCTTAAATGGGCATGAACATCCTGACTCCAAGCCCCCTCGGTCACAGACGGAGGAAGTCTATCACAGCCGAAGGGTCGAGGCAGTGGAACTATCACACTATCACAACCCGAAGGGTCGAGGCAGTGGAACAGCACAGATTCCCACAGGCCAAGCCACGTGGTGGTCTTTGCATATTCCAGCCAGGGGGGTTGCCAGCCAGCCTCATCGAGCCAGCCAAGTGTCGTCTGAGCAGTCCTGGCTCACCTCCTGACCTTGCTGACCTCAGAATGTATGTCAGACTCTCACGCCCTACGTACCCAAACCCACACGCCACCTGCCAAAAGTGACCAAACACTAACTAAAGCTCCACTCCCAAACCACAGTCTGAGATAGGCAAAAAACCTGCCAGTCTAGTGCCGATCTGACAGAAAACAATTCCTACCCGGCTCCCAATAAAGAGTGACCAGCTAATCCCAGACTATGATGAAGGGAGGGGCTTGAAGAAAAGGCGGCGACTGAGGGGCCAGCCAAAAACGCTGACTCAAAAACGCTGACCCCAGCTGCGCCCAGAGGACCACCCCAGCCAATCAGAGGGTTTTATTTTTGTGCCTCTATGCTGGTGAGCTCGTGGGGGGTCAGGGCAAAACCCACAAGACGCTAGGCGTCTCATCACCGTTCTTTTGAATTAACTATTTGGCTGCATATTTCACCCATAGCTTTCAACATGGCATTTTCAATAAGCAGCATCTATGCAATTGCTTTACCAATGACTCTTTTCAATTCGCCCTTTCCCCTCTGACAATGCAGGACAGTTTGTTCCAGTTTTCATTTTTTTGCATTCTTCCACAAAGATTCTTGGTTGTCACTCATTGCACTCCTTAGTGGCTCAGCTATACTTCCGTTTTAGATTAGTTCCTTGTGCTCATTTAACATAATATTCAGGCTTTTCCTGTACATGCTTCTTCAAGAAGCAATTTTTTGAAACGTTACCTTTAAACTATGCCCAGGTGAGATACTCAGAGCCCAATCCTATCCTACCCCGGCGTGGGCCATGCAGCATGGACCGCATGGCCCATGCTGTACCCTATCCGGGAAGGAGGCGGCTCAGGTCTATTCAGAGTAAGAAGACATTTGTCCACTTACCCCAGGTAAACCCCCAGCTGCTGCAATGAACTCAAATCCCCGCAGGCTCTTTAGCCAGCGGAGAACCGAACAGGCCTCTGTCAGGGGAAGAGGCCTGGGAGAGGAATAGGATACAGCGCACAGCAGCGTCTCCGATCCCTCCCACCCCTCCTGGGCCTGATCCGCCCGCCTCCTGCCCATTACGCCCAACCCTGTCCTCCTCCGTGCCACTTAGAGTGGCCTTACCTGCTCCATCGCACGGGGGTACGATGACCTGGATTCAGCGCTGGTGAGATGGCGCAGGCCTTCCCGCTGGCGCTCGCTACTCACAGGGTGTCGCAACATGTTCTACAGCGCGTTTGCGACACCCTAGGCCAGTGCAGCACGTGCTGCGCCGGCCTAAAAGGAGCATAGGATTGCACCATCAATCCCGTCAATCTCAGTGTAATCTAACACACTGTTGTGGGTTTGTTTGTTTTTCCCCTGAGTGGCTTCAGATGTTCTAAAAACAAGCAGAAATGGGGCAGAGGGAGGGAAGAAAGCAAAAGTGGCTTTGGAGTCCCACAGCTGACTTTGCCTGCACATCTTCTCTCACAGGTGTTATACAGGTGTTATGCCTGCATCAGGAGCACATGTATCTTCCTGCAGTGGTGATGCACAAACTTAGCTTTGAATATTCCGAAACAGTTTAGGAAAGAAAACAGCTTGTGTATTTGTTTAGCTACCTAACATCATTATTTATGGTCTTGATATATCTAAACATATGATGGTGTCTAAAGCAGGTAACTGTAAACATAAGCTTTAGAGTTAAATATGCTGACATGCACCCCAGTTTACAACAGACCTATTTTAGTCATTCAGGCAGGATGGCATTCCTATCCACAAACATTCTATATTGTAAATTGTTTCATTACAAACAGGTAACTTTGTTCAGTTTTATGCAACAGTATGCAACAGTACTGTAACTTGATTTTAAAGTGCCCTATTAATTACCAACACTCCAAACTTCTGTGCTGCTTATTAACCGAGGATACTGACCTAATTATCTGACTATCAGGTTTCTAGGTTTCTAAGATTTCCATACATCCAAAGACATCTAATTTAATACATTACTATTTTCTTGATATGGGGATCAGAGCAGATACCTGCTTAGGGAGCAGAATGACCTGCAGGGCATGCAGCTTGCCAATTATCCTTGAGAAACCTGTATAGAAGTGAAACAAGTTTGGTTTCTCTGCTCTCTCTTCAGCTGTTCATTAGGCCCAATAAAGTGCTTTCTTAGATAATTGTAGTACATGCTACATAATGAGAATAATTGCTTTTTAAAAAGTACCTTGTACAGTCAGCGTTGCTTGGGTTTGAGTTCCTCCCAAATCATTCCAGGCTTCACAGGTGTATTTTCCCGTATCCTCTGGGAACACCTCTTGGATATATAGGCTATATTCATTGCCTTTCTTCTCAAAGTGAAAATCCTCCGTTTCCTGGATTTCCTTCCCATTGTGCAGCCAAATTATTTCAGGAGGTGGGTTAGCTGAGCCACAGTAAAAATACAAAGCAGTGTGATAAGCCATAAGCAGCACAGGAAGCAGCTTGTGAGATATTTTATAAAGTCAACTGCAGCCACAAGATAAGGAAGAACAACTCACTTTAACTTCCTTTTGCCATAAGTTTTTAAATAGAACCTACTCTAGTTCAAGCTAGATTCAGGTAGTTCAAATTACACTGAGCTCTCTTCAGCGTACAATCTTCCCTCCAAGTACTTTTGCTATAAGGATTTTTACTTATACATACTTCACATATTAAGACTATCCCTCTTTATCCATACCAAGATTTTCGATATAAGGTCCAGAAACAGTGGGGGGAAAAGGGACCAAGTCCCTCATGAAGACAAGGTCTACCCCCCCCCCCATTTTACCCAATGGGTAGAATGTTCCCATGCTTTCAAGACACGTGCATTACACGCTCCCTTTTACAGCGTATGTTTTTGTACTGTACTTCTACAAATTATTATGAATATGGGTCTTGAAGAACAGATGAAGATGGAAAATTCATGGGAAAAGTGGAAACACAGGTGAAACTTGAGAGTTTCTCATAGTTTGCAACTAAAGCTTGAGGCGCTAAACCTCATTATGTGATGCTAGAGCTTCTAAAACATTTTCACTGTCGACTTTAACACTTTATTGATGGTGCATAATGTTACTTATTCTATTTTACTGTGCCACACAACTTTTTTCATATGCTATTACAGCACAATCCAACTTAACGTTTTTGCTGGTGTAACCATCAGCCCAGCGAGAACGGGAGGCCCCAGAACGGAAAAGGGATTCAAATCCTCTCCAAAAGAGGAATTCAAAGGGGATTTGAATCCCTTTTCCATTTTGGGGCCTCCCGTTCTCGCTGGGCGGATGGTTACACCAGCAAAAAGTTAAGTCGGATTGCACTGTTAGTCATTTATGGTGATTTTGGGGTGAACTTGGAATGTGCAGACTTTGGAACAAGTTAGAATTTTTCCCATTGAAATTAAGGTAATAATTGTACATTACTCGCTATCCAGATTTTCACTATAAGGGCTGGTTTTAGGAATGGATGAGGTATGCATAAAGAAGGAAAGATGTATTCATTTACTAATACATTCTTATTCGTGGTCATTTAACACTTGTCTGATCATTTCATCCTTTGTACATCCCTATCAAGATCCTGTACCTCCTACATCCATAACCACCAAAATGTCTTCTACATCCCTCTGTACCAGTGCATCTGTCATCCTTCCAAATCTTTCCCCATCTTCTGAAAATATATCTAGCATAATGTGCACAATGGCAAATTGAAAAGCAGTGAGTACAACTCCTCCCTTTTCTACTTCTCTTTCTAGAAAATGCTTGGCTTATGCCCATTGAGTCCGAATGCACAGCACACGGACTAAATTTTCATAAGCTATTTGTCACCTCTCTGTAAACTTAGATATATTCACACAAAAACACCGCCAATTCCAGGTTCTCAAACGTATATGCAAAACTTGCAGATACGGATTATCATAACCTTTTTCAAATTATGAACTCTTTCTTTTTTCTTCCACAGTGGTTGGAAATACTATTCACTGTATTTTTTTTTAAGTCTGCTGTCCTACATATACATGAGAAAAAAATATCCTACTATTTCTCTGGGGACTCAGAGTGGGTTACCACACTGGCATTAAAATAGACCTTATGCAGAAGATAATGCTTCTGTACAAACAACAAGTATCAGAGAGTTAGTGGTGCAATGATTATAGTGTCAGTCTAGGACTTTGTTCATTTCATCAGCTATGAAGCTCATTAGGTGACCCTGGACAAGTAAGCATCTCAGCTTTTTGAGCAATGAATGCTATCCTGAGCTCCTTGGAGAAAAAGCAGAATATAAACTTTGAGGAGGGAAAGAGAAGGAAAAGAGGAGAACTGAAATCCTAACTCTTCTCTGCCTAATTCTTGGCATCCTACGATAAGCAAGTATACTTAAAAATAAGTACATTTTTAGGAGAAACCCATGAAATCTCTTGGGCAGTAAAAGTCAGTCCAAATGTTGGCTTTCAGTTTATATACCTGAAACTTCTACTGTCATAATCACTTGGCTTCCATCCATCACCTTGAGATCAGTTAAGCCTTTAAGGAAGACAGGAGGGAATGTTTTGTTGGCTGGGGCAGGATGCGCACTTTCCGATTTGTTTCTGCTCTTCTTTTCTGCTTGAATAAATGACACAACAGTTCTAATTAGGATGGAAATCATTCTGTAAAGGATTCTACTGCTCTTCTTAAACTAGAGGAGCGGGAGAGCATTTCTACTCTGTTGATCCAGACCAGCAAAAAAGATTCACTTGTCCAGTTGGTTGTTTAGGATTTGCCCAACTCTGCCAGCTGACCTGAATTTCTTTTCTAGTACAAATTTGGTGTCTGTGCGCACACGCACACTCACAGGAAATATCCTAGGTGGCATCTAGGAAAAAGCTTTACATGAGATGGAGAGATTTCTCTTGCAGACAACTCCAGAGGAAAAAGACAGTGGTGAAGAAAGAAAAACACAGCAACTTAACAAAAGTTAAACACACCCACACAAAATGACATAATTAAAAATAGAAGCTGGATCTATGAATACAAGGCAGTTGCCTGTTTGCATGTTGCAAAATAGGTCCTTTGTAATGTGCCCCATATGCTATTCACTAAGGAGAACCATAACATGTGAACAGATACCCCACTCCAGTCAATAAAGCTGTAGTTTCCTGGCAGTGATACCAATGATTACATATGCTGAAACCTATACTGCAATGATCATGGGAAAAGCCAGCAGGAAGTGAGGCCTGGGGTGAAAGTGAACATTTTTGCCAGCACCTTTCCCATGAAAGTAGGAAGAATCTCTTCTGCAGCAGCCTTATTTCAGAGCAAAACGTAGGAGGAAAGAGTAGAGGGCATACTCCAAATCCACGACTGCCTGACCACAATCTCTCATAAAGAGCCAAAAAGAGTTATGAACACTTTTGCTTAATTGTATGCTATTCAGTCTCAGCACCCTAGTGTAATGAAATTATACTTCCCAACAGCTGCTGTGGTGATTTAGAGAGGGCAGGGGAGGCCCTGTGGAAAGGAGTGAGGGGATTGGAAGGACCTTCAGAAAGGCTGGGGTGGGGTCTGCAGAGGGCTGGTGAAGGCCTTGTAGGGCCTGAGTGGAGAATCCTACGGAAAAGACAGAAGGACAAGAGGTAGATTTGGAACTGTTGCACAGGCCAAGCTGTGACGCCTATGGCCACAGCGGCAGTAGAGAAGCCTAAGTTAAACACTGTTTATCTCCCTTTTTTGATCCTTGTTTTTATGCTCCACACCTAGAAGACTGCAAGCCTTCCTTCATACCTACCCCATTAAGCCCTCTCATATTACTAGCCAAGTGCCAGTGTGGTTTTTGGAACCCACCAGCATTAGCACAGAGGCTGCTACTAATCCTGCTCTTCAGCACTTTTTTCTAATTCGCCCTCTCACTACACTAGTATTTTAAATGAAAATCTTAAATTCTCAAAAGAAAAGAGATGCATTGCATCATTGGAACAAATTCAGTTATAATCTTTATCATGTGACGGTCAGCAAGAAAGTCAGAGATTTTTTTCCAATGCCACACCGCCAGTTGAAAAGCATGAGGTATGGCCAGAGTTAGCATCGAGTTGCAGAGGGCCCTATGGCAAAACCCTATATGCTGAGCCCCTGGAAATGACATATACAAGTACATGCTAGGCTCCCAGCCCACCAATGGCTGGCATGCAACAGCAGTCTGGAGCCTCACCACCCAGGAAACGTCCCAAAAAGAGTTTGGGGGAGGTTTACCTTGGCAAGCAGGGAAGCAGCAGGACAAAGTACTTTGTGGCTGCATTGCAGTGCTGCTATTTTTTTTTTTTACCAACAGTGCAATGTGCCTAAGTCATTGCTGTGTCATGGTCACAAGTGCCTTCCAATGGTCTTGGACCCTTGGCCAACTCCCAATGTCATCAGCAGATACGAGTCTCCTTTTAGTTCTACTAAGGGTACATCAGCAGTATGTTCTCTCATACACACAAAAGGTGCTATCATAAATATGCATGAAGTCAATGGGAGTTGCCTTTGAGAGTGAGATTTTTTCAACTAATAGCTTCAAACCAGTTGAAGAAAGAGCCCTTGAACTTTAGCTTATTTAGTTCCAGTGTACCCAATGGAATTAAAATGGAGAAAATATCCTTTTGCATTTTGGTCTTGCTTTGTGGAAAAAAAAATGTTTCCCTTTTCTCTGTACTCGCAGTATATATGCTTACTTCCTTAGGTGTCTGCGTTCCTTTAGCACACATCTGACAAAGTGGGCTCTGGCTCTTGTTAGTATTTACTACACCATAGGATTCTTTGTTGCTACAGGCGAACACAGATATTCCTCTGAAATTTATAACCAAGTGAATTTCCAGTAACCATTTGTCAACAGTCTATCCCAGATGCTTTAACATGAGAAAGTTCCTACTTTCAGTTTCCCAAGTGTCCCATATATAAAACCACTCTCACTAATGGATAAGTTTATAACTTCCTCTTTTTAATTCAGTGGGCCAGATGCCAGCAAAAAGTGGTTTGAGGACCAACCTACTCTGCAAATGGATATAATTAGGATCAGTAAGGATCAGGTGACCTAAGGCTTTCAATCATGGCATGATCACCATCTAGGATCCATGGTAAAACACCAAAAGACCAGTTCATTGTTCTGTAGATGCTGAACACTAGTGACTTCTAAAGCACTCCTAAGCCACACACACCCTGGAAAGTCATATACCAGGGGTGGCCAAACTTGCTTAATGTAAGAGCCACATATGATAAACTTGAGATGTTTGAGAGCCGCAATATTTAAGAAGCATATAAATTCTTAAAATATATTTACTCACCATGAACATTAATCATGTTTTAATACAGTGGACTCTCAGTTTATACCTGGTAAATAATTATAAAGCTTGAACATTTCTTATTTACCTTTTATATTAACTGTGATGCAAAAAGGAGCTCAGCCAACATATTTCCGAGAGCTGCACATTATATGTCAAAGAGCCACATGTGGCTCAGGAGCCACAGTTTGGCCACCCGTCATATACCAAAGATGACAAACAGAAAAGGCTCCTGTTAGTTTCTAAAATGGATCAACACACAGCGGCACATCTTAAAACTCAATGATGTGGACTCTTTTAGAATCATTTCAATTCTATATGCATCTCTTCTGATTTTAATACTTTCTCTTCATCGGATCCTTGGGAAGCTGCAATGACACAGGATGCAGATTCCAATGGAAAAATAAAGAAAACATCTCCTCCCACTTACCAGTCTAAAAAGAGTCAGGCTTAGCTTGAGAGATTAGAAATAGAACAAGGAAGAGTTTACATCTCAGATCATACAACGCATAGGCATTTTATTACAAGCACACCACTACTGTAATTTTCCCACAGTATTTCCTTTTACTTAATGTAAGTACTTGGTACTGAATGAAGATAACCACCACTTTCATTATGAGCATCTCAATGGTGAATGACACACTATACTCTACAGCTCAGCTCCACAGATATTAATATGCACGCAATATGTCCTAAGCACATTTTTTGCATTCATAAGTGAAGTTCAGGCAGAACAGGCCTAATTTCAATCATAATTTGTTATTAATAATGAGAATACCACCACTTTTCAACAAAAGGTAGTTCACAAAGTGTTTGCCATGGCTAAACAAATAAATGAATGGTTTCCTAGCCCCAAAGGGTTCACAATCTAAACGAGACACAAGAGAGATACCAGCAACAGCCACTGTAAAAGGCACCATGCTGGTGTGAAGAGGGGCAATTGCTCTCTCCCTGCTAAATATAATAGGGCACCAATTTAAAAGGTGCTTCTTTGCCCCAGTTAGCAGGGGAATTTTATATTTAAAAATGAAGAGTGCAAATCATCTTTTTGTCTTCACAAAAGGTTCCTATGCCTCCAGTTTGTGGTTTTTCACAAAACCAGAAATGAAAGACTATCACCATGAAAGCACCCCATTACTTGGACACTGCTGTCTATGCCAAGTCCAGGGTTCCATAAATTATAATTCTGGGGATCAATGCTGGCTGTGTGCCCAGGGGCCACATGACTGATGCAAACAGGAATGCAATAATACGAGTACATAGCTCCGCTGCACTCAGTGCACACAAAACCTTGGAGTCTTAAATATTGTTCTGCAGAAGTGTGGAAATAAAGAAAAACTGAATACAATTATTTGTCCCGATTATGCTTCTTTAAATTTAAAAGGAGCTTACAGACCTTATGATCTATAGGTGAAACCAAGTGTTGACCATCTACAAAATCACATTTTGAAGAGTGAAAAAGGGGTGATCCACTTTCTAAACTCCTGCAAGGGGAGGTACCCTTTTGGATGATGTAGTTTCTGTATTAGGAGTTGTCTTCCAACTCCGTTGCTGTAAAGAATCAGCTACAAAATATTGTTACTACTGGCAAAAATGCAAGTGATAACAATTAACAGTATTTATACAGAAATACTTTACAAAATATTTCATGTACTCTCACAAAAGTTCTAAAACAAACAAGCAAACGTACTTAGTACGCGAAGTCATACAATGAGCTGCAGGTTGAGGCTCCATTTATACTTGCCACTAGTGGCAAAGTGGCTCCTATTGTACTAGCAGTAAGTGAGCTCGGGGTATGAATGGGGAATTGGAGCCAAGACTTCCACATGCAAGTCAAACCGGGGACTATATTGGATCTATAGGAGTTTGCTGCCAAAAATCCAACACATGCCTGTGAATTTCTGCAGAGCTCTCTTGCTTCTTGGTATTTCGGTATTGTTGCAGCTATTACCTGTTCACACACAGAGCACATCCATTCACATACTGAGGATGAGCAACTATCTGAGCGTGTATGAGTAGCCTGTGTGTACAGTAGCACACAGTCCCTTCCTACAGCGCAATCCTAAGGATCTGGCAGTCGGCCCAGGGCCGCCCGCCAGATCTTGAACCCAAGGATCTGGCAGGCCAGAGGTCTACTGGGGGAAGGCCCACGCGGCTGCCAGCAGGAGCTCTTACCTTCCTCCGGCAGCCGCATCCCGGTCCAGCGATGGAGTGAGGGACGTCGGCCTTGCGCCGGTCTCCCTTACTCTTGAGTTGTCGCGAACATGCTTTACGACGTCTTGGAAAGCTCGCTCTGCCATTCCAATCTTAGTGAGGATTGCACCCTTAGTCCTTTTAGCTAAGTTTTAACTCCTTAGCAGGTAGAACGCTTGAGCATTCCATAACACCACCTCATCTAGCAAATGTCTAGCTAGGCACAGTTCTCAGACCCCCAGCTTTTCTGACATTACAGTATCTCAGCCAATAGGGAAATTTCACAGACTGAGTTCATGTATTTCCTTTTATCCCCAAATTTTGGTGACTTTGAAGAACATATTTGCAACACACTATTTGTCAGTATTTCTACAAAGACAGTGGTTGACCCCTCGTTCATCTCGCTTACAACATAGCAGGTACCCTAAAATGTTATCAATGTTGTGGGGGAGGCTCAAAATATACTTTTTAGGTTCTCTGCCCCAATGTTCTTTGATCTATTGATAGAGCAAAGGATAAGATGGTCCCTGATAAAGTTGAGGAACAATTTCTCAGAATAGCTTCTAGAATACTGTAGGTTCTTAGACCTGAGGAACTGCCATGTGTACCCAAGAATGGCAACATTTCTATTCTTAATCCTCAGCTGTCCTGTGAATATTACAGTCACCCACAAGTCCTTTTGTTCTCAAGAATCCAGCAGATCCTAGAGATCCTGAAGCTCGGAGAGTCCAATCCTAACTAACTAACTATCTGGCGGGCAGTCCAGAGCCGCCCGCTGGATCCTATCACCGTTCATGGCCACTCTGGAGTGGCATGGAGGTCTACTCAGGGAAAGGGGACGTTCAACTCCTTCCCCTGGTGTTGAACAGGGAAGGCCCAATGGGCCTCCTCAGATTTCCGCCAGCTATTTATCTGGTGGAAGTAAGAGGAGGCCATGTAATGACCAAGCCGGCCCAGAGGGAGACGGGGATATGGCTGCCGCCATCCCCCCCCCCGGGCCGGCTCAACCAATTCTGCCAAAACCACTGCAGCCAACTATTGAAAAAACAGAATTGAGAAAGAGAAAAAATGCATTCTGCTCAGAAAAGTCTATCCCTTGACCCACAACTTAAACAGGGCTGATGTCTTTTAAAGGGGGTGTTCCTATTTGCATGTGTTTAACATTACAATTCATCTGTGGAACTCCTTGCCACAGGATGTGGTGATGGCACCTGGCCTAGATGCCTTTAAAAAGAGGTTTGCACAGATTCATGGAGGAAAAGACCATCACAGGTTACAAGCCATAAGCAACCTCCTGGTTTTAGAAGTAGGTTTTCTCTGTGCCAGGTGCAGGGGAGTGGCAGCAGGAAACAGGATAATTATCTTGCTGGCTGTGTGCTCCCTGAGACATCTGGTGGGGCCACTGTGTGATACAGGAAGCTGGACTAGATGGGCCTTTGGCCTGATCCAGCAGGGCTCTTCTTATGTTCTTATGTACAGTTAAATAAATTTTGGTACCACCCGACAGCAGTATACTTTAGGAGCTATGACACCAAATAGTGGAGTTAAAATGTGAAAGTAAAAATACCATCTCCCCCCCCCCCCAAAAAAAAAACCCAAAAGCAGGATGGTTTTCAAAAGTCACCTAGTGGCAATGCTTTCCATTTTTCCATGAATAAATTCCCATCCAGATCGACCAATTCCGAAGTGACAACAGGAATCATCCTCTTTAGTGCTTATTTTTCTAGAAAAGATTTAATTATACCAGAGGAAAATGTTTGCCAAAGCCTTGCAATAAAGCAGCTAAATTATTCCTAGCCCGAATCCTTTGCAGACACACATGCTCAGCAACGTTGACCATTTATGGTGATTAAAATATTATGTTGGCTCAGAGTCTAATAAATCAACTGAACTGTAGAAAAAGACTTAACTCAGAAAGTGCTGGTTTGCTAAGCTTACTAAGAAAAACTCACACATGGATATGTGTATCCAAGAAGTCATGCAGCCTTTTCCAGTCCAGCTTTCCTGGGAAGTTAAACTTCACAGAGAGGACCTTAATTATGATACCTCTTAATTATGGAGGTCAGACCTCTGTTGTTTGTTTTCTTAAACAGGGCTTTAACACTATCAAGCTCAAGGAAAAATTGGGTTCTCGCTGAAGAGAAATATAGTACCCAAGATTATCTATTTTCTTTTATTTACTCAGTACATTTGTACCGTCTCAAGCCCACAATCATGTCTCTTCTTTAGAACTCCCTAACATGCAAATTTTACAAAAATCAGCACAAAATTGACATTTTTCCTGCAGCTTTCAACTCTGCACACACGCTCTCTCTCTCTCTCTCTCTCTCTCTCTGAAGGCAATTACTGAAGTAAACCACAGTGAACTATGTGCAAACCAGCTTTAACTCCAATTAGAGTTTTGTTTTTTTTAAAGTGACAACTTTTTAGACAAATAACTTCTTCCAATTACATAAGGATATACTACACGAGCTGCAAGCAAAAAATCAATGGCAGCATGTGTAAATCAACTTTATTATCCACAGATTTAAATCAGGAGACAGTCTAGAAATTGTCATGTCAATTGCAAGACTTTAAACACTTTAAACCCCCAAACTTACAACTCTGCGAAAGTTTTTAACTGCACGTTTAAACGACACTATCCTAGCACAGGTATTGTTTTATTCTCAAAATGACGATTTAAAAGAAGGCCAGTATTCATCGGGCATAATTTTTCACGATCATGAGGAGAAAGGGCAGCGCACAGCTGTGGGAAGATTCAGCTGCCTTCGTGTTTGACCTGGAACGCTCCGAGCCAAATGTGAGGACAGCTGAATTGGTGGTGGAGCCTGAGCGTTGTGCCCTCGCTTGGTGTTGCGCCTGAAGCAGCTGCCCCTCAGGCTCCACCCTGTTATGCCCCTGGTTAGAGACACTAGCGGAGGATGAACATTGTTCAGCTGAACCACCAATGCAACTCATACAGCCCAATCCTAAAAAAATCCCCACGCAGTGCTTCAGCAGCGCCAGTGCAAACTATGCTGCATCCCACGGGGCAATTTTGACTGCTGGAGGTCTCCTCGGGGCAAGGGGTCATTTGTCCCCTTGACCCGGGGTAAGTCCCAGCTGCCATGGTTCAACTTGGACCTGCAACAGCGATATCACTGGTGCAAGTCCGAGTTGATCCATGCAGGTGAATCGAGCCTGGGGAAAGGGGTTAGGATTCGGCGTGCGCCATCGAGCCTGCCCCACTCTTGGGACCAATCCGCCCCATCATCTGCTCCCCAATCCGTTATTTTTCACATTTTTGTACTACCCTTCCTCCAAGGAGCTCAGGGTAGTGTACATAGTTCCTTCCCTTCTTTTGTCCTCACAGCAACCCTGTGAGGTAGGTTAGGCTGAGAGATAGTGACTGGCCCACGGTCACCCAGGAAGCTTCGTGGGTGAGTGGGGATTTGAATATTCCACTTAAATATTGTACCTTTCTATTATTTAAATTGTAAGCCACACTGAGAGACTGGTCCAGGCTAAAAAATGAGAAGTCTCACTATGGAGCTGCTTTGTACTGTTCTACTAAGAGATCAAAAGTGTAACTAAAAACATCCAAGGAAGAATGTTCATGATGGGAGGTTAAGATTACCGAACATAAGAATTGTTGCCACACTGAGCTCCAGTACCAGTCAAATGAAGGAGAAAGATAAGAAAGCACTAAAAGGAGTAGCCTAAAAGAAGCAGCTTAACAGGAGCAGATATGACAGACGGCCCTCTGAATCTTCTTTTGCATAACATACCAAGTTTGACCAACATTCAAACAGGACTTCAGGGATCCATTCATCAAGTCACTGGGTAGGAAATAACCCACCATGTATTTAGTAGGGTGTTCTGGTTACAATCAATGTTCCCTCTAATTCCCCCCCCCTTCCCGAGTGCGCAGAGCCCTACAGTGGCTGCGAGGATACAGATGTGGTGCTTTCGGTAATGATGTCATCATCATCAAGCTCTGCAGCACCAAGAGAGAAGCTGTGCGGGGCTTCGATCAGAGCTGTGCAGCTTACAGGGAAGGCTGATTACAATACGTTACAAGCACCTCAGTATTTTTCCTTCCCCCATAAATCACACAACAATCACAAAATCAAGCTAACAGAAAATCCCTGGCAGGGAGACAAAATAAATAAAACTGCGTTTAAAAATAGAAGTCAGTTTAGTTTTGGCTCACTCTGGCTTCAGTAGAGAGAATCCCATGGTTTAGATTAAATTTTGGTTTGATTTTTTTTTCTTAAGACAACAATAGATAATTCAATTCACTATTTTCAGGGCTAGTTCTAACATGTAAAAATGGCAAAAGCAATTGAACAAATATGTGAATATGGCACAAGTGGCCACTAAACTATTATCCCATCACCCCCCTATCAGATACACGGCCCAATCTTACCCAAGATGCGGCAGCCAACTGAAATGGTCGGCTGGTGCATCCTAGTCAGGATATGGCCCATGCCGGTACAGCCAGGGTTCACTTCGGAGGAAGGGGATGTTCGTCCCCTTCCCTTAGGGTAAGCGCCAGAGGCCCCAATGCATCTCCTCAGATGCACGCCAGCTCTGGAGCAGGTGTACAACTGGGGAGGCTGTGGGAAGGAGCTTAGGATACAGGCGCAACCCAGCGCCGATATACCCTCCCCCCTCCCAGGCTGGGCTGACCAATGGCCCCCTCCCCTGCCCACCCGACCTATGTCCTCCCACCACCTGACGCAGGACTCAATTCTGCCTGGCACTGTGGAGTCCGGAGGGCGGCCGAGTAAGCGATGCCAGCCTCCACGCTGGTGCCGCTTACTTGCTGGGTGCCGCACTTTACAGCACTTTTGCAACACCCAACGTCAGGAGCTCCACCGGCGTTAATCTGCGCAGGACTGCGCTCTCAGCCATGTTTTTATTTTATTTTATTTTTTTAATATATATTTATTTTATTAATAAACTAAGAAACAAAACAAAATAAAACAAAACAATACAACATACTACGAAAGATTACAGCAAGCGCGAAGCAGTAAATCCTACTTGTATACTATTATATATTTTCTACTTATAATATCTTATATAATATAGGCTTAGTTTTATTTTCTAGCTATTCTTCATCCAGCCATGTTTTTATTTTCTAGCTATTCCTCATCCACTTCTTAGTGTTTTAGAAGACATCTCTCATGCTGAAGAAATGAATATTCATTTTAGGCCTTCTTGCACATTTTGGTGAAATAACCTAGTGCCTCATTACTGAGGTTTGGCAGAGGCGTCGTTAGGGGGGCGGGAGGCCCCCAGGGGGTGGGGTGACACGAGACGTGTGTGTGCACACTTGCCTCCGTGGTCGTCGTTGCCAGGTTGCCCTCTCCGCCGCTTTTTCTTCTTTGTCATCGCTCCGGCAGCGAGATCGGCCCGCTCACCCGCCCAGGAGCCATTTGGCTCCAAAATGAGTCGAAAAGCGGCAGGTTTTTTTGTGTGTGTACTGCAGTGCGTGGAAAATGATGTCATGCCCCCCAGGGGCAGGGCTTGTGAAGTCATGTGGGGGTGTCATGTTGGCAGCCCCCCATGGGGGGTGTAGGAACACCACTGGGGTTTGGGGGTCTCTGAAATAAAATCCAACTAGGAGTTCAACCATTTTTAAGTTTATTTTAAAATTTCTACTCTGCTTTCCAGTCTTGACAATTTATAAGATTATGCACAGCTGGGTCAAAAAATGGGCCAAATGTTCACGTGAATATACATTTGATGCCTTTAAATAAAGACAACATGTTTGAAAGTGGCAAGCAAGACCTATAACTGATCAAGGTCAGTTTCAGCGATGTCTTATTTTCTCAACCTGTGGCGAGACACACACACACACACACACACACACACACACACACACGGGCACCTACTTTTGACTGATTAAAACTTCATTCTTTCCCGAGGGTGCAAGGCTTTGCAAGGCCTGTACGGCCTGTACTCGAGTCCTCCACCATGGAGATGACATGCTAGAGAGACTCTGCAAGGTTGCAGCCTCCTTGCACACCTTGCTGGCCTCTCTAGCACATCTTCTCTATGGTGGACGACTCAAGTGCAGGTCTTCCAGGCCTTGCAGAGCCTTGCACCCTCGGGAATGAACGAAGCTTAAATCGGTCAAAGTAAGTGCCGGGGGGTCGTGGGGGGGGGTCGCGTCTGTCCGGCTGATGATCCTAGCTAGGTCTTATTTTCAGGGGAGGTCTGATTATTTATGAGTGCCAGCAAAAATCACGCAAAAATGACAGTAGATCTTACTTTCGGGGGACGTCTTATTTTCAGGGAAACAGGGTATTAGCACAAGGAAAACAGTCATGTGTTACAAAAGACCAACAGGTTAATGGATGCAATCTCCATAAATATATTGCTTTTCAAAGTACACACAACAGAATGTTCTGCTTCTGGATAGGGTTTGAATATTAGTGAACGACAGAGACAGACCACCGGGGAGAGAGAGAGTGTCAGACAGACAGACAGACAGACAGACAGAACATGCATATTCCTTTATCTCCAAGCAGATAACAATTCAAGACCAATAACTACTTTATAGCTATATCTACTTACAAACAAGTGTGCAATGTGCGTATTCATCTACACAACATGCCTATACAACATTTTGATTAAGAGCGCCACCCAGGAAAGACTTACCTGTGATACTGTTTAAAAGATTAACCTCTACAAGGTAACGTTGCTTACAATTCCATAAATACAGCAAACAACCTTCTCCATAACCCCTAGAGAGTAATCATACCTGAAAGCACCAAATTAAGTTTTGCTACCTCCAACTCGAAAGGAGTTTTGCTGATGGCATCTCTCTTCTCTGCCGTGAAACTGGTCACAGCAGCCTCTCTGAAAAGCTTTCAGGTGACTAAGCTGCTTGCCTGCTGATCAATGAATGGCTGCTATAATCAGATTATCAAGGGCTGCAGGCTACCCAACACAAACATTTAATGCTGGGGAGGCAATATAAATATATGTGGGCAGTTCTCTGTCTTCTGGTCTTAAAGGGTTAAAAGAAGGCCAGGAGAGAAAAGCATGGCACTGCAAGTTAACATCAACCATAGTGCAGAACTATTTTTTCTCACTGGGAAAATACAATACAGTAATGTACTATATGGCATCATTGCAGATATTGGCTTGTGCTGTTTGCCACTTGCTTCTTCATCCAGGGGAAAGCGCTGCCAGATGGTAATTCCACAGGTATCATAAAAATGCAAACCTGTCAACGCATTGTGAATATCGTTCTATCGATGATATGAAGCAACACAGCATGGTAATAAAAGCAGCCTCTCTACCAACTAAAAATCTTGTACACCTATACCACTGTATGCTGCACCATTGACAGAAGGGGGGTGGCATGCTGGTTCTGGAGAACCACATCACTCATGTACAATATGTAAAACTCCGTTATATAATTTATGACCCATTCTTATGTGTTGCCGCTGCTGGAACTCGTGTTCTGGCGGCTGAACACTCTTTCTGTCCATCGCAATCTGCGCAATCCGGAGGCACGCATAGCTGCGCGCTTCTGGACCGCTGCCAGAGATGCAACAGAGGCCCTACATGTGGCAGTGGAAAGAAGAAGGCCCACTGATGGTGGTGAGTCAGCAGGCTGGGTGGAACGGGGGAGGGCTGCTGACACGTTGGAGATGAGAGGGGGTGACAGCCGGCACAGGGAACTTGTACCAGATGCTATCCCCCTGGAGCAAACCTCTGGACATGCCCTTTTTGTCTCCTTGGTCCGAGGAGAACCACTGGCAATCAAGGGGCTTAGAGAGAGGTAAGGGAAGTTTTCCCTTCCCCCATAAGCCTCCTGCAAGGAGCCCATTTTGGCGCGGCTGCATGCTATGGCAGGGGAAAGCGTAGGATTGGGCTGTAAGTCAAGGAGGTGGGTCATATTGATGAACGTACAGTCCCCATGTGGAACAATATCCCAAGACCCTGCATAAAGAGCCAGATTCTTTTCTTTCAACACAGTGCAGAATCGAAGACACTGACCAGAGTTAAAATCTTTACTCACCGAGTGACCTTGGGAAAGTCATCTCCCAGCCTTACTTTTCTCAGGGTGTTTTAATGATGATAAAAAAAATGGAAAGGTCCTCCCACACTGAGCTCTTTGTACAGTACACTACAGCAAGTCCTCACTTAAAGTTGTTGATAGGTTCTTGGAAACGGCAACTTTAAAGCGAAACGACTTAAAATGCTTCTAAAAGGGGTCTCAGAAGCAGACGCCACTGGACCACATTTAAACTCTAAATGCCATAGTGTAAATATTGCCATTTCACCGATGACAGCAACTCATATCTAGTCCTCAGTCTTTAAAAAAATCCTCTAAATCTTGACCAATTAATTGATAAAGATCAGTCCAAGACTTCTACAAAAAAGATTAGCCCACAACATTAAAAGTTATTCATAATTTTAAAATACCCACAAACAGACAACAATCTCATACTGACTTGTAATCTGTTGAGTGTTGCATAGATCTGCAGAAAACTGTAAAGGCTCACAGTGTGGGGAACAACCATGCAGACCACACTATATCAGGTCAGGAGCTCCCTATGACAAGAATCCTAATGTATAGCATATTTGGTTAATCCAGCCCTCCCAACACAAGTGACTCAGGTTTCTATGGTCAAAACACTGCTGCTATCCCCATGTAGGTGTGGGTGTGGGGGTCATATATCTGGAACATGAACTTGCTTCTTGAACAGCACAACAGTAACGCGGCACACTACACATAAGCTATTTTTATATCCAATTGACAGACATCTCCTTTTGTGCTGATAATATGCTTTCAGTTTTAGAACTTGATCCTGTAATCCTGTGGAATTTATAAAAAGGCACACTTTTTTCATATTATTTTCCATTCGGTTTACAAGCTGCTTATATCGGCTTTTTACAAGGTAGTTGTGTCAAACCCTTCATTTATTTCAGTAGTTCTTGTTCTCTTTTACGAAAATATAAAATGGGAAAAAGTCCAGAGGATTTCTGGAGAAAAGTGGGAACCACTTTAAAGTCACTTACTATAACAACAGTTAAGCTCCCCAAATAATCTCAGTGGATGTTGCTATTGTTTCTTCCTAATAGGTTTGCATCATTACTAAGCCAAAAAGGGGCAGACAGGCTGGACTCAGAGTCTGTGCAGAGTTCCACACAGACAGAGTCCAGCCTGTCTGCCCCCTTTTGGTTAGAGATGGCCAGAGGCTAAAACTTCACGTCAGTATTAGTAACAGCTCAGAGGAAATTGATAACAAATTCCAAGGCCATGAGTAACTGAAAATTCAAAGAGAAAATCTCCTCTATAGGCTATTCAGCAAAACATGGGGATGGGAACTAATCAGTGTATGTGGGCATAAGATATACTTCCAGCATACCTTGCTCTGTCATGTAGCTGTTACTAGAATGCAATTAAGAAGAGGGCAGTTTAGCAGCAACTGAAAATATTCACCTTACAATATGATTTATATAAAAAACATACACAAGGTATTAGCAGAAGCAACATTTTACCAAAGCCAACATTTGACAAAGTTTGAGGCAATACTTGATGAAATCACAAACACCACATGGAACTCTTAGATGACAGAGGTCAGTAGACATATGGAAAAAGACGATACAAAGTCTTATTTAATAAAAAAATGATGCACATCAACAATAATCATCAAGTCAGAAACCTGGCTAGATAGGAGTGTTGATGATAGGAAAGAAGGCACAGGAATTCAAATCAAGAAATACTAGCCTTGCTCTCTCATCCCCCTTCATACATCTGATGAACATGTGAGGGAAGAACAGGAACATGTACACTGGTCACCAAAATCATTCACATTCATGAGGAGGCTCAGGTGGCTGGGGGGGGGGTGTCTTTGCCCAGCTTCAGCTGGTGCACCAGCTGAGGACGTACCTGGACTGGTCAGATCTGGAAACAGTGGCCAGCGGTCCATGCCCTAGTGACATCTTGCTTAGACTACTGTAATGTATTCTACATGGGCCTTCCCTTGAAAACAGTTCGGAAGCTGCAACTGGTGCAGAATGTGGCAGCCCATATGGTCACTGGGGCTCGGCGTGCAGACTCTGCTATGCCGTTGCTCCGGTGGCTACACTGGTTGCCCATTCCTTTCCAAGCCCAATTCAAGGTGTTGGCGATGATCTCTAAAGTACTATACAGCGTAGGTCAGGGATACCTCAAAGACCGCCTTCTCCCATACAATCCTGCACATCCCCCAAGATAATCAGAGAGGGCCCTTATTAGCATACCGCCGCCATCTGAAGCCAGGGGGATTGCAGCAAGTGGGCCTTCTGTGTGCTGTGGCACCATGCCTCTGGAATCAGCTATCAGAGGACTTGAGGACAGCCCCCTCGCTACATGGTTTTCAGTGGGGCTTAGAGACCCATCTGTTTCGTCTGGCATTTGAGGAACTACCTAGGGACCCTTCTAGTTTCTGTTGCTGCTTTATGTTGTAGATGTTTGTTTTTTAATGTACTCTGTACCATTTTTGAACTTTTAACTTCTTAACTTTTAATTTTATGATTGTTTTAATTGGTTTTAATGGCTGTTGAATTGTTTTATTTTTGCATATTTATTTTTGTTGTATACCACTTTGGATGTTAGAAAAGCAGTATAAAAATCTTTGAAACAAAAAAAATGTCTGTTCTGCTTCTTGCAAAAGTAGAAGCATTGCATGGTAAAAAGCATTCCTGAGTGTTTAAAAAAAATCAGTTTGGCTCTCTGTGGCACCAGCAAGCCAAGCGTTGAATGAAACATGGGAATAGTACAGTACGAATATATGCAGGACACAACTGTGCCATACAGCAAAGGCTTGCTTCCGTGATATTATCAAAGAGTTGCAGAGCATGGAATTTGTAGGTATGCTCATTTTTGGCTTTCCTTCAGCACTATGCCTCTTGCAAGCAATGTTTTTGCAGAAGGCCACAGTACTAGTAAATAGTACAACACAAAGTTAAGTCCACGTGTGTCCTATGGGAGCTTTATAAGAGGAAGAAAATATATGCAGAGACAAAGAGACACATTTTGAAAAAGCAATTTAAATTTTTTTTCAGCAAAAAAAAACATTATCTGAGAGGGCGCAAAAATAAAATCTCAATGCAAAGTAATGAGTTTTAACAGGATGCTTTAAATCTGTTAAAATGTTAATTCTCTGTAGTCTCTAGTACCATATGTTAAAGTCTCCATTTAGTTCAAACATCTTAGCAACCAGGCTGAAGCTTAAAGCAGAATAAAACACACACAAACCCTTCTACTTAGAACAGCAGCAGGGAAATTGGGTTGGACCAACTAAAACATGCATGTGGCAAACAGAGGCACGAAGCTTTGGCAATGTCCCCAGAATTATCTTGCTAGATTGCATGTTTGATCACCATCTAATTCTGTTTTTTTCCCATATTAGAGGCATATGAGAGTGGAGTAGATTCACACAAGGCAAATACATGAAAGACAACCATAGGATGCTGCTACACTATTAGCAGGTTTTCGCCTGGTTAATACAGTATGTCAATGGGAAACTGTTTAGGAGAGCCAAAGGAAGGAGTAAGACATGGAAAATTAAGTCTAAGGCAGTCCACAAACAACATTCAGTGGGTAGGAAGGAGGGTTTTAGTCCAGGCTCCTTCACTGGATTGGGTCATTTTTGCTCAATCATTCCTGACAGATGATTATGATGATCCCTCTCACACACACTCTCCTCTGCATTATAATCTCAACCCTATAGAACTGCAGAGAATAAAGCCTGCAAGGAGATCAAATGAAGGTCTGAGTGAAGGCAATAGCAATAGAGGGCAAAGTGTACCAATGGCAGAGGTTCCTAACAACTCACAGAAATATAATTAGGTAAAGGTAAAGGTATCCCTTGACAATTAAGTCCAGTCGTGTCCAACTCTAGGGAGCGGTGCTCATCTCCGTTTCAAAGCCGAAGAGCCAGCGCTGTCCGAAGACGTTTCCATGGTCATGTGGCCGGCATGACTCAACACCGAGGCGCATGGAACGCTGTTACCGTCCCGCTGACGCGGTACCTATTAATCTACTTGCAATTTCTTCCTTTCGAACTGCTAGGTTGGCAGGAGCCGTCGCGTGGAATCGAACTGCCGACCTTTCGATCGACAGCTCATGGTTCAGTGGTTTAACCCACTGCGCCACCAGCCTAGAGCATCAGTTACCCTACTGTGAACTGTGTTTCCACTGAAAAAGGCATAAGGAATTTCTAGCTGGTCAACAAAACACACCACCACCACCACCACGAATCCATACCCTGTTTTTCCCCAAGCTGTCAATTGGGCATTTACCTTCAAAATGCTCACCTCTGACAGTAACCTGAGCACTGCAGGATGCTCTTCCAGCACTATTTTCTGCCAGACAAGTAAAGACACCATTATCTTCTGGTAAGGCATCTTGAACAGTCAGTTTTGCATTTCCATCTTCAAAGACAGAATGGGCATACTGAATTGGCTGATCTACAGAAGAGGGAAGAAGCAAGAAATTGCTGGACAATCCATATTCTTGAAATCATCAGTTTCTCAGTTTTATAGCTCATTAACTTACATAACAATCGAAGATTACAATCAAGAATTAATTTCTGATCACAGATGTATGCTTTGCTTCTCACAAAACAGGATACAAAAAGAAGGATCTTGCAACGTAGGTCTTACTCTTCTGAATAGACATGCCTAGGATTGTGCTATAAATGAATTACAAACTGGGAACCATAAGGACCAACCCCTAGTTCTATACATTCCCCACCCATGTACCCTGATCAAAGGTCCTGCCCTTGATTTCCCCTCCCTGGGTGGCATCAAGGGTTGGTCAGGTGCTGGCCAAGGGTTCACAGACATGCAAAGGGCTGACAGACTTTCAAAGCCCTGGCAGCTGGCAAGCAGCACTACACGAGTCACTTTAACAACTTGCAGCAACTCTGCTTTCTCCTTCCCATCTGCAGTTGGGTTTCCTCAGAGGCCCCCGTGTCACTGCAGGAGAGGCAGGTGCTGCATCACCTGGATATTAGTCTCTTGAGGCACTGAATGATGAGCATGCAGAGCACTCGTTGACCTTCCCAGGTATTCAGGAAGAAAAAATTGAGCAGTCTCTGGTTGACTGGTCTCAGGGCCCAGTAACCGCCTCTTTTTTTCCTTCCCTGATCACACAATGGTTCAGATGGCTCTTCTCTCAACATCCTGGTGATGCTGAGAGAAATGGCCAAATATGGGGGCAGATGGCAATGCACGTGCACACGCATGTGTGCACACACAGTGCCCCAGAAGACCCAACTCAGGACTTTGGCCATGAGCCCTCCAAACCTTACCTCACCAACTGAGGTCTAACAGGTGGACAGAAGAAGGCCCCCTTTCGAGTGGTAGCACCTACAGTGTAGCACACTGTTCCCAGGGAAGTCTTTCTGGTCCAGTCTTTAATAGATTTGACTGGTCTTGTCAAAAGATTCAGGGGGGCCTTTCAGGGAGGCTGATTGGGCTACATTTATGCTACTGCTTTACCGAAGCTTGACCCCCAATTCTCTACTGTTTTATATTAAATTTGCTGCCAATATATTGTTGCTTGACTTATTTTGTAATTATATTTTATTACTTTGCTTGTCGCTTTCAATTTTCCAAGGAAAAGGATTTTTTTAAAAAAAAAAGCAATAGTAACAATAGGTTGTTACATTTGTTTTCTGGTTTTCCTCCAAAGTAGATCAAAGAGGCATTTTAGCCCCATAGCAAGCCCAGTGAGGTAGGTTAAGTTGACAGGTATAAACTGACAGGTATAGACCAGTTGTTCTCAAAGTTCTCCCCGCGAGACGGGGAGAACTCCGAGTGTCTGTGGGGGCAGGATCAGCGGGATTGCCAGTGGCGGCGGGAAAACGCCTCCGAAACTGCTATTTTGGGCCTTACCGGGGCTTGGGGGGGGGGGCTTCGGGCAGGCCTGTGCAACCCTCTACAGGCCTCCCCGATCTTCAGATCGCCGAAAAATGGCAATTTCCAGGCACTTCCAGTTTTCACGAAAACCAGAAGTGCAGAGGGCGGCACAGGCCTCCCAGAAGCCCCAGTAAGACTCAAAATGGCAATTTCGGGCACTTTTTTGACCGCTGCAGTGGCAATCCCCAACGTCATGCTGTCCCCACCTCTTAAGGTGCCTTCCAGTCATTCTCTGGATCCCAACATTGTTTGGAGAACTCAACTCTGGAACATTTGCTAGCTGTGCCATTAAAAAAAAAAAAAAAAAACTTAACCGCATTTTCCATTACTGAAGTTCTGGCCCAGGGTTAAAACTATGCCAAGCATTTTCTGGCACACACCAAGGGAACTGGGCAAGTACCATCTGTGCACCATGAACCCTACACTATAAAGCAACTAAATGTTTATTCCAGTCTTGGGGAGCACAGGATCAGAGTCTAACCCAATATGGAAATGTTCTAATTTGTAAGTTCCAAACACCAAGCAAGAGCTATTTAAGTGATCGATATCTTAAAGTTGTGTACTGTATGCACGCCATTTTGCCTGGAACACCATTAAGCATGCCTGGAGTTAACAGTCACAGATCAGGAATGCAACTTTCTCCTTTATTTGGTTACGGATAGCTTTCCTTTCCTGCAACATATTCTTCCAGGACAGAGAGGAGGAGATTGTTTGCATTCACAAGGATATTACAATTAGCCAGCTTGATCCTTAAGCAAAATCATGTTCTAGAAGGTAAATTTTGAAAGCTGTAAGAAATGTGGGGATTCAGCTACAGTTTATAATTCACCCAAGTCTGTTTCCAAATTATGTATAAACAACTGTGCATCATGAACAGAAGCAAAAGAGATGAGAAACTACTTGTGAGCCCTGGGGGTTGGGAACAGGAGTACAAGCAGAAGCTTTGTTCCTGGCACTCACAGGGAACAGAGGTTGATGGTTACTCAAATATGCTAGTTAATGTTTTTATGAGTTTGCCTCCCAGCCCTTCCCTCCTCCCCTTGGACAGGGTTTCCGCTGCGGTGCCATTCAGTCCGCTTTCCTTCCTCATGAGGGCCCTCTAGGAATGGAGACTCTACTTCCTAAGCAAGGCCCTCGTGAGAAAGGAAGTGGATCCTCCATTCCTAGAGGATCGTTGCCAAGAAGGAAGGAGGGGGCTGGGAGGGAGGCAGGTGGCTTGTTAACAGAGTTTCCTATGGTACAAAGTTGTCAGTTAACAGGCATTTCTGGCCTCCAACAGTGGATGGGGGTGTCAATTAACCAAGTGTACCAGTTAAGCAAGACTTTAGTGTAATATATTTATGTCTTGTTGATAACGCTCAACATTCTTCTACTTCTCAATTCAGTTTTCCTTACGCTTCCAATACACAAAGTGATCACATTACAAGAAGGGTTAAGGTTTTCATTTTAGGTAACAAAGCTCTATGTGGTTGTGATGGAAATGAAGTATGCATCCGAGGTGTAGGCCTATCAAAGTCCTTCAGCAAAGGTATCAGTGAGGTTAATAGAAATTCTACTGAAAGATCAAAGACAGCTGCATTGGTCTTTCTTTGCAAAAAGCCTAGGCTCCTGCAACAGTTCCTTACTGCTGTACACAAAACAAACGAGGGGTTTGTTATTCTGTGACCAGAAAACCAACACAGATTTGGAATAAATTATGCAAGACTTACATATTTGCATTCATCACCTCAATTTACACAATATTTCTTCCTCCAGAATTATTATGACACATACCAAGGTAAAATGATTCAGATTCAGAAAACACTGCAATCAATAAGAAGCCAAAAGCAGCCCTTCTGGATCATACCAAAGGCCTCACTATCCAGCTTTGTGTTTTCTCGTAGTAGCCAGCCAGATGCCTCTGAGAAGTTCACAAGAACTTCTTGCTGTTTGTTCACAGCTCTCTTGCTGTTGTACATCAACTAGGCATCACCAAGGTATACTACTCTGAGCTAAGAGATAGTATGTACCCATCATGACTTGTAGCCAGTGACAAATTTCATGAATTGTCTAACCCCCTTTCCTGGTCATCTAACTTGTGCCACATCTTGTAGCAGTCAATTCTGTAAATTAACTGTGCTCCGTATGAAGATGTCCTTATGTCCTGCCAATAAGTTTCATTGGATGATCCTTGGGTTCCAGATTACACGAGAGAGAGAAATTCCCTGCAAGTAGGAAACCACAACAGCCGTCAAAGGTCAGGGATAGGACCTCTTTTCCCTTCTTTTTCACACACGCAGTGGTGTCTCTAGGGTGCGCGTCACCCTGGGGGCAGGAGTCGCCATGTCACCCCCTGCCGCCGCATCACCCCCCCTGCCGCCGCACGTCACCGACTGGGTCTCCTCTGGCTGCACATGTGTGAAAATGCCACTGAGGACCTAGTCAGAAGAGGCCAAGCCGCCGGCCGAAGACGACGCGTCAACGACCTCTCCTGGCTCGTACCGGGTGGCCTCAGGGGTTGACGGCGGAGCTGGTGGTGGAGCCTTCGTCACCCTCTCCACATGCGTCACCCCTTGGTGGCCCCCCCCGCCATGGCCCAATTACACCACTGCACACAGGGAGGAAGTTTTCACATAGGGGATTCATTTTTTAAATTCAACCCTATCTGCAGTGTGAAAGTGGTATAGTCTATTCTAATGACTCATTCTCCTGAATGTGTAGACCAGGCCAAATACAGCCGATTTTAACGAGACCCCCCACTACTACGTGTGCTCAGGTTACAACTCTTTGCATTTAGGAAACAAGATGGAGATGAGATAATACAACGCCAGATTCACCTTTTTCGGTATATCAATTTGTATGTACTCATACAAAATTTAAAGTCAGATATCAAAAAGTTTGCATTCTAGCACAATAAAGGCAACTCTTAAAAGGCAACAGAACAAGTACCAGTAGTCACACATTTCAGCCTTGTCATAAATGACCCCTGCTGGATGTTCTTAAAAACTGCAGCGAACTCTCTCATATCATGTGTCACACCCTGAAAGCAACTATGATAAAGAACTGCTTCCTAGCAGAAGCAGCCCCATGATGAGTATCTATGAGAAGATCGACAGAGGGAGAACATTTTACTTTAGACACTGGTAACCTCCCTATTAAAGACTTGATTGTGTCATGAACATAGCCCATCTTGCAGGGTGTTAAAGCACCCAGAGCAGGTGCTTCTCCACATGTGATTTTCTGACCAAGACAGTTGCCTTACCATTGAGGAGCCAAGTGATCTGAGGCACAGGTGTACCCTCAACTGAGCACTGAAGCACAAAATCCTGCCCTTCGCTCACACTGCAGGATTTCAATACACTGGAAAAATGGGGAGCAACCTCCTTCACCTTTGGTCCTATAAATCAAAGCAGAAGAAAACTTCCATTATAGACACTTAACAAACCCCAAGGCAACGAACACAATAGCACACCATTACCAGAACCGAAAACCTATTGGGCTATAGGAAGGAGAGAAGAAGCACAATTCTTACATGTGCAATGTAACAGAACAAGAATATTTCACTAATGTGACTAGAGCTTCATTAACAAAATGTCAGGACAGGTCACCATTATTCAAGAACTTCATAAAAAAGGTAAAGGTGACCCCTGACAATTAAGTCCAGTCGTGTCCGACTCTAGGGTGTGGTGCTCATCCCCATTTCAAAGCCGAAGAGCCAACGTTGTCCGAAGACGCCTCCGTGGTCATGTGGCCGGCATGACTCTCCTTGCCGCAGCGCGTAGCATGCGGCTGGAACACGGAGCGCTGTTTACCTTCCCGCAAGCGGTACCTACTCTTATTAACATGCTTTGGAACTGCTAGGTTGGCAGGAGCTGGCCAAGCAACAAGAGCTCACCCCGTCGCGGATTCGAACTGCCGGCCTTTCAATCGACAGCTCATGGTTCAGCAGTTTAACCCACTGCAAATGTATAAAGGCCAAGCTACACATTATACCACAGCCATAGGCAATGTTAGCCTGACAGCCTCTCAGAAGGGTGTGGTTCTCAGAGAGGAACGGGAGGAAGACATTGCTTAATCCTTCCCTTAGCAGTCCTTTCCCCTGAAACGCTATCCATACCCAATCTACCTCACCATGCAGATACTGTAAGTACGTACAGAAAAATAAGACTTTAGTCAACTGTTTTGAGAGCTTCAATTGTAAGTAGGACAAAAGTTTAAACACAGTTAGGAGAAGCTAGTTCTATAGGCAGAGAGCACCCAATGGGAACACTTCTTTATGATTGTAATTTTGTTTCATTATGTTTTTCATGGCATCATCAGAAAGGTGCACTCAGGCCGCAATGCTATACATATTTACCTGGGGGTAAGTCTTATTGAACTAAATGAAACTTACCTCTGAGCAGACATGCCTAGGATTGCACTGGCAGTCTATTAAATATGCAAGGTCAAACTCAAAACCAACATCTTTCTAAATTGTAAGAGGCTCCAGGAAACTAGAGCCTTTTTACAATTCTGTACATTATACATTCTGTATTGTGTTCGAGTGTCTGCCTTTTCCTTCTCCCAGTTCAGAAGACAGTAATTCATGTTCTGTATTAGCCAAACCGTCAAAGCAATCACAAGGACACGTTATGCTACAAATGACATACTTACTTCTTACAGTTAATATCCACCTGGTTGAAGCCTGGCCTCTAGCATTGGAAGCCGTGCAACAGTAAGACCCACTGTTTTCCAACTGGGTTTTTTTCAAGCACAAACAATGGACCCCATCCTCTTCATATATCTGAACTCTGTCTCCTGCTTCAACTTGGGCTCCTTCTTTGAACCATTCAACATTTGCCTTGGGCTTCCCTGAAACTAGTTCATCACAGCTAGATTATTAAGCAAGAAGTAGCTTTACCAGTTCTCAGTGGTAAGAATGTAGTATGACACATCATTTTGAGAAAGACTAACTTGGACACACTTAAGAAAATCATAAAGGCAAAACAGACTTATAATGGAACATTCTGTGGAACAATTAACTGATCCTTAACTGCAGGCTTGAAATATTTTTTCTTCCACATTTTAACTGGTGCAAAGTACAGTGCTAGTGACATTGCTATAAACCACCTACATACAAGTCTTGACCATTTGAAATTTTTCCTTTAAAATATTTTATTAAAGAGGACTGTCACCACATTACACAGTCAAAGGCTGCAATCCTAAACACACTTACAAGAAGGTAAGCCCAAACCAAAACACAGTGGATCTTATTTCTGAGTAATATGCATAGGATGGCAGTCTTGCAGCACAATCATAAGTATGTCAATAGAACTGCAGTATCGGTGACTGAAACATGTTGCACTGACAGTCTTATTCTTAAGCATTCAAATCACCATTATTTCACTATCTTAGCCATCAACTGAACTCTTTGGCCTGATCAACACATGCAGTATAATGAGGCGATAGATTCCTGAGGCGATACCCAGGATGGTACACTTCAGCACACTTTTCCAAATGTTCCCCTATATAAAAAAAAAACTAGCAGATCAGGGAGAGTTGTTCTAGCCCAGTTTGCTCTTTACTGTGCTAATGTTCTACTTGAAAGGAATTCTTTACATAGGGACATTTTTTTTAAAATGGTACTCCCAGCACCTTCAGCCTAAAGTTGTACAGTCCACTCCATTCCACCACCTTATTCTCTACTCCAGGGCCATTCAGAGGAATTTTATCAGGGGTACAAAGTTTCTTTTGGGCCCCTTCCCTACATATGAATTTGGCTCCTGGGGCCCCCTTTTTGCTCCAGGGCCCCCCTTTTGACCCATTTTTTGCCCTGGGCCCGGGTACAAATTACCCCCTTAAACCCCCCCTCTCAGAGGCCCTGCCCTACTCCACGTGCATACGAGACCTACGTAATAGTCTTTTCACCTTGCATCTATTGTACACTTACCTTTACATCTGAATGCAACATCTTCTCCTTCTACTGCTTCTTGGCTTTGTGGGCGAATCTCAAACTGGGGAGGAATCCCCTGAGGTTCCGTCTTGATATCTGTCAAATGTTTCTTTAATCCAACATGGTCTTCCAATTCCTTAGTCCTCAGACTACCAGGCCTGGTAGAAGAGGCAGCTTGCCAACCTGTTGACATTGGTTGCTTTGCCCTTTTCTCGTCATCTTCCTGTCTGGAACAAATTGTTTTCAGTTCTGACTTTGGTCCAGTTTGTACTTTAACAGATTGGAGAGTTATGGTGCTTGATGTTTTCTGCAGGACCCGATAACCTTTCGCATCTTCTTTACTGGACTCCGTACTGGGTTCCTTCACCGGTTCCAGTCTGCTTGGTTTGATTTCTTTGGACGAAACAAGGGAGAGCTCTTTCTTCACTCTTGGCTGTTCTTTGGGTTCTAGCAGAAGTTCTGTGGTAGTGGATTTGAGTTCTTTAGCAAATCCATTGCTTGTGGCCTTTCTGAACTCTGAGGTTTCAACAGCTTTGGTTGGGATGGTGGATTTTGTTGAGGTGCTAAAAAGAAACAATTTTTTGAGTGTATAGAACTACAATTTGAAACCCATCTTAGATTTGGACTTCAAAACTCTTGATAAAATTTGATTTGCGAAACGTTTAAGCAGTTTGTTTGTATTCTGTGGCAAAAGCCCTCTTACATTCTGTATGGTATTGCAAGCCACACTCTATTCCGGGACTATGGTAAGCCTACACATAGTAGATCTCACTCTACTAACTCACTCACCTTGGGTATGAGAACAGGGCTAATGTAATGTACCTTCATGTAACCTCTGCTTTGGGTAAAGCCCTGAATGGGCAATTGCCTGACCCTCAATTCATCTGGCATTCTGCTCTAATTTAGAACTTTAGATTGCTATGCCTGCAGCACGGTCCATTTTTATTTTTGTACAGCATCTAGCAATTTTAGGGATCACCACAACTACCACCTGCAGTGAATTTGGCCCAACTACTCACTTGTAAAGCATTCCAAGATTTGGGTTTCGTCCCCCCCCCAAGTCTACCTTGAACTATCCCCCCCTTCACAAGGTCAGTGAATTAGATTTTGAGGGGATGTGGAGGAAATAGAAATCTACCATGCAACACACTTTGACCACCAAGTCAAGCATAACTCATGTGCCCAGCACCATTATCCCTACGTCACCTCTGCCTTTTCAGGACAAATATATTCAGCAGATGCAAGGAGGCTCGTTAGCACACGTTTAATTGTCCCACAACCTTCTTAAATCCCTCCTGCAAGAAGCCAGACAACCCACCAAAGGAAATCTCTAGTAAACAATTCTTAGGTGGCAAGGACTTAATGCAAAGGACTTGCTGACATGCAGAAAATGTGTTAAGGTTTCAAATCACAAAATATTTTTTTATTTGTAAAACTTTTCAATTAAAAATGAGGGGAGGAAAACCTGAAGGAACATACCATAGAGGACGAGCACACACATTTCTTTTATCAGAACCTGAAATAAAGAAATATTAAAGATATTATAAAAACAAAATACTGGAATGAGAAGAGGAGCATACAACTGAGGTTTGTTACACACAAAAATTGCCATTGCTAAGAATTCAAATTATATTCACTTGATCCCAAGTCAGGAGAACATAACGTACTTCCAGCCTCAAGTACTAGGCTGACCAGACTAACTGATAAGAAAACCACAAGAGTCATTTCTGGATCTAGATAGGAAAATGCTCACTGAGAAATAAAATTCCACTTTAACGCTGGAATATTCAGTGCATCAAAAAAGTACAGACAGAAGACTTCAAGAGAGCCCATTGTCAATCTGAGGTTGCAATCCTATCCACACTTACCTGGGAGTAAGCCCTATTCACTATAATGGGACTTACTTCTGAGTAAACATGCATAGGATTGGGCTCCAAGTTGTTTCCCATTTAACATGTTCCTCTTTCTAGTTTCACCAATGGCATACTGACTGACATCTTCTATGTTGCTACATTATTCAAAAAAATGCATTGTCAGCTGGATGAACAGCCCCCTTCACTATGGAACATCTTGGCATATCAGGGAACAAGAACAAACTGGAAAACTCTAGAATAGACTGGTCAATCCAGAATTGGTCAGAGAGCTCTCTGCACATCTACAGCAAGACCTAGTGTAGTGTAGCCTGAAGGCATCTCCAGACTTCAGTAAAGCTCATCTCTCATGCTATTTCTGGACTGCATCCAGAAAACGCCAGAATCAGATGAATCCTGGTCTGCAAAAAGCTCTCCCACTTCCAGGATCCAAGATTTCAACCGCAATCCTGATTGAGATGAAACTGGGCACCATCCCTTAAATTACCCTACTGTTTCTTTTAATTAAATTAAATATTAATTAAGTATCAGGACAGGATTTCTCACTATTCATTTTAGGCATATCAAAACTGCAAAATGCACAAATACCTCAATCACGTGCCTGTCATACAGCTGAAACCATCAATTAAACTCTACTAAACGCTGCTAAACAAGAAAAACAAGAGTAGCAAATACAAACCTTCAATTTCCACCTCCCTATCATTATGTATGTTTGCAGTGCATAAGGAGGGGGCATATGACTGCCAAGAGGAAAACCGTGAATTCAGGCTTGTTAATACCAGTGGCGTCACTAGGGTGGGTGCGGACCGCACTGGGCAACACCCCCGTGTGTGTGTGTGTGTGTGTGTGTGTGTGTGTGTGTGTGTGTGTGTGTGTGTGTGTGTGTGTGAGACACCACTAGTGGCCAAAATTGTGGAAACCATTTAGAAAATTTGTATCTAGGAATACTACCATGATGTTATATATCAATGGAAAGGTACTGTACTGCTGAATGCAGTGAAACAAACCGTGTTGAATTATCTGTATTCTATCAAACGGTATGGCCCAAATAACAGGAAACAAAAACCACAACTGCCTTATGTAACCAAAAGTAGATTTCCTCAACTCAAAACTGATCAATGAGACCCATTTTTCTGAAAGCCAATGAGGTGCTATTATGGCACAGCATGGAACCAATAAGGTGGTAGTATGAGTCAGCTCTCATTTCTATGTATCAGAGCTAAAACTAGTATTCCGTTGTGCAAGTGTCATCCAGTTGGCCACTGGTTTTTTGTTGGTTACTGATTTGTGGGTGACTTGTATGTTTATATATTTTTAAAAAAATAAATTTAACGGAGGTGACACCATGAGTTACCTTCACCGGGTGACACGAACCCGAGTGACATCACTGGGGTGATGCGATGATCTCTCGCACCAGGTGACGCAAACTCTAGTGATGCCTCTGGTTAATATGCTTTTGCTCCGCCTTTCCCCCACTGCCACGGGTACCCAAGGTGGCTTACATCAAAGCATACATAACATTATATAATTATATAAAAACAATGCAGCAAAAAAAAAAACAGCAGAAAGCAAGAGGCAGCAGCAAAAAGTCATAAAAGCAGCAGCAATAGATAAATATAAAATATGGGACATTAAAATGTAGCAGCACAGCAGCAATTGTAAAAACAGCAATAAATAAGACAACCATCATAAAAGCAGACATAAAACATTGATGATTCAAGGCTTTCTATGGTTGCAATAGAAGTAGGCAATAGAAGTAGTCTGTTTCCATCTCTAGCTCAACTCTCTGAACTCTCTGCCCCTGCCACCTTAGTTTTCATGTTTAATGTTTGCTTTGTTTTTTTCTGTGCCTAATCTTTTTGAACGGTCACTTGACTTAAGAGAAGAGAGAATCTCCAGAACAGGAATTTCTCATCTGTGAAACTAAAAAGGGACTAACGTTGCCTCACTGTTTTGAGTGTTCCAGAAAATGTGGTGAAGATATTTCAGGTGATGTCACATAATCAGCCATTTTGAAACCTGGTAATATTTTTGAACCCCTTGTCAAAAAGCCATTATTGATTATCCAGCAGGCAGTGCCCTCTGTCCAAAAACTTACTGACTACAATACAACCTAGACCCACCTGCCTTATGCCAAGTACAGCAAGCGTTGAGTATACTTGGACAGTAAGAACAGAAGGCTCCAGCTGGAGCTTTCAGTTGGAATACATTACAGGAACAGTGTACCATAGGTAGTTGTATAGTTTCAAATATCCATATCAAAGAGTAAGAGGAGAGTCTAAAAATCCCCCAGTTGTAGAAGGCCTTTTACAGGAACTTTGCCTTATGCCAAGAAACTCATACAGCAAATACCTCATACTTCCAAGAGGAAGCAGAGCTTGGGAAGAGAGAGAGAGAGAGAAAGAGAGCGAGCAGAGCAGAGCTCGGAGAGAGAGAGAGAGAGAGAGAGAGAGAGAGAGAGAGACTTTCAACCGCTAAAACAAAACTACTACCCTGTTTTCCCAAAAATAAGACCTACCCCCAAAATAAGCCCTAGTTCAGAGCTCTTCTATGGTGGCTGAGTCACACAGATCACTGTTCGCCCCGGCTGGCTGCTCTTTGCAACCAGCCAGAACGGATCTCCATGTCCCACCGCGGCCGACCGCTCAGTGCTGCTGCCGGCACTCTTGTGAGCCTTGCCGGGTGCGTCCACAGGCACCTGCAGGCACTTAATTTTTTTTAATAATGGCGGCAACAGCAAGCAGCAAAACAATTAAATAATTAAAACATTTCGGCCCGCGCGCCCGAGGACGGATTACCTGGGTGGGAGCAGAGCCATAACAAGGAGCAGCTGCTCCGGGCGCAGCGCTGGGGTGTGCCTCCAAGTCAAAGCAAACAGGTACAATAGCCAATGCACTACGAGCAGGCTACATGGACAAGAGGTGCTCATTTAAAAAGGAGAACTCACAAAAGATGGAGTTTAGTTCCTCGTGTTAATTTCTTATGAAACTCAAAACCCACAGTGCTTTGTTTCTAGAAAAAATGAAGCCAGAGCTCGACTGACTGAAAATAGTACCCTGTGATCAGGAAGGCCTTTCTTGCTAATTCCCAATATACATTAACTCTTTACTTCAATAGGTGGTAAAATGCACTTTGTACCGTACCTGATCAAGGCATTTTCATTCTATTCTTTCCGCCTGCTTCCGGGACTGAATCCTGGTATTAAAAACAGATACTGGTGCATACATAGACGTGGCACGGCACAAACTGAATCCTAACAAAGAAGGTCTGGTCTACCACTGAAGTAGGAAGTGTAGAAGAGTGCTGAGCTAAGCAGAATGACCTGTACCACTTCAGGGTACAGGTGGGAGATACCACTTTTGAATGGCCTCCAAAGTAATAAATTCACTGCAAATAGAAAGCTAGCACATCAGGGAGAAAAAAGTTCTTTACTTGCTGTTCCGGTGTTAAATTTGTAGGTTTTTTTTTTTTTAATGTACGCAAACACTGAAAATGTGAGATGCACCCCACCTGCAACCTGAAGAGGTACAGTCCAGTCTACCACCTCAGCATTTCATTTATTGCCGTCTGTGTAACTGCTGAACTGGTGGAAACACAAAAAACAAAACACGCACACAAGAACTTACAAATTCACCGTGAATTAGAGACAGTGATTTTACACCAAGATAGCCAGATGTAAAGGGGTGAAAGGTTTCTGTTTACCTTCAGGTGTTGTGTAAAAGATATGACTGTATGACTGGAAGATGCTGTAGTTCAGTGACAAAGCATATATTTTGCACAGAACAGGTCCCAGCTTCAGTCCTCAGCATCTCCAGCTAGCTATGAAATATCTCAGTCCAATATCTTGAAGAGCTGTTGTCATCCTGTGTAAGCAATACTGGGCTAGATGGAATGGTGCTTTGCCTCAGCATTAAGCAGCCTTATATGGTCATATGATAAATCCACACCTGAAAAATGAATCTCTCTTCTTCTACACAGCTACTAAAAGATAAAGGATCCCTGTCCTCTTTTGCATTTCGTCATCCTACGTGGACATGGGATGCATGAAACAAAAAAGATCCTTTTCTTTGAACGTTCCCAAATTCAAGAGAGAATGAACAGAGCATGACATAGGAGAATGGCTACCCTGCCCATCAGTGCCTATAAGAGCATCTAGGCAAAATATAGTGTTATAAAAAAAAATAAGATTACTTTTTGTAAGAAAGAAAAAACGGCATCTTAGCTGAAAGGATGATCAGATAAGACTGAGGCGAAAGCTTGAAAACTCCATCTGTTTCTACAAATGCAGCAGCATTACATGATCCTATCAGTTTAAGAGGCCATTTGCTCCCTTTCCCAGTGGAAAAAATAAGCGGGGGGGGGGGACATGGCACGATGGGACAGGACTTGGAAGGAGTTTATACAAGAAGAGGCCTACATGGCTTTGCTTAAAATAACATTGCCGTAATTCTGATTGTGTAACAGTTTATTATCTGATTTCACAGCATAATAATAAAAAAAAACTACAAATGAAAAGCTTGAAGCTATAAAATGAGTTGATAAAGACAAGTATGGTAAACATATAATGGCCCAGTTTTTGTACTAGCTCTGTGCATGGAAGACTCCAAGAAACAACAAACTCCTAAAGTGGGAATCTAACCAGTATTTTAAACTTGGAAGAGGAAAAATAGCCAAGAAGCTGAGCACATCACACCAGGTCCAGTGTGGTGTAGTAGTGAACATAGTATTGGACTAGAAATGCCAGAGTCCAAAATCCTCAGTCGCAAAGCTTGCTGGGCGACTGTGGGCCACCAACTTTCACCTTACTCCGTCTTCATATGTTAAAATGGAAAACCCTGTGTAAACTTGCCCTGAGCAACTTGGAGGAATGACAAATATAAATGTGTTAGGTAAATAAAATACAGATAGTAATCCAGTGATTGATTGTGTATGTGTTGCAATCATTCTTCCCTTTCCTCATCATTCTGGGCTGTAGTACTCTGGGCCTCCTGCTGCTGGTTCCCCGGGTATCGTGAGGGGAGCTAGGGGCTGAAGAATCTGACAGAAACGCCGGAGTTCTTATTTCACCACCATTGTAAAGACAGACACTCTGGAGGCAGACTAACCCTCACAGTTACTGGCAGAAGCAAACAGCGCAAGTAATAAATACAGACTGCCAGCTCCTGTCCCTCCTGACAAGAACCATGGAAAAGAGTTCCAGATATACGCATGGCCTGAAGGCATGCAGCTGGGACAGCCTCTCCTCCTCATCTTTCCAGAGGCTACAGAAAGACTGGAAAGGAGGATAGATGGGGGGGGGGGGGAAACCCTCTGGTTCAGGAGCTCACACTAGCAGCTTTAAAGAGATTAGCAGCAAGCTGAGAGTTTCCACTGGAACTCTCCTTCCCACATCTTCTAGGAGTTGCTTTAAGAGCTGTGTACCCAGAGGGAGAGTAGCAGCCCAGGCCAAGAAGTTTATGCCTGGAACTGAAGTAGCTGATGATGTAAGAGAATTCTTAAAGAGAACTGACAATTTTCTATATGCATCATTGACTGTATCACATGCGGACATAGATGAACTGAACTCAGAATGACACAAACTAGCAATGACTACCAGTAGTTTTTGCAAACTAAGTTTGAATATATTCATTAATTTGTGAAGATCCTTTATTGACCTTGAGCCAGGCTTACCAGATCGCAGACCGGGACGTTCCTTTTTGCCCTTAAGGGCGGCGGGGGGGGAGGGGCGATAGGAGACGGAGCGCGCTCCGTCTCCTATCGCCCCGCCCCCCCCGCCGCCCTTAAGGGCAAAAAGGAACGTCCCGGTCTGCGATCTGGTAAGCCTGGCTTGAGCCAATATACATTGTTCCCTTCCCAGGAATGACATGAACTATGCTTTATGCAATTTCACAGAAACACTGTGCTCATGCCATTCTGTTTTTCAAAGTCTCCCTTTAGCTTTCTCATGAATGCTCATTGGCCACTACCATGGTTAGCTCATACCCTAGTGTAAATGGGAAGATGGAGTGAAAGCGATACATCCAGTCTAGTCGTGCACCAAAAGACTTGAAGGAGGCCGTTTGACTTTGGCAGAAGAAATACAGTACGGCCCTGGTATACATGGGGGATAGGTTCCTTCCCCCCCCCGTGGTTACTGGAAACCATGAGTAAGGGGGAACACTATCCCCCATGCCCTCCACCTTTCTTTATCTAGGTAGCGCAAGCCAGCATGCCTCTTACTTTACCAAAACGAGATAAGCAGCATGCCACTTATAGCAACAAAGCAGGCAATCTGCCTGAATGCTGGAGAGGCTCCGTTAACAGGAAGCAGGACAGCAGAGGAAGCAGACAGACAGCAAGAATGCTAGACTCTGCTTCCTGTTAGCTTTCTCACTGTTGCATCCTCTAGTGTTCCTCTAGCAGCTATGAGTTTAGCATTCAGCTGTCTGCTTCCTGTAATAAAAGGCTTCCGTTTGCAAAGCGTCATAAGCGCTACAGCAGGAATTTGAGAACCGCAGATATGGGACCAGCAGATATGGGGGTCTTTTGTTTCCCCATCTCTCAGGGCTCAGCTGCATTAGGTCCTAAGTTCACTCCCGCTGCTGCGGTGCAGAAGGTCTCCTGAGGATGTATAGCAATTGCATTCACTGCCGTTTACCAGTGGTTTATGAATTCAGACATAGGATAAAACCATCCATACCAGCTGTGGTTTGCATATCAACTTCAAACCATCAGATCTTGGCTTCTTGGCCTTGAACACTCCCTAGTTTATGAAGAGGCTCAGATTCAGAAACACCACCATAGTTTCATATTATGTCTGAACTCAGCCTTTTAAAGTGTCTTAAAAAAAAAAAACATCACCGTTTGTAGTCTCCTTCCTGCAACACCATCTCTAACTCAACTTTGCACCTAAAATGATATGTCAGACTTCATTTCTTTGAGACTGTGTTGGCAACTGGACTGGACTGAGCTGCAATCCCAGCATCAAGGACTTGTCATATGCAGAGATGATTTGGCAAATGCTCAGCGAATGCTCACTTGTTCTTGGACCTTGACGGTACAAATGCTTCCTAAATGGATGCGACAGAGCTTGAAAAACAACCTCCTTGTAATAGCTACAGGTTAAAATGTCATCTGGAAAATATTCTATCACCAGTGTGGTCAGGTCCAACTGACTCTGGTATGGCTGCAGCTAACACATCAGCCAAATATTTTCACAAGTTGTCACGATGTGACCAAATTACAGAATTAAAAATGCTCATACTGTCGGGAAACTCCGTCGTTTAAAACAAAAATTTATTTTCTGAGGATGCCACAAATGTTTGCTGGCAAAACATCAAAGCCTGTAATACCTGTTGAGTTTGTTTATTAAAATAAATTTGTTTTAAACGACGGAGTTTCCTGGCAGTATGAGAATTTTTAATTCTACATCAGCCAAAGCTGGGGAAAAGCCCTCCCCCCAGCCATAGCTACCACCTCATAATACAGGAGCAGCTGAGGCTCACTCACACTATCACTAAAAGCCTTCCCCCTTCTTTTCCAATCTTAGCGAAGGGTTTGGGGTAAAAGAGCAGGGTTTTCCCTCAAATTCCCCCCCTTTCCCCCTCCACATGTCAACTTCTTAATTTTCCTTTGGTGCACCCAATACACTGGCTTACACATGTCCATTCGCCGTCTGCATCATCATTTAATTTGGGTTGCTGCGATGCGAACTCTGCTAAAACACATTTTAATAAATTGTATATTTATTAAGTTGTTTTCTGTCAGTGTCTTAAATTGTTGGTTTTTGCTGATGCTGGTCCACACCTAGTCTAATCTTCCATGATTACCAGACTTTTCCGGGATAGCCGTTAGGCGGGTAAAATGAGAGTATCCCACACTATTGCAGCTCCTCATACATTGCCATTATCTCTCAGAGAGAGAGAGAGAGAGAGAGAGAGAGAGAGAGAGAGAGAGAGAGAGAGTTAGTTTGGTAAGCATCCCATGGCTTCAGGGCTGATGACAGCCTAGAGGCAGTCCTTGGGTACAAGACCTTGAGCATCCAGATGCAAGTGCTCAGTGCCTTAGGATTCCTGTGTCGTGCCCCAGTGCCCAATGATGCGGGCCAAGGCATGTGGAACATTTGAGCGCATCATGGGATGTTTACTGGACAGGGAAGTGAAGCATCAAGCAGACAGATTGGGTGTGGGGCTGAACATGGGTGTGGGTCCTGACAGCAGCATGGGCAGTTGGATCATGCCTGGTCACTGGCCCTGCATGGTTTACCAAGTGATGAGTAGGGTAACAACAACTACAGCGAAGTTGCACTACTGTATATGGCTGTAGCCACAATGCATTGGATCATTCTTCTCTGCTCTTTCCCCCACCTGACGTCTGGGTATGGGCAGGGCTCAGGAGTAGCTGACATGCGTGAGCACCTGGGAGGGCCACATAAAGGCCTGTCTCAGGCTCTAGGTACACCCTTGTAGTTTGTTGAAGTTAAGAGATTCTGCTTAATATGTGTGAAACACTCATTTCTAATGAGGAGAATACACTGAGTAGTCACCACCCTGGTCTCATGGCAGTGCACATTAAGGAGTCGTCCCCGTCCCCCCAGGGCAATGGATACTGAGAGCTGGAAACCAGAATCAAAAGCAAAATCATACATCCAGAATTTTCACTTATCAAAATTAAATGCATGCAATATGGCTGAAGTGAGGAGAAAGGCCATAGAAAGATGCAGGCATTTTCTTCCATTAGATTAAGATGCAAACACTTTGTTAGGTTTTCTTTTTTAAGACTATATGCGTGGAGTTAGATTTAACTGTCATTTTGAAGAAAGCAAAAGAGGGGGAGGGAGGGAAAGAGGACAAATGGGAGGAATTGGCTCAGCTCTTGGAAAACCTTTAGCTGGCATGCCTGCATTCTTTCCCTTTTAGTCTGTTTTAACCATACCTTGAACCATGAGCTCTGCAGATACAGAAGCTTTTCCAGCACTATTCATCACTGTGCAAGTATAAATTCCAGCGTCGGCAAGCTGAACATTTTGGATCTCCAAAAACTGGATGCCTGCTTTCTCGAAAATGTTGAAGTGATCATTTTGCTGCACCTGAAGATCACCCTACATGTACCATGAAAAACACCACAGGTTGACAGATACATTTTCTGACAAATTAACACTTCATCTTTCACATTTTTTTCTGCTTTTGTCATTCAGCCCAGTATTCTGTGGCATGCTTATATACTACCAAGGTGTATCCCAATTACAGAAGATGTCAGTAACTTCAGATATTTGATTTACACCAGGGACATTTCACATTATTTAGGCTTAAACCCAGGGTCTTGAAAATTCTATATTCATAGCCATTTTTAGAGAGTCTGAACAAAATTTTTGCGAATGGCTGAGCATCAGGTCCTGGAAGTTGCCACCAAGGCAGGTATTCAAAACCTCTGCACTTGTGCTCTGCTTGTCCATTCATTCACATCTGCAGAGCCCTAGCTTACCTACCTTACCATGAAATTGAAAATGCTTCAGACATAATTGATATATATCATGCCCATCAAACCCTATACTACAGGGGTTCTCAATCTTGGCTCGGCCATGACCCACCTTGTTCTCTGGCGGTGGTATAGAAATACTCCCAACTCAGAGAGGCCTCCTGACGCAACCAGAAGTCGTGTCGGCGCAACCAGAAGTGACCTGGAAGTCACTTCCAGAGGCTTTCTGAGACCTGCGGAGGCCGTTCTACCAACTTTCTAGACCTCAACTGTATGGCTTTTGGGTATGACTATGACCCTCAGATTACATCCATGTTTTTTGGCCAACAATTTCTACCTAGAGGCAAATTGCTTAGGACTTGTTGCCAATCCTTTCAGTATGGTAAGGTTTATAAACCTCAATTAAGATATTATTTCAATACATTTCTCATCTATCTTTGTACGCTTTGGGTAAGCAAAGTGCTTAAGGTGGAATGAGGGGATGAAGCCATAGATCAGGCATAGGGCACACGGTTCCAGGTTCAATTCCTGGAATTTCCTGGAAAGACCCCTGTCTGAAACTCCAGAGAGCTGCGACGAGACACCAACAACAATACTGTACTGAGATGAGCAAATGGTCTGATTCAGATGGAAGCTTTCTTTATACATGTGGGTTGGCTTATTTCAGTGAGTAGACATTCTCTCATTCTAACACTCTCATGTCTTTTGACATGGTTACTTGGATAAGCCTTCATGGGATAGCTCTGACAGATCTCATCACAATCTGCATTGTGCTTGCAGGACAATAAGATTGAGGAAACTAGTTTTCCCTGGTCAGTTTGACAGTCTCATGAAAGCTGATCCAGTAAAGAGAAAATCAATCAAGTAAAGCGACCACAAAATTAGAGACACAGAGAAGTACTAGGTCTTTTTTTTAGAAGCCAGCCAAGGAAAACAACTTCACATGCAACCATACCTTGGACCATGTGACTTGTGGCTGAGGCCGCCCTGTTATCTTACAGGAGAATTTACCCGTCTGTCCCTCTCGCACAATGACCCGGTTGGGTTTTGTAGCGAATTTGGGTGGGCATTCACCCCAGATACTTGGCCGTTGCTCCACGGGTGGAACAGAAAGTCTACTATTAAAGAGGAAACAAATATCAGTGCTTAATGATACTAAAATGATTGTTTTAACTGTTTTAATTTCTTGTTTTTAAATGTATGTATGTATTTTAATGTTTTTATTGTAAGCCGCCTTGGTTGCCCTTGTGGGAGAAAGGCGGGGTACAAATTAAATAAATAAATAAATAAATAAATAAAATATTACCTCCTCAATCATACTTGATAATGCATTTCGAAATCAAGTGATTAAAACAAAAAAGGTGGCAGCCAATATGTCCCTTGGTGAACTGGTGCTCACTTATCTTTTGAACTAGGCAACAGATGGTACACAACACATATACCAATCATCAATTCTGAAGGGCACACATGAGTAAAAATTGGCATGCTTCCTTTGAAAATACTAATCAGTCAATCTATGCCCAGCTACCCCCCCTTCACTTCAACAGAATTTGTGCCAAGTTCTGCATACAAGTACCCTTCATACCTGGGCACAACGTGTATGCACCTCTATACACTTCACATGTTGTTACCCACACCAATAATTTATTTTTCATGTTTATGTGCTGCCCTTCCTCAGGGTCACTAACATTGTTCCTTCTGCCCTCATTTTGTCCTCACAACAACTTTGTGAGGTAGGCTAGACTGTGAGACACTGGCCAAAAGGTCCCCCCCCAGGGAACTTCATGGTTGAGCAGGGGCTTGAATTAAGGTCTCCCTGGTCCAAATTCTAACCATAATACCACACTGGCATGCACACTGGTAATACAACATGTAAAACAAAGAATCAGCTCTACTTAACAGTATGAAATGGTGCTAGTTTAAATTTACTTTCACAATATATTGAGGAAAAGTGAGCCTCCTAAAGTAGAAGTACAAGGCACAATACTAGGTTTATAGGTTTAATGAAGTTGAACATTTTGCTACATGACTTCATTCAATGTACTGTATGCATAACACACACAAGCATACTCTTCAACAGCTCTAATAAGTAGTACCGAACAGCCTAATTGCAACAAAAAGGTATCACTTTTTTGTGGCCAGGTTTTCCCGATTTAGTCCATAATGCATTGCAATTACTATTGTCAAAAGCCTGACATTTCTCTCATGTCCCTCCTGTGACTATGCAGCCCCATATAGACTTTACCCTGGACTAGACAAGATATTCCTGGACTATTTATCTAAAAGTAGTAACACATCTTACAAAAAATGACCACACACACCACATAACTTTGCAGAAAATTCAGAATTTGTTTTGCAAATTCTGGGGCTATGTTTATGTGATGGTGTTTTATCAAATAAATGTTAATCAGTGGTAGTTTTGGTTATTCAGATTCTACCTATTTTGATTTGTCATTAAGTCAAAGGGAACTGCTCCAGGTTTTTTTTTGTTCTACAAGTCTATAATAATAAAGGAAAGAACCATTCTTGTTTTGATCATTGTTCTTGTTGATACACCGACAAACACCCAAACCAAGCACAACAAGCACACACGTGAACAAATTCAGTTAGAGCAGAGATGGGCCATTATTTCAGCACCAAGGACCATAGTTGGAATGTTTGATGGCATCAGAGCTGACATATGCAGTACACCCAACAAATGAAATAAGAAGGCAGGTTATGGTAGAAGGATGTATGGAATTTCTTTTGTAACGATAACACACAGCTATGAATCTGTCACTCTGTGGTCTGGCTGGTTTTCATATTCAGGCATCAATTCCTGGCACACTGGAAAATGTGAAAGTCTCTTCTGGTAAGCCGAGTGCTCTGGTCAACTCTGGTGCAACTAAAAGACTTCAGTACTCACTTCAAATCTCAAGAACCATGAGACATCCCTTAAAAAAGTTATTTCTTTAAAGCATTTGTATCCCACCCAATCCAGAGTGACTTACATTAAAAACAAACAAGAAAAAAAAAGGTTCAGGCTGGAAATACGCCTTGCTTCTTTTCTCCTCCTCATAGGCCAGTTGGCCTTTCTATGACCACTGGGGAGGGGCACAATGAAAGCTGAAAGCTTTTCAAAGCTTAAAAAAGCAAATCACAAGTTGAATCTAAGAATCCTGCAATTTAAGAGTATCAAGCTGGGTGCACACCATCATGTTTTGAATCTTGGTTCTCCAAGATTTTAATATGACAGCCTATTATGTTTGCAAGCCCTTAGAACTGGACCAGCAGCATTCTAAACAGACCATTCTAAAAATGATCCTGTGGCCATGTGTTGCTACATACAAAATAACAGAGTTAAACTAACAGCATTAAATAATTTTTTGCAGTGTTGGCCCAGCTCTGCTCATAGTAGAAAAACTCACAGAACAAGCTACTTTAGTGATAGTTTATCAGCACAAAGTGACCAGAGTTGGTTGCTTTCAGTCCAACAGTCTAGAAATAGGAGGCAATGCTGTCGCACAATCCAAACCCATGCAAGTTATATTGGACAAAGCCCATTTCAGTGGCAATCACTGGAGACATGAAGGAATCAAACCACATATTAGCAGGAGACAATCAACCAGTGACGACATTTAAGCTGCAGGTTTCAGGCAAATCAAACTGCTCTCGGGCAATGTGCATTTCATATAACAGCTTACCCGTAAGCAAAACAAGTTGTGCCAATCTCTTTCTGCTTCTGCTATGTATCTAAATACTAAGAGAGACCATAAACCACTTCAGCCCATACAGCTGTCACAGTAACAAGACAACTATGATATTGGGGCAACACAAGCACTTCAAATAAAACAAGGCCTACTTAAATCCTCATTATGACAACTGAACGCTGAGGGCTTCAGAAATCACATGCTGAAAAAGGATTTATTTGGGTCTCCCCTGACTTGCTGATGTTTCAACGTTAAAACACACGCACACACAAAAAAAATATTAAGGCTGTTGGTCTTAATTCCAATAGGAAAGAATATAAGGCCAGTTAGTTGGAAAAGGGGATACGAAGGAAATTGGGTAGCTTAGAAGCAGTGGCGTCCTCTGACGTGGTGCCCTGGGGCGGTGGGCCCCAGGGCGCAAGGGCGGGAGGTGGTGCGGGGGGGCGGGAGGCTCCGGAGGAGAGCGGGAAAAATCCCGCTTTTTTCGGCGATTTTTAAGGTTTTTTTTTAAAGTATGTCTGCTTTGCGGCACTTAACTGTGTTATAGGAGCCTCCAGCGAAGCGATCGGCTCTCTCCAGCGACGTTCTCTTCCAGGGGCGCAGATCGGCGATCTGAGATCGCTCCTCTGCAGCCCCTGACCAGAACTGCTCATCGTAAGCTCTTCCTTTGAGTTCGCGCATGCGCATAGCAAACAGCCATTCACGCATGCGCGAACTCAAAGGAAGAGCTTACGATGAGCAGTTCTGGTCAGGGGCTGCAGAGGAGCGATCTCAGATCGCCGATCTGCGCCCCTGGAAGAGAACGTCGCTGGAGAGAGCCGATCTCTTCGCTGGAGTCTCCTATAACAAAGTTAAGTGCCGCAAAGCAGACATACTTTAAAAATACCCCTTAAAAATCGCTGGAGGCTCCTATACAAAAGTTAAGTGCCGCAAAGCATACACACTTTAAAAATACCCCTTTTGTAGGGTTAAAATGTAGGTTTAAATCGCCCGAAAAAATTAGCATAATTTATGCTAATTAGTTTTAGGGGCGGGGCCGAGGACCGGGCCCCACACGCAAAATCGGCTGGGTACGGCACTGCTTAGAAGCCTCAAACAGCTAGCAACTGTACTGCTGTTTCCCATCATTAAAAAGGTAAAGGTAAAGGTGACCCCTGACAATTAAGTCCAGTCGTGTCTGACTCTAGGGTGTGGTGTTCATCTCCATTTCAAAGCCGAAGAGCCAGCGTTGTCCGAAGATGCCTCCGTGGTCATGTGGCCAGCATGACTCTCCTTGCCGCAGCGCGTAGCATGCGGCTGGAACACGGAGCGCTGTTTACCTTCCCGCAAGCGGTACCTATTTATCTACTCGCATTAACATGCTTTGGAACTGCTAGGTTGGTAGGAGCTGGCCAAGCAACGAGCGCTCACCCCGTCGCGGGAATCGAACTGTAGTGGCAAGGAATATTTTTGACAGTAGCAAAATAATTACTAATAGCAATGGTGTTTTGTTTTTTTGTTTTTTGCATGTGTGTGTTTTTAGGGATTTCAAAAGCAGTGCTTGTTCCAAAAGTTCCTTCTCTAGGAATGTGAAAGTCACTCTAAAGCTTATCTAGAACTTTTTAATTCTTACTTAGAACTCTTGGCACCAGAAGGCAGGCGGTACTTCTTCAAAGTGTTTCCTATAAGCCAAAAACAGAAAGGTGATTAGTTATAAAAAAAAACACATGAAGACAAATCACTGCAGCCTCTTTCGGGTTGAGGAACACTGGCTGCAATCTTACCAAAAAATAAAATCATCCTCCCATTAGATTTCTATTTAAAGTAATAGGAAGAAGGGGGGGGGGAAGGGTTTCTCACTTTGGTCCCATCTCAAAACAATATTGGATCCACTAGATTCTGTACACAGGCGAGCCCTTTGGTAATAAGAGTTTTTCCTGTACTTTCCAGCAGAACCCCAAAACTCAGCCCTTTAAACAAAGTGAGATGTCTCACCTTTTTCTCAATATGCTTCTCTCCCCCCCAAAACAGAAGTTCACTTTTATATTCTACACAGAAGAACAAGTCTGGATTAAATTATTCACTGTATATTTAGCACCATCTGCTGGACACGGACAAACTTACTGAAAAAGCAAGCTACCTTTTGCAGCACAACAGAACAGGGCAAAGAATAGTGACCAACCATGCACGTTTTAACAAAAATGGAAGTAATCATATATAAAACACAAAATGAACAGCATAGCAGCTAAGAGCCTAAATTGTGAACCAGATGTCCCCAGTTCAAATCCCACCTCTACAACCTATTAGGAGGCCATTCCTTCTCAGCCTTAGCCCGTCTGCGAGAATCATGATAAATACTGACATTGCTTACAAGGTTGCTGTAAAAATTACTGAGATTATGTGAATTTCTTTATGTTTATTACATAAACGCTATAAATTCTTGTTTTACCAATAAATAATATGTGCATAAAATAGGTATAAAGACCTGCAGTATTCATATTATAAATACTGGTACAGAAAAGTGGAAATTCAGTAATCGGAATAGGCGGTGGCGGCTTCGGTTACAAAAAAGCAGGTGATCCATCACCTAGTTCACTCCTTGCCAAATTAAGCTTCAAGAAATCCATATGGAAGCTGGGATCAGCTACATTCACGGGAGCTGAACATGGGCCTTCAGACAGATAACCAACCATATTCCATGAGTGCTGCCCCCGAGAAGCATCGCTAGTAGAGAGCTGATGCTATCAAATCTGCCTCAGTGCCTGTGCCCGCCAACACATTGGAGGAGAAGGCGGCACAGGGAGCAGCCACCAATTCATTCTTCTCTCCTCAAGTGGTACTATTTGCACAAGCTTATCTTAGAAATTACATCCAGCAGAGGAACATCTATGTTGCTGTTCCTTTGCTATGCTCATTGTGGGTGAAGCAAGCAACAAAGCCGTAGACTGGCAAAAATGCTTACCTTCCACTGTTAACTCCACGGTCACCTGGCGAACCCCACTTTCATTTCTGGCTTCGCATGTGTATGGGCCACTATCCTCCTCCTGTACCCCTTTGATCACCAAACTGAATAGTCCTCGAATGCTGTGGTCCACAACACAGCGCTCTCTCTCCGTCACAAGATGCCCATTTCTGTACCATGTGATCTGAGGGTCTGGGCTGCCTCTGACCTAGAAAGATTAGGTATCATAATAATGGAGGAGGGGGGAGAGAGAGAGAAAGAAGAGAGAAAGAGAAGGAAAACAATATTATTAATGATTTTGTCTGGAAGAAACACAGAACACTTTGCAAGCCAGTGGAAAGTATTTCCTAAAGCAGTATCTGTTAAACACATACAAATTGTTGGGAGCCAAAACGGCAACAACCTGAACAAAAAAATGAAGAGCAACTACTGGGTCCCTCAATCTGTTAAACCAACAAAACTGTTCCAACAGGCACCAATCCAGACATATTTTTTTTCTGCTTGTTGAAATGTTTTCAAGCCATAAAAGAGAAATTCTGAGAAGCAGATTCAGAAGGTAAATCTATTATATTTCAGTATGAAATGGCAGGGCCTTGAAGCAGTATAAAGTCTAACAAATTCATTGTGATGTGACAGTTCACAGTTTACAGTCTTCTTTGTCAGATACATCTAATATCAGAGGCATTTAAGGCAACAACCACTATCAGGTACCATAGAAAAGGGAACCAGTTACTTATTTATTTGCTGACATTGACTCAGATGCATAACAACTAACACTCCCAGATGAATTTTGTGAAAGTTGCTCCACCTTCAGAGATGAAGTGGGGGACTACCAGGGGTAGAGACTTCTCAGGACAAGAAGAGGAGGGACATAAGTGCTCAGGGCAGGCACACATCCTGAATTGCACAGGCCTAGTTGGAACATTAAAAGTATTGCCCAGACTGACCCACTGACAGCCCCAAAATGATTGCCAGTATCCACTGACATAACTAGATTTGGAGCAATCACATTTATCTGGGATTGTTAGCTAACAACACTCTCACTTCTGGTAAAGTAAAATTAAAATGAGAGATTTCCCGATCTTCATGGAAGTCGCCACACAATACATATGTCCCACCTGCCCCCGTTTCCCATCCTTGTCCCCCAGTTCCTATTTTGTTCCTCTGTTCCTATTTTGCCTTTAAGGAGATGCTTTATTAAAACTTTGTTAGTGGAACATGCTGGAGTTGTTATACTTCATGATTCAGAGCCTTCCCATTCCACAGCAGTTACATTTGAGCGCAGGTGCCACTTGCAGTTAGTGCACACGCATCCAAATTCATGTTATATGACGGAGGACTGGATGTACTACTAGACTAGTATTTCATACACTGCAGCTGCCAAGGGATAGAAAATCTTTATTTCAAAAGGAAAAAAAACCAAACAAACCTCTTTCTATTGGCTTTTAGGTCAATGGAGGACAGTCAATTACAGGATAAATGAATGCAGCAAAAATAGACGTTCAGCAATTCTGCCGATTGGGGGGGGGGTCCTTGCACCAGAACCTCCCTTATTTCTCCTGATCTGTCCCTATTCCATAGCCCAAACTGGATGCTGCCACCACAAGGACAAAGCCAGGCAGAGAGAGAGACTATGCTGGAAATCCTCTCCCAGTTGCACAAAATATCCCCAAAAGCGTATGTGGTAGGAGGTAGTCTCAGTCTCAGAACATAAGAGCAGCTCTGCTGGATCAGGCCAAAGGCCCATCTAGTCCAGCTTCCTGTATCTCACAGTGGCCCACGATGCCTCAGGGTGGGAGCACACAAGACAACAAGATACCTGTACCCTGTTACCACTCCTTTGCATCTAGCATTCAGAGATAACCTAAAACCAGGACGTTGCATATGCCCATCATGGCTTGTAACCTGTGATGGGTTTTTCCTCCATAAATCTGTACAATCCACTGGCGTCGACGGGGGGAAGTGGGGGGGGCGGGCCGCCGGGGGGTGTCGCGCATATAGGGGTGACGCGCGATCACCCCCTACTTACAGTTTAGAGCTTGAGCTGGGCCCGCCCGCCCTCCCGTGTCCGTTTGGCTCCAAAATGAGCCGAAAACGGAGCGGGGAGGGCGCTCTGCTCCTGCGCGTGACGTCACACGCGGGGGCGGAGCCTCGCCCTTAAGGGCGACGCGCGCCCCCGCTCTGGGGTGACGCGCGTCGTTGCGACGCTACTGGTACAATCCTCTTTAAAAGGCATCTAGGCCACATGGCATCACCACAATTAGACGCTGAATAAAGAAATATTTCCTTTTGACTGTTCAGAGTTCTAGGCAAAGCTGACAGAGTTTCAACAGGCAACAGAGAAGTAAAGGATTAACACATTAAAGGAGTTTATTGGGGCAAAATAATACAATGGAAGAAAAAGGAAAGGTAAAGTCAATCCTCGCTACACATGGATTTGCTACCTGTGGATTCACGTATTTGCGGGAACAACAGTGCCACTTACCTCACACCACTCGTGGTCTGTTCTCAGCTATCCATGGCATCTGAAGCCATTCCGAAGCTATTCTCGACCATTCTAAAGCTATCCGCAGTGGCCATTTGCTAACCATGGCAGTCATTTTGAAGCTATCCCCGGCAATTCTACAAAGGTAGTCAATTACTGGTAGTGCTTCAGAATGTCTTGCGTGGAATGTCTGAAATGATCCCAGCATCCATGGTGGCCATTTTGAATCTTGTGGCAGCCATTTTACCATTTCTTACAGGTGGTGCAAAACTGCACCAATGCTAGAAGAGCCATCTTCGGCTATTCTGAAGCCACCTGTGGCCATTCTGAAGGTACTGTGCAACTTAACGTAATTTTCCTCCTAACACCATTGATCCCATAGGATCAATTATTCTGTATCCGCAGATTCAGTATCCGCTGGGTTTTCCAGGAACCTAACCCTCATGGATACAGAGAATGGACTGTATCAAGTAGGTTTACATAGGTTGGCTTGGACAATGGAAGAGTCCAGGTGCATATCTTACTAAAGATATAAGCAAGCAATAACAGGCATACCTTTTAAAACAAAATAAAAACCTTACATGTCTAGCTCACCAACGCCGATCTATACCGATTCCTGGCATCAGCTTTCAGACTCCATTATACTTCTCCAAAACCAGGGAGGTCTGGCCACACACAGATACACTCTGAAGGAGCCAGACTGAAATACCTGCAAACATCTTTGGACTTGACCTAAAGTAATTTCAGTCAGATGAGACGGCGACCTCATCTAACCCGAGGATCAGAGATTGGGCGAGAGAACCTTAGGTTCCAGTTGGCAAGGCAGACCACTCTAGCCCCAAAGTCATCCACCTCCTCTGTGTGGTCCTTTCAGGGTAGGGCAAAAGTAGGCTTTGGGCTTCAAGCCTGCTTCTAGTGCTTCAATGGGACTGTGTTTAATGGGGCTTGCATAATGGCCCCCATCTGTGTTTAGTGGGGCTTGCTTCTGAGTAGCAGAGGCGTGGATAGACTGGAGCGAGCGGAGAAGCAGCTCCAGGCGGCACCTCGGCCCCGGGCGGCGCTGCTCCGCTCGCTCCAGTGTTTCCACGGAGCGCGCGCCGCCCAGCGGGCGCTCCGAGGCCTTCTCCCCAGCCTCGGAGCCGGAGATAGCCCGGGAGTGTCCACCTCAACCGGTGGCCGGGGCTTTCTGAAGTCCGACTGCCGTGTCACACTGTTTATCTTCGTTTTGCACATGCGCAAAACGTTAAAACGTTTTAACGTTTTGCGCATGTGCAAAACAAAGATAAACAGTGTGACGCGGCAGTCGGACTTTAGAAAGCCCTGGACACCGGTCGAGGTGGACGCTCCGGAGCTTTCTCCGGCTCCGAGGCTGGGGGAGAAGGCCTCGGAGCGCCCGCGGAAGCGGCACCGCCACCCCCGGAGCAGCGCCACCACCCCCGGAGCAGCGCCGCCACCCCCGGAGCAGCGCAGCAGCGAGTGCTCCAGGCAGCACTCGCTGCTGCTACGCCTCTGCTGAGTAGACATGCCTAGGATTGTGCTCCAAGCGTTTAACAATCTACACCTGCCCACATTCCTTCTTCTAAAGGTCTAGCATTCTGTCCGGGTATAGATCTGGTAAGCCTAGGCAAAAGGGGCCCCTTGCAATCCTGCCAGGGGATCCTTTTACTTATGGGTCTAGGCTGCCAGGCTTGGCTCCATTCAGGTTCATCCAGAGGCTGGGCGGTTGCCTTCCCTCCATTTCTCTCTCTGTCCAGGTTCCTCTGCTCCGCTATCCCCATCCAATGCTCCAGAGAAGTTTCTACAGTAGGGGCGGTACTGTAAGTTGCGCCCCATCCTAGTCCCCGTGTACAACCCAGAACAAGGAGGTCCAGCCCCCTCGTCGTCGGAGCCATTCCGTGCGGCGAAAGCAATGGGCAGCGGGCAGGAGACTCCCTGCCCATTGCCTTCGCGGCACGGAATGGCTCCAACGGCAAGGGGGCAGGGCCTACTCGTTACAACTTGTAAATGGGGACTAGGACGGGGCGCAACTTACAGTACCGCCCCTATCGTAGAAACACCTCTGCAACGCTCCTTCTGTCTACTTCAGCCTTCCCCAGCTGGCCTCCTTCCCTTGCTCCACTCCAACACTTTCGCTGCTCTCTACCTTCTCATGCTCCAGCCCCTTCTCTGGCTTGCTTTCTCTCTCTCCGTTTCCTATGTTCACCTATGTTCAGCAGCCCCTTTTCTGAGCTGTTGCCAGCTCCTAGATGTTGCTGCGGGGGGGGGGGGGGAATTCATGAGCTTACTGCTGCCAATCAGCTGATCTGCAGGCACACATGGCAATGATGTCACCACCGACGACATCCATGGAAGCTCTGAAAGAGCTTCAAGCGAGCTCCGTCTATTCAGAGCTATGGGAGCGCGTGGGTCGCTACAATGATTTACCATCATCTGGTGCTAGAGAAAAGTGTCTAGAGATTTGCTTAAATAATAGTTGTGCTGGATCAAGATTACCATAGTGAAATAATTCAGGTTTCCAAGGCATTGTTGCTGGTATTGATCCAATGATTTCAAAGTAATTTGAGTAAAGTCCACCAGGTCCAACTATAACATCCAGATTATGGAACATCAAAGCAGCAAGAACGACAGAGAGAAAGAAGCACCAGCGTCTGAGATGCTTTTATGGCAGGGAATTGAGGAACAAAACCAACCAACCAGCTCATTTGTTCCTTGCTGCATCCTTCTCTGCTATCGTCCAGGTCATAGCACAGCCACAAAACACTGTCTCCTTACCTTTCTTGATGCTATTCTGCAATAGGTTTTCAATATTGGTTTGTCCTCCATACTGAAAGCACTCTCCTAGTTTTATCCGATTTCTCTTAGCTCTAATTGGACCATGTTGTGCAATTCTTATCCAAATTTTCAATTATTGTAAAGTTACATAGATTGGTTTGGCCATCTTTCGACTCTCTCTCATACATAAAGATACTTTTAAAATTTTGCCATGTGTTTTTATTTTGCAAACATCAAGTCTCTAATTTGAGGAAGGACATGGGAGTGACACACATGTCCAAAAGGATGAGAAAATTCTTCCTAAGAAAAATTAGAAATAAACAGACACTGATAGATGTGCAGGAGGGGTCGTTTTTATGGGCTTACAGTGCAATCTATCTACTCAGAAGTAAGTCCCTGTGAGTTTGATGGTACTTACTCCTAGGCAAGGATGTATAGATTGGGGTGATGCAGCAGCTCCAGCTCAGCCTCCACTGTATCCCATGGGGGTCTTTTGGTTGCTGGAGGTCTCCTTGGGGTAAGCCCCAGCAGCTGCTGTGCATCAACTTGGACCTGTGCCAGCTCTATAGCTGGCACAATTCTGAGTTGATCCATGCAGGCGGATCAGGTCCAGGAAGGGGGTTTGGACTCGGTGTGTGCCACCACTGTTGATCCCACCCCCCCTCCCGGGCCATATCTGCCCACCCCCCGCCCTGTTCCACCCCCTGCCCAGGCAGCTTACCTGCTCAAGCAGGGCTTCCGAGGTCCACTGGTGAACATGGGAAGACTCTGGCCCTCCCGCTGGCAGCTAGCGCTGACGTCCAATGCTTTACAACTGCTTTTTAGCATCCGGCACCAGCAGAATGTGCATTCTGTCAGTGCGACAGCCCAACAGGATTGGGTTGTTGGTTATTGTTCTGTCAGTGCGACAGCCCAACAGGATTGGGTTGTTGGTTATTGTCACCTCTTCATCTGTCGATATAGTGCTTTTAAACGTGGCATAAAGAGAGTAGAGGCGATTGGTGAACATCTCTGGTGTGAGAATTTACCTTTGCATATGGAGTTGGGAAGGCATTTTGAATGGAGCCAGCCGCTGCTCTGAAAAAGATGTATCCTTCCCATAAAAGTGTCAACTGATTGTATAATGAACTGCCAGTTGCTGCGGTTTGATGCCGATGGACCAAGTTCCAGAACTGCAGCAGGGCATTTTTCAGAAACATATAATGCCTGGGAAGGTTACTAGGAATCGCAGACACATCTGTCTTTAATAACTTGCCCAGAATTGGCAAAGATTTATCTGCTTATCTAATGCTCTGCAGCATACGACTATAACCCTTATTTATAACCCTGTCTACTCTTTACATGGGCACCACAGATTCTGAGCAAAGGGGAAAAAGCCAGTTACTTTTCACTAATGACTCTTGAGCTAAAACAGACACCTAAAGGGAAGCAACAGTTTAAATGCAACGTACTGTACTTCCAAAGGCTGATTTACACTGCAAATTCTTTGCTCTCCTTGCGTTTAGTGGTAAATATCCATCATGTTTAAAGGGAAGATCTCTGCCTATAAACACATAAGCCATCTATAGTCAACTGCAACATCTAAGTGCATCTACTGAATCGCTCCATGTTTACAGGCATGCATTATGACAGTTGCTGAGACACACATAGTGGACTCATGGAAAACCAATCTGCCACATGACGTGTGCAAGCTTCACAACATAATGAAGGACTTCCCATCAAACACTTCCTCTCTCTAGTTTTTGCATCCGCTTCTTTCTGTCCAATAAATGACAGCATCGTAACCCTGGTTTATAAGCTGTTCAGATAAGGAAAGAATCTGGACATAGTTCAATCTACATCAAAGAAGAATTGTCTTCAGGGTTAGAGCACAAACCACTAAACATGTCTAAGCTATCTACAGATTTTTGAGACCTACAGTACTTAAACTATAAAGAATTTGAACTAATGCAGGAACGCTGCAGTATTACAGTTGACAAGCACAACAAACAAAATGTCGTTAATGCTGAATGCTAGAGGCTTAGACCTGCTACTCATGAAGCAGAATGAGGTGGGTGAATTCCAAGATAGTAGACTGTACTGTACCACCTGAGGTAGGGAAAGGAAGCCATTTTAGAACACTTTACCATTACTTGTAAAAGCATTCTACATGTAAAAAATAGCACATCAACAAGCAATATTCTACATCAGCAGTGCTCAAACTTTTCAGTCTCCAGAGCCTTGGGGAGCCCTAGAGTGCTGGGGCATGTACAGAGTGCCACAACACCAACCAGATGGCGGACCACTTATGGTGTGTTCATGGAACCCCTGAAGGGGTCTTGGGGAGCTCCAGGGTTCCTAGGAGCACACTTTTAGAAACACTGTTCTACATAACTTGCTTCTTGTTCTGCTGACTTTCCATTTGCAGGGAGTTATTAACATTTAGCATTCAAAAACACGATCCTCACCTGCAACAGCACAGTCTGTTCTATCACCTCAGAACTCTACCTTCTCATTCAGCTGCTGTCCAGACAAACCAGGCCTAAATTTGACATAATCTAACTCAAAAGAAGAATTAATCCAACACATTCAAAACCACACACGTTTTAAAGAGAAGAGAGTGAGAATCTGGTGCATGTTGTACTGCAGTACAGGTTGCCACATTTTGATTGTGTACATGTGGAGTTGCTTAGGTTTCTCATTCAATATGCAAGCCATCTCAATAAATCACTGCTTTGGGAATCACCTCAGTATGCTATTTTGCAAACCATGTACGTTTTGCATGCTTCAGATGTTGGAAGAACGACAGCATGAGAGCAGAGCTACTCAGTATATAGTCAGTAGGTGTGGGTATGTGTTAATTCCCAACAGAAAAGGTGAGCTGTAACCAGTGGTGGTGCGACTGTGAACACCATCTGATGCCACATTGGGTCCACCATCTCTGCAGAATTAAAAAAGGCAGCTACGTACTTACCACGCTTCTTGCACCATTTCTTCAACTGCAGAGATGCAGGAATCCCGGTTTGATTTAAAGAGATGATGAGAATAAAAAAGCTCCTTTGTTTGCATGGTCTCTGTAAATCAAACTAGACATTTCTGCTTTTGAAGAAACTGTGGCAGGAGCAAGGCAAAGAAGTGGGTGATCCACTCGCTTTTAGTGGGCAGAAAGTGGACCAGTGTGGTTTGCATCCATAGCCGGTCAGAGAGAGGAGGCGGGAGACTTGAGGTGAAGGGAACCCTGTTGCCCCCTCCCACAATCTGCCACTGATGCAACCCACATCCTCAATCCACTACTGATGCAACCCACATCACCTCACCTAATAGATGGGCCACCCCTGGTTGTAACCTCTCTTTCAGCCCCACTGTGACCCACCCCAACTTTAAACCCTTTGTATTCTACCTGGCACCCACCATATTCACCGTTACTAAAGTAATCGAATGCCGAGTGTTCAGTCATATGCCATTATCCCTTAGCTATTCCATTTGGGATGGATGTCTTCATCCACCTTCATTCATGGATAGTGACTTCATTCAGAATGAAGTCAAACAAGATTCACATCATTAAAGGGGTAACAAAATGCAGAAGGATATGGGCAATAGTAAAAAAATAAGCACATTTAAAAGTCAAAGACCTATGAGCCATCACAGTGGAAACTGCGGCTTTTCCAAAAAAACACAAAAATTACTACAAGACTGAATGGAGAACCTCCAACTAACCCAACATATGTGGTATTTCCACCAGGAAAGCATTTATGACCCATCTACAAAAGACACGGTCTGTTAGCAGAAAAGCAGACAGCAGCTGCAGGTCATATTGTCATCAATGATCTTATTGTTTTCTATATTTCTTTACAAGAAATCAGTGGGATTCTTGCATAAGAAGTTGGCTCCACCATTAGTCATCACGGCACATTAATTTGAATATAGCAACACAGCTCTTTCAGTATTATGTTGTAAGTGATGGCACATGCTTTATTTCTGCTCAGCCAAACTAGAGTTTTTAGAGCTATAGTATAACTCTATTTTTTTCCAAATGATATGGAAGATATTCACAATATTCAGATGATCAAACATTTGGAAGCATATATAGCAGCATATTGAGATGCAGCTCAATTTAGAAATGACACGTCAGGCTTAGATGAATACAGGTTGATAAATACAGCCTAGATAAATACAAATCCTATTGTTGAATGAGCAAAGAGAGGCACCCATCAAAAGGCAAGCATGTTTACATTGTTGTGAAGACTGGCCACTCAGCTCTAGCCTAGCGAGCGGCAGTCCCATCTTCCTATCCCCAAATGGTGTTCCTCCATCAGCCTCCAAGGTTAGGCCTCTCTTGTGAGGATACCAACATTTTGCCAGCAATGGAACTACGAGTGTGGCTGCTGCTAGGAAACTACAATTCACCCTCCAGTCAAAGCAATCAATGCTACAGTTATAGTCGACTGAACTAGTGTGGTGTGCTGTATGGACTCACAGACGTTGATCATAATGGGAAGCGTGTTTACATTGTCGTGAAGACAGGCCACTCAGATTCTGCTCACTCAAGAAGTTCACTGAATAGTCTTGATGAAAGTCACCATCTCCAAGTCCAACCTACCTCACCAAGATTGTTTGTGAGGGTAAAATTGGATAATTCTCTCACAGTTTGTGAGGGTAAAATTGGATAATTCTCTCACAGTTTATGTCAACCTAACCTGTATGACACCCTGATGTTGAAACGTTAGGGTACAAATGTGATAAAACAAGCCAAGCTTGTGGCGCTTTGTCATTGCTGATTTAAGACAACTCTGTTTTGCTTCTTCTTCCTGAATTCTTTAAAAAGAGTGAGCAGTGACCCACAGTAGTATGTAAACATTCATCTTCTAAACCAGGAGTGGCCAACCTTCCACCATTAGAGCCTCTACATTCTTAAGAGTTGTGTAGAGAAGTCAGAATCTTGGCAGCTGCAAGTGCTGATGGTGCTGCTAAAGCAGCTGGCACCTGCTGAAATGCTCTCACCTACACAACCGTTAAAGGCCCAGGAGCATTCAGGTTGAAAGCTTGGCCACCCCTGTTCCAAACCCTTAAAGTACCCATCAATTCAGAAGTTTAATGTTATCTGGCAGGACATGCACTTTCCCTTTCCTGCAGCAGTGTGGAAGCTACCATTTCCCCCCCCAAAGGGGGCTTTCCCCTCCCCATTACATTTGTCAACCTGCTGCTATCAGCCTTTACAGATGTAATCAGATGCATCAGACCTTACAGATGTAATACGAAGGCAAAGGACACACAAACGCAACTTCTGTTGCTGCAAAACTTATTTGATTTTATTTCAAAAAGCTCAATGCCATCAAGATAGCTGTATTTCCAAAGTTAGCTTGCAAGTAGGCCACTGCAAGAATACATGGCTTCATAATGGGCACAATGCACCAAAACAATGCACTTCTAAATTCTTGGCTTTTCACACCAAGTGTAGAATTGCTGTCCCAAGCTGAATGGTGGCAACTCTGTGTGTGTGTGTGTGTGTGTGTGTGTGTGTGTGTGTGTGTGTGCGCGCGCGCGCGCGCGCGCGCACTTGCGTGGGCAGCCATGATAGTCATTCCACTCAAACTTTCCAGGCAGTACCTTAACATGCGTGCCCCGATTATGCCAACGCCCCCAGCGTCAGCACGTTACACCCCTTTTGCTGCTGAATGGCTCAGTTTTGAAGCCAAATGGTACCGAGGGCGGGCACACTTTCACGCCTCCCTTGCAGTGTTTTCAGCGGTGATCACTGCTGAAAACACTAGGAGGTGCATGGAGGCTGCCCCCTCACCTGGAGCCCACACTGGTCACTCCATGTAAATTATGCTACTGGATCCAGGTGAGAATGTGAACTGCCTAGTGAGCCATTTTTGGTAAGCAGAACTGCACTGTGGAATGAACTAAACACTAGGGTAAAGTTCCCAACGCAGACGCTCAGACTTAGGAAAGTGGGTCATGGATGTTCTGAGGAGCATGCAAAAATTCACCAGACAGATCAACCAGCTCTGAAGATGGATGACACCCGGAGATGTTACAGTGTTATCTGGTAAAACTAATTATTAGAGGTCTTATCAGTTCAGACAGACTCCAATGCACATTCTGCTTCTAACCCCCTCTCCCTTGAAGAGCTTGTGCATTCAGATGCCAATTATTAGTTAAAATGAGAAAACTGGATACAAGGAAAGTTTAAGATAATTGTCTATACTAGTGGAAAATATTCACACAGCAAATGGAACTTGTCAAATTAACACAGCATACCCAGGTATTGGCTCTCTTTTGCAAAGCCCTTCTTTCTCACGGTACGTTTCTGACAGTCCAATCCTACTTAAAGATTGGCCGGCCGGCCGGCCGAGGCCATCTGCCCGATCCAGCACTCCGCCGCGGGCTGCCTACAGCAGGCAGCCCGCAGCAGAAACTCTACTCGAGGAAGGGGGTGCTCGTCCCCTTCCCCGAGTGTAACGGCAGCTAGGGCCAATAGGCCTCCTCGAATTTCTGCCAGCTATTTTGCTGGTGGAAGTCGGAGGCGGCCGTGTAACGGCCCAGCCGCCCTCCAGAGCCTGGCGGAGACCGGGATATGGCGGACGCCATGTCCCCGCCCCCGCCCGGCTGGGCCTATGGCCGCCCTCCCGGCTCCGCCAACCCGCCCCCCTGTCCGCCGACCGACCCACCCGCCTGCTGGATCCACGCTTACCTGGGTCAGGCGGCGAGCGGAGTCCTCGGCCGACGGAGTAGGGCAGGCCGGCCTGCCCTGCTCTAAACTAGTCAGCAAACGTGCTTTACGGAACATTTGCGACTACTTTGGACTATTCCGGGCAGCGGATCGCGAGGTCCGCCGCCCATAAGGTAAGTTGGATTGCGCTCTGAAGCTATTTGTAGAGCATCACTCTTCCCAATATCTACTTCTTTAAATACTTTTACTAGTTTTTAAATGTTTTCACAGCTCCTGCAATTTTATTGCTAGTCCACGTGCTGTTTATGGGGAGCATATTTTCGCATTTTTAAATAGTGTTGCGAACCAACTTTAGAATTTCTTATTAAAAGGCAGGGCAGAAACACTTAAATAAAATATTGGTCCCACTGGTCCTTTGCTCCAGACATCTATGACTGTAACTCTACCAGCTACACCTACATTGTGCCTGGAGGAGAAGAGCAAATGCACAGTTTCAGTTTCAGCATGAACAAAGGCCTCGGTGTGTGCATCCCAATTTGAACTGCTGTAAGAATAGCAATTCCATCTGGGTTGAGACAGAGACAAGACAATCCCTACCCTTCCTTGGAACGTTATATTGCCACAGACAAAGTGCTGGAGAACCTGGAAAATAGGAGACTTTGTTAGATCCCCTCAGCCTAGTTTTCCAAATCTGTGTACGTGTTTCTCTTTTCTGTGACCAACACTGGTTTATTTCCTTTTTAAAAACAAAACAAAACACCTGAATACCCTCAAAATTGAATCCAGCCAGTTCCATGTTTGCAGCACACAGAAAAGATACACCTGGAGATAGTATTTATAGATATGATCCCAAGAACTGTCCTTCTGGACATTCACCATTTCATTGGTTTACAAAGCTTTGGACGCACCTATGGCCCAAGCCTATAGTTTGTATACAATACTCTCTTCTCGCATAACATTTTTCCTACACTGGTGTAGGAAAAACCCCGTCTGCCCCAGACTGGGAGGAAAAAAATATAGTCTGCCCCAGCAGGTGCTTATGGAAGCTAAAATACACTGCGATTCTTGCACAACAGCATACACTTCCCATGGAATTCCTCCATGCACCTGTCTAAGGAAAAAATATCATGGGTGAAGCAACCCAAATTTAGTTCTACCTTACATAGATTCTTTTAGATGCTATTAATTGAAACTATCACTTTGACTGTATTCATATAAGCTCAGTCTATTTACCAGGGGCAGTCTATTTCCTGGTAAGTCACTGTCTCCATTCTTGCCTCTGGGCAATTCCTTATTAAAAATGTGTCAGCAACAAGTTACTAGATTCACCATTCTTCAGATACTATTCCCTAAACAGAGGTTTATATTAGCCAAGTATCTGGGTTGGGTTGCATCATGAATTGATTTTGTGCAAAATGGAAGTGCCTCCATTTGTGCAAGATAGGGCACAATTTTTGCCAAACCCCACTCAGCAGCCCCTTTGCCACATCCCTCCTTTCTCCAAAAGATTCCCTGATTCACAGGAGTGGACACAAGGGAGGACTTGGGGAGACTGCTATGGGGAAGGAAGGTGTAGGGAAATTTCCTTGCAGGAACTTTCTTCCACCCATGAGAGGATTCGGATATAACCTTCCAAACTGGGAAGTGTCTCTAGTGCCCATACATCTAAATACACACATGAACATTAAAGCACCTGGTAGCCTACCACTCATCACTTCACATGGAGGTGAGCCTCATCTGGAATGGATAAGAGACAGTAGGACAATGGTGCTTCCTTAGCATATCTATAGCCAAAATAACATCAAATTGTGCCAGACAGGCTACTATGAAGTACCAGTAAATGAATAGTGCACACAGCAGATGGGAGTAAAGCTGTCAGCAATATACAGTGTGTGTGTGTGGGGAGAGAGAGAGAGTGAGAGAGAGAGAGAGTGAATGAATAAATGAATGAATAGGATGTGTAACAAGTACATATTGTTATGTATGGATGGTGTAGTGGTTTGGGAGTCGGACTTAGACCTGGAAGATCCAGGTTCAAATCCCCGCCCAGCCACGAAGCTTCCTGGGTGACCTTGGGCCAGTCACTATCTCTCAGCCCCACCTACCTCACAGGGTTGTTGTGAGGACAAAAAGGAGGGGAGGAAATATGTACACCACTCTGAGCTCCTTGGAGGAAGGGTGGTATAAAAATGTGGAAAATAAATAATAAATAAAAATATTTTCATCTATGAATTGTTGGAATACTATTACGTACTAAATTTTAATGCTTAAAATGCCAAGGACAAAAACAGCATCCCTGAACTGTCTTAAAAACACATTTCATGTTATGAAACAATATAAAATTAGTTCCAAGTGAAATCCGAGAAGCTGTCCTCTGGTAGTAACTTGCAATTTTCCAAATATACTTCCCATTAAGTCTCTCAAACCATGCCTGCAAGTAGGTACTTCAGCACAAACTATTTCCAAGCATCAGCACAGCAAATAATCCAGCAGCCGCTTTTTAAGTGCCTATCAATCAGTGAAGCAACCTGACAAAATCATGATAGGCTCCTGTATTCATTTCAAGAACAGCCTCTGGCACAGGAAGAGAGATTCCTGAAAAATAAGGACAGGCTTTCATCGTGTTGTAAACGGCCCAGCCACCCTACAGAGCCCGGCGGGGACCGGGGTATGGCGGACGCCATGTCCCCATCCCCGCCTGGGACAGCTGGGCCTATGGCCGCCCTCCCGGCTCCGCCCAAAATGCTCCCCCGCCCGCCGGAGCCAAACTTCGGCCGGCCAAGTCCTTGGCCGGCGAAGCAGGGCAGGCCGGCCTTGTGCCAGCCTGCCCTGCTTGAAAGTAGTCCGCAGACGTGCTTTACGGCATGCAGGCATGCAGGTGGCAGATCGCTAGGTCCGCCGCCCGGAATTTAAGTCGGATTGCACTGTAAGACATATTATTACTACACCGAGTCTGACAGAAACCATTTTCCTCAGCTACTTCAATGCAGACTTTAAAGGGTTTCATTAGCTTACAAAGACCTTCTCAAATCACTATTCGAAGGCTGTTGCATATTGTAGTTAAGGATTCACTGTGTCCTTTTCCAGCAAACATATTTTCTCCCCCCCCCCTTCATCTTCTCCCTCCCTTTTTCTTTGCTTGACATTTGACCAGAGAAAGAGTCCTGTGGAAACTGAAAACCATCTCACAGCTTTGTTAGTTTTGATAAAGGTATTCTGCTACTGTTTGGAACAAGCCATTTGTTGTCAGGGGGCCATTGGCCAGACTGGGATGGGAGGGGGTGGGGATATCGGTGCTGAGTTGCACTGATATCCTATGCCCCTTCCCAACCCGGGCCAGCCTTACACGGCCTTCCCAGTTGTGCATCAGCTTCAGAGCTGGCGCACATCTGAGGCCCATTGGGATCGGCATCACACCAGGGGAAGAGGACGAACATCCCCTCCCCCCCCCCGAGGTGAGCCTGGCCTACGCTGGCCACAATCTGTGCAGGATGCAGCAGTCGGCTATTTAGGCCGGCTGTGCAAACTTGCACAGGATTGCGCCGTAAGTCACTTGCCACAAAGATATGTAGAATGTCAGGTGAAGAGTCTGTGCAATTATTTCACCAAACAGATCAGTATCTCTATGATAAGCATTCCAATTCCCAGCTGTATCATGAAGTGGTGATTTATATGAACTGTGTAAGACCCATGCAAGCCACGGAATAAGTTTCTCCATATCAGTGGCAGCAAGTTTTTTTGCAGCGAGTTCTGCTTCATGATAGTTCTGGGAGGCAAAGTGCTGATCTAGCTCTTAATCACCCCTAAACTAAATTTCTAGACTAGCTCTTAATCACCTTTATGCAAGTTAGGGTGTAATATTCTGGAACCTGCCTGTAGTATGTATTGCAGACAGGTAGACCACACTTTCACATTACATGTATATCAATCATTAGCAGTGGCATAACTACGGTGGAGCCCGAGGGGCAGGTACCCCAGGTGCAACACCAAGGGGGGGGGAATTTCCTAGCTCCAGGGGGCAATCCTACCACTAAAAGAAAAAAAGTGCTCGCAACATGAGCGGCGGTGGCAAAGATGGTAGGGTTGGCTGGAGCCGGGGGGGGGGGGGGGAACACAACTGGGGAGGCTGGGGCAATCTACCCTTTTCACCTCCACCAGTTGGGTTGCGAACTGCTCTGACCAGCCAGCCGCTTTTTTCTCTTTTTCCCCCTTTGCTGCGAGGAAAAAAAGTGGTTGGCTGCTCAGAGTGTATCACAACTCAGAAGAAACTGGCGGTGATGTCATCACAACCAATTACTTTCGGGTCTTCTGGTGCTCAGGTGGTGCCATCACAAGTGACCGCCCGGGCACTAGAAGATCCAGTTATGCCTCTGATCATATGTACAGGGTGTGTGGTCTGCTTGAAAGTACATGAAACTATGCTTTCATGCTCAATTCAGCAGGTCTCTAGCTCTGACGGTCATATGTTTTCGTGTTTTGAAGGATTAAGATTCAAACAATTTTGTTTTTAGCTGAATATTTTGATGTATCTTTATTAATTTTGGTGCAAGGATTTCAAAAATGCTGCTATTTTTGGCATAGCATCAATAGTTCAGTCACAATTTACACTACTCAGAGAGCTTGCAACCTCTTGCCGTGGCCACGTTTACCCTGGTGCAAAGGTGAATGACAGTGTTTCAATACCAACACAAAATGTAATGTAACTAAGAAAGTTTTGATGATACAAAGCCCCCAAGAGTACCATTGGAATCAGTGCCTCTGAATTGTATAAGAAACAAACAAACCATTTTTGTGTTACAACATTAATCGTTGCACCAAGCCTCACAACAGCAGATGGCTTGGACCAAAAGGACTGCAGACCCAGCAAATGCCTTCACTGTACCAAGGACCCTTTCTGGTAGTTACTAGTAACCTGCAATGCCTCTTCCATTTGTGCAACCTAGACAGATACTTGGCCTATTTGGCACAAGGATGGCATAAAGCAAAACTACCTCAAAGCAAGGAGTGCAAATCAGGTTTTGTAATCACTAGGTTTTCAGCCCCCAACACTCCAATTTCCTGCACAAGAACTGAAGTTCCTCAGTCATAACATGAGAACCTGATTCTACTCCATTCATGGGACAAATGCAACTACATCTTAAATTTGTTGCAATGGTTCCCTGAAGTTTATAAATTTGATTACTTTGAATGTGACTTTTAAAAAAAATGTAATTCTACCCAAAGGACTTTTAGACTGAAACACCCCTAGATCCATCACCATCTTACTTCATACCGCCAGGTTATTGCCAATGTCTCATTAGAAAAGCAGAGGCGACACACAACCTTAATATTAGGTATAGTTCAGAGAAGGTTAAGGTTTCCTGCTAGACATCAAAGGATGCCTGTGTTGTAAAGATGTTTTTGTTCTGGCTAGCATCAGGTTCTCAGCAGAATACCAGCTTATACAGAGTCAAAGCTATCACCCATGCCGGAAAGACCCAACACAGATCAATTATTAAAAATGGAACATTTCCAAGCATAGCGTCCCACTACAGAGAATGGTGCCTTTTCATACTTCTATGTCTGCTTAAAAAAAAACTCTAAAATGCATTATTTGGAAACAATCACAGTTCAGTCTTAACCATGACTGCTCACCATGGTCTAGTATCGATAGGGGGCTGGAAAGGGACTTTTTTTTTTTTTTTTGCTGGCATTTCTATTTCTTGCAAAGAATGTACAGCGTTAATGAGGGTGAAGCCCACACTGGGTGATGCACATTTGAGGGGTGACATGGCAGAGAAGCCCGCTGTAGTCAAACCCAATGTACCACCAAGTCTCAGGAGCTTTCTGCCGCTCTGAATCAGCTCCAAGCTGAGTTGGAGAAGCGGAAAGCAGTGAGCAAAGGTGATACACCCCTCAGGACCGCTACTGCTCGGTCTTGGTTTGGAGCCGAGCAAGCCAAGCCAAGCCGGAGTGGCTGAGCAAGGCTGATACTCCTCTCTGAGGGTCGTGTCACCCTTGTTCACCACCTACTACCGCTCCAACTCAGCTCAAAGATGAGTAGGCCGAATCTGATTGTCTGCCAAGCCAAACATAATGGGTGGTCACCGCCAATTACTTCCCCGTCTGCACACTCGGTGGGTGTCGCCACAGTCACCGCATCAGGTGCCCAGATGCACTGCAGTCAATACAGAATTCTTAGAAGAAGTCACTGGAGCAGTCATCACTATAGGCATGTTATCCTCATATGCAATGGCTCCCCCCACCCAAGCCTGTAAATTATTTGGAAGGTGGGATATCAATCATTTGAATAAACAGGAGTGTGGGGTCTTTTTGGGGGGGGGTTGAACTCAAAGTCCACAACAGTCATCCTGCATGCAGAATACATTGGACGTGTCTTAGTTGAACATTTAAGTTACAAAACAGCATATCAGATGCACAGTGATTTCATCTCATGTAGCTCACAATATGGGTCAGGAGTCCTGCAAGGTACTCCTGTTTGTCTGTATGTACAGCTACCATTTTAAGAAGGTAGCTCTTGGCAGAGAATGATAGCAGAGGCGGAAATGGACATGAACAGCACCGAGTGGTTTTGAAGCTCAAGACTATTATAGCAAAGTTGGAAGGGGGCAAAAAAGACTCAAAGCAGTCAAGATTCACGCCGCAATCCTGTGTAACTCTTGCACTGGTGTAACAGTAGATCCTCCGGTGTAAGGGCACTTATGCCAGTGTAACTTGTCGTATGCCGACGAACGCAGGATGGACCCCAGTGTAACCCCTCTCAGACGCCTCACATGCGCAGTTTGGACGCGAAACGGACACCGACACAACTCCGCCAGTGCAGGGGGCATTTAGACGCCCCTGGAATGCCCCCTGCACTGGCATTGTGCCGGTGTCCATTCTGCATCCTAACTGCGCATGTGAGGCGTCCAAGAGGGGTTACGCAGGTGTCCGTCCTGCATCCGGCAAGTTACACTGGCATTAGTACTCTTACACCAGGGGATCTACTGTTACGCTGCTTCAAGAGTTACACAGGATTGCACCCTCAGTCTACTTCATGTTTTGTCCAAAGCCACATATAAGGGGGAAATCAGCATTGCATTTTGTACTGGGTTCTGAATTACCATTTTTCTACCTTATGTAGAAAGGTAGCTTATGCAGCTACCAGTATCATTTACATAGACTTGCCATCGATTGATTTAAACAACATTCTGGTCCCTGTGGTGACACAGAGCCAGAACAGATTCTAGTAGATGATGGGTGGAGGAGCCAGGATAGATTTTGGCTTTTCAATCCTCATGACTGGTTACCAGGAAGAACAAGATTTCACTGGTCAATTCAATAAAAAAAAGATACTGGCTAGCCAACAACCCTACACATACATCTTCATATCTCCCACCCCCAGTTGCTTATTATTTCTGCTCCTATAAATTAAAATCTCACAGCAATATTTTCAAAGCAAACAGGAGGTACGAGTTAATTAGCAATATCACTGGAACCTCATAAAGTGACCTCCCACTGTTTTGTCACCTAGGTTTCCTTGACATATGCTGTCACAGACAAATTTCTGTGTGTGCAGGATGACTATCAGGAGGCATATAGCCCAGCACCTGAGAAGAAAACAATGTGCCTCTTTGTGATGGCCATTTTGCAATCTCTCTTATCTATTGTGAGCAAATACCCAAGAGTCCAGAATCAGGACTCCTTGTACCAATAACACGTCTGTTTGTGCATAAGGTATGCTGCATAAACATAAAGCCAAGCAACAAGCCAGGTGAACAAGCCAGGTGAACCAAGACTACAAAATGGGCAATTCCCAATGTCAAAATATTGGATAAACAACCCAGCTTCATATAACAATGTACCAAAAGACATGCATTGTATACAGATGGACAACTTTCAATCTTGTATGCACACACACACACACACACACACACACACACACACACACACACACACAGGAAGACTTGCAGGCCCACTGTCTTTTCCAACAGTGATAAAGCTCTTTAATTTGGAGCTGTGAAATATAAGGGCCAAATTTAAACTGTTTCATGATTTTTTGCGAAAGTGGGAGTCATTATTGTTAGCAGAGCTGTGGAAAAACTCAATCACAAAGTTACACAAAGCGTTTTATACATATACTGCAAAATAAAGCAAGAGAAGCAACTGGTCATGGCTGCTTTGGCAGGGAGTTTTAAGGAACGAAAAGGAAAAAAAAGCTAATGAGAAGCCTAATCAAAGTAGGAGAGAGCAACTCACAAACCATAAACTAGGAATTGAATTGGTAACAGTTTCCCCTACTGGTGAGGATTAACATATACAGACAGCTCTCAATTTATGCAGGGATTAGGTTCCTGAAAAGTCATGCGTACCGTATATAAAAAACCTGTAAACGAAAACTGGCTTTCCCATAGGAAATGAGATGGCATGGGGTTAGGGAAATGTTACATGAGCACTCACTTTGATGAATGGCAATTATGGAGAGAGGCTACTGGAAGTGGGACAACAAGGCTGTTGAGCTTGAACACCACCACTAGTTTAAAGCTCCCAGAAATCCATCTGAAAGCACATCAGCTCCCACCAAGGAAGCTTTTCCCATGGACTTAATGGGAGGCATGTATCTGCTTGACCTGATCTATTTACAGGCTCTTGAAACCCCAGATCTTGCCAATGACACTTTCTTGGGAAAAGAAAAGGGGAGGGGAGAGTGAATATGCTGCCACTGTTAAAGCCTGATCTGTTATCTCAAATCTGTTTACCATGTCAGTGGCTCACTAGCCTGGGCTGGGCTAATCAAGATCAGGGCTGGGGAATCCTGGAGGGACTAGACTCAGTTCTCGGGACCTCTGGTTCCTGAGGCTGCCTTCGCACCACCATCACAGCTGCCTTTTGTGAGTTTTCCAGGCATAGTCCATTCCAGCCTGCCTACCAGCCAGTTAAGTCCCTCCAGTATTCAAGTAGGAGCGTGGGAGGCTTCACAGCTTTGAGTAAGGGTGGGGGAGGAGACTCATTCTTGGGTTTAAGAACAAAAAAAAATTCTCCCTCAGCAACTAACTAGTGCAAAAGAGCTGGGTGACTTTTCTTTTTTACTGGTTCAGAAGCTGAATAGAATTGACCTACCCAATCAGTAGCTGTGGCTGTAACAAACCTTCCCAGGAGCCTGCTGCAAGCTGCCCCTCCCCATTATCGTGTTTGCCAGAAGTTCACCTCTCCCCTCTGATGCACTTCACAGAGTCTCCCCCTTGAACCTCAAGGTGAGTAATAGTGGCCCAATAGTGACCCAAACATCAATTTGTATCAGGCTTCAGAGGGAGCTATTTGTGATCCTTGCACTAATCCTAAACATGCCATTTCAAAAATGAGCCCACACAAATTGCACTTCCAGTATCAATTTGTAAATTGCACTATTTCAAAAATGGGTAAATTAAGACCGCGCAAATTGAGAGCTACAGTTACCCAGACCCACTGTTACTGTGCATATCTAGCTCACAAGCTATCACTCTTCTAGCAATTGTTGCCCCTCCATACATAGAAACAATGTAATGTGAAAAGCATTAACACAGATTTCACCAGAGAGCAAATCCACAGAATCTGGAAATCATGGCTGAAGCTAAAAATGAATTCAACATTCCACCACCTCCGTTACATCTTCTGTTTTCCAGAAAAATGTATTATGTACTTAAATATTGTTGTAGCTAATGCTTTGAAGAGGCCATTTAAGAATCATAACTTTTTCTGCCCACCAGTTGTATAAAACGTTTTCTGGACATCTGATGGACGAGGGTAGAGGAAGAGCCTACATGTTTAAAAATTCACAACACTTTTTTCCACATTCAGGAATTGTTCTGTATCATAAAAAAAAACTCCCACTGAAAGTTCTGATGACATTAACCCTAAAAAGATTTCCTACCCTCATAGGATCAGTCACGTTTTTAACCACAAGATACTGTACTCCCCCCCCCCCCAAAAAAACCCCACAGCTTTTTGTTCTTTCCCCTCAAGTTGCCCTGGCCTTTCGGTGTCACTTCTCTCAACTTCTTCATTTTTCTTCTCTTTCAAGTTCTTCTTTTATGTGCATGATTTTACATAGTTTTTCATTTAGCCAGGAAAGAATAATACAGATCTGATTCTGGGATTTTTACCAGGCTCTTCTTGAGAATATAAGATCTTCACAGTGTCAACCTTATATCCTGCCGTGCAGTCTCAAAATGTTTGCTCTTTCCGATAAGATAAATTCCAGCATGGTAGAGCCCTTTGAAGAAAATCTCCTGTCTAGCCACTTAAAAAAAAATTACCCAAGTATAGTTTAATATTTATATTGTGCAATTAAGCCAAGTATCGGTAACAATCTATTATAACATCCGCAGCTTATTTGTCCTATGACAGAAAGCTTGAGTACAGACAGACAGTGCAACAGCAGCATCTCAGCAAAAGTTATAAGAGGCAGTATGGTCAAGCAGACAGAGTCCAAGGCTCACATCTGGAAATCTTGGATCAAAACCCCATCTCAGACAAAAAAAAAAAAAACTCTGGCTTGCAGCGCAATCCTAACCAACCTTCCAGCACTGGTGCAGCCACAACGCAGCCCCGAGGTAAGGGAACAAATATGCTCCCTCACCTTGAAGAGGCCTCCATGACAGCCCCTGCACCGCAAAATGCAGTGTGTGCCCTATTGGCAGAGCTACATTGGCACTGGAAAGTTGGTTAGTATTGGACTACCGAGGAAATATAGTGAGGTTTTAGGATGGGCAGCACAATCCAGTTTATTTACTCCCATACAATGGGAGTAAAGGGTTAATGTCTTCCTCTTTGATGCTGCAGGTTCCATTCCAGATTGGGACCCCACACAGCCCCAAATCAAGCAATAGGCATATAATCTAGCTTGGTTCTAATTATATATATACATACACACATTATATATATACACACACACACACACACACACACACACACACACACACACACACACACACACACAGGAAGAGTAGACATAAGAGTAGACATAAAAATTAAGCATTCTTAAAGGAGTCCGTCCCAGTTCCCACCCCTATATTTGCACAACTCACTGATCCAGGCCTGCCTACTGAACTCTGCTGTCATATAGAGAATCACTAAGCAATCTTCTCAAAAGACAAATACTGCTCTGCTTTAGGGTAACTGAATATAAAGAGAATACTGTAATTGCCAGCTTCCAACAGAGATTGATAGATAGGAAGACCAATGCAGTAATTCATACAGAGAATAAGTGGGCACCTTCCTTTGCAGATGGGTGCCTTGGACGCATAGCTGCATTATTTACATTCCATATTGGGCTCTAGCAGTTTTGTAATGGTTCCCCAGTATGCCCCAATACACAGTAAGAACCAATGCCTTGGTTAGTGTCACAACAAATAGAAGTAACAATTTGCCTGAAAGGCAAAAACATTTATGGAATGCTTTATTGTAATTCTGGGGAAAGGCAACCTTTTAATTCAGACTTTCTGGTGTACAAGCTATATGCAGAACTCCTGTGCTTGGTAGTCTCTTTGCTCACAGAGTAGAAACATCTGCTGCAAACTAGAAACAGGGCATATTTATTAAGCGGACAATCTGCCAGAGAACAGCCCAAATCAATATAATACCTGCAACTAGAGTTTCTATCTGACAGCGTCAGTTCAAATGCTGCATGGACAGTTATGGGGGGGGAGGGGGGAGAGAAATTCAACTTAAAAAAATAAAACCTTTGCAAGAGACGTTTCTCTGAGCAACTCATAACTTGGCCAGCTTTAGTTAAGAAATCACAAGGACTAATCAAAACAAAAAGTTGGCAATTCTGCACATTCTGCAGGTTATATGGCTGCAATCCTATCCACACTTACCTGGGAGTAAGTCCCATTGACTATAATGGAATTTACTTCTGAGTAGATACTCATAGGATTGGGCTCTATATCTATGAAAAAGATGCCTCAAAGACTTTCAGAAAGGGCTTCTAAATCATGTTGGCTTCCCTAGTACCCTTCTGCTTCCAAGCTACTTTTTAAAAATTGGTTTATTGGACAAGACAAAGCTTCTCTTGCTGCGATGACCTAGTTTTTGTGACTCTCTGCTGAAATTTGCTTCTAGAAGTTTAACACTTGCTGCCTTACAGGAGGCCACAATTAAACTCTCAAATTATAAAAAATAATAATTTTAAGTAGCTTTTAAAAGTTATCCGATATCTGTGCAAGATTATTAAAATTATAAAAACATAAACCAGTCTCTTTCTCTGGCCAGATAATAGTCTCTAGAACCTCGTGATAGCAGTTCTGCTGGTGGAACAAACAGGTTAGGTTCTCTCAGTGACCAGAATGTAAAATCTCTTCGAATACAGGCCATACTCTTCCTCTGAAGACCTCAGAATGAGTGAAATAATCTTAGTAGATGTCTGAGGAACAAGAGAGAGGAGGATTTGCGGTGTCAAACACATTACATCATGCTTTGAAGCACCATGTGTACAGATGGCAAAAGAGGATGAAAAAGAGGATTTGGAATGGAGGAAAGAATACATATTCAGTTAGGGATTTCGCAAGGACAGTATGTTTAAATCTATAAAAACATCCACCTCTCATTCCTTTAACCCAGGGGCGGGGAACCTTTTCCCTGGCGAGGGCTGTTTTAAATATTAGAAATTTGCTTGAGGGCCGGCCGTAAGGCCGGTCGCCATTTTTATTTATTTATTTATTTAATTTTTGCCCCCGCCCCCCATCGGCCTCCGGAGGCTCCGCGCTCACCGTCCGAAGCCGCCCCCGGGTCCACGTATCACCTCCAGCGTACCATGTCAATGAAGGCAAGAGGGCAAGAGCTTGCCCTCATCGGCGTGGTACGCATGTGCGAAATGGCCAACGGCCTGGTGAGAAGGGGTCGAGGAGGCGGCCGGGGAGGACATGCAAAGGCCCTCTCCCGGCCTCCGGAGGTGATGCGTGGACCCGGCGGAGCCTCCAGGGGCCGGTTGGGCGGCCTCCCGGCAATCTCTCCCGGGGCCGGACTGGATGGCCTCGGGGGCCTGTTCCGGCCCTGGGGCCGGAGGTTCCCCACCACTGCTTTAACCCTATAGAACCAAGCACAAAAAACAAACATCTTCTAAGATTTTTTTAGACTGCGATCGTTGTACAGTATCACAGTTCATTTTCCCTGGAATGGCAAATGATACATGTGTTTTCTTCCTACTCTTCCACAAATATCTTTCAAAACTTAGGCTACTTCTGATCCATGGTTAAAGGTCAAATACAGAACCCTTTAGCTTCAGAGTTGCTTATCACCAGGAGGCAATTCAGTCATGTGACCTCCCAGCAAAGCAAAATAATATGCCCCAATCCACATACCTGAACACAGGTGTCCCTGACTTTCATTCTATTGAAAACAGCAGCTGAGAACTCAGCAATGTAAACTCAAACAGAAATTTTTACTCATACAGTCTATTATTATTATTTCCAGTATTTATATACCGACTTTCTTGTCATTGGATTTCTCCTTTAACTTTAATTCAAGGCAGTTTACAATAGGCAGGCAACATTAACAATTACCAATAGGCTGTTAATCTAAACTAAGAAGCCATTCAGTTCCCATCGCGGTCAAATAAGTGCGTGTGTTTTAATACATTTTTAAAAGTTTACACTCTGCTTTGGACACTTTCATGAAAAAGTAGTTATGGATGTATGGAATGCTCTGGTCAGACATGGTGATGCATTAGTCACCCAAGGAAGCTGGCCATCTAGCTGAACTTTTCCTAGGACACCTCCCCTCTAACATTTGGTACTATGTGCTCAGATACTCTGTTATACACTCTGTTATGTAGGTCACAGGTCTGATGCCGTATAGTTGACAAATATGGTGGTTCTGCATTAAGTAATCTGTGTCACACTGGAAATCATCACTATCATTGTAAGTTTTCAAAAAGCAGCCATCTTCCCAAGTTTTTCAGGCTACCCAAGTGAAGAGCTTACTATAAAATGTGTTCTTCCTCATTAGTCCTCCCTTTGAGCGCAGGCATCCCTCCATTAGGCGACTTACCTTTCCCTCAAATCTGGCTGTGCCTCCAAGTGGCACCCGGATATTCCTTGGAGGTAGGGTAAATGCTGGTGCTTCTGTTGGAGTAGGAGATCTTAGAGAGGAGTGGTCCAGAGTCAACGTGGCTTTGGAGATCCTAGTAGTTGTCACTAGCTTCACGTCCCCCATGTTAAGAGCTTCAAAAGCAGAGGAAAAACAAGCAAGTACAAATATATCAATTACTGTTTCTACAAGACTATAAACAAAGCCATGGGTATGATACAGTTTGAAGTAAATCTCAAGTCCCATGTATGTCAATTGGAGAACCGAACATGATGCATGATGCAGACTGACAGACAATAGTCTTTCAGAAAGTTGAAGATGGTTTGGCAGAGGCATTGTTGCTCATAGTTCACACACACCCATTTGTTTTGCACAGCTATGACCAAAGAGGCTCTGTAGGTTTTAGAAGCACTGCAAAATCTTATTGATCAGAAATCGCAATGAAACAAGAAAAGTACATTTGTGTCCATTATGGGCAACAGTTCCTTCTATAAGAACAAGGAGAAAACAGAACACACTCCTATTCAGTCTTCTCCTTGTGTGTGAAAATGTGGGGAAATTACTTAAAATGGAAGAACCATAAAATAGAGACCACAATATGTTCGGGGTTTTTTAATTTCAAAAGGAAAAATCCAGCAAACTGAAAAAGAGCCACAGTGATAATCAATCACAGCACCTTAAGAGCTACTTGCAACAGTAATAAATATAATAGTCTAGACAAAATGTGTGATTTTTAAAGCAAACTGTCTCCGTTTTATATGGCTTTCCTGGATAATGCAGACAAGAATTAACTGTACTATAAACAGTTTTGCAACAGCAAGTCTCACAATGGGAAGAGGAAATGAACCACAAGCCTAGAATTATGATGAGTTACTCTCCCGTTAATTCTGTATACTGTACACCGATTCCAGAGAATGTGATGACAACAATCAAGAAGGCAGTTTCATTTTAGAACCATCTATGCAGCTGCACACAGAGAAAATTAGATTTTCTGTTTTAAAAAATGTCAAGTCAGTCTTGTCATATAATTCCTTTTAAAAAATAACCAAGTCAAACATTATATGAATCTGTATTACCCTGATCAGGTCACTGGTTTATCTATATCAGTATTGCCAATACAGACCAGGATTTCAGGATTTCAGATATGGATTCTCTCTGTCCTACCTGAAGATACCTGGGATTGAACCTGGGACCTTCTGCATACAAAGCAGGTGATATGACACCGAGACATGACCCTTCAGGCGCCCAATCCTATCCAACTTTCCAGCACCGATGCAGCCACAACAAATGTTCCCTTACCTTGAGGAGGCCTCCATGACGACCCACCACCACCATAGGATGCAGCACACGCCCTGTTGGCACTGCTGTATCAGTGCTGGAAAGTTGGATAGTATCGGGCAGGGATGTATCTAAGTAACTAGGTCGCGAGTGCGAGTACAATCATTTTTGCACGAGTCTGAGTCCAAGTACGAGTCAATGCCCAAAATTTTGGGCGAGTACGAGTCAAGTGCACATCATTTTTCCTCGAGTACGAGTCGAGTGCAAGTAAGGCCAAAACCCACGAGTCACAAGTCGAGTCACTTTGGGGCAAATGGCTTTTTTCCCCCTGAAAATGGGGTGGGTGTCTGTGTGGGGTGGGTGTCTGTGTGCCTCCGAGGCTTTTAAAGCACCCACTTGGCTTACCCTATACCCTTCCCCTCATCTCTCAGTCTTGTCACCACCCATCTGGTTCGGGAAAAACAAGCATGTCTACATTCAAACCATTTATTATTCCCTCCCTGCCCCCTCCCCTTGCTGAGCTGAGCATCCCTTGGGCTTGGAGTTTTGGCCAAGGAGGAGGAACCGCTGCGGCAGCTTCACCTTCCCTCACTCCTCCCCACCCCTCGCGCTCAGAGTTGTGGCCAATGGCGAACAGACGGCAAAAAAAGGGAAAAACTCTGAGCCAGGCTTGTTTTCCCACCCCCTTGAAAACCCTCCCTCTCTGCTGCCCTCCTCCTCAGAGGTCTCCACTGCGCCTGCCTGCCTGTCTGTGTTGATGCCAGCCATTAAAGGAAAATGACTCGGAAATGGCAAGTCGTTACCCCCACGAGTGCAAGTCAAGTACGAGTCCCGTGGGTCACGAGTGCGAGTCAGTGGGTCACGAGTACAAGTACGAGTACGAGTCAGGGAAAAAGTGGCTAAGTCATACTTGCGAGTCGAGTCATTTGACTCGAGTTCCCATCACTGGTATCGGGCCCCAAGTGCAACAGTAAATTCCCCCACCGCCAGTTAGATACCACTTGCGCCTACTTAGTTAACCCAAACATATTAACCCCTTTCTGACTCACTTATCCTTGTGGATCTCAGCCTCAATCATTCCCAGCCACTAATGGTTGTTCTTTCCACCAGCTTTCAACAGCCTTTTTCAATTCCAAGCAATACAGGAAGTGGTGACTGTGGCTACTAGAAGCATCTTGTCTATTATAACAGCAAGTTTTAAAAACATTAAAGGAAACCAAGGTTCAAAATAAATAAAGCTTCTGTTGTGCAAATAACTATTTTGACCTGGCAACTAGACAGCTGCACGTCTACAAAGAAACCAGTGGAACTTACTATTTCTGTAACACTGGTGGGACATATAAAACACCCTTTGGTTTAAGGCCAATGAATATTAAGGTGCATAAAATTTTATCTTTCCTCCAAAAAGCATGAGATATTACAAGCTAAAGTGATCATTTCAATTTCCACAGCATGTAAACAGTGAAGATTTTATATAGTCTTGCGTACATGCTGCCTTTCAGATATGCAGACGATACCACCCTAATGGCAGAAAGTGAAGAAGAACTAAAGAGCCTCTTGCTGAGGGTGAAAGAGGAGAGTGCAAAAGTTGGCTTGAAACTCAACATTAATAAAACTAAGATCATGGCATCTGGTCCCATCAATTCCTGGCAAATAGAAGGGGCAGAAATGGAAGCAGTAACAGATTTTACTTTTCTGGGCTCCAAGATCACTGCAGACGGAGACAGCAGCCATGAAATTAAAAGACGCTTACTCCTTGGAAGGAAAGCTATGGCAAATTTAGACAGCATAATAAAAAGCAGAGATATCACCATGCCAACAAAAGTTTGTATAGTCAGGGCGATGGTGTTCCCAGTAGCAATGTATGGTTGCGAGAGTTGGACCATAAGGAAGGCTGAGCGACAAAGAATAGATGCTTTCGAACTGTGGTGCTGGAGAAGACTCCTGAGAGTCCCTTGGACTGCTAGGAGATCAAATCAGTCAATCCTAAATGAAATCAACCCTGACTGTTCCCTGGAAGGACAGATACTAAGGCTGAAACTCAAATATTTTGGCCACCTAATGCGAAGAGAGGACTCTCTGGAGAAGACTCTGATGCTGGGAAAAATTGAAGGCAAAAGGAGAAGGGGAAGGCCAAGGATGAGATGGTTAGACAGCATCACCGATGCAACGAACATGAAAATGAGCGAACTCAGGAAGATAGTGGAGGACAGGAAGGCCTGGCGGGATATGGTTCATGGGATCACGAAGGGTCAGACACGACTTAACGACTGAACAACAACAACATGCTGCCTTTACAAAATCAGGCTCCATGCATGCACCCACATTTTGCCTTCATATTACAGCTCAACATTAGGTTGATGGGATGTGCCCAGGCACATTCAACAGGTGAAGCTTTTCCAGCAACTTGCTAGCAATACACCTGATGAAAGTCTGCCTGGTGCACCTCTACAAAGTACATTGCATTGAGAAACATTTAAAACCTTAAAAATCATTAATGGCACATCTACAAACAGAAGAGATTCCATTGATTCATTTCAACTGATCTGTGGAACTCAATTACTCTGGATAAAGTAGTGACATCTTGATGATGCTGATCAAATTCTTGCTAAGGTGTGCAAATTAATTTCAAATCCTGGTTAAGTTTAGAAAGTATTAACTAGATCTGTGCCTGTGTACTGCTAGTATACAGAAGGCCTATAAAAAGGGAAAGGAGGACGACATTTTCTATCAAAGAGTGGAAGAGAGAGGAAGCCCACAAGTCTGCAGCCCACTGCTAATCTTATAGCCATGTTAAGTGTTTGACAGTACTACGGCTGCATAAACCTCAAGTTCTCTTACATTTGCACACAAACTCATCACGAACAGTAACTTGGTAATTAACTATTTGACAATCTATAATTAACACATTCCAGAAAAATACCCAGGGGAAAAAATATAAACTTTCAAAAATCATTTTATACATTTAGAGTCATAAAAAAGAAAGTTGAGAATATTTTGATGAACTTCAATACAACAGAAAAGTTTGACTTTCACTGACCATGTCATAGGTGCAATAGCCCCAGAAATGTACAAAAACAATTTACAGCATCAAGTGTCACTTCGCCCTCCATCAGCTGACATATTCTAAGAGGATCGTCAACAATTCAGAAGTTAATAATTAACTTTGTGCAATCTTGTACTTAATAACAGGCAATTCTAGGCAAATATTGATTAGTCCTTTCTGTGACAAAAAAACTGCACTGCAGAATGGAGAGGGGCGACATTCATTAGAAAAAAATTAAGTTTCCCTTTTTGCTTCACCTGTAAAGCGAGTCTGAGATCACTGCTGGATCCTGTTCACAGGTTTTGCGACTTTCCCCGGAAAGTAGACAATTCACTTTAATTTTTCCACAGACACGTATGCTTGGAATTGCTTCTGTACAAGTAACAAAATGCTACTTCGCCCTTTGGGCCATGCCCAGGCCAGTCACAAAACCCAGAAAGAAAATCTGCAGTTGTGTGTTCAGCGTCTCCTCCTCCCTCTGTCCCAAAGCCCCAGGGCTTTTTTTCTGTGCTACTGCATGTCTCATCATGAGGAATGTCAAGGTTCTGCAAGTGCAGGTTGTTAATGCTAAGTTATTAAAGAGGTAACACTAGGGTGAAGACAAGCTTGCCGAGGCCAGAATGCTTCCCTGGGATAGAGTCTGGCTTACAGAGAAGAATGTAAAAGGCACCTGGATCCCACGTCTAGTTCTCTGTGACAACTCCACATTCTATAGAAAAGATTGCTGCCCTCCACCCATCAAATGCTAACTAAAAAAGAAAGGCACAGAATTTGTATTTTTGTTGCATCCCACCTTCCTCAAGGAAGTACAGGATGGCATACATGGGTCCTCCCCCTTCTTTTATCGACCAAACAACCCAGTGTTAGACAGATAAATTGACAGATCCTAACAGTGCAATCCTATACACCAGCAGTTTGAACGCTGCAAGTCGTTGCCCCCCCCCCCGACAGCAGCAACAGCACTCCTGGGATCCCACCACTGGTGAGAGGAAAAAAGGGGGTTCTGGAAGGGGCGCAGCACCCTCTGTGGGCCTCCTCGAACCTCAGATCGGCTTCCTGAAGCAATTGAGAAACCGGAAGTGGGTTATTCCGTCGTGCATACTGGTATATGTGAATGTAAAGCAGGGCTTTCCAAGCTTCTGTTGTTGTATCACCTGTCGCAGATATCACAACTATCATCAGAGATATGTACATGGGTGGGTGGTCTGCCCCATAGTTGAGCTTCACCCTGCACCTTCCTTCCCCAAACAGTAGCTATTTTGAAGGGCAGCTACACAGCCACACCTTGCCCATTGGTGCACCACTGCCCCAGTCACCTCACCTCTGCTTCCAACCAAGTCAGGTCAGGCGGGGCAGCGCCATGTGGTCACCATGACAGTTGGGCCAAGTACCATCTGCCACACTGTGAAGGACCACTAGTGGTATTTGTACCACTTGTCAAAAAAAAAAAAAAGCACACTTCTAAAGTAAAAAGGACAGAGAAACATTGGAGAGGTGCTTATATGCCTACCAACAACATTACCAAGCCTGTTGCCCCAAGGACACATGATTGTTCTCTGGCAAATGTAATCCAATGTTTAAAGGTAAAGGTATCCCCTGACAATTAAGTCCAGTCGTGTCCGACTCTAGGGTGTGGTGCTCATCTCCATTTCAAAGCCGAAGAGCCAGCGTTGTCCGAAGATGCCTCCGTGGTCACGTGGCCGGCATGACTCTCCTTGCCGCAGCGCGTAGCATGCAGCTGGAACACAGAGCGCTGTTTACCTTCCCGCAAGCGGTACCTATTTATCTACTCGCATCGACATGCTTTGGAACTGCTAGGTTGGCAGGAGCTGGCCAAGCAACGAGTGCTCACCCCGTCGCGGGAATCGAACTGCCGACCTTTCGATTGACAGCTTATGGTTCAGCGGTTTAGCAGCCCCCAAATCCAGCAATCCTTATTTGCATCCTGTTCCTTGGAAGAGGAGACAGGAAATCTTTGACAATCCTTTGCATTCTGTGTAAGAGATACACAATATCTATCACAAAGAACACAAAGAAGATTTTTGCCAGAATTCTGGTATCTCTTATTCCAATTCAACCCCCCCTTTTTTTAGAATGCTATGTTTTTGCAGAATAGACCCGATACTTCTACAATGTTTCCTATTTTTGGAGTTATTTGAGTCTGAAATAGAAATTACTCACAAGTTCATCACTGAAGTATTTTGTCTCTCAATAACATGGCACACAAGAATGAAATTCCCTAAGGACACGTAAACATTTCTGACTTTCAATGAACACCACCAGTCCAGAGTATTGATACTCCTACATAAGCTGCAGCACACTAACAGTGCAATTCTATGCACACTGTCCAGGGAATAAGCTGCACTGAAGGCAGTGTGACTTTTTTTCCACGAATAAACCTGTAAAGGATCGCACTGTTAGTTACCAACATCAGAGTATTACACTCAATCCTGGAACATGATCTGAAGACATATCAGACAGCACAGGAGGTTTAGCTCTGGTCACTGCCTGAATGGGAGACTGTGAACCCACATGTATACTGCCTTGAGTTCAACTGTGAAGGAAGACAGACAAAATAGTAAGAGGAGAGTTCGCTTGTAAAATAAAAGAAAACTCTAACACTACTACACCTGAAATACACAATTCATGAAAAAATGCAAATCACCCATTTTAAAAGCCACCTCTATCTCTCTCAGGAAATTAGCTCAATTTCTTCCCAATCCTCACTAGAGGATTAGTTTGTACACTGCTAGCTCTCATGTTTTGTTAATAAGTTTGCATTTACAGTTCCAGGGAGATGAACAATTTCAAGCTTTGAATTCCTTAAGAGACTGAGTAAGAGCTCCTTGAGCATGCTATCACCCAAGGAAATAAGTTAACAACCACAATCAACGTGTACACCCTGGTTGGTTATATAACTGGGCATTTGAACAAATCTGTTTTTCTCTTTGAAAGCTATAAGGAATGCATCGCCTTTTCTATTCAAATCAGCATTCTTGAAAGGCAGATTATCCACCCCAGCCCAGCCGCGCATAATTTAGATTACAGTGTCTCCAAACAAAGTCTACCATAACTGTAGTTGCAACAGAGGACCACGGTGCATCATCCATACAAAAAGAAAAATGAAACAGACCCAGACGCACAACATAATGATGCAGTTAGGCAGCATTTACCGTATCGATTTCTCCCACTTAATCCTTTCTAAAAAGCACACAAATCCCTTACAAATTCTCTCACAGTATGACCCATAATCTCTATAATACCGAGACAGACGAAACGTATTTCAAGCATTTTCTGTCAGGAAACTCTCCCCCTTCCCCCCACCCTTCCCAGTCTGCCACTCAACAGTATTCTACATGCAGAATAAAGGCAGGAAAAGAAAAAAGATTAAGTCTAACTAGCTCCTCTCACCGTAAATTTCTCACAGGAGTTGAATATGTACCGACAGCTTCCTACATAGCTGTTTAATTACTTTATGTTTCCTTTGCCCAGGTCAGAGAAAGAAGTGAGAGAGGGAGCCCAGATGCAGTCGGAGCCTGCAAGTTGAAAAAGAATGTCTTTGACTTCATTCCAAGGGTGTTGCAACTCCACACTTCATAGATTTCTACCAGGTCCAGCCACTTTTACCCAGTTTCACGTTATCCACAGCTGCTGAAATTTGTATTTTTATGCTTTTGTTTTGTTCCTGAAGGAGGGCAGGGAAAGCAAAGCACACAAATATATCTATTTGTATATAGCTAATGCTGATATTTACATTTAAAAGGGTCGACTATTTTAAAGAGACCAAGACAGCAAAATGCAGAAGCCCCTCATCTTAAGCAAGTATATCTCAAGATAAATCAGTACACAGGATGCTATGAATTCACCGGTAACTCATTTTCCCAACTGGTTTGCATCCAGAGTTAGAAGGAGCGGATTCTGAAGGGACAGGATTCCTGTCCCTTTAAGAAGTAGTTAGAAGAGGTACAGCTTCTCTCATCCTTGCAGGACAAGCTATACCTGCCAAAACCAAGCAGATTTGTATATCCTCTGTCTACAGGATTAACAATGGCAGAGTCATCTCACCCAAAAAAAAATCAGTAACACTGGTCTACCAAAAAAAAATTTTTTTTTTCTGGCCTGAACTTTTGCAGCTGTTTTAGACTGATTTCAGGGTGCTGATTCCAAATCTGATCTCAGATTTGCTTTATCACATCTCATTTTTATGCTATCGGCATACCCCATTTTCATTGATTTTACCCGAAATTAACTCTTTGTCACTTATGATTGCAAGTTGTTGCGAGTCAGTGACTGCTTTAGTGTTAAAATATAGTGCTGTATTTTTAGGGTAGTGTGTTTATAATATCATTTTATGTAGATATCCACATTTATTTAATATTTTCCTTCTGCAGGGGCGTGATCTAACAATGGCTACAACAGGGTTTTTCAACCTGTGGTACGGGTACCCCTAGGGGTATGCGGACCTCTTGCTGGGGGAACACCAAGCCGTGCCCCTTATCTGCCCCATCAGAAGCTAATTAAGTGTTAATTAACATGGATTTTAAATTGTATTTTCAGAGCCCTTCTATCTCTCTGATTTGGGGCTTATTTTGTACTTTGGAAAATGTACTTTGGTGGGGAGGGGGAGGGAGGAGCTGATTTTGGGAAGTGTGACTTGGAGAGAAAAAAAAGAGATCCTTGTATATGTCTGTCTTTCACACACACACAGTTAAATAAGACATTTTTTCACATTTAAAATTTTTAGTGCTTTTTTACTTAACTATTAATTACTTAATTAATTAATTGATTACTCCAATTAATTAGCAGTTAATTAGCAGGAGGTACTTCAGAAAATTGGACCGTGATAAGGGGATACCCGGGCCTCCAAAGATTGCGAACCCCTGGGCTACAACATCAGAAAGAAGGAAATGCAGTAATGACCCAGATATCTTCTGCTACATCTGTGCACTTTGCAGAATTAAAGGTGCAACATCAATACCTTTGTCAAGAAGGTTTATCTTGCCTACTTTAAAGTATGACATCAATGATATGATGAGCATAAATTTGCTGTTTTTCATTGATTTTATCAAATGCAATATTTGATATCTCAAAAACCTGATGTGATAGACAAAAACTGATGCCAGATTTTGAATCAGTGCCCCAAAATTACCTTAAAACCATTGGAATCCCTTATGCCAGAAAAAGTGTGTTGACCAGTGTAATCCATCCCATTGATATATAAAACAGGTCAACAAAGGATACATAGGAAGAAACAATACAGTAGTTTAATTCAAAAGTCCCGCCTCTATTGAATTTATATTCCTCTTCCCCCCCCCACAGGGGGGACCCTTAAGATGATACAACTGCAAGACTATATTTATTTTTTTATTTATTGTTCACATTTTTATACCGCCCTTCCTCCAAGGAGCTCAGAGTGGTGTACATATTTCCTCCCCTCCTTTTGTCCTCACAACAACCCTGTGAGGTAGGTGGGGCTGAGAGATAGTGACTGGCCCAAGGTCACCCAGGAAGCTTCGTGGCTGAGCGGGGATTTGAACCTGGATCTTCCAGGTCTAAGTCCGACTCCCAAACTACTACACCATCCTGGCTCCTGCAAGATGCAGGAAAAGCTCAGCCTTGTCTGACATACATACTGGTTACCTTAGAGACAGAGCGATTCACCGACTAGCATGCAGGACTAGAGCACAAGGAGTTTAAAAAAGACCTACTTTATAATCTGGGCCCTCATCCTTTTCCATTTCCTACAACAGGCACCTTTCTCAATTTCCTCTCAGCCCACAGGTGTACACATTTAACTCCTGCTGCATATATACACCCTTGGGTAAAAATGCCTTCTTAAGATTACCTGCTACAACTTGGGGAGTCTCTTTTTGTAACCTGGAACAGATTCCTTTGAAACCTGCTGCTGAATGTGTCATGGCTTCAGTCATGACTTCTTCCCACCTGTATTTTCTTCCAGTCTTGCTATTTGCCCTCTCCCCACCTGCTGTACTGAGCAGGGTTGTAAGTAACTGTTTTTTGCCAAGGTGGAAATCCCAAGCCCATTCCTCAGACAGCAACACTTCCCAAGGATCACTGGGAAGAAGAAATCACTGGTAAACCTTGGCTTTAGCACCAAAAGCCACAAATGCATGCACTTTAACGATCATTCAGGAATCTCCCCCAAAGCTACTTTCAGCCACAAAACAGAAAAGTTACAAGGCATGGTTTTTGCTAAGAGAAATGTGCTAAATTAAAACAAGTTACAAGTTGAGGCAGTTAGGAAGATCAATCCTCCAAAAGAGCCCTAGGGTCTCCTTTATGGAAAGTAGATTTATCCATTACTATTAACTATTGTAGCCAAGTAGAACTTTCAAGGATAGGAGCAATATGGCTGCACTAAACAGATGGGAGTATAAATATACTTGAGGGCTATCATCTTTGTGCCCTCTCCTTCTGTGCTTCCATGGGCAGCTATCTCACTGGCTGTTGGTAGATGGACTCAACAAATCATGTGTGTTGGAAAGTGTACTGTATTTACCCAAGAGATAGAGTACATTTACATGATAATTCATGTACTACAGCCACACTGGTGCAAAAATGTTTTCAGCTGCATTTTACTTCCTGTCATTTTTATGATGCTATGGTACAGAAGACTAAAAACATGACTACCCCAAGGAATCACTGCCCCATGAAGAGATTACTGTGACCAGTACACATTCTGCCACAGTCTTTTAATTCAGTCTATTAATTCAAAAGCAACTCACATCAGTCATAAACTAGCAATAACAGACTGCATTTTAGCATATTCCCCAGAATTTCCCAGTAGCTGTAATGCATATTCAGTAAATGCAAGACAGAACTCCCAATTCTTTCCCATTCCCCTTTTGTCATACAAAATGTCCATCTTCTCTCTGCCATGATTGCTTCTTAGCACACCTTATTCCAATTAGCCAAATAATTGCACTAACTTCATATAAGGTCAAATTATTGCCACCTGGTGCACTGTCTAAGTCCTATTTTGTACAGCTCAATTTGGATTAGTAGCAGGGAAAAGCTTATCTGAAGAATCATGTGTGCTTTATTCCTATGCAACCTCAAGCAAGCCACCATGTCCATTTTCCTCTTTATCACAAATTTACTACTACAGTAGCCAGGTTGTAACCTAGAGCAGGGTTTCTCAAAGTTGGGAGGCGGGCCTCCGGCCTTTTGCGTACCCCCAGTCTTTAAAAAAAAGATGTACCCCCAAATACTCATCGTATACCCCCGTGTACCCCTTAAACTGAAATTATCCCAGGCTGTGGCACAGGCAGACGGATCCTCCCGCCCGTACCACAACCCGGGAAATCGGCCCTCCCAATGTCCGCAGTAGCTGCCCTTACCTTGTCTCCCGGCCATTGCCATCTTGAAACTTGTGAAAGTCTCACAAGTTTCAAGATGGCGGCGGCCGGGAGACAAGTTAAGGGCAGCTACTGGGGACATCGGGAGGGTTGTAGCGCTACAGAATCAGGAGACAAGACAGCAACAGCATTTCCTGCTTATCTTTCAATCTGTTACCTGGCACCCCGAGAATACTGCTCATTACACCAAGTAGGAAAAGTCAGTACTGCCTCACCTTCACAATCAGACATGGATATAAAGGTATAGGGGTAATCTCCAGGTTGCAACCTGGCAACCCTATTGACCGATTTAGAGCAATACTATTAAAAGATAATGATAGCAAAATAATTTATGGCATCGTTTATAGTAATTTCCCTATATGGTCATGTACCTTCCTTACTACATCCTGCCAGGGTCAAAATGACAGACTGTTAAGACATTTCATACATCTGTTTTCATTTTCTTTTATTTATGAGAAATTATATATATAACTATCAAAAAGTTAAACAAAAGAAGTTTCAGGAAGGAGTTTCAAAAACTGTCTTTGTCAATATGCGCAGAAGGCTTAAAATCCCGGGAGAATTTTACTTAATTCAGAGCTACAGCAAGAGGAATTCTGGGTCTTAAAAATTCCAATCAGTCAGTCAGTCAGTCAGTCAGTCTCTCTCTCTCTCTCTCATGTTGTCAATTTTTCTGGCAGGTCTCCTCCAGCTTTGACAGCTGTATAACTAGCAGTAATTCAAAATGTAAATAATAACGTCCCCCCCCAACGTCCCCCCCATCACTACATGTACAGTATATACACCTGCTAAACGTCTGCTTGTCATACCATTGGTGGAGCCCTGTCACACATGAGCACAGAAAACAAAAAAAAATGCACAAATGTGTTTTTCATGAATCCTATATTACCTCTCACAACACACACACCCTAATCTCTGCATTTTCTTTCTTCCTTGCCTTAGTAACAAAATATTTCAAATTGCAGATAGTAAATACGTACACACATTTAATTGGTACAAGTTATTCACAGTGAAAATTTAGATTTATAAGGAACAATTCTGGGCTGGGTTTGTTGTTGTCTCAACACACACACACACACACACACACACACACACACACACACACACACACACACACACGAGTGAGAGAGAGAGAATTTGAGACACATTCTCCATAGCCAAAACCAGGCTCAATCCTTACTCCATGATTTATTCACACAATGCCCCTACAGGCATGATAAACATACAGTTCTGTTTCCCCGGCAGTCCTGTCCAGCAGTATCTCTTTCGATAGCTTCAGCAGTTCTCTCACATGACACAGTGCTTCCTTCAAAGCAGATAAATCAGAAGCAGATGTGGTCAAAACATTAATTCACTGAGGGCTCAGACCTACACAGGCAAACGTATGGCACCCATCTCCACACTTCTTATTCAACATTTCATCTGTGTCTCTAACAGACTAACATGCAGAAATGCAACAAGGCACCTTTTCCTATCACTACATCTCTCTATTGCTAGGAAAAGCTTCACCTATTCATTTTTTGCATGTCACACTGCTGCTAAACACAAAATACTAAATACCTCTCAGAGCCCAGTAACCGAAAAGCCCAAAGCATAAAACTCTCACAGGAAGAAGAGTTAGAATCACATTGTTTGATTCTTCCTCCCAAAAATCCCTGTTTCGGGTGTGTGTGCGTCTTTGACATATTGCCTCCTGACGTTTTCCAAACCAATTGGTTAGTGAAAGCTCTGAGCATAATAAAGAGATAGAAAGCCGAGTACGGGCTATTATACATACAGATTTATATGTAGACTCTCTAGGACGCCACTGATCTTAAGCCTGCAGCTCATCATTCTTCAGAAAGCAGGAATGCAGTCCAGGAATGCAGCTATACATACCTACCAATTCTATTGTGTTAGGTGGGGCACCGCTGATTTTAAAGGCATCTTTAAAGGCATGATCTGCTGCCTTGTTTACCTCTGCCTTAGATCACATTTTTTAAAAGATATTTAAAAAGATAAGGGCGAGAAGATCTTATAATGGCCTTGGGTGGGGATGGGGTTTGAGTCTAAGATGTACAATTGATATTCCTCAAAAAATTGATGGTGTGCTGCATAGAATGATTCAGGTTTTAAAATGATATCTAAGTAACATTGCTACTATGATGTCCTTGTTCATTAATAATGGTTCCTAAAGTTGCCTAAACTAAACCTTAACATTTGCAGAACACACACTGACCTTTTTCTTTCTTTAATATCAGCAAACATGGTGGCACCCAACTGGAGGGAGGGGGCCCTGAGAACAACAGGACTCATTTCCTGTTTTGTCGGTTTGAAATTGTAGCAAGTATAGTTGCACTGCCCCACTACATAACTTAGAACAGCGGTTCTCAAACTGGTGGGGCGCAACCCACCAGAACCACTGTTTTCTGTTGGCCCATTAAGGGGCAGGGTCCACAGGTCTCCCCACACCCTCCAGAAGCCGTGAGGACCACCGGTGAGTTCGGAAAGGACATTTCCCCCCCCCCCGCTGTCCTCACCCATAGTGACTTAGAGTTCTTCCTGCCTCGCGTGGAGAACTCTGAGAACCAATGACTAGAACATGTTATTCTGATAAATCCTATCACCAGTGACACTAACAGCACAATCCTAGGCATGTCTACTCAGAAGTAAATCCCACTGAATTCAATATTTACTCCCACATAAGTGTGCATAGGATTGCAACCACAGTTCTGTAAGGAATGAGTGACATTTAACTTATACACGTGCTGAAAACTTTACTTTGCAAGACATTAAATTCTTGGTGCCTGTTAATCCTTCTCTGCCAAGCCTAAAGCGTTTAATATACTTGGTGGTTTTGTTAGTGCCTGCACAGATTAAGTGCATGTAGTGCATAGATCAAGCTGCTGAATATGATGTAAATGTACTTTGAGAGAAAAAAAAATAGTTCTGCTTACAAGCTGGATCTAAAAGCCTCTTTATAAAAACTAATGGAATGTGTTTTAAGCAAACATCATTATGTTTCAAGAACCAGGACATCCTTAGATGCCTAATCTGAAACAGCAGATTAGGAAGTAGTAAATCAGGTATTGACCAAAAAAAAAAAGTACAGCTGTTAGCTTTAAGAGAAGCAAAAAAGTGAGGAAACAAATGTAAAGCACACTGGGCAGACTTGAGGCAGTGTTCTGTACCTATGAGCTATTTTATAAAAGCAGAATGGAAATTGAAAAAAGGCGGAAGATCCATATGGCAAGCAGAACTTGAGAATCCAGAAGGAAGGGAGGAGGGATTTCACAGAAATTAGCGGTGGTATATATCCCAGCTGGATCAGAAACATGTGTTATGATTCTCACTCTACATCATCACAAAAGGAGGACACAATTCAAAGATGTTACAGGACAATTTAAGATTTACTTGTTACACTGGATTATATTGTAGAATCATCTCAGTCTGTAGAACTCATTATTAAGGAAATCCATCCATGAAACTTCACAGGGCGATTTGGGATGAAGGAACAGCTTCGGTTCCCCCCTTACTCCTTTGCCCTCCCCCACTCACTGCCCCAACCTCAGATTGTCTCCATTCCACCCTCCCCAAACAAACACCTACACCAGGGGTGGCCAACCTTTCAACATGAATGCTCCTGAACCTTTAGTGGTTGTATAGATGAGAGGGCGTTTCAGCAGTTGCAGCTGTTTTAGCAGCACCATCAGCACTTGCAGCTGCCAAGATTCAGTCTTCTACACAACTCTTAAGAATGCAGAGGCCCTAATGGTGGAAGGTTAGCCAGCCCTGACCTACACTAAGGACTGAAGCACTGAAAATGCATTGGTTTCTTTGTCTGCTACCCATCATCAAGTTAGCAAGGGGCATCAATGTGACTTCAGTCACAGTGCATTGACTCTCCCCACTCCAACTTACTGCTTTTCAGTTTCCAGCAGTTACCATGTTCTCCTAAAAAGGGTATTGTTATTGTTCCCCTTTATAGGCCAGGGTATTGAGGTTTAAGGTGCTACCAGACTGCATACACAGTCAGAAGTTACTCAGAAGTCTCATTGAGGTCACATGGCATTACTCCAAAGCAAACATTGTCTTGGGCTGCAGTTCTGTGTATACTTAGTAGCTGATCCCACCAATATCAGTAATTATTTTCCTGAGCAATCATGCATAGAATCGGTTTGTAATGCTTCTTCTGCAACAGTAGCTGCAAACCTAATCATGGAACGGGAAGCATCTTTCAGAAGTAGTACGTATTATAAGTTATGCTACAGTAGGCTTACCAGATCTCCAACCGGGACAGAGTGCTAGACCTTTAGGAGAAGGAATATGGACAGGTGTAGCTTGTTAAGTCCTAGAGCGCAATCCTAGGCATGTCTACTCAGAAGCAAGCCCCATTGAACACAAGGTGTTTTCTGCCATGATCACACGCCCACCTCCTGACCTTATATCAATTTTGCCACCATGAGTTTATTTGGAGGGAAAGATGGAACAGAATTCTAAGATATAATGTATATACTATTGTCACAGCTCTCCTTAAAGACTCCTGAAAATGTTATGATAAGTTGCTGAGAACTCTTTTGGAGTTTCCTAGTTTCACCACCCTTCACAGAATTACAATTTTTCTGAGAAGAGGGAATGACAAACTACAGTACTTGGAAAGTACAATCCTAAGCATGCATGCTAGGGAGTAAACCCCATTCAACAGAGTGACTTACTCTGAGTAAACATGGATAGGGTTCCGCTAAATCAGCCGTGTGGCTATACCATGGATATCTGAAATGTTAGCCAGAATCATGTATGCTATATGTATTACAGACCAGAATCAAGGATGCTATATGTATTACAGTATCTGGGACTTCGGACCTTTACAGGACTTCAAGATTCCTTAAGTGGGTAACAATCAAAAAATAATAATGCCCTAACAGAAAGGGGGACAACTGTAATAAAAGAATGATTGCCATATTTTCTTTACAGGATTCCTTTGGGCAGTATCTTATGCCTAGTACTGTACTAAAATTTTGTACTTCTTCTGGTTAGTAGTGGAACTGTGGAATACTTAAAACCCTCCTAAGGGCAGGATTGCCAACTGACAACAGAAACCTGGTCTCAGCTGCTCCTTTCACTTTAACAGGAGATTAATCTGCAGAATGAAGCAGATTAGGTTTTCATGGCATATAGACACAAAAGTTATCACCTGTGAATGTCTGCAGATTGAGCTACTATTCAAGGCAAAAGAGAAGTTTGGGCTAGTTTTTTTCTAGTCAAGTCAGCAATCCTAGCTATAAGGGGGCTTAGTGTATTCCAACCTGCTACTATTACATTATGAAAGCACAGAATTTGTGTCCCGTGTTAGCAGACTGAGATACTCAGCATTTTCTGGTAGGGAGTATTGGTTCTGGTTTTCCGTTTCCGAGTGGCAGATTGTAGACCTTGTGGCTATCAAAATGTCTGAAAAACATACTATGGTAAAATATCAGGAACCAGAAAAGGGTGTAGAGCAGAACTCCCAATAGTCAAAGGACAAGGCTTTAGTTTAGTTGGCAACCTTGAACTAACAGCTTCAGCATCATACCCAAAAGCCTTACCGCACAACCACATCTCAAAAGCGACACCACTGGCCTGCAAGATGTTACTAACAAATAGAAACCATCACATGTATGAATGAAGGCACTGCCAGAAGGGGTATTTAGTTTTTGATTGTTATGCTTTGTTCATTCATTCATTCCCTGCAGGACGGCAGGATACCATCCACATGTGCTTTCTTCAAGCTTATTTTGTCACATTTATTGATGCAGAAAAACTGGTTTTAGAACAGCCATACAGAAGAGCTATGTGCTATGCTGACAAATTACCTTCACTCTCATTTTGGAGAACACATGACTTTGTAAGCTCTTCACATAGTATACAAAACTAGAGTTTTCATAAGCAAAAAGTCCAAATTACAACCAAAGAAGTACAATACAGCTTTTAATAAAGCCCCATACTCTAAAAACATACACCTGTCCAGATCCCCCAGTAACAATTTTGTCACCAATGTCAATGGGAAGTAGGCTACATCTGGTTTTAGAGAGTCAGTCACACCACTGCTGGAATTGTGATTACACTGCTGTTCTCTACTTTGTCTAAAAAGTTCTCCTTTACTTACCTCCATGTGTCATTACCCAGTTCATCTTGGAGGAACTGTCAGAATAACATGAAATCTCAGCTGTATTCAGTAAAGGGGAAGCTTTCTGAAGAATCTTCACATTCCTTACTTCTAAAGCTAAGAAATGCTTTTCATTGCCAATATTCCTGGTAACATACATAAATTCAGAGTAAATCAATCCTGGTGGATACAAGCACAGCAGCCTTCCTTACACAAATTGAAAGTTACCACTAAGCGTAGCCCTAGATTTAGGCCTTACAGTCAATGACTATAAGCTCCACCAAGTGCTTTAATAATAGAACCACTAAGCTCATAAAGAGCACCTTCCATCCATCTCAGGGCCTTAAAGCCCTCCACACAATAAAGCATTAAGCCTCTCAACACTCAAGAAAAGCAAGAGGTAGGAAAGAATCCCTATTTCACAGATAGGGACGCCGACATCAGAATGGGGTCTGATCAGGGCCTCCGGGGGGGGGGGGGGGAGAAGGTAGGTTCCCCTGGACATCTAGAGGTTTCAAGCTGCTCTGCAAGACTCTTGATCACATACCCATTCTGATTTTTGCATGGCATGGACATGTTTTTAGATTTTTCTGCAGTGATATCCAGGAGGTTGGCACTTGGTAGGCTTACAAGATCTCCAACCGGGACAGAGTGCTAGACCTTTAGGAGAAGGAATGTGGGCAGGTGTAGCTTGTTAAGTCCTAGAGCACAATCCTAGGCTTGTCTACTCAGAAGTAAGCCCCATTGTGTTCAGAGGGGTTTGCTTCTGTGTAGACATGCCTAGGATTGTGCTCTAAGCTTTAACAAGCTACACCTTCCCACATTCCTTCTCCTAAAGGTCTAGCACTCTGTCCCGGTTGGAGATCTGGTAAGCCTAGCACTTGGGAAAATTGTTTGATAGCATTCCAACATATATAAGTAGATCTGTGGGATTAAGCTGCGGGGGAGGGGATGAATATCAGGAGGAATTTCTTAATGGTAAGAACAGTTTGGCAATGGATTCAATTACTGAGGGAAATGGATTCTCCTTTGCTGGAAGTCTTCAACAACAGGCACCTTTTGGAGATGCTCTAGAGATAGCCTTACCAGAACAAAACCAGGACAGAATGCCTAGACCAGAGGTTCCCAAACTCCTGGGAAGAGCTTCTGCTGCCCTGAGTTGCACCAGGGCTTTCCCAGGAGTAGCAACGACGCATCCAGAATCACGCAGCCGCTAAGGGCGAAAAGTGCCCGTTTTACCTTTGTTGGTGACTGTAGAGGTCCTGCGGGGTGGAGAGTAAAACCGGTGGGGTTGCTGTAAAACCGGAAGTGGGTCGTGATCGCGTCGGAGGGCCGCTCTGACACTTGGGGAGGGCTGCAGAGGGGCCTGCAAGCTCCCAACACACACACCCCCAGCAGGACCTCCACAGCCACCAACGAAGGTTAAATGGGCACTTTTTTCCCTGGCGATGGCAGCGTGATCCTTGACGCGCTGTCGACGTCACTGCGGGTCCACATGCCCCTTAAGGGTGTAGCAACCCTTTGTTCCTGGCTGGGGCATCGCAATGTCCCAGTTTGGGAACCTCTGGCCTAGACCTCTAGGAGAAGGAATGTGGGCAGGTGTAGCTTGTTGAACCCTTAGAGCACAATGAGGCTTACTTCTGAGTAGACATACCTAGGATTGTGCTCAAAGGCAGGGGTTCTCAACCAGTGGTACTGGTACCACCAGTGGTACTTGGACTGCCAGATAATCAGAACCCTGTTCCGATGCAGTGCTTTTGGCTGCGCGTTCTTGCTCCTGAGACGCTCCAGTCTTTGGCCCTCCCACCTCCGTTCTCTGGCCTCTGAAAACCCGGAAGTAACTGGTGATGATGTCATCACCAGTCACTTCTGGTGATATGCAGCAGGAGAGTGACGCTGGAGGTGGTACTTGGCTGGGAAGGGATTGAGAACCCCTGCTCTAAGGGTTTAACAAGCTACACCTGCCCACATTTCTTCTCCTAAAAGTCTAGTCCAACCTTTCAACATGAATGCTCCTGGCCCTTGAATGGTTGTACTCCTACTGTATAGGTGAGGGCATTTCAGCAGGTGCAGCTGCTTTAGCAGCACCATCAGCAATTGCAGCTGCCAAGATTCTGACTTCTACACAACTCTTAAGAACGCAGAGGCCCTAATGGTGGAAGGTTGGCCACCCCTGGTCTAGGCACTCTGTCCCAGTTTGGATCTGTTAAGGCTAGTGAGGAGACCCACTGGGAACCAGGAGGTTTACAGGGAAATAAGTAAAAATGTTCTTTCGTTACCTCTCCTGAGCTGTCTGGTCCCCTGCCAGGCATGTATAGTGACATTCCATGACCTTACTGCATCTGGCATAGTCACCCAATTAACAGCATAATTCTATGTATGTTTACTCAGAAGTAAGACCCACTGTGCTCAATCAGGCTTACTCCCTAGTAAAGTGTGTTTAGGATTGCAGACAAAGGCTGCAATTCCATCCATACTTTCCTGGGGTAAGCCTCACTGAATATAGTGGGTCTTACTTCTGAGTAGATGTGCATAGGCTTGTGCTGTAGATGTAACATAACATCTTTAGTTCTCACTTTGTGCTTGTGACACAGTTGTGGTTCAGAGTAGACTGTATAAGGATTATCTGTATTGGCCTAGTACAGGGGTGGCCAACCTTCCACCATTAGGGCTACTGTGTTCTTAAGAGTTGTGTAAAAGACAGAATCTTGGCAGCTGTAAGTGCTGATGGTGTTGCTAAAGCAGCTGCACCTGCTGAAATGTCCTCACCTATGCAACCATTTAAAGGGCCAGCATTCATGTTGAAAGGTTGGCCACCACTGGCCTAGTATCTTACATGGATGTATTACCCCATGGCAGAGGACTCCAGTAGCTATAGTTCTTAGGGCACATGCCTGTGCGTGTCTCCTCAGAAGTAAATCCCACTGTGGTCAATACAGCTTACGCCCAGGAAAATGTGCATAGGATTGCAGCATTTAACAGTGTTCTCCAGGGGCTCTAACCCATGGGTGCACATGTTCTGCCCCTTTATCACTGGACTCCATCCCATGACCCTACTGGACTCTGCCCCATGATATTACCCAGGTACCAGAATATTATTATTATTATTATTGATTTAGTGCCATCCATATACACAGTGCTTTACAGAGAATGAGAGGACAGGTCCCTGCCACAAGAGGGCTACAATCTAGCCATCAGCAGATGGCTAACAAAGATAGATAACAAAGGAACGGGAAAGAAACGATGGCAGGAATAAACAAGAGAAGTACAGTACTGTATAGGTTATTTCAGTTACATGTAGTTAGGCTAAGTTACCAGAACTTTTTCTGCCAGGAATTGGCATCCTAGACCTTCAAATTATCCTGCTTAAAAGCCCTTGTTTCAATCCACTCTAACAACTCTACTTCAGTCAATTTTGTTAAGTAAAACGCCATTGTCTCATTTGTTGTGAACTAATGACAAAGTCCATATACACAATGCAAAAGCTTTTAACTTTGAAAGCAACTAATACAGTTTGCCCTCCCAAAAGTTTTAATCTGTCTTATATCGTTCATTTTGTGGGTCCAACACATTCTTTTCAACATTGGGCCAACGTTCAAGTAAGAGAGGGCAGCTCACAAGCTTTAAACAACTAAAGCTACATCCAGATGTTTCTAGTAAAGCCATAGGTTAGATGTGGGAGGGCAGATTGCTCAGAAACAACATGAACAGGGCCCCTTCTGTTCTTTTGCATTTTGGATTCTGGATGTGACAGACAACACATAAGATGAGCTTTGTTCTGATAAAGTAAGGGATGCGGATATGCAGGAATGATAAAAGAACACACGGAATACATTTGGAATGCCAGAGGTATGTAATTTGCAGCTTCTCTGGACAGCTGCTAAACAGAGTTTCTTTTTAAGTCCCCAATACTGATGGAATTTACAAGTCATCATGACCGTGATTTTCCTTGCCCTGCTGCAAAAGAGGGGCTATCTTGACCAGGTTGAAGGTCTGATTTAAATCTGATTGTTTCAATTTATGAAATTGGGGCTGGAAACAGTGTGGAGTACATCCCAGTCCCATCTCAAAATTCTGTACCAAGGAGACCCAGAATATCCACGTTCAATGCAAGTATTCTTTTGCATATTTTAAATGTTTAGCAGAAGCAGTAATTCAATGGATGGGTTGTATGACAAGGAAGGATAGGAAGAATCAGAGGTAATGGGAATTTTCAGATCTAGAGGGAACAACAGCTACGGGACATGAGCTCCAAGTGTTTGTGCTTTTCTCTGCAGTCTTGAAAGCTAAGATTCTAAGATGACCAGTTCTGCACTGCCTACCAGATTCTGCTTTTGGACATAATGCAGATGGGAAGGCATTCAGCTCTGCTTAGAATAGGAACCACTGCACTTATGCACACAGTGTAGGAACTGCAACCTTTTAAATAAGCTTTGAGTCCTAGACTGCCTCTGACAGTTTCTCTCGGTGAATGTAGACGTGCCAGAGCACATTAAGATGAAGAGTGCAGGCTTAGTTCTCCTAGCAACAGGGACATACTCCCATGAGGCCTTTCCCACTGCGTCTGGGCTTTAATGAAGGCCCATGGCACTGATAGACTATAGACAGATTAGCTGCAAGGGAGAGTGTAGAGAAGTACAGTGTAATAACGTTGATCCACGTGGTGGGTACTTATAGATGTATGTCACACAGGGAGCCAAGCATAATGTGTGCTGTGACTCAAAATTCTCAAGAGGAGGTTTATGCAAAACTCCAGAATCTCAGCAGGGCATGTGAGAAACCTTAAAACATAGTAAAGGATATTTAATAAAGACTGGTGGTCAGTGCTTGCTAAAGTACCTGCTTGCTAAAGTAACTGGGGGAAAGCTCTGCACTAAGCCATCTCTTGGTGCTCCCTGCCCACCCCCAGATAGGTGCTACCATTGCCACATCAGGTGCTACCATTGCCATTGAGACTGAGGGTTCAAGGCACAGCCTTCCAACAGGTGTTGACCTATAACCAGCACCTGACCTGGCCAATCACTGACACTACGAGACAGTAGCAGGAAACAGGCATCCAAAACGGACTCTTGAAGCCGCCTTCTACTGAGTCAAACCAGCGGTCCATCTAGTTCTCTACTGCATGCGTTGGTAGGCAGCAGCTCTCCTGAGTTTCAGAGTGGAGTCTTTCCCAACCCTACTTAGAGATCTGAGAGACTGACTATAGAGAGACATGCAGTCTGCTTTCTGCATGCAAAGCAGGTGCTCTACCACTGACCTGCAGTTATTTTCCTTGCAACGATCATATTCAGTACTAAGGAATGAGGGGCTGTCAATTCAATTCCTATTTCCCGAAACAGCTATAAAAATAAGGTGAAATGCTGGAATGAGTAGGCTGAGAACTAAGCGTTCAACATTCTGATGTGTGAGGTTATTATAATAAAAGGCACCCATTAACCTATTGACCAGAATCAGGCTGCAATTCTATACATATTTTCTATACATATTGAACACAGTGGGACTTAGAGTTCAAAACAAACATTTTTACCGGGAAACTCCGTTGTATAATATTTATTTATTTAAAGAATTTACACCCCGTCTTTCTCCCAACAAGGGCAAGCAAGGCGGCTTCCAATAAAAAACATTAAAATACATATATACATTTAAAATCAAGAATTAAAACAATTAAAACAATAAAATATACATTTTATTATTATAATCAGATGGTTAATGGGACTTACTTTTGAGTAGACATGCATAGGATTGCACTGTCAATAAGTGAAAAATAAGATTAGCAGCCCAATCCTGTCTAGCAGGACACGGCGATGCAAATAAGGCGCCCGCCACATCCTGTGCAGGATGGGGCCTGCACCGGCAGAACCAGAGGCCTCCACAGGGTAAAGGGACATTTGTCACTTTACCCCGAGTAGAGCCCTTGCTGTCCCTATGAGTTTACTCAAATGTGTGCCAGCTATTTTGCTGGTGCACATTTGAGCCGACCGTGTAACACCGGCCAGATCCAGGAAGGGGGATAAGGATATGGCAGAGGAGGTCACCGCTGATCCCTCCCCCTTCCTGGGCCCAGCCAACCAATCCAACCCCCCCCCAAATGCCCCATTCCACCCTCCCCACACCGCCCAGCGCACTCCTTACCTGCGTCAGGCAGTGGCTTGGGTCCAGGGCAGAGTGAGCAGCGCCAGCCTCAGCGCCAGCGCCGCTTACTCTCTGGGTGTCAAATGTGCCTTACGGCATGTTTGGAACACTCAGCGCCTGTCTTAGACAGGATTGCACTGTGAGACTATGGAAACTGGAGATATTTCTATGAAAATTGTACACAGTTTTGCTCAATAAAAGTTTTTCCTGTTTGGCGCCTCCATAATCACAGCTGAAACAATTCCACAGATTCAGATGATAGTGAACTGGCACTGTGGTGCTAAAACCTAATTAAAAGGGTGACCCTGAGTTTCTAAGGGATTCTGTGGAAGCTTGTACATTTGTGTCATCAACCATATCCAGAATTTCCCAATTCTATATGGCAGAGGACTATGCCTTTAACAGGCAAACAGAAGAAAGGATTTTGGCAGATGCCGCTTCCTTCATTACAGTGCTTCTGTGGTGTAGAGTTAAAAGGTACAGGAGTCCTGGAATACACTGAATCTGGCAGCTCTTGCAATATTCCATGATTTAGAGGTTCAGCTACAGCCGTAATGAATCCCAAAGCTTTGGCAGTACCTTTCTGTACTTGCATGCAACACTTCTATTGGTCATTCCAACAGGAGACATGTGACATTTTTTGGGAAGAGTTCCAAATCCCCCTAACCCTGCCTGGGCTTTCTTTCTGGCCTTCAGGGCCAAGTCTACTATGACAGACAGAAACTCAGGAGGGAGTCCAACATGCTTTTTTAATTTCAAACTGCACCTTTGAAATGTACACAATATGAATATGGGCCATTTGTAGCCCCAAAAGTGTTAAGATTTTTGAATTTTGAAATAATCCTTTTCCCTTACTTTTTGAAATAAATATGTATCTTCATCCATCAAAGGGTTGTTCTTATACTGTATTCATTTTGGGAATTCCCTGTTACTTGGTCAAGTCTACTTCAATATGCAGAAAAGCAAACTATATAGACTTTTCTGCCTTGTTGTATACTTTAGCTCTGGCTTTCTTTCATTTCATATTTACTGTTGACTCCAGCAGAGCAAAATTGAGCACTTAAACCAATTTTAACTCTCTGCTGGCCTGCCAAGGAATGGGTGGGAGACACCATATAAACTCAGGGCGCAATCCTGGAAGCTTCGATGGAGCGAGCGTTCCGTTGCCAGATGATGTCGTGAACGTGCCGTAAAGCATGTTCACGACGCCTTGGAAGTAAAGGAGGCCGGCGCAAGGCCGGCCTCCCTCACTCCGGCACCAGACCAGGACGCGGATGGCGGCAGAAGGTAAGAGCTCCGTCGCCAGCTGCATAGGCGGTCCGGCCGGGCGAGGGAGGGGGGCCATTGGCCTAACCGGCCCGGAAGGGGGATAGTGTCGGCCACATCCCCGTCCCTGCTGGGCTGGCCATGCCGTTACATGGCCTCCTCTACTCCTCTACTCTATTTAGCTGGCGGAAATCCAAGGAGGCAATCGTGCTGGCCTGGATTTACACCCAGGGAAGGGGACGAGAGCCTGTGCACAGAAACTGGCGGGCGGCCCTGGGCCGCCGGCTGGATCCTTACGGTGGATTGTGCTGTCAGTGAGTCAAAAGTGACTTCAGGGATCACCTGAACCAACTCCCTCCTTAAGACATAAGCACCACTTCTCACATGTATCCCTGTGTTTCCACAGTGGTTTGCCCATATCTTGTTTGTCACATCTGAAGAATATTCATGCTTGTGCCCTAGTCAAATGCAGCTCTTGGAGGAACATACTACAGGTTTTCAGATATGCAAATACTGTACCCTGTACACAGACAAGATGTAGTCAACCCACTGTGGATACTTAAGGTACAATCCTATCCAACTTTCTAGTGCTGATGCAGCCGAGCCAACGGGGCATGCACTGCACCCTGCAGTGGGGAGGCAGTCTCAGAGGCCTCCTCAAGGTAAGGGAACATTTGTTCCTTAGGGATCCATTTTTGCTGCAATAAGCAAAGGACTCAAAGATATCTTGCTGGGTGCCTTCTAGCTATTCCCTGATGATTTCATTGGATATCCTATCTAATCCTAGTCAATGCTTTCTTACAAATATGTAACTTGTCTGTCTTCCAGCGTAAGCCCATTTCTTGCTGCCCTATCTTCAGCAGAACGAATATTGGTTTTCCTTCTTTCTTACATTCTTCTAAGGGTCCAAAATGGCCAACCGCTGCATCCTAGTCAGGATGCGCTGGCCCTGTGCTGGCACGGCCAGGACTCACCTTGGGGGAAGGGGACGTTCGTCCCTTCCCCTGGTGTAAGCCCCGGAGGCCTCCTCAGATGTGCGCCAGCTGTTTAGGCCAGCCCAGCCCAGGAAGGCCAGCCCAGCCTGGGTAGGGGACGGGGATATGGCCAGTAGATGTAATGGCCCGTAGATATGGCCCGGGTAGATATAAGGCTAGACCAGCCCAGGAAGGGGACGGGGATATGTCAGAGCGCGCCGCCGATATTCCTGCCCCCCTCCCAGGCCCGGCCGACCAATGGCCCCCTCTCCTGCCACCCTGGCTCGCCCTCCCGCCAAATGGCGCAGACCTTACCTGGGTCAGCCAGAGCAGCGGCAGAACTGCCTCTGCGCCAGTGCTGCTTACTCCAAAGGTATCGAAAACCTGCCTTATGACACGTTTATGACACCCTAGGCCTAAAGTTGGGCAGGAATGTGCTATAAATGTTAGACAACTGTAAACACATTCCCTCTTAACCTTTTCTGTACCTATGTTAAGCAAACTTGGTTTCCCCTGTTATTCCTCATGACTTGCCCCCTAGAGCTTTTAACATCCTCCCAGTTTTCCAGAGAATCCTCCCCTGGTTTGTTAACAACTTTTCTGAATTGTGGCGCAGCGGGTTAAACCGCTGAACCATAAGCTGTCGATTGAAAGGTCGGCAGTTCGATTCCTGCGACGGGGTGAGCGCTCGTTGCTTGGCCAGCTCCTGCCAACCTAGCAGTTCCAAAGCATGTCAATGCGAGTAGATAAATAGGTACCGCTTGCGGGAAGGTAAACAGCGCTCCGTGTTCCAGCCGCATGCTACGCGCTGCGGCAAGGAGAGTCATGCCGGCCACATGACCACGGAGGCGTCTTCGGACAACGCTGGCTCTTCGGCTTTGAAATGGAGATGAGCACCACACCCTTCCTTTACCTTTTACCCAGTTTCAATTCGAGCATCACACATTTGCCATCAGTTCAACCCTCTGCCCACTCCGCGTAGTAGCATATCAAAATACAGCACAAGCACATATTCCATAATATATCTTTGAAATTCTGTAACTTTCCTTATAATTATTGTTGCAGGTGATGCATGCAAACAAACATTAATTAAACAAATTGAATTAAAGAATTGAGGTGCTTTACGAAGTGCAATGTTTACTTGAGAAATGACTCATTGTATCATCTGAGAAATCCAACTTTTAGATCAACAAGGAGATTTATTTGTTCCAAGGGCCATTACCTAAGCCATTGATAGGGCAAAGTAATCATTAACTACTTACTCTTCACAAAGTTGACCAACTCCTGTGAAAGTATGGGGAAAAATCAATGATAGTTAATTTGGATCTGGTTGAGAAAGGTTCACTTGCCGACCCCCTACACTATAGTTGAGAAATATAAGACATTTCTATTAGAATAGAAAAAAATATATTAAAAGGAAGCTGTGACAATTTGTGAGTGTAATCAGCATTTAGAAGGCATATACAAAAAAGAGATTAATCCAATCTAAAAAAGAGTTAAGACATTCTCGTGTAAAGCCTTGTCAAACCTGTTTAAATTAGTTATAGAACAGCACGCATTCCTAATTTTAACTGCTGAAGTCAAAAACTTGGAATAAAAATATGCACAGATATGAAGAGTCATCATGAGGTAGGGATAGGGTGTCTGCTCAAATAGCTCTTTTTTGAAGTGCTAGATCTGGATGATTTGGAAAGGGCATTCATTTCTTGTATGTTCAAGTGGTTGCCTACTTCTATATTGTGGGACTGATTCTAGGAAAACACATGCTTATTTTCCTTATACAGTATATGTGTGTCTGTATACACTCATGTGTATGTGTATGTATATATGTCTCAAAAATGTACACACATTTTAATGAACTCTAATTCATACATACTTCATTGTAGAAAACCTGCTACACTCAAGCATCTAAGCAACACAATTGAAGAGATGTACAGAACATCCCAGAACACATGTTAGTGGATGTCTGCAGATCCCTCAGTCAAGGATGTCAGTGGTGTATAGACATAGTCAATGGGGAACATTTCTAGCACTTACTCTTCTAATTCATTAACTAATTAAGTAATTGCCTGGGTGAAGCATATGGTGTACACCAGAGGTTCTCAACCTGTGGTACGGGTACCAGTAGGGGTATGCGGACCTCTTGCTGGGGGTACGCCAAGCCCTGCCCCTTATCTGCCCCATCAGCAGCTAATTAAGTGTTAATCAACATGGATTTTAAATTGTAATTATTTTCGGAACCCTTCAGTCTCTCTGATTTTGGTTTGGGGCTTATTTTTGTACTTTGGAAAGTGTACTTTGGTGGGGAGGGGAGGGAGGAGCTGATTTTGGGAACTGTGACTTGGAGAAAAAAAGATCCTTGCATCTCTCTCTCTCTCTCTCTCTCTCTCTCTCTCTCACACACACACACACACACACACAGTTAAATAAGACTTTTTTCACAGTTAAAATTGTGTTAGTACTTTATTTAATGATTAATTACCTAATTAATTAATTAATCCAATTAATTAGCAGTTATTTAGCAGGGGGTACTTCAGAAAATTGGACCGTGATAGGGAGTACCCGGGCCTCCAAAGGTTGAGAACCCCTGGTGTACACATATTGCACTGGTGGCAGAGGGTGGCGTGACAGTACAGAGGGTGGCATAACCGCCGCTTCTCGACTCCTGCGTGCCATCTAAGTAGTCCAAACTGCTGCAAAAAGTAAAACATGCAGTCAAAAGTGACCAGAACTCGCTTTTGACTACGAGGTGTGTTTTTTTTTAAACTGTTTGCAGCAGTTTGGACTACTTAGAAGGCACGCGGGAGTCGAGAAGCAGTGGCGGGTCCGGCACAGCTGAAATATAAGGTACTGTGGCGCTGACACCACCCCCACCACGGATTTCATTTAATGTGATTTTGGGTAAATGCAGGGGTTCCGGGAACGTATTCCGGGAATACCTACTGTATTTATTTATTCAAACACGTATACCCAGCGTTTCAGCAACATACCCTCAGTGCAGATAACAATGAACAATGCACCCTCCATAGTGAAATATGGAGGGGGATAGAAAATAACTTTTGTCAATATGCTGACTGCAAAGGGACGTAACACATTCACACACACCACACACCCCATATGTCGGGGTTACCCAGTGTCTAATGCCCTTTACTAGTGCTGGCACCATGTTCAATCAATGTCTCTCTGAACAACAGGCACATAACTAGGTGGGTGTTGCTCAACGTCAATTTACATTAGGCACGATTACTCATTACCTTGCTTACCTGGTACTTGCCGCCTTGCCAAAATGACAGCTAAAAGGAGAAAAAGCCAATGGGAATACTCTCCATTGGCTTGAAATAGTCTTTGGATCAGAACCTTGCCAAGGATTAGTCATTCAGTATTAGTACGTGTGTCGTGAGATTCTACTGTGAGGCACCAGCCATAATAATACTTTCCACATATGTGAAAATCAGGCACTTTTTGGAAGGTATTTTGCTTTCAGTGAATCAAGTTATGACCAAAAGCTTTGCAAACTCTCCCCTCTTCCATTTCAAGTCAACTACAGAGCCAATTTTCTTTTTTTTCCTGAAAGTGCCATTATTATATAATTTTCACTCATGGAAAGACATTCTTCTGGACCTCCATCCATTGCCTAGACCAGTGATTTTCAACCTTTTTCATCCACAGCACACTGAAAAGGCGCTAAAATTGTCAAGGCACACCATCTGTTTCTTGACAATTGACAAGGCACAGTGCACTGCCAGCAGGGGGCTCACATCCCCCAATGGTGCTACTAATAAATAACCCTCCCCCAAACTCCCGCGGCACAACTACAGACCATTGCACTGGTTGAAAATCGCTGGCCTAGACTTTATGAGGAAGAGAGAAGAATGACAGCTTTGCCCTCAGACCTTTGTTGCTGCATCATTCAATCCATGGGCTTACCTGGCTCCAGTGGGTATCTGAGGGTCCGCCAGTGTGCAGGAGGCTGGTGCACTCGTCGGCGGAGGCTGGTTTATGACAGTCGTAAAGCAGCCTCCACCGGCGCAACACTAGTTACACCGGTTCAGGAGGGGGCTAGGATTGGGGCATTAATCTACTCTTGTTTTGAAGGGTCCTCAGCACTTCTGAGAAGTAAAACCATGTCCATTTTACTTAGGTACCATACCAATATGTTGTTTAAAAAAAACACCCCCAATCCTATCTGTGCGATAGGCTCACAGAAATCACAGACCACCATCGCTGCAGCTGTTCTGACAGTCTGAGGCTCACTGCCGACAGCATGGCAGCTGGTAAGCCCTCATCCTACCTGTGCCAATGGCTTGTCTGCAGCTTGTCACTGCAGTGGCAAGCTGCAGACAAGCCATTGGCACAGGTAGGATGGGGAAAGATCAGGGCCGAGATCGGGCCGTGGGTGGATCAGAGACAAATCTCGGCTGCAGTGGCATCCGAAGGATATTATGCCCCCATCCAGAGCCTGACAAGCCCCCTTCAGCCTGACAGATTTACGCCAGCAAAATAGCTGCGTAGATCTGAGTAGGCCTATTGGGGACCAGCAGTAGCATCACTAGGGCGTGCGTCACCCTGGGGCTGGGTGCGCACGTCACCCACGCCCGCCCTAGGGTGCCGTCGCGCGTCACCCCCAGGCGCCCCAAAGTTTGCCGCGCCACGGCGGGCAGTCCAAGGCCTTCTGAGAAGGCCCAATGCGTCTGTTTGGGGTGACGCGCGCACCCACGCGCATCACCACTGCTGTGCGCGTTACCCTCCGGAGGCTCTCCGAGGCTGGGAGAAGGCCTCAGAGCGTCCGCCCCGTCCAGCGGTCCAGGGCCTTCTGAGAAGGCCCAAATGCGTAATTTATTAGGTTTTTCACGCCTGCACAGAACGTTTCTGAGGGCAATGGCTGCCCGTTTGCCCTCAGAACGTTCTGTGCAGGTGCAAAAAACCTAATAAATTACGCGTCGACGCATTGGGCCTTCTCAGAAGGCCCTGGACCGCTGGACGGGGCGGACGCTCTGAGGCCTTCTCCCAGCCTCGGAGAGCCTCCGGAGGGTAATGCGCACAGCGGTGGTGATGCGCGTGGGTGCGCGCGTCACCCCTTCTGTGCGCGTCACCCCCCGGCGGCCCCCCCCCGCCACGTTCTGTCAACGGCACTGGGGACCAGGGAGCAGCGGAGGAGGTAAGTAAATTTTTTCTTTACTTACCTCTCCCAACTGGGCCTGTTCCCCAGTCGGCCCGCGGGAAGCAACAGAGGTTGCGTCAGCATCCCTCCATTGCGCAGGCTGGACCTGGATAGGATTGAGCACTGTCTTCCACTGAGGGAAGTACGAAAACTAAACAGGGTCCTGGACTTGCACGATATATTTTTTTCCCACAGAATTGTTGGTTTCAAAATGTCAAAGTTGAGACATGCTTATTCACAATATCTGTGTGCTATGACCCAAAATGGTGGAGTCCGCAGCCCTTTACATATTTGCATGATCACTCTTTTGATCTTGCCTCCATCCAGTCAGGGAGCACAAATTCTCCCTCATATCCGCATTAGGTGCAACTGGAACATTCAGTCACTCTTGATACACATACAGAACAAGTGGTCCTCAGAAGAAACTGCATGTTGTAATCAAGCCATGACAATTACATGCGCTTTCCCACTCCGTCCTCTTGTCTCCCCACTTCCAAGTTCCGCCCACCAGCACACTCCTTCCTCCTCCTGCTGGATGAAGTAACTGCTGGACTGGGTTCCACTAAGAGAGACACGCAGCTACAAACAATTTTTGCCTATGCTGAAAATTCTTAAAAGTGATGTTCAAAACGTATCTGTTATTTTCTATAATTGACCTACTCCAAGCCCCTACAGTTGAAAGTGTGGAGACCTCTGGTTCACGGGTTCAGCTCAGGTTCAAGGTAGCTAAGAAGTTGTAGGTTCAGGGTCAATTCTGGTTCACTGAAAACCCCTCTCTGAACTTTGGAGTGTCCATTCAGTTCAACTCCTTGATTGTAATAAGGCGGTGTATCCACAAGAGTGGTTTGGATCATGTGTGCTGAAACAGAGTGGGTGGGTGGGTGTCTCTCTTGGGGCAGGTAATTCTTACTGTTATGTTCTCCGAAACAGACCATTTTGGAATACAGTACAGTATAGGAATATAAGTGTGCCTCCAAAGAAAAGAACTGTTTTGATGAATCTTTGTTACAATAAAAAAACACCCTAGCAACACATTCAAGAAGTGAGGATGCCTGCGAAGTTCTGTATGATATAGTTAAGATGGAACATGTCATTCACCAGACCAAACTGCCTTGATTACCCCAATAAAACAGGACAAGCCAAGAAATCTTCCAAATATCTCCAAGGGAAGGGGAAACACATCTGTTAGGCCCACATGCATGAAAAATCCACTCGTATAAGTTACCTTTTTGTCTGCACCCAGGGCAGGTCATTTTTAAACTGCATACATTTAAAAAGAAAAAAAAAGAAAAACAAGCTTCTTAGAAGCAGACAAAAGATAATTTTGGCCACATGTTTGCCAGCAATGCCAAATGCTCACAAAGGTTGTGCTTTTTGTCTGCCTGTGTGTGTGCGCGCACGTGCGTGTGCACTTTGTTTTTTAACTACACAGAAATTGCTCCCTGTCTTTTAAAAACTATTTCATAGGTGAAAGTATTATTCACCTATAATCAAAAGAGACAGACAGGTTCCAATACAGACTGTTCCAGCATATCTCCATTTTATAAAAGCCAAAGTGTTACGCCTATGAATGCTCTAGTAAAAGATTTAAAATGTGTGGCAGATTTACAGCTGCTAAGTCCTAGTCAGGCAGACAATGTTCCTATTAATGTGCCTCCTTGGGGTCATCCATTTTTCCTTAGTGCAGTTTTTTTACACTGAAGCAGCAGAGAGCCAGCACACCATCTACTTTCTACAGCAGAACATGAAGAACAGAAGATGTGAAGCCCTCTTTTGGGGTAACATGTATGTGTGGTAAAACATGACATAGGAGCTAGATAGCACGCTCAGTGGATAGAATATTGACCTATGTCAACCCTTGACAGGAACACTAATACTAATGAGGAACTTACTTCAGACAGACAGAAAAGTAAGAAGGTGCAGACAAACTGCCGTAATATTTCTGACAGTCCAGGGTAAAGGTAAGGCAACAGCAGAGTGGTGTATTTTGTGGATCAAACTACCTGGACAAAAATGATTGAGCATTTCATTCAGCACCTACCTTTGCTTTCCCTAAAAATAAAAATAATAAAAAGTACAGGTGTTTTTTTTTTTAGGTCTGCCTCTCCCTTGCTCTCTGGATAGAATACATAAACCCACTGACATAAACCCACTGACATATGGCTGTCATTTAGTTGCCCAACAGGTTGTTGCAAGAAGAAATGACATTGAAGTACACACATACATGAGAGCGGTTTGTCCCTCTCCTCTCTATCCACACCCTCCCTGCCAAGAGATGAAACTAACCATAGTACTTGAAGCCTCCTGGATTAAAATAAGTTACTGTTAATGCTGAAAGATTTAATATTGTGCATGCTAACAACAGAGCAAACTAGCCACTTAAACAGTGCACGTTTGAGAGAACAGTGCCTGTTTGAGATAACATAACCATCTTTAGCACTCTAACAGCCCAATCCTGTCTAGCAGGATGCGGTGGCGCACATAAGGCGCCCGTCACATCTTATTCAGTATTGGGCCTTCCCCAGCACAGCCGGCAGCCTCCTTGGGGTAAAGCGATATTTGTCACTTTACCCCAAGTAACACGCCAGCTGCCCCGATGGGGCTACTCGGATGTGAGCCAGCTATTTTGCTGGTGCAAGTCTGAGAGATTTGTGTAATGGTGGCCAGGCCCGGGAAGGGGGATAAGATATGTTGGAGGCCGGTGCTGATCTTTCCCCCTTCCCGGGCCCGGCCGACCAATTCCCCCTGGAACGCCCCATTCTGCGCTCCCCATGCCCCTCCACCGCTCAGCAGGGACTTACCTTCCTGCTGCGGTGCTGCTCTGCGGCACCAGAGGAGCAGCATAATCCTCTCCGCCGGCGCTGCTTACTTGTCGGGTGCTGCAAATGTGCCTTACAACACTCTAGACTGTGCCTTACAAATGTGCCTTACAACACTCTTACAACAAATGTGCCTTGCAACACTCTAGACCAGGGGTTCTCAACCTGTGGTACGAGTACCCCTCGAGGTACACGGACCAATGGCAGGGGGTACGCCAGAGCCTGCCCCTTATCCGCATCAAACAGTTGTTAATTACTTGTTAATTAAAACTTAAATGCAATCCCCCATCTGTCTGTCTGTCTGTCTGTCTGTCTGTCTCACACACACACACACACACACACACACACACACACACACACACACACACACAGAGTTAAGTAAGGCATTTTTTCACATTTAAAATTGTTTTAGTACTTTTTATTTAATGATTAATTAGCTAATTAATTGATTAATCCAATTAATTAGCAATAATTAGCAGGGGTACTTCAGAAAATTGGACTGTGATACCTGGGCCTCTAAAGGTTGAAAGACTGGTGGAGCAGTCGCTCCACCAGTTTGTTGTTAAAGACAATTGAGCTGTAAATCATGGCAGATAATTCAGCGGCTCCTCTTCTCCCACATCTGAGCATGGGAGGAGGAGCCACTGCTGAGGCTCAGCAGTCATAGTTCATCTTCTTTCCATCCTCTGAGGGTAGGAGGGGCTGCTACTGTTGCCACCCACTTGCTAAACTTGGGGAAGCCTGGTGGTCCCCAGCACACCATGAGGGGTGAGGGCTAATGCAGGAGAATGCTTCAAAAGCATTTTGAAGTCGGGTTTCAAAATGTAAGAGCACAGAAGAACCCTGTAAAAAGGTACATATCCTATTTCATCTTGCAGTTATTTGGCATTATGGCTGACTTCCCATGAACTCGAAACTCTCCATTTACAAGGGAACTCAGTAGATCGCTAACGATCTTGAACACTGGAAAAAATACATCAAGTTCTTGGAACTATGTAACATGTTCACAGATTTTTCTGCTCCTTGGAACCTTAACTTCTCCAGCAATATTACTGGTCTACAATGTGCCTCCAATGACATCATCCTACAAGATGAAAATTAATACTTTTTAAAAAGTTTTGAACTATGTTTGTTCCCTTTATGCCTCCACATGCTGAAGGCCAAAGTGCTTAACCAACAAAACTGAATTAAAACACTAGAGAAAAGGAGTAACTTTCATTGTTTTGCACAAGTTCCACTTCAGATGTTGAGAGACGAACACGCATAACACTTACAGGAGAACTTCAGTTACACACAAGGTCTTTACTTTGAAGATAGCCATGTCAGATTATGAAAGAAGAGCTTCTACACATATCCCATGGAACATAAGCTGTTCAAGTAGCTTATAAAATGGTGTTACAGGGAAGCCACAAGTCAGTCCTGAATACCCAGAAGGCCTTGGAGTGATTGTCTCTATTCCAGTCAATTCTCAGTATCGAGAGGTTCGGTTCCAGTAAACCCCAACACAGAATTTGAGGGTACTGAATCATTGATCCAAAGGGATCGATTGGGTTAGGTGAAGGGGCAGCCTACCTTTCAGCAGGAGTCCAGCGGAGACCGTCAAAGTCCGTGACTTCACGATGTCCCCAGAACTTGCAGGTGCCATTTCCAAGGGCTCTACACCATTTCGAAGGTCTCTGCTGCCTTGAGAAACCTTAAGAATGCAGCAAAAACCTTTAAAATGGCATATGCGAGTAGCACTGAGCCCTTTAAATGACCAAGGAAAGCTTCAAAATGGCAGGGATAGCTTCACTACTGGCATTTTGAAGCTTCAAAATGGCCATCAGAAGCTTCAAAATGACAGTAGTGAAGCTATCCACGCCATTTTGAAGCTTCCCTCAGCCATTTAAAGGGCTCAGCACTACTCGTGCATGTCATTTTAAAGGTTTTCACTGCATTCTGAAGGTCTCTGAATGCTGCAGAGACCTTCAAAATGGTACCTGTGAGTGCTAGAGACATCGCGAAGTCATGGATGGCAAGACAGAGGCACGGAAAATGCGAGGTAAGTGGCAATTTTGCCCCTCACAGATATGCGAATTCACAGGTCACAAATTCACTTATGAAGAGAACTGACTGTATTTTGGATGGCCTAATGTCCATTTCCATCAACCCTAAGCACTGCAAGAGCCCAAGGGGCAAGGAGCGAGGACAAGGTCGGGAGGATGGGACAATCAGAGGAGCTGGGGAAGGATTAAAAAAAAAGAAGTTTCACTATAAACTACACTGTCAAAACAAATGGGAAAAAATAGCTTTTGTAAAAAGTATGTGTATGTTTATTTTAAAAGTTATATTACTGTATCTTTTGCAGTAATTCTCTTGAGAAAGATTAGTTTCAATTAAAATGCATGAAGATATTTCCCTTTCCAATTCTACCAGACATTTTTTCCATGTATTTCCTACAACTTATTGTGCAAAAGTTTGAGGAAAATCTGCTAAACATAACTGCCTATTTAAAACTATTCCTCACAGTGTGCATTTCAGTTGCATCATGCGAAAGAAGCTTTTCCAAACTTAAGCTGATAAACTCTGCGCTGCGATCAACAATGAGTACCAAGCGGCTGTCAAACCTGGCAGTTCTATCAATTGAAAAGGGGTATGTCAAAAACATCTGCTTTGATGATGTGATCAACAAGTTTGCCGAAATTAAGACAAGGAGGAAGAAATTGCTGTAAGCAAGACAGACAGTTACACACACAGAACAAGAAGTTAAAGTTATAAACAGACTGCTACTACTGTATTAACAATAAAAAATAAAAATAAACAGTAACAAACTATCTGCGTGTGATTATATGTCATGAGTTGTCGGGACTCGTCGGGTCGGGGGGCGTCGGGGGGCGTCGGGGGGCGTCTGGTTGCGGTAGGGCGAGGGGGCGTAGAGCTCTGGGCACCAAGTAAAAAAAAACCCTGGCTACTCCTCTGTTTTGAGCTGAATGAGGAGGCTTTGGCGGCAATCCTGTAACACTTTCCTGGGAGTAAGTCCCATTTAATCCAATGAGGCTTCTGAGCAAGCATGCCTAGGATTGTGCTATTTGTCACTAAGCCAGCGGTTCTCAAGATGGCGGGGACAGCATGGCGGCAGCGGTGGAGATCTGGGGGATCTCCACCGGACATGCCTGAAGATCACCGCAAAACAGCGATCCGAAGATCAGGGAGGTCTACAGAGGGTCACACAGGCTTCCCCCGAAGCTCCCCCAAGCCCCAGTAAGAGTGGGGGGCCATTTCAGTGGCAGCAGTGATGATCCCTTGGATCGCTGCCGCTGCTAGCTCAACCCCTGCACACACTCAAAGTTCTTCCCGCCTCGCGGGGAGAACTTTGAGAAATGCTGCACTAAGCTGTTGCACCAGTGTGAAAAGCCATCTTAGAGGCTACCTTCAAAGGTCACCGTGGCACAACACATAAAGGGGGGCCTGGGGTTGCCTTCATGATTAATAAGCACAATAGTTAATACACATGAAGGCAACTGGGAAGTAAGAGAAATGCAATGCTAGCAGATGTGATATGGGAGGTTCTTAAAAGTCTGAAAATAGCTTCTAGAGATCAACTCATATTAGGAATAGTGCCCCATATGTGTATCACCACACCCAATTTTATAGGAGTCCAAATGTGACACCACCACCCCCAGAATGTTTTGTCCTGACTAAAGAACAATCAACTTTTAAACTTTTCACCAAATGTTGATTTCTGCATCTTGGAATACAACAGCCTTATGAAATACTACTGCACGGAAAACATTAGAATAAGCCAGTTCTTTAACTGATGGCTGAATCCTATCCTGTAATTCCCTTGACTGTTAATAAGTGATCTAACCCTTAATGTGCAATTAGAATTGTCTTTAATTTTAACTACCAACCTTGCCCTGTGACTACTATTTCCAATGTTGAAAAAGAATGTTATTGTACCGTTTGCACCACAAAAGCAAAATGACAATTTGGCATGGAACAGATTCCGCCCCCAAAACAATTCAACATTGAGTACTAAGTCGCCTAACTTGTTTTTAAAGAGGTTTGAACATTCCTGGAGAAATTAGAAGTTGTGAAATTCATCCAGGTTGCACACAATATTTCTGATTTTTTAAAAAATAAGACTTGCACCCAATCCTATCCCCCGCACCAAATAGGTGTGCACTGCATCCAATGGTTGGAGGGGGTCAACCCAAGGGCAAATGGAACATAAACCCTGGGGCCGCCTACAGGTCTCCTCGGACATATGCCACCTCTTTTGGTGGTGTATGTCTAAGAAGGGAAAAGGGGCGAGGTGGTTTAAAATGGAGGGGATAATATCCAACGTGCACCATTGCCACAGGATCCACCCCGTCCCGCCTCCTTCCCACCTCGGTTCGTCCAACCCCCTGCCCATTTACACCCCCCCCAGTTCCCCCTCCCTGCCCATAGCCCGCCCCCGCCATACCAGCACTGGTGGCTCCAGGCAGGCCACTGCCATATAGCCAGTGCCACTTGCCGTATCTGGCAACGGCCCAATCACGCACTATTTGCCAGCAGCCTGCCTGCTGTAGTGTTCCAGCAGCGCAGCCTAATCATAGGATTCGACTGTAATACAATTAACACCAGATCAGTCTCCTATCTGTCTATGCTAATATATAAAGCATGAGATCATAAGACAAAGGTTTCACATGTACAATAGTAGACTCTGCAATATTTACAGAAAACATTAGTATACAGTGGATCCCTGCTATCCGCGGATCTGGCATCCGCGGATTTGTCTCAACGCGTATGCCAGAGGATAGTGAAGTCCACTGTAGAAACCTGCAAACTGTGCTGTTTCCAAAGCTTTAAAACAGGGGTTCTCAATCAGTGGTACTAGTACCACCAGTGGTACTTTGGCCAACTGCTGGTGGTACTTGGACCGCAGAAAACCCTTTCAGCATCATGTACTTTCAGCGTCATGTTTTCGCTCCCGAGAGGCTCCTGCCTTTGGCCGAGTCTCTCGTGAATGCTGAGAAGGGTCCTCCCACCTGCCTCCGTGCAAAGGCTCCTCTCTCCTCCCAGGCTCACCCCAGAGTGCTTCAAAGAGTACTGAGCTTTGGAAATGGAAGACGATCCATTTCAGATAGTCATCTGATGACCATCTCCTACACCAGGCATTCCCAACCTGTGGCACGCGTACCCCTAGGGCAATGGTTCCCAAACGGGGAGGCGTGGCTCCCAGGGGACCCACAGAAACCAGCCAGGGGAGCCGCGGAGTGCCATGGAATCCTCTTAGAAAACAGTGTGATGCCAATTGGCAGGCATCAACATAATGTATTGGGCAACAATGTAATGTAATGGGGAGCCGCGGCCAATGATCAAGGGAGCCACAGGTCAGAAAATTTTGGGAAACAATGCCCTAGACGTATTCAGACCGCAGGCTAAGAGACAGCTGCTAAAGGGGATTTTTTCCAGGTTGCGGTGTGGGTGGGCGCCCACCTATGCTGCAAGCCGGAAAAAGGCCCCGAGATGTCCCCAGTAGCTCCTCCGGTGGCGCTAAATTCTCATGAGAATAGGGCACCGCCATCTTGGATCTCGCGAGATTTTGTGAGATCCAAGATGGCAGCACCCAGAAGAACAAGTATGAGGAGCTACCAGGGACATCTCGGCGCCTTTTTTCCAGCTTCTGGCGCAGGAGGGCAGGTCTTCCTGCTTGCACCGCAACCCTAATCGGCAGGGCTGTACCCTTTTTTCCGGCTTGCGGTGCAGGCCCTCCTGCTCGCGCTGCAACCTGGAGGGAAAGGGTACACGGGGGTTCGCAGGGGTACATGGGGGTCAAAAGATCCGGGGTATGCGGGGCAGCTGGAGGCCCACATAGGGGGTACACAGGCTTCTGACATTTGGGAACTCCTGTCCTATACAGAGTCTTTTCAAGAGGCACATGGAACTCTCTTTTTTTAAGAACATGGGGTATTGGCTCTTTCAAACTTTCTATCATTAGGGTCATGTTTTCTTGACGTGCCATCTTGTCTTCCAAGGAGGCTTTGTAAATCTGTCACACAATTGACTTGAAGCTGCCAGACTCAGCAGCAAACACATAAGTGTTTTTCTGCCTATTGGACAGACTCCTGACATATAGCTACACTCATTAAGCATGACTGGAACTTACTGCTCATGTTGCAGACAGATCTCTTTGAAGAAAGCTTGAATGGTCTAAGCATCTTCACCTGCTGAACCAGTATTTGCTCTTGTAGTCCAGAGCTATTAAACTTGCAGAACTACGGATACAAAAACCATTCGGAGACCCCACACAAGACATGCCACAGTCATGTTGTTTCATACATAGACCTCAGTTTCACATTTTCTGGAAATGTCAGAGGTCACTAGATGAAAAAGACCAAGCAACCTTTTCTAAAAGCCACAATCCAGACAAAAGGAAGCTTATATTTTAGAATGGAACAATATGCACACAGTCGAAAATTATCTTCATTCTGATCTGGATCTTTAGACGCAGTGAGATCAAACAGTTTGCTAAACCCTTTGGTGGAAATTTAATTCTTTTAAAATATGCACAAGGTAATTGAGAACACATTTTAGAATACTTGGGATTATAAAAACAGTAGATCTGCAGCTGCATAGAACAAATAGTGTTTAAACATGTTCCTTCTGCTCGAAAAGGATCTCATGGATATTCTCGACCACGCATTAAAGCAGATGCTCTAATACAACCTTGCCCCACTCCAGACCTTTAAGGTCTATGAAAGATGCCCTGTACCAAGTGTGATCCATTTATGAGGAAACATCTGCTAGGGTTTGAAACAGAACTTTGTGCTGTCGTCAGAGCTTGACATTATCCTTTTTTTAGAAGAGAGGTAAGAGCTCTTCTTTCTTGGCAGGCATTCATACAAATTAGTTTTCTGTAAAATACTGTAGTTGCATGTGATTACTTTCATATACTTTGAGTACAATCCAATATTTCAGAAAGCCATGCTGAGCAGCATAGGATATGGCATATGCTTTAGGATGCCAGAGCAACAACAGTTCCGCCACCATAGCTCTACTCACAGATGTGCCACCGACGCCAGTGCAACACTGCACCGATGTATCGCTGATGCTGGCACAAATACAGCTGGGGCAAATCCCCAAATGGGGTGGATAATTGGCAGGATGAGAAGGAGTAAATGTGTGCCATATCCTACACCCCCAGCAGATGATGCCCACAAATAGCCGCCAAATGCTATACCAAGCACAGAGTTGGTGTAGGAATTACCCATAGGAAACAATGGGGAGGAGAAAAATACCAGAAAATCTCACTCCTGCAACTCCTTCCACCACACCCAATTTAGTCCAAACTAATCCTCTGAGATACTCTGAGGGAACCCTTTTGTGTGTGCTGTTCTTGACAGAGATTGGGGGGGGGGGGCAGCAGCGAGAAGCAGGGACTTCTCTGGGGTAGCACCACAGTTGTAGAAATCCCTCTCGTATGATCTCCCTCGAAGTATTCCAGCAATTCTTTTGTTCCATTTAGCATTTTCATTATGATTTGGGTGGGCTATTGGATTCTGGCCTAGCTGCTCCTTATTGTCTGATTGTTTTACTGTTTGTTGTTCTTACTGCTGCCTTTACTGTCATTTTATTACCATTGATTTTTTGTTTGGTTTTATTGTGTATCGCTGCTCTGCTTTTTATGTGTCCAACTCTGTTTTCAGGATGGGTTTTATTGCTGCTCTCTTAAGTGGCCACTTTTTATTGCTCTTACATTATGGTTTGATGTGCGCTGATGGTTTTGTTTTAAATACTGTTTTTTAAAAAAAACTCTTTTAATAAAGGTTTAGAATACGTATTTTTGTTAGCTCCCTTGGGCACCCACATAAGTGAGGGAAAGGAGAGATAAAATTGATTAAATAAATAAACAAGCCTCTCTGGATTCTAGCGGTAGCAATTTAGTGGGCTTTTAAAAATATCTGTAGACAAAGTTGTATTTTCTTTTTGAAAATAAGGGCGTAAAACAAACACATAAATAGAATCCTTCTTTAGAAAGTACCCATTCACCAATACATTTTCTATGGTTTCGCCTTAGGGTTAACAGTGTTGAGATGGGGAAAATTGATTACACTGATGGAAATAATATAAAAGCTGGATACTGATGATGTTATACTGAGGATAAACACTTTCAACATAGCTAGTTCCAAAGGGCCTGATCCTATCCAACTTTCCAGCATCAATGCAGTCACAATGCAGCCCCGAGGTAAGGGAACAAACATTCCCTTACTTTGAGGAGGCCCCCGTGACTGCCCCCCCCCACAGAATGCAGTGCACGCCCTGTTGGCACAGCTGCATCAGCACTGGAAAGTTGGATAGGATTCGGCCCAAAGTCACAGAAATGCCCAATCTACCTGACCCTAGGAGGATATACTGTACTAAAAAACATGTACATACACTGTAACTATGCCTCAGGCATTAAGGTTCGAACAAACAAAAATGTCAAACTTGTGTATGGCCATTTTGGCATTAGGAAAACTATCTTCATCCATTTCCCCTCACTTCCTTAGCCATGGGTTGGGAAAAACATTGGAGTTGGTCAGGGTCATATAAGCTTTTTTCAGAATAGGGTCACTTAATTTGGCCTAAACTCATATTTACATAATAACAATCATTCAGTCCTCCAGCCAATAAAATAGAATACACTAAACACAGAGCAATTTGGGATTATTTAAAAATTATATCCAACCATTACACTCTTATCTGTAATTAGAACAATTGAGGTTTGCTGTTTGGTATGAAAGCATGAGATCCCTGGGCCACTGGAGCCCTTCAAGATGATAATTTAGTGGGCTGCAGCAGCATGAAACGGGACTCTTGACAAGTGATTTCTTCAATAACTATAATTTCAAAAAGCATGAAAATGGTAACTCCAGAAATTCTTATATAGTGGAGCAAAAACAGTAGCCATGATTAGGCCCTTCCGCTAATCCTACTGCGTTTCAATACCACTCCTGGCACTGAGTTGATGCGTTTATGGTCAGGAAAATTTTTTTATCCCACTCAGATCAGTTAGCAAACTTTGGACAATGTGTCTACATTACAAGCCTTCTGTTCCAGCTGGTGTGTGTGTGGCTGTGACTGTGAGGTGACCAGTTTCAGCAACCTGTCTGCAGTCTCCCCGTCCCTTTTCTCTCCTTGGACTTGCACTAGCAAAATTGCTAGCGTAGGTCCGAGGAGATCCATTGCGGGCTGTGAGGCTTATGCAGGGGTAAGTGGATTAAACATTCCTTGTCCCTGCAGAAGCCTCCCGGTCCCGTCCCGCCCCACCGTACACAGGATACAGCGGCTGCCATTTTGGCACGGCTGCAATGTTGGGAGGGGGGGTTGAATAGGATTGGGCTGCAAGGCAGCTCTTGTGTATTATAGTGTGTGTGTGTGCGCGCGCGCGCACGTGTGCATGCGTGCGTGTGTTGCTTAACTCATTGACTATGATGGAGGAAAGGAGTGGCGCAGAAAGGCAAGGTACTTTTTTTTACTTGTTGGGTTTGGTGAGGCTCTGCCTCCCCTGCATCCCCGGACTGTGTGTCCCTGCTCATTAGATAAGGAGCTAAGCGGGTTTGTAAAATCAAAAACAAAGGAAAAGATTGATGGGGACTAAAAATGGGTCAAGGGATTAACACACAGACAGATAATCAAATTCTGTACTTGAGTTCAAATATATGAAGTTCAAAAGAAATTCAAAACAGGTTCTAACTAAAAATGTCCCCAACTGAAAGCAATTGACTTACATTCAGCAGATCCTGCAGCATCCTTCTCTCACTGACCAGAGTGGAAAATGACAGCTTAGGAATTAAACCTGCTGAGTCTAGATGGCACGGGCATTTCTTCTAATTTGACTGGCATTTTGCAGCATAGTGATTTCTTCAATAACTATAATTCCAGTCAGTCAGTTCTCTTGTATCCCATTTTGGGGAGGCTATCCATCAAGCTCCAATAGGCTAGCCAAAGTGAGAGCTAAACCCAACAGGGATCCAAGAAGGTTCTGATCACGGCTATTGTTTCCCTGGCAGTACCACTGGGCATTGCACATCTTGGGGGAATGCTAAGTGCAATACACGACTCAGAGCTTGTGACAAAATTGGGAAGTGACAGGAAAATTTCGGGCAGGCAGCTCAATCCTATCTAAATCCTCGCACGGCAACCACTTTATCCCATGGGAGATTTTCAGCTGCTGGAGGACTCCTCAGGGTAACGGGACATTTGACCCCTTGCCCCAGGGTAAGCCCCAGCTCTACAGCTGACAGAAACCCATGTTGACCAGGGAAGATAGATAAGGCCTGGAAAGGGGGTTGGGATTTGGCATGTGCCGCTGCCAATCCTGCCCCCCTCTCATGCCTGATCCGCCCTCCTCCCCACCCCCATCACCGTTCCACCCTACCTCTTCCCAACCTCCCTCCAACCCCCTGCATGGGCTTACCTGCTCTGGCAAGCCTCTGTCGGCCCACCAGCATGCGGGACGCCGCTACAGCCTCCCTGTCAGCGGACCCTCCGCGTTCGTCGGCAGAAGTTGCTTTGCGACTGCCATAAAGTAGCCTCTGCCGGTGCAATGCTAGTTATGCCGGAAGGGGATAGGTATGGGGCATAAGTTGGTATCAGTGAGCTCAGAGGAATCTGTGGATATTAAGGGGAAGAAAGGCACAGATCCAAGTAGGCCCATTAGGGTCCAGGGAGCGGTGAAGTATGTAAGTAGAAACATTCTTTACTTACATCTCCGCCACTGCAGGATGGCTATTTCGGTGCCACTGCATCATGTAGGCCGGCCCTGGATAAGATTGGGCTGCAAGTCTGTGCAACTGTCCCTGTATTCCATCTTAAAAACTGCAGGCATCTGAGCTCTGTCACCAGGCCCACCTGCCCCACACACAAACTTTTTTCCCCTTTGCGTTGCCATCCAGTCTGATGAAGGGTTCTGGAGACCGCAAAAATGCGCTGCTCACAGCTTTGTGCCATCTTGGCTGGTCTTAATAAAGCTATTACCAGAGCGCGGCACATAGATGTGTCTTTGCATCAAACATTCTGTCAGAGGTGTTCATGCCTCAGGAGACCATTTTCACCATGCTTTTTTTCAGCCTTCCTTGCCATCTACCTGCACACTAGCATCCCATTGCAATGCATTTGACAGTCCAGCTTTTTGACCAGCCTCCCCAGCATTTCCTGCATCCCCTGGGGAGCCAGGGGAGCCGGTTGAAGAATGATCCCTTTTAGCCTCACTCATTCAAGAGCTAATCCGGCAGCCATCGCCATCTGAGTGAATGAAAAATACTGGGATGAGAACATTTGTCTGACCTCTCAACCCTTCCACGGTGGTTCGGATCTCTAATGTTTTGCTAATAGAAGAAAAGTTCTCCACTGCACCGATCAGGCTCAGAGACTAAACATAACATCTTCTGGTGTGGCTTCACTTCAAATGAAAAATATACTCATTCTCTCCTCCCGCTGTCTGCCTGTGGTGCTAGTGCCAAGTCTGGGCAAGAAGACAAAACTTAAGTATACAAAAGAATGCATTAGGGAGACCATCCAGCAGTTTGAAAGAGTAAAGTGGACCAGTGGGAAATGTATGACTGACTCAAAGAGAGACATTTAATGAAAGTCCTATGCAACTAGCCTTTTCCCCTAATGTCACAGGCCACAATCCATCCAGCACACATGCAAGCTCTTCATTAGCTAACACTGGGAAACAAACTGACCTTTCAAGTCACAGTCAACGCCTCAACCTGTCACTTTTGCCGTCCGTTTCTCAAGGTCTTATGCTGCTGCAGCAGCAGCAGCAGCAGCAGCAGCAGCAGCAGCAGCAGCAGCAGCAGCAGCAGCAGCAGCAGCAGCGAGACAGATCTCTATTTTCTTTTTAATCAGTTATGCTTCAACAAGTTCCTTTTTTTTTGCACAAGGCGACAGGCCTCTATATCTTCTGATGCCAGCAGATCTTCTACCTCTGAGCATCCACAGATACAAGCACTCATAGTTAGAAAGGGGGGGGGGGAGGAGGAGAGAGCAGGAGAAGAATTGCAGCCCCCAACTATTGTTCTAACTAATGAGTTCCTGCTACACTCCCAGAATCTTTGTACATGCTACTAGCCTTTTCCTCTCCATAGAGAATTCCTCAGTTATAAAAAAAATAGGAGAATCTGGGACCTTTGGTTGAGGAAAAAGCACTGGTGAAGTAGAATACAGACGGCAAGCAGCAACAAGGCAAAGATTACATACCCTTCCCCACTAGCCAATCCTTTCAAAACTGATCCTTCCATCTTGCCTTCTCGTGTTCAGTTGAGACCATGTTCACAGACCTAAGTCTCCACAGAATGTCAAGTTTGGCTCTGTGCAATTTCAGCTAGAAGACGGTCCTTGAAATTTATGAAAACACATCCCCCTTCTAAACTTACAAGAATTTCTGTCATCATGCACATCATCAGCACCTTGAAAGGGAATTCCTGCAGGTCGCAGGAACGTTCAGGCTGACTTGCAGTGTGGAATGGGGGAATGCAGCTGGCAGGAAACCAGTGACCCTCTCCATAATGGCAACGAAGTGCTTTCCACTTGTGCACATACTGTAGTGTAGCTCTTTGCTCCCATATCATGTGCCTTTAACTTTCAACCATATCTTTAAAAGTAGGACTGTGCTGAATATTCTCATATGAACATTTTTGGTGGAAAAACTAGGACTTTGGAGAGGGCTGAAACAGTCCTCAAAACTTCCCCCCTTTCACTTTTGTTGCTACTATATGCAGGGATGGCCCGTGCTTCCCTGCCACCTGACCCACCCACCCCCCGCCAATTTTGCTGCCCCCTACATGCTTGCTCATTCTCCCTCCACTAGCTCACCCATCTGTTCCTCCCACCCCACTTGCTTGCTATCTACTACAGGGGAAGACAAGCAGGGAGAATGAGAGAATGGAGGACAAGCCAGTGAGTACTCCCACAATGGATATGGAAGCAGAAAAGAGGTGTCTGTGTCCCCACCCTCCCTTTCCTTCACTTACCTGGAGCTTGGTGCACAGCCTCCTTCCTCTGCAACCACTGTTGCTTTGAACGCAGAGGAGTGATGAATGCTGGGAACCCAGCATGCACCATTCCTTGTCATTCAAAACAGAAGTGGCACAGAAAAGGGAGGCTGCATGCCACCTTCAGTTAAGTGAAGGAAGGGGAAGGGAAGAGAAGGGAGGCAGGCTCCAGATTGCCTCTCCCTACCCACTTGATACTTCATAAGCTCTGGGTGGTGAGAAGAGGTGATCTGGAGTGGCAACAGCTTTTTTCTTTTTTCTGCCAGCAGCTGTCAGTGAGCCGGAAGAGGAATGGAGCACCCACCAGAACAGCAGGCTGGAAAGGGGGGCAGATAGGCTGTCAACTTGCTGCCAGTCCAATTTGCCACTCCACGTGACAGTTTCAAGTTGCCTCATGGAAAGGCTGGCATTGGCTGTCTGCAAGGTGTCTGCTGCCCAATCAGCAGCTACTTTGATACAATAACATGGACATGCTGTAGAGTGCACTGGATAGAATCAACTACAGATGTCCCCTGTTTAATGACGGGATCACTTAACGACAATCTGCATTTACAACGGAGGTCCCCTAAAGCTAAAGAAGTTTAAAAAAACAATCTTAAGAACATAAGAATGTAAGAAGAGCCTTGCCGGATCAGGCCAAAGGCCCATCTAGTCCAGCTTCCTGTATCTCACAGTGGCCCCACCAGATGCCTCAAGGAGTACACAGCCAACAAGATAACCTGTTTCCTGTTGTCACTCCCTTGCACCTGGACCAGAGAAAACCTACTGCTAAAGCCAGGAGGTTGCTTATGGCTTGTAACCTGTGATGGTCTTTTCCTCCATGAATCTATCCAAACCCCTTTTAAAGGCATCCAGGCCAGATGCCACCACCACATCCTGTGGCAATGAGTTCCATGGTTGAATTACACGCTGGGTAAAGAAATATTTTCTTTTGTCCGTTCTAATTCTCCCTCCACTCAATTTTAGTACATGTCCCCTGGTTCCGGTGTTGTGCGAGAGGGAGAAGAATTTCCCTCTATCCACTCTCTCCATCCTATGCATAATTTTATACGTCTCAATCATGTGCCCGCTCAGGTGCCTTTTTTCTAGACCTCAAAACATCCCCCCTTTCACTTTTGTTGCTAACTTATCTTGCTTAACTTATCTCTGAAACTGCTCCGTTTTCAAGGCTGGAATCGTCTTGCTTCACTTGCTGCAGAAGGAAATCGCACTCCAGAAGCCTCTTCTCTGGGTTGCGTGACTCCCTCCCCCCTTCCTCCACTCAAGGCTCGCCCCTTCTGCAAGAGATAACCGTTCTGAGGCAGAGCTCTGTGCATGTGTGTCAGGCTGCTTCTTGGAGAGGGCGGGTGCAGCGGCGGCTGTGTGTGTGGGGATACTGCATCACGTCTCATCTCGCTTGCTCAGCCCATCAAGCTGCTCTGCATGTCCCAGGTTACTGCCACGGCTGCTAAGTGCTCCTGCCGGCTGCTCTCCTGCAAGCCTCTGGTTTCGCTCACATTTTGCAGAGTGTGTGCGCATGCGCGGGTGACTTCTTTTTTTGTGAGTCAAACAGGAGCCCAGGAAAGTATAGTAAAACATCTTCTAAATATATAAATAAATGATATACCACTTGGCCACAATAAACATTGTTAGAGAAACCTATGTCTTCAATCTTTTCCTCTCTCTCTCTCTCTCTCTCTCTCTCTCACACACACACACAAACACACACACACACACATACACACAATGAAAAGAGCTCTGCTTTAAAATAATTTCCATATTTTCCCACATATCTTAAGGCTGCAATCCTATGCATGCTCACTTGGGAGTAAGAACCACAGAATAGCTGGGGATTACTTCTGAGTAAACATTTACAGGAGCCATCTGTTATTTTGCCCATGTTTCCATTTGCTACTCTTAATAGGCAGTTCCTCAGGTTTAAACTAGCCTTGCTTGACCAGAAGGAAAACCTCTTCTTGGCGTGCAGCAGATACTAGAGACAACGATGGGAGACTTGCTCTGAAACTTAGTGGAAACTATCAACAAGGAAGACGCTATGATGGACACTGACAGAACCGGCTTCTTCTTGACCTCTTCACCTTGGGAGGGCTTTTGCTCTGCTGCTTAGAAATTATTGGCACAAGACCAGCCGCCTCTCTGGCTTTGTCGCACTCGCCAGTTTCCTATTGATTACAGTGACGGAAATGGAGTCTCAATTGCCCAGCATGAGGAGGAAGGGCAGCAACTCCATATATACAATTTCAAAGCTCCCCAGATCCAGACTGTTGGCAAAATATTGCACTTCTTATCACTTTTAACACGGTGAGCTTTTTTGTTAAAGGTTTTACACTAAATAGGGGTATTTACTGGGTTTTAACCACAGTTTGAAATGTTCAGAGAACAGAGCAGAAACAAGCTTGAGTAAACAAATATTTTCAAGGTTTTCCAATTTGAATTTTCTCCCCCAAATTTCAGGCCCCTAGGTTCAAGATTTTAGAACTCAATTAAGGTATTAAAATGCATTTGGTAAATCAAAAATTAAAAAGCACTGCCTTAATGTTCCTCTGAAAGACTTAAGCCTTTTTTTGTCAGTAGGGTATTAAATTTATAAGTGAAATTTGAATATTTTCAAAATGAAAAAATTCAGTCTCTGAAATTCTGCTAAATGTTCAATTTGTGTGAAATTTGTTTCAGGCCTAACAGTCAAGTGTCTTTGACTAAGGGGTGTAGCTGCTTCAGGGGTGTAGTATGATGTACAACAATATGATGAAGTGGACAGTGTCAGACTTGGAGCAGGGAGACCCTACTCAACCATGAAGCTCACTGGGTATCCTTGAGTCAGTCATTCTCTCTCAACCTATCCTACCTCACAAGGCTGTTGAGAGGATAAAATGGATCAGAGGGCATGAGCACACCTCAAGCTTCGTAAATGAAGGGTAGGATGGTATACAACAACAAATAAAATATATAATTATACATAAATATATAAGTAAACAAATGTGGACAGCCTGAAGATCTAACAAATACAATCAAACAAGGCAATTTTTTTTGCAAGTAATATATTTCATTAAAAAACCTAAATATATTTCATTAAAAAACCTAAACTTGAAATATTTGTATTGGTTTTGTGACTGAGATTGCCAGGTGATTTACAACAACTTCCTTTTGAACACAGGTTAATATTAGGGCAGCCAGATACAAAGGATAACAGGGCTCCTGTACCTATAAAAGTTGCATAGAAGATTAAATTTCAGCAGGTGTAGCTGTTCCTCATCCCGGCATGGCCAGCAGTACCTGCCAAAAGACTCTCTTCTACAAAACTATTAAAGGCACAGAAGCCCATTCCCCTTTTGCATAAATTCATATTCTTTGTTCAATAATACAAACCAATATATCATCCTCTTACACTTTTCCCTTTTAAGGTTGCGAAAATAGATAAGAACCGGTTGATTTCAGTTTCCATTTTGAGCCAGACCACTACCGGACACAATGAAGGAAATTAAGTTAAAAATGCATAGTAATAAAAAGACTAAAATTCAATGACTATGTTTTTAAGTATGCCTGAGAGTTGCCTATCAACAGCTCTGAATACGTTATCTAAGAACTGAAAATATTTTCCCATCTCTAAATAGGAGTAGTACACACCCTCCTTGAATCACTCCAGATGAGATACCATGAAATGAACCACACGAAACTAGAAACAGCTTCATACAAACTTTCATGTTAATTAAAACAGACATAGCTTTCCATCATACCTGTTCATTTTCAAAAGTAAAGAAAAAAGTCAACATGGTGTAGTTGATAAGGTGTTCGACAAGGAAGCAGGAGACTCGGGACTAAATTCCCCCATCAGCAATGAAATTTACTGGGTAACCATGGGCCCTCTCAGCAGCGTCGCTGGAGAGGATGCGGAGCAGTAAGTGGAACAAGATGCTGCTACACGGGGGGGGTAAGCGGCCCCACCCCCTCACCAGTCATAGCCATTCCTGGCAGCAATGGGAATGCGCGGGGGCTCATGGAACCAAACGGAGCCTCCTGCGCATTAGCCGTCACTGCCCAGAATGGCTCCGACCAGTGAGGGGATGGGGCCGCTTACCACCACCCCTACCACCCCCGTGTAGCAGCATCTTGTTCCACTTACTGCTCCGCATCCTCTCCAGTGATGCTGCTGGGCCCTCTCTCAGCCTAAGCACAGAGTTCTTGAGAGGATAACACAGGGAGGATCATGTACGAAGCTCTGAGATCTTTGGAATATGGGCAGAATGATAATGCCATAAAGGGAAGCAACAATCAAAACCACATTAGCTTTCAAAGGCAGATTGATTCCAACCAGAATCATTACAATGTTTGAAAGGGACAAAAAAAAAAAGGCAGAATTGATTCTGCTTCACATTTCATGTACCCTGCCATGGGACTATTTTTTTTAATGAAGGATGGGGTAGAAATGTTATAAGGATATAGACAGGTCAGTTTTAACGCTACAGTAATGAAAGGGACAGAGGGAAATATCACTGGAAAATCTGTCGATTGGCTCTAGTAGTTAGAAGAAGCAGTCTGCATTGCGTACATAGGTGTTGTAAGTGCCGTCGGGCATTTACCAGTATTTCTGTGGAACTATTGCGGATCTCTTACAAACTGTAGCTAATTTTGCATTTTCATTGTCATATTCATGTTCAGCACCTCAAAATCTATAAGAAATGACTACCGTAATTTAATCTTGGGGGCATGACCTTTGTTAAAATTTGTTGTCCAGTGTATTCAAAACTGACTCAGTTCAGTTTTCTGAGAAGTGTAGCTATTCAGGCCAACGGGCCTATCTACTACCTACTCCACTTTACCTCCCTCTATCCAATCAGAGGAGGCCTAACAAATAAACAATGACGGGTTTCCATAAAGGATGGTATTCAATTATCTTCTAAGCCTCTGTTTGAACAACGTAACTATGGAAACAGATCGGTGATGCTCTGCACCTTTATCAGTGCTTCTCTATTTAAATGTTCTTCTTGAGTTTTCAACAAAGCCATTCAATGAACCTTAACTAATCTAAAATTCTGCCCGGATTCACTCTTCGTCCTGCTGCCTTCAAAAGACACTTTCCCACCATCGGTCCCAGAGTTGTGACGCAAAATAAACTGATTTTGTGCCTCTTCAAGTCTTCGCTGGAGAGTCTTAGTGCTACGCTTATTGTTAAGCAATTCAAACTGGCGCTATTTTCCATGTAAACTGCACTTTTTCAAACTGCTGACCTCTGAATTTCCATTTTCCAAATAGCTATAAATTAGTCTTCGCCTCTTATCATGTATGCCTACATGAAGGTTTCTGAAACTTATGGCTCAGAAATCTCATAATTGTCCTTACTTATTATAAAATATACTTTGTATTGTGTTTGTGATGGTGAAGTCCCTGATGCCAATTGGTTGACCTGATGTAGTGTCATAGAATGTTCAATTGCTCAGGAAACTAAAAACAGGGAACAGTCTGCTTTCTGTTAGGGAAAGTAAAGTTGTCAGTTTGACAGATTAAACATGCAGACTGAAGATTGGGGAAATCCTGGGATACAGGAAAGCTAGGAGATGCGGAGTGCAGAAGCAAGGAATTTAAAAGAATGGTGCACAATAGAAGGGATTGTAGCTCCATCTGCAACAGAATGGAGGAGGACCCTGAAGGAAAGGTAAGTGGACTCAGGAAAATGGGCAAGGAAGTAGTTGGGCAAGAAGGAGCTAATCAGAGAGGGGAAATCCTGCTGCTGCAGAAGCTTCACTGTGCCTGAGGGGCTCTATGTTGTGAAGAAGGGAGGTGGATATGCTAAGTAGACACCAGTACAGGGGCGTCACTGGAGCGTGGCGGGGGGGCGGGCCGCCTGGGGGTGACGCGCGTCATGGGGTGACGCGCGCACCTCCATGACGCGCGACACCCTCCGGACGCTCCGAGGCCGGCCCGGGAGCCGGCCTCGGAACGTCCGACCCCGTCGACGCTCCAGGGGCCTTCTCCAGGCAAGCGTCGATCCGGGTATTTTTCGGGTTTTCGCGCATGTGCAGACGGGTCTGCGCATGCGCGAAAACCCGGAAAATACCCGGATCGACGCTCGCCTGGGCCTTCTTTCAGAAGGCCCTGGAGCGTCGACGGGGTCGGACGCTCCGAGGCCGGTTCCCGGGCCGGCCTCGGAGCATCCGAAGGGCGACCCGACGCGACGCGGGGGGGGAGCCGGGTCGCCCCCTCCCGTGCCGCGATATGGTAGCGTCACTAGGGTGACGCGCGTCCCCCGCCCCAGGGTGACGCGCGTCCTAGTGACGCCACTGCACCAGTAAGCATAGATTTGCTTATGACTTCTGCTCTCAATGTAATCTGTCAATGCTAAGTAGGCAACATTGGCCAAAAAGAGTAGGAGTCCTTAATTTCATATATTGATTTGAATTTAGTAACCAATTATTTGGATGCTGGCTTCTAGATGCCATGGTAAACAGCGTTCTGTCTTAGGCTGCATCGCTAAAAACGCTTACTTGGGAGTAAGCTCTATTTAATAAAATGGGACTTACTTTTGAGTAAACATGTATAAGATTGTGCTTACTTATATATTCTGTGAAGGAGCTTATGCTGCCCTCAACCACTACTGCATCCATCCCACTAATAACAGCTGGAATTCTGTACTGTGTACCTTTACACATGGGGTTTGTTCATCAGTTCATTCTGTTAATCTCAAAGCTATTTCATAGTTCCAAAAACACACACAACCATTTTTCTTGTATCTTTTCAGAGCTTATCTACAACCCAAAATGTATACTGTATTTAATTCATGAATCCAGCCTGTTCCAGTTACACTGAATAAAGCATGTGTCAGTTGTAAATTTAACCATAACAAAAACAGTTAGCATTATTTCTCTTTAGTAACTCATAGGCTGTTACCAGATGTGTCGATTTAAATTAAGTATATGGGAATCACTGTATTAAATCAACCTCATGAAATGCAACAAGACTACTCAGATTGCCAACAAGGAGGTTCACCAATCGATACTTAAAAATCAATAAACACCAAACTGGTTTGCTTTCTAAAGAGAAAACACACACACACACACACACACACACACACACACACACACACACACACTTTTGCTTGTACACATGCATCAAAAATTGGTTGCAAAATTTGTACTTTAGCTTTTAAAGCATGGATACGCAATATATAAACTGCCATATAAAGTTTACAAGTGACATAGTTTGGGAGACGTGCGTCATTTGACTCCACTCTGACTGTATAGCTAATTTACATTAAAAAAATATATTGCTTTGGTTGGCTACATTTTTTAGCAGAGTTCTTCTGTTTTCAATAGCTGCATGACATCTAGAACAGTGGTTCTCAAACTGGTGGGTCGTGACCCACCACGAAAACCAGATGCAGTCACTACCCACATAAGGGGGTGGCGACATGCAGTGATGTTGGCAACGTCCCGCTGCCACCACCGGGAAAAGGGTGGTTTTTTTTAACTTGGACAGATTTATGGAGGAAAAGTCCATCACAGCTTACAAGCTATGATGGGGATAAACAACCTCCTGGTTGTAGGAGTAGGTTTTCTTTGTGCCAGGTGCAAGGGAGTGGCGACAGGATACAGGTATCTTGTTGTCTTGTGTGCTCCCTGAGGCATCTGGTGGGGCCACTGTGTGATACAGGAAGCTGGACTAGATGGGCTTTTGGCCTGATCCAGCAGGGCTCTTCTTATGTTCTTATGAGCCTTTTACTGTTGCTTTTATTCTGTTTTATTCCTCTCTGTTTTTTAGATTGTGTTAATGTCTTTTAAAGTATTTTTATATTATATATTCACGTTTTTATGATTTCTATGTATTTATGTATTCTATGTATTTTATGATTTGTTTTTATTGTAAGCCTCTTTGGGTCCCCCCTATGGGGAGGGGGGAAAGGCGGGGTATAAATTTAATTAATTAATTAATTAATTAAATTCAGCATTCCTACATGTCTTTAGACTAAGGATGCAATTTCAGGTGTGCTTATCTGGGAGAAAGCCCCTCTAAACTTAGTGGGATTTACTTCTCAGTAAACATGCATAGGCTCATGTTGTAAACGTTACTAAGCTCCCCCATATCTAATTTTTGAGAGGCTGCACATACAGTGCTAATAACTTCACATTATCACTGAATAAGGGCAACCTGTCCATTGCAAAGTCTGACTTCCTAGCTGCTGCCACATTCACGCAAACGCTAGGTCAAATGAATTCTGCATAACATGCAAGTTAGTTGCAGTTCTGAGATACCCCTCTTAAGCCCACATCAGTATTCAAGTTTCTTACAATTTCTTCTAAAGAACAAAAAGAGTTATAAATTGTTCCTATATTTAAATGAAAACTGAGATTTTTCATATTTTCATCATGCGTTTGGCAACTCTGGGCTTAAAAATACCCAACCTTATAATCGTTTCTGATCTGTGGTTTAAAAACTTAGAAGAGTTGGCGCCACTCCACTCCACAAGCACATGGGCTAGAGAAGACAGTAGGTAAGTCAATATCCACAAGGTCTGCTGAAAGATGATGAGGTATTACATCTTGGTTTCTGAGGATTAAGAGAGCTTTCGTTTGCGATATAAAATCATGCCACTGCACGGTTGTCCAATATATACTAGGATTCAACAAAGTTACCACAAAGCTACTGGGCGCCCGGGGCGAGCTTCCTCCGGCAAGCGCCCAGAACGTCCTCCTTCTGCGCATGCACAAGTCCTTGCAGTTCTGCGCCTGCGCTAAAGGAATGGTGCCCAGTGCAGTTAGCGCAGGCGCAGAACTGCAAGGACTTGCGCATGTGCAGAAGGAGGACGTTCTGGGCGCTTGCCGGAGGAAGCTCGCCCCGGGCGCCCGAACTTCAGGGCGCTTCCGATCGGCTTACAGATAACAAGTACGTGGGGAGAAAGCACACACTACACTAACAGAGGCCCGTTTAACATTAAAAACCCAGGGAAAACAGTAAGAAACAGTAAAAAACAGGTTTAAAAAAGGTTTTGAAAACGAAACCTAAGGAGGTCTCATCGCCCTACACCCTGGGGCCCACCGCCCCCTATCAGCCGATGTCCCTGAAGGCAGAGTCACTCTGTTAAGGCCGACCCACACCACACGAGATCCGGCACGGAGGCGAGCGAGCGTAGGTGCCTGGACGCTCACCTCCAAGCACTGACCTCGTCTATGCAAGTGTCTTCCTGCAAATAGTCCCTCCTGTTGTCCTGCCTTCTAATCGCTGATTGGCTCAAACATAAGCAAATTAGATATTTTTGTAGGTTTTCACAACACGACCATATCCTTGAATTAAAAAATGTTGCCGGGAAACTCCGTCGTTATAGATAAATCTATTACAAAAAATAAATTTCACAGATGGTAAAACATACTTTTGACGTTTCGCTCACGTAACACTCGTGGCATCAGCAGAAAAGGTGGAGAGGTCACAGGAAGGGGAAGCTAGAAGAGCCCGGGGCAGAGTGAATTGACGCTCCCTTGGGAGTGGCTGGGCCCTCCAGGAGGAGGGCATAAGGAAGAAGAGAGGCAGCACCAGCTGCAGTGCAGAAGGTATCCCAGAAGGCTGAGGGGTTTCTTGAGTGGACCCCTATTGGGTGAGGCAAGGGAGGTGGCCAGCTCGGAACTAGAGAAGGGCCAGCAGAGAGAACCAGGTAACTGAGTTGTATTGGGATTAGACCTGGAACAACTGGAGTGCGAGATTCATATAAATCTCCTTGTAAATAAATCCCTTCCTTGAAAGCATTCCCCCATGGGTCTGAGCCTGCTTTCTTGAAATGGTGGGGTGGGGTGTAGAGTATGTCCCAGAATAACCCCTCTGATGCCATGCTCTCCCCCCCCCCCCAGATGAGGCGGCTCACATCAGGGATATCACACAGGTATAAAATGTGTGTTGTGCAGAAGGTCCCAGGTTCAATCCCTGGCATCTCTGGCTAGGGCTACAAAAAAATCTTGATTGAAACACTGGAGAATCACTGCCAATCAGACTCTAATCAGAGATGGGGAACCTTTTTCCTGTCAAGGGCCATTTTAATTATTACAATATTGCTTGCGGGCCGGCTGTTAGGCCGCCCGAATTTTTTATTTATTTATTTATTTTCGTTTGCAAACCACCACCACCCCCAGGCCGTTGAATGGGCAGCTCCGGGATCTGCTGCTGCTGCTCAGAGGCAGGTGAGCCCAAGCAGCGCTCGCAGCAGGCACATTCGGCACAACTTTACCACCTTTGGGCGCAGCGCAGGCGTCCTCATCGCCGTCCGGGGTTCAAGGCGGCGCATCGACACCAGGAGGGTTCCATGCCCCACTGGTTTCTGCGCCCCGTGGGTGGCAGCAACGATCGTGGCTGCTCGGGAAGACTCGAGACTCCTGCAGCCAGGCGCAAGGAAGGATCCGGGCGGGCAGCTTCCCTCTCTCAGACTGGGAAGCAGCAGCTCCGTCCCCGGCCGGGACGAATCGCCTGCTGGCTTCTGTGGCGCGTGGCCCAAGAGGGAGATGCGCCTGGCGGGACTGGCCGGAATCGCACAGCAGAAGCAGCAGCAGGCCGCTGTGTTGAACGTGCTGCAGCAGCAGCAAACCTGGCCACAGCCATGAGGGCGATCAGGAAGAGGAAGCGCCTAACTAGGAAGCGCCTCCCTAATCTCACTGGTGAGTCACCAGTGAGATTAGGGAGGCACTTCCTCTTCCTGATCGCCCTCATGGCTGTGGCCAAGTTTGCTGCTGCAGCATGTTCAACACAGCGGCCTGCTGCTGCTTCTGCTGCGCGATTCCAGCCAGTCCCGCCGGCCTCATTCAAGGCAGCATAAAGTGCCTTTAATGTTGGTTTTCCTCTCGGTTTTCGGTGGGCCTTGGCAGGCGGACGGAATGAGCTCGGGGGCCTTAAACGGCCCGCGGGCCGGAGGTTCCCCACCCCTGTTCTAGATAATACTGTGGTAGATGGAGCAATGGTCTGATTTAGAAGGCAGCTGCATACGTTCATAAGAGGTGAACGTCTTCGTAGCCATTTTAGTATGTGGCATCACTGAGTCAACTGGCTCTCAACAGAGACATTTCCTCCTGCCTCCACAGTAAATGCAATACAGATAGTCTGCCCCACACATCCTTTTACCAATGCTGTTCAACATTAATAAGTCAACCATTTTGTTTGTTTCATTGAACACATGTGTGAGAGATCCATAATACACTGTATTTTTTCAGTCACAAATTAAAAAACAACACAGGACAACAGCTTGTACCAAACCCTGAACCTTAACCTGCTGACAAATCCCATATTCTGAACCATCCCCCAACCAGGTCCTGACCTCAACTGCCTCAAAATAAATTCTCTCATGTGGAAACAGCAGAACATTCAGAAACAATGACAAAGAACAGAATGCTGCCATAAATTTGAGACTCTGACAAGAGTTTTGTTTCTACAGATATGGGCATCAACTAGCCGTAAGCGAAAATGAATTACCTCAGGCAGTCAATATTTAGCAAGAATCACTGAATGTGAGAGAGTGAGAGAGAACAAAATATTATATTTTAGGCTGTGATCCTGTGCACATTTACTAGAAAACTAAACTCACCAGAACTTATATCAGAGTAAATATATTGTTTTTATTATTTGAAATGTACAATCAAAAATCATAGGTAAAGGTAAAGGTGACCCCTGACAATTAAGTCCAGTCGGGTCCGACTCTAGGGTGTGGTGCTCATCCCCATTTCAAAGCCAAAGAGCCAGCGTTGTCCGAAGACGCCTCCGTGGTCATGTGGCCGGCATGACTCACCTTGCCGCAGCGCGTAGCATGAAGCTGGAACACGGAGCGGTGTTTACCTTCCCGCAAGCGGTACCTATTTATCTACTCGCATTAACATGCTTTGGAACTGCTAGGTTGGCAGGAGCTGGCTAAGCAACGAGAGCTCACCCCATCGCGGATTCGAACTGCCGACCTTTCGATCGACAGCTCATGGTCCAGCGGTTTAACCAAAAATCATACTAATTCTTAAATTAAAGCCTAAAGGGCCTGCTGCTGCATCCTAGGCTTATTGCAACCTGCGCTAGCACGGCCCGCGCTCACCTTGGGGGAAGGGGATGTTCGTCCCCTTCCCCTGGTGTAAGTGGTGCGGGCCTCAAAGGGTCTCTTCGGATGCATGCCAGCTTTAAAGCTGGCGTGCGTCCAGGGAGGCCATGTAAGGCCGGCCTGGGCTGGAAAGGGGCATATCCCCACCCCCTCCCAGCCCAGGCTGGCCAATGGACCTCTCCTTCGCCGCCCCTGTCCTCCCGCCCCACACCAACCAGCACGGGACGTACCTGCAGCGGCCGCTGTGGAGTTGGTCCAAAGGCGCAGTACTCAGTGCCGGCCTCTGCACTGGCACCACTTACTCTAGAGGAGCCTCAAATGTGCTTTCTGGCACGTTTGCAACTTCTTAGGCCGGTGGAGCACACGCTCCACTGGCCTATTGTTAGGCAGGATTGCGCCGTTAGTTATTACCGTGTATAGGGGCTAAACACTGGGGTGAAAGCAGCATCTAAATCTCCATGATTTCCAGAAGTTAACATGTTCATCTATGACAATGTCAACTTTTCATCTTCATTATTCTTAGGGTCCTGGATAATCAGTGTCTATTTCATGGTAAGCATTGCACAACAGAACACACATCAACAAGAAGTTTTGCTTCCTAGCAGTTTAGTCCCAGTAGCTGTACACTCTTCTTAAGAATTTTCTATTTAAAAAAAAAATCTGATCATGTACAGATTTGGGCATTAAAATAATTGCTCAGAACTCTCGACTCCTCTGTTTTCATAGCAATCTTCTAGTCAACATTATTATCTAAGCAATCTTCTAGTCAACATTATTATCTAGTCAACAATATTATCCCTCACATTGAATTAACTGAAAAGCAGGATCTATCCAGACTCAAAAAAAGGACTTGCAAAGCAATTTGTAGTTATAGAATAATAAGATTGGAATGTCAGCAAATCAACACTGAGTAGTGACCTTGGCTTGCTTCCTACAATAAGCTGCACAATAATGACATTCCAAACTCCCCCCCAAAACAAGATGTATGAGACCAGGCAAGGGTGTCGACCAGGCGGATCTCCCTGGGCAAAGTCGTGTCTTGTTATACATTTCCAAGATCCTGCTTGGAAGAAGAGCTGTGGAATGATGAAGTAGGAAGAGAGCCCCCTCCCCTCTTCATGCTAGCCACTGAATTGTGATTAAATGGTCAGGCTAGGCTCCAGGGCAAGACCCACCCCTCGGAGGCAGCTGAAGAGCACAGCGGCTGTCAAGAGTGAGAGAAGGATCCAGCCAAGTTCCCCAACACTACACAGTTGTTGGCATGCACCTTCTCATCCTTCATTCTTGACAAGCACAGGGCTAGTTAATAATAATAGTTACTCCCCACTCAAAACCAGTCAAGCCACTAATTCAAAAAGACTCTACTGTCTGAAGAATACACTTATACAGTAATACTGAATAAATATATTTCGAGCAAATCTAAGTAACCCAATTTCAGAGTAAGAGGACAAGGCAATCATGGTTACTGAAAGGGAAATTATTTTTCAAGTCACCTATGGGCACTAGATTTTACAAGGGCAAGGCAACCATGGCGACTGAAGCGTTTTGTTTGTTTGACAAATTTCTATCCCACCCGTCAATATAAATATTTCCAGGACAGCTTACAGTTCTTAGCAAACAAGCCACTGCAACTGTGCAACCTTTACAAATAGTAGTTTGTAAAAGGTTTGTTTTCACTCTACAGGCAAAACCCAGCACGCAAGGCATGTGCTCTATCACTGAAATATGACCTCATCCTTTAAGAGATGAAAAAGAAGGCAATGGGGGAAAGTATCACTTGGAAGCGCAATGCAGTCTTAGAACTTGGCAGAAAACGCACCAGCCTTCTTGTCCACATCTTAAGTTTTGTCAGGACGCAAAATGTAGCCTTTACCGATCACAAGAAAATAAGGCACCAAATGTGTGGTCAGCAGTAGTATAGGATGAAGAATGAGTGGGAAATGGCCAAAATAGCTTTGACTGTCATCTTGTTTTATGTTATCTCCTGGTCTCCATATGCCGCGGTAGCTTTGCTGGCTTTTGCAGGGTACTCCCATATCCTCACACCCTTCATGAACTCAGTACCTGCAGTAACTGCCAAAGCTTCTTCCGCCCACAACCCAATTATTTATGCTATTGCCCATCCCCACTACAGAATGGCGATTGCAAAGTTTCTTCCATGCCTTGGATCTCTGCTAAGGGCTGAACTACATTACATGCGTCGCGGAGCTTCTGACATAATATCGGAAGCAAGCGGAGCCGCTGCGGCCTCCGCACTGCCGGCGCATACCTCAAGCTGGAATCCTACTTTTGAGGGGGCGTGTTCGCAGAGCTAGGGGGCGGTTCGCGGAGCTACTGCAGCCTATCAATCGTAGGAGAGGGGGGAGAGTGGCTGCATGCCAATCAGAACTACCTCCAATCACCTTGGAGGTTATATTCACCTTGGGGACTATTCCTTGGATCACCTTGGAGGTTATACTCCCCAAAGAGACTATTCCCAGAGGAAAGCACAGGACGAGGAGAGAGAAAACCAGAATGGCGGGAAATACTGAAAATAGCACAAACTCCTGCTGGGATAATGATATAAAACTTGTTCTTGAAGTTAAAGCCAATCACAGCTACGCTTTCTTAAGAAGGAGGGACAACAGGCGGGAAGACACTCCCCCGCTCCAAGCGCGTAGGCAGAGGCGGCGGCAGAGCCTCTGTGTGTAATGTAGTTCAGCCCTAAGAGTTTCTCATAAAACCTGGGACACACCGCCTATGTCTCAGTGCGGTGCGTCCCATTGCAGTGCAAGAGTAGCCAACATGCCTCAATGCAACACACCCTGTCTACACTGCACGAAGCGTCCAAGTAAGCTCCACGGAGAAGTGTCCAAGTAAGATGTCCAGCCTCGCCCTTGCTCTCTGTTAGCCAATGAGAATAGAGTCTTTTCAGATGCTTTGCTCTGCGTCCCGCCCCCATAGCACCGAATGCTGCCTCTCATTGGCTAAATGCGGCCAGTTCCAATTTTTCCAATTTTGCGCACACCGCAACGCAACTCTCCTGCATTGCAGTGCAAGCTTGTAAAAGTAAAGACTTATTCAAGACAAGAGTTGTTCTAGCTGCGCGCAGATGCTGCTCTACACAACGCAACACAGTACAGCCAGAGTGTCCCAGGCTTAAAGACACCAGGTCTTACAGCTACCCCACTAGCAGAAACCCCACTGTCACCAGCCAGGCCTCTGATATAAATGGGCTGCCAAGAGGAAACCGAAGGCTATTCTCTGTTTAAGACAGCGACTACGCAATCCTACGTAATGTACGGTCAGCGGACCTAGCGTTCCGCCGACCGGAATAGTCGCAAACGTGCCATAAGTCACGTTTGCAGACTACTTTAGAGCCAAGAATGACGGCGCAAGGCCAGCCTTCCCAGCTCTGCCGGCCAAGGACTCTGGCCGCCGCCGGACCCAAGCAAGGTAGGATCTGGCGCAGTGGTCCCCAACCTTTTTGGTGTCAGGGACAGTTTTCCTTGTGGAATTTTTTTCCATGGACTGGTGGGGTGGGAGTGATGTCACACGGCATTTTTGCGCCCCTCCACCACTGCCCGCCAAAAAAAACCGCAAAATTTTTGGGGGGGATTTTTAGCCTTTTATTTTTTTAATCTTAACCCAATTTTAGCGGGGCGCGGGTACTTACCTGGACTCGGCCGGGGTGCAGGCAGCATTTTCCCTGATCAGCGGCATCCATCTTGACTGGGCGAGACTAGTCTAGGACTCTCTCTCCGTCTCGTTGGTCGGTCCTCAGAGCCCTAGAGAGGCCTGGAGGACCGACGGACCAGCGAGACGGAGAGAGAGTCCTAGAGAGTCCCACCCATTCAAGATGGATGCCGCCGATCCGGGAAAATGCTGCCTGTGAGGGGCTGGCTCGGCAGAGGTAGCGCCGCAGCTTCTGGCTACACAGGAGGGGCGGGGGAGACTCTACTCTCCTGTCCTGTGTAGCCCGAAGGAGCACTGCAGCTTGTTTCAGCGTGCGCACGCTGAAACAAGCTGCGGCGCTCCTTCGGGCTGCACAGGATGGGAGTGGAGTCCCCTCATTTACGGCGGTGGGGGGGCACCGCCAAAAGCTTGCGGCCCTTTCAGTACTGACCCGCGGCCCAGTAATGGGCTGCGGTCCGGTAGTTGGGGACCCCTGATCTGGCGGACGGCTGGGAGGGTTGGCGGATGGGGGGAGGGATGACGGAACCAGGAGGACGGCCATAGGCCCAGCCGTCCCAGGCAGGGGCGGGGACATGGCGTCCGCCATATCGCAGTTCCCGCCAGGCTCTGCAGGGCGGCCGGGCGGAAATCCGAGGAGGATATGGCAAAATAGCTGGCAGAAATCTGAGGAGGTCTACTGGCCCCAGCAGCCATTACACTAGGGGAAGGGGACGAGCGTCCCCTTCCCCGAATAGACTTTCCACCGTGGGCTGCCTGCTGCAAGCTGCTCGCGACAGAGAGCAGAATACAGCAGGTGGCCTCGGCCACCCAGCGGATCCTTACGTAGGATTGGACTGTGAATCTACTTCCATGGATGCAGGTGACATTTCTGTGGTGGAGGACATACCATTTGGAACCTATATCCTTGAAGATAGCCTGACAGATGAGGACTTCACTGCTTTTGGATGGAGAGGAGAAGATCCTTATTACAGGCCATCTGCAGCCCAGATACCCAGTATTATAGTGACCTTCAGCAAAATCCAGGGAACAGACTCACTTTCGGAATACAGCTCTGGCCCCTTATGCTTCAGAAGTAGTGGGCATAGCTGGGATAAGGACTCCAGCAGCCAACAAGAATGGTTGGCCTTAGCTGCTATGTCAGAAAGAAACGTCTGACAGCTTAGTGTCGAAAACCATCCAAAACGTGTTAGACACTGGGACTCAGCCTGGGCTCCTTAAGCAACACATTGACAGTATTAAGAGGCAGCATGTCCAGCTTGTTGTTCTCCCCAACATATGCTTTGCACAAAAAGCTGGAAATAGAGAATGGTTCTGCCTTTTGAAGAGCAGGAAGCAACAGTGGCGTTCCTGCGGTAGGGGCTTGACAGTAAGACGCGACCCGTCCTAGTACCGCGTTCACGAACTGGAGCGAGGAGGCCCTGCCCCCTCGCCATCAGAGCCATTCCGCGCAGCGAAGCCAAATACGCAGGAGACCCTGCCCGTTCAGCTTCTCTGCGCGGAATGTCTCCAACGGCAAGGGGGTGGGGCCTCCTCGCTCCGGTTCATGAACGCGGTACTAGGACGGGGCAAGACTTACTGTCGAGCCCCTACCGCAGGAACGCCACTGGGAAGCAAAAACAGCAAGGCTTCCTCAATTTCCTTCCACAAACAAACACATTTCCAGTCTCCAGTAGCTGGTACTGTGTCAGCTAGGCTAGGCCCAAGGAGTGATGGCAAGCCAGTGGATAAGTGTGTGTCTTTGTGAGAATGAAAGTGGCAAAGTATTCCAAAGAGTGGCCTCCTTAACAGAATTGCACCCATGACCACCTGCTGGGAAGCAATTTTCCCAGACTAATAATATTATGTATCCCAGCTTCTTCCAACACCTGCTCATACAGTGATGTCAATGAGATGAACCGTCAGCTGAGCTATGCAGATTTTTATACAACTGAATACAGATGGCAATAAAAATCCAGCATTAAACTAAAAAGCCCTAATTCAGGGTTTCTCAACCCCTGACTGGCCATGTACCACCTCTGGCACCACTCGTCCTTCACATACCACCAGAAGTGACTGGTCATCACCAGTTACTTCAAGGTTCTTGCATTTTCGCACGGAATGGCTCCGACTGCAAGGGGGCGCGGCCGCCTCGTGCCAGCTTGTAAACAGGACTAGGACGGGGTGCAACTTACGGTACCACCCCTACCATAGCGACACCTCTGTATGAGGTGACTGGGCCAGTCCATTTTTCCCTATCTACGACCATCTTCAGACATGTGCTCCTGTGAAGAAATGTAACATGAATATCTGAGTGTACTGTAGCAGGCAGAACCAGACATTTTTGTAATTAAGGCACCCCTTTCTCCAGTTACTACAGTAAAGAGAATCCCTACTAACTGTATCCCTGAACAGCGGGTTCACACATTCTGTTTTGCCATATGAACACACACCTAATTGGAACTATTAGCAAATTTCAAAAAGAAAAACAGAGATAAAAAGGCTGTTAAAACTGGTCCACTACCAGGATTCCACTACCACACAGGGCTGTGTACACACAGGTAGTTCCTGCACTGTGGAAACATTTTGTATCTCATCAGACCTTACCTGAAGATGGTACAACCATTTGCTCACTTCTTCACTGCTCAGCCAAGACTACTGGATGGAGCTGAAGTTGGTTCTCTGTTCCTTTGCATTCAGAGCAGGATATAAAGCCAGGGCACCTGCACTGGTTTCTAGTATAGCCCGCAGCATGCCTACCACATCATCATACAATTCAGTCACTGTCAGTGAGTGACGCACAAATGGCAGACCAGCCCAAGACCAAATGGCACTTCAGGTAAGAAGTGTCTCCGGTACCCTCCATTCGCGCTGTGAAGCAGGAAAGGGTTAAATGCCGCTTCACTGTGCAGCAGCCCCAGTCCTGATACTCCCCCACAGCTGCTATTAAAATTCAAAAATACAAATATTCAGGGCGAAGTACTGTATGTGTTTAATGTAACAAGTCGTGGTCCTTGTTCCCAAACAGCCACGCTGTTCAATAATTGCCATTTAAGTTGTAATTTAGCCCTGACAGTATTTCCTTTCTTGGATCTATGGTACACCAGAGAGTAACACACTTGCAGTGGGTTGTGGGCATCACCAGGAAGAAGAGCTTATGGAATTGGTGTTCATTTTCATCACATTAACTGACACGTTGGAATTTTTTTTCCAGTTAAAAACTTCGGTTGTGCCCCCCCCCCATATCGTGTGAATCTGGACATCCACCTAATTCCCACCCCTCCGCCCCGTGTAGCACTACTAGCCATTTAACTTTGCTTTGCCACCTTGAGCTAGAAGTAGCAAGTGAAGCAGCCTCTTGGGATACTTCCCACACACCAAGGCTGGGACTAGATGATACTTTGATGAGAAAGAAATGGTAACACCAACAGAAGGTACACTGCGAGCTGAGGACGAGAAGGAAGCGTGACCTTCGCTCCAGAGATTACAGACTGACACAAAGCCCGAGGCTGCCCTGCGAACCTCCGAGTAACAAACAAACAAGAGTCGCTTCGGGCGCCCCGCGCCAACCACAATCCCTTGCGCTTTGATTCCTTCCTCGTCACCTCAGCGATTGGCTTCAAACATTCCCTTCAGACGCTCTAATTCCCTCGCCCCATTATTCATTAATAGGAAGGCTCTGCTCCAAGGTAACCTGCCCCTTTCACACGCGATCGCTTTCATCAACAATGCCCGGAAAAGCAAAGGCGGGCGGCTTTGTGCGCGCCCGGCCAAAGCCATGTGGGAGGGAGACCTGCTGCCTGCAGTAGCGATTCCCCTTGCATTCATTCATCGGGGCTTATTGGCAGCGAGGTTCGAGGAAAAACATTCTGAAACGGGGCTGTTCAGGCCGGATTCAGTGCAAGCGCGATCCTGACCGTGTTTACTCAGAAAGAAGCCCCGGTGCAACGGGACTTCCTCCCTAGTAAGTGTACGTAGGAGTATTTGCAGAGCAGCAGTCCTTTACTTATGTGCACAGAATCCCACCGTGCTCTATAGCGAGGAGTTACTCCCAGGTATGCATGATAGGCTTGCGCAGACATAATTACTACTGTTGTGGCCACTGTTGCAAGAAAAGAAAAAGCCCACAACTGCATTCTTCGAGGTGGAAGGGAAGGAGACGCATCTCTTTCCTCACAGGAAGTTTCAGCTACCGCTGCTGACTACTACCCTTTTTAATAAGTCATCCTCTCCCCTTCGCCTGCGTTTAAGGTAAAATGATCACCATCAGACCCAAATAGAAAGGACTCCATCATCAGAGGCAAAGAAGAAGAGGGAGGGAGATGAGAGACTCACCGTGATCACTTCGTGCAGCTCAGCTTTGTGCGCGGGCGACCCAGACAAGTTAGAAACTCCCGCCGCCGGCTCTCAATCGCTCGCTCTCTCAGCTCCTCTTTCAATAGCACCATCAAAAACGGATTCTTTTTAACTCCTGAGACTGCCCCCCTAGAAAATGCAGACCGCTTAATGCGTGGGAGCCTTATTAGGAAATGTTTGCAGGAATTGGGGGACGTCGGTTTGTGTGTGTATGCGCGCGCGTGGGGGGGGGACCTTTCAGAAGCAGCCAGCAGCGGCTTGCACCGCTGGCAGTTTTGACAACAAACGTTGGTGACCTGCAGCCTGGGAGGGAGAGAGACGAGGCAGGGATGAGACGGAGAGGGGTGGATGTGTAAGACCAGTGCAGCTGCCCTGCATGATAGACAGCTCGACTCACTGGAAGGATCACACTACCACCTACAGCTTAGTGATCCCTAGAGCCGGCAGGGCTGCTGCACTCTTCAAAGAAACGGAGTGGGGCAGCCTCATTCGCAAGCTGTGGTGTGAACGACGACTTGCAAGACGGGACCCACTTTTAAATTTTTCTTAAGTATTATTTTTACATTTACTATCAGCCCAAGAGTGCGCTGTAAATCTCTCTTTTTATCTAGATCCGCCTCTTTCTCTGTTTTTATTCCTCACTTTTTATCTCTCTTTCTCTCCAATACATGGTTGTGGCACAGACAGGACACGGTCAGAGATTTATTTCTCTATTGCATTTTAAAGGACTCGCTCGTTCAAGGAATTCAAGGCTGCACATATGGTTCCCTTCCCCCCCCCTTCATGTTCACAACAAGCCTATGAGGTAGGATAGGCTGGGAAAAAGTGACTTGCCCAAAGTCAAAGCATGCATGACACCCAATAATAAGACTTGGGACTATGATAGAAGTCCTGTTTTGTCACGACGCATCACATTTTTCTTGCTTAAAATGGGTACCTAAAATATATTTTCCATTTACCCCTAACAACATAAGGCACAATCTACAGCCTCCTGCCAGAGCTCCATGCATGGGAAAGGATCTCCAGCAAAACCTTTCCCCCTCCGTCCCCCTTCCCTTCCAGATCTTGTGCACTGCAACACACCAGCCATTATCTGTCCTAAGAGGCCTGAACACATTTCTCATATGACAATCAAACCAGCCCAAGTAGAGAGTAAAAAGGTCTCCATAGAATCCTATGGGAATCACCTCCTATAATTTAAAGACCGCAACTCTAGAAGCTGAGTGCACAGAAGGGGGGAGGTGATCATCATAACCCAACAAATACACATTTTTAGCAGTATATATTACAGGAATACACACACACACACACACACACACACACACACACACACAAATGGGGATTGTCAGTGGCTCTCCATCACAAGTACACGTGGAATGTGCTTTTGCTGACATTTGATATAAGGTAAAGGTGACCCCTGACAATTAAGTCCAGTCGTGTCCGACTCTAGGGTGTGGTGCTCATCCCATTTCAAAGCCGAAGAGCCAGCATTGTACGAAGATGCCTCCGTGGTCATGTGGCCGGCGTGACTCTCCTTGCCGCAGCGCGTAGCATGCGGCTGGAACACGGAGCGCTGTTTACCTTCCCGCAAGTGGTACCTATTTATCTACTCACATTAACATGCTTTGGAACTGCTAGGTTGGCAGGAGCTGGCCAAGCAACAAGAGCTCACCCCATTGCGGATTTGAACTGCTGACCTTTCGATCGACAGCTCATGGTTCAGCGGTTTAACCCACTGCGCCACCCGCTGGCCTATGACAATTGATGTACTGTATCATTAATCTGAGAGGATGTAGGAAAAAGTTATCAGTATTAAGTACTTCCTCCCAGCCCACAGGTGTACACATTTAACTCCTATTGCGTATATACACCCTTAGGTAAAAATGCCTTAATATGACTCACCACTAGGCAGTTTTGCTTGAGGTCGCCAACTCCATCAAGCATCTCTCTTAAACAAATAATCAAAAGTCTTTTGAGACTAGAGCTTGCTGGGTAAGAAAGGGAAATATGACCTCCATGCTGTGGACATGATAAAGATGGAGTGTCCTGCAAGATGCAATGCCTTAACAAAGAAGATAATTGCCACCTTCTTACTCAGATTAGCGTAATGTTTGCAAGAGTATGTCATAAAATCTGGAAATGCAGTTGCATATGTAGATACTACAAGCAGTAGATAAACCACGCACTAGTAATATTCCACTACTGAATACAGACTATTTTATGAATACACTGTTCATTGAATATGAATACTGTACTTTGTTCACCTGCACTGGAACAAAAGTCAGGATTGCATTGTCAAGGTGTTATACAGCCACTCTTGCAGTGGTAGTAACTCAGGTCTTCACTATTATTTGGCAATCTACAATCTCGGTAAATTCCAAATTAATAGTGTTTTCCTTTGCAATAACTTTCAGAAGTCCCAAAAGGATGCAGAGTGGAGTCAAAGCATAATAGCTTTTTAATGTCATGTGTGAAAGAACTGCTGAAAGTTAAACTACTCCCACCGTGCTTTACTGTACGTATGTTCCTTTTTGTATTTGTAGTTCTTTAACAAGGGAACAGACCTTACGTTCTGAGCTGTCTGACATTTTTTTTAAAGCTGAGCATAGAAAGAAAGATCACTTCATCAGAAATATTCCAAGTAATTGGTTTGTTTGGATTATTTCTGATGGGGAGATTCTGGTCTCTGCATTCAGCTTTCTCCAAATTCTTTGCAGCTCTGAACATAAGAGCTGTTCTATAATAAAGAACCGCAAATCTTAAAAGGAAGAAACATATTATAAGATGGGAATGATTTAACTTTCAGCAATAGTGCACATGAAATTCATTAAGATAACATTATTCTAAATGAGGATCTGAGCACAAACACAGTGTACACAAATGCATATTTTACCTCTCTTCTGCACATTGCTAATTAAATATTAATGTGCACACACACACATGCACACATGTGTTCACAAATGCTCAGGGCCCACCCTACCCTTGAACTGCTTATATCACTGTCCTGGACACCAGTCTGTAGAAGGCACTGGTCAGCTGTAATGGTGAATCTGCCTCTTTCCCTGGTAGTGGGAGAACCAAACAGGGAGGAATGTGAAGTGGCCCAGCCAACAACCTTCCATGTCCAGATTGCTAGCAGTTCCTCAGTTCTGGAGGAGGAAAAAATGCCAAGGGCTTCCTTGTATAAGTGCCAAACATACTTGTTTCTTGGTTGAGAAGCATGCTGTGCTGTTGCTAGATATATCACGTTGGTGTCATCAATCATTAGGCAGTTGCCAAGGGCCCTTAGAAGGGCTCGATGCTGATTCCTGAGACTACCACTGTGCCAATCATCTTGGTGTGGTGGTAATGGCAAAGCAACTCTTTTGGGAACCACTCAAGTAGGAAGGAAGTATCTTGTTGTCTTGTGCTCCCTGAGGCATCTGGTGGGGCCACTGTGTGATACAGGAAGCTGGACTAGATGGGCCTTTGGCCTGATCCAGCAGGGCTCTTCTTATGTTCTTATGAAGGAGCCAAGGGAGGGCAGTTTGCCAAGGGACCTGTGAAACCAGCCCTGTATACAGATGTATCTGCTTCCTAGGCAGGCTCTGAAGCCCTATAACAGTGGGGAAGCAAGCCCCAACCCAAAAAATTAAGGCAAATGGGAGTGGGATAGTAGAGTCTGGGTCTTGGTTGGGGCACCAAACACCCTAGTCCAGTGTTTCTCAAAGTTCTCCCTGCAAGCCATGGAGAAGTTTGAGTGTTTGCGGGGGTAGGGACAGCAGTGGCAGCAATCCCAGGGATCACTGCCACCACCAAGGAAAAAATGTACATTTTTTACTTGCTGGAGGACCCTGTGGCCCTCCAGAGGGTGCGGGGGGGGGGCTCTGCAGGCTTCCCCACACTGTAGATTGGCACAGAGTGGCAATTGCAATCACTTCTGGTTTGGGGGCCTCCCTGCACCCTCCAGAGGGTCGCAGGACCTCCGGTAAGTAAAAAATGTACATTTTTTTCCTGGCAGCAGCAATTCCTAGGATCGCCGCCACCATGCTGTCCCCACCCCTTAAGGTGGCAGGGAACAGCATCCTGTTCTCCTGGTGGGTTGCGACCCACCAGTTTGAGAACCAGTGCCCTCGCAGACACAAATCCTGGATGGAGGTATATAGGGGGCTTCCCCCTTTCGGTTTTCATTTCACAAGTGTGGAAGTCTCTGGATGTGGGAGGTGATCAGCTGTTGTCTCTAATATATGATGTTGCTCCTAATTGGCTGCTTAGTGTCTTTTTAAACTGTAAACAATCTTTCAGGCAGCTGCTGGAGAGACATGTTTGGGAACCCAGAGTCCAGGTGGTCTTAAGCCTTCTGGCACATGCTTGGCTTAACATTTATATATTCAACTTTTCAAGCTTATGGACTCCAACTCCACAGAGAGTTTTCATGCAGCTTCTGTAGGAAACAAAAAGCAGGATAAAGTTACCAAATTGATGTGTTTAGGGGAGCAGGTGATTGAAGCTGAACTGTAAATACTGCAGTTCAGAGACGATTATCAGAAGGTTAGGAGCAGAGCTGCCTAAAATGAGTTGCAGTTGAATCTAGCAATGGATAGGGAACTCTTGGAATAGAAGTGGGGGAGAGGATGCTGCTGCTTCTGTAGACCTGTTTAACTGCAACGGCCAGATCAAATCATCACAAAGGCCTTAAGGGGGTTTCTTATACACAGCCATTGTGAACAGTAGTTATAACTGACAATATCACCAGTGTTGTTAACTTTGTACAGTATATACACAACAAAGTATCACAGTCACAGTTAGCTGGAGTGACAACTGTTCCATTGCAAAGTCTATTTGCACATATGACTTCCCCACCACCAACAAACATATATTTCTCTGGCATAAATTGGTAGAAAACTTTCTGTGATCATGCAGATCCTAATTGTTAATAGATGGTTAATAGGTGGTACTTGGAAAGTAAATCCACAACGAAGGTTGTACCAGTGCGATCCAACTTGAATAAATCAAGCTTTGGCCAATGAGAGGCCGCGTTCAGTGTTGTGGGGGCAGGACGTGGAGCAACGCATTGGGCCAATCAGAATCGACACGTCGGCTACTCTGGGACGTGACGGGACACGACGCATGTGGTGTAAGGGTGGCTTAAGAGTTTACGTTTGTAATCTCAGCTGTGTTTACAAAGCTTATTCAGGTTCCAGAAGCAGCACCAAGCTAAAGCACACATGCAAGATTCTGTAGCGCCTCAGCACCATCTGCTGGTGGCCAGTATTATTGCATCTGTTTTTGTTTTAACTCTTTTTCTGCCAAACTTTTCTCGACTCTCCCTTTTTGCACAATTGGTTCATTCTTTTTTTTATTAGACTTTTAATAAACTGTTTATATTTTAACCCTGTTCTGATTATATTTTAACCCTGTAAGCCTAGTTCCTGGTATGGGAAGTACAGTGGATTGTCACCTCTCCTCACTCTGCAGGTGCTACGGTGAGAGTGATTTAGATAGAAACTCCTGTGGTTCAGTATTTCTCTAGGAGGGGGGTTGCTCAGGGAGCCCCTGTGGCTAGCATGATCTCCTGGGCTGGTGGCAGCAGATTCATTCTACCAAGGCTTTTCCTCAATCAGCTGTGTGTCCAAACAAGGGAGAGAGGGGAGCAGGTTGGGAGTGAGCATGCTAATCACTAGGCACTACTGCCCTGGATCAGCATGCAGTCACTGAGAGCCCCTCCTTTGAACTTGGAATGGAGCATTTCCTTTTTTTTTTTTAAGTATATTTATATTTTATTGATATAATAACAAAAACAATACATAATTCATAAAATTATAGCAAGCACAAAGCGTCACATCCTACTAGCATACTATTCACTATTTTCTATATATAATTTCCAACTTAGCCAAAAATAACACCCACAATCTATTCATTAAATCCACATATCATCACATCGTTCCTCTCTCTCTCAAAAAAAAATCTATAAATGGTTTCCAATTATTCACGAAAAGGTTAACTGACTTTTCCTTAATTAAAATTGTAAGTTTGTCCATTTCAGCATAATCCAAAACTTTCAGCCACCAATCTTCCAACGAAGGTATCTCTGAATTCTTCCAATATTGTGCATATAAAATTCTTGCCGCAGCTATCATATATAAAAACAAGTTTGAAATTTTTCGCCTACATGATCATCCCACATACCCAACAGAAAAGTTTCCGGTTTCATTTGAATCTTAATCTTTAAAATCAACTCAATCTGTTTATGAATCTGGGTCCAGTACATCTTTGCTTGGGAGCATGTCCACCACATATGGTAAAAAGTTCCTTCTTGATTTTTACATTTCCAACATCTATTCGTCACCTTCTCATACATTTTTGCTAATTTGCTTGGGGTTATATACCATCTATACATCATTTTATACATATTTTCTTTAATATTAACATTTAACGTAAATTTCAACTGTTTTAACCATAATTGTTCCCATTGATCGATTAAAATAACATGACCTACATTTTTCGCCCAATGAATCGTACATTCTTTGACCTGTTCTTCTTCTGTCTCAAACTTCAAAAGCAATTTATACATTTTTGAAATTACCTGGTCTTCAGATTTTAATTGTACCTCCAATATTGATTCTTCTTCTACAAATCCATATGCCTTCTTGTCCACTTTAAATCTCTCCAAAATTTGAGCATATACAAACCATTGGCAATTAAAATCTTCCATTAATTTTTCTCTTGATTTCATTGTATAGTCTCCTTGTGAAAAACTTAATAAATTTCTGTATAGTAGTCCTTTCTCTTTTGACACGCTACTTCCAGCAAAATGCGCTTCATATGGTGCTACCCATAATGGTATTTTCTCATAAAACCTCATTTTATATCTATTCCAAATTCTCCATAATGCATGTCTGACATAGTGATTTTTAAATTCTAAACTTGCTTTCACTTTATCATACCACAAATACCCATGCCAACCAAATCTCAAGTCAGAGCCTTCTAACTCCAATAATCTTCTATTTTGTAAGGAATGGAGCATTTCCTATCATTGTGTGGAGGGGCAGCCAGCTAAAACGCCCATCTAATGTGCATTGATAAACATACTTTAAATTATTGTCTGAACCGGACCTTTATATAATCAATTGAACCTTGGTTCTTGAATTTAGGATCCGCATACCTGTTGGTAATTTACAGATTGAGTTAACAGGGTTCTATACATTCTGCTTCCTGAAGGATTCTCAATACATCCTACATCAGTGCTTCACTGGCTAAGGGAAGGGGGGGGGCACAGTCAGAGGATCTGTACTTAAAAGGACCATGCATTGTTAATTCAATGTGCTTGAGTACAGTACATCAACATGCCCATTTTATCTGGATCCTAATCATGATGATAAGGTTCAGGATAGAAGTCAAATCAATGATCAGTTTTAACTATAACAATAGCTGGGCTTAATCATAATTGACAATAATAATTATTATTGTTATTGTTGCTGCTGCTGGACTCAGCCCATCTCTAGATATGGGCATCCAGTTGCACATAAGAACTGCACATCAAAGAACTGCACATCAAAGACAGTTGCACATAAGAACTGCACATCCAGCTGGTTCATTAGGGCTCAGATAAACATCACAATGTGGATGGAAACATGCATCAATGTTGGCTACCCGTGCTGAAGGCTGGTTCCATGCATGGGTCTCCCTGAATGAGTTGGGGTGTCTGGTATTAGTTGGTATTAATGCCTGTGTGGGAGCATCTGCAGCCATATCCTGTAACATTTGATGAAGGAAAAGAGGTGTAATTAAAAAAATGCAGAGTGTTTTCTAAAGAAACCAAAACAAGCACACAAACAAGCCCTAAAGTGGACCAACCCAACTGAAGCATGGGGTCGGGACAACATTGGCTCTGGTGTCATTACAGAAGCTGAGGGAAGGTAGAGTTTATGCAAAAGAAGAACACCTTGCTCCTGTTTGAGGGTGATCTGTACACAAACTATTTTGCAATTGATAGTCTAAACTTTTGCTCACAGTCATCCTTCATTACCCTGGCCTCTCCGGGAGAGGCTCTCCCTTCCTTTCCTCCCTTTCTTGTTTCTCCCAGTGTTGGTTGTAAGATCCTGGGGCAGAAATAGCCATCATCTAAAGATACCTAAACCAGGAGTTCTCAACCTGTGGTACACATACCACCAGTGGTACGTTTTGGTACCTCTGGTGGTACCTGAACCCTGCCAGGACACCCGAAACCCTGCAAAAATGTGGCGCTTTTGGTGCCACATTTTTGCTCCCAAGAGCAAAAATGTCTTTGCTCCTGAGCCTCTCAGGAGCAAAGAAAACAGCCCACCTACCCACCCGGAGCCTCTTACCAGCCTCCTGCATAGTGTCCGGCAGCCTCCTGCGCCAAAAACTGGGCTGAAAACCCAGAAGTAAGCGGCAATGATGTCATCGTTGCTTACTTCCGGTGGTACTTGACTTGGCCCACCAGTAACCAGCAGTGGTACACTGCTCTGAGTACGTTGAGAACCCCTGACCTAAATGTTTGTCAGTGAAGAGCTACAGGGCAAACACTGGGCTGGTACAGATGTATCATGGATCATTGCCCCTTCATGGATCATTGCCTTGTCGTGGCGAAGGGGCTTGCGTAACTCAAAGAAGCCATGAGCTATGCCGTGCAGGGACACCCAAGACGGACAGGTCGTAGCAGAGAGTTCTGACTAAAAGTGATCCACTGGAGAAGGAAATGGCAACCCACTCCAGTAACCTTGCCAAGAAAATCCCATGAACAGTACCAAAAGGCTAAAAGATATGACGCCGGAAGATGAGCCCCTCAGGTCGGAAGGTGTCCAATATGCTACTGAGGAAGAGCGGAGGACTATTCCAAGTAGACCCAGAAAGAGTGAAGCGGCTGGGCCAAAGCCGAAAGGACGTCCAGCTGTGGATGTGTCTGAGGTTGAAAGGAAAATCCAATGCTGCAAGGAGCAATACTGCTTAGGAACATGGAATGTGAGGTCTATGAATCAAGGCAAGCTGGATGTGGTCAAAAATGAGATAAGATTGAACATTGACATCTTGGGAATCAGCAAACTAAAATGGACGGGCATGGGCGAATTTAAGTCAGGTGACCATCATATCTACTACTGTGGGCATGAATCCCTTAGAAGAAATGGAGTAGCCCTCATAGTCAATAAAAGAGTGGGAAAGGCAGTACTGGGGTGCAACCTCAAAAACGACAGAATGATTTCAGTTCGAATCCAAGGCAAACCATTCAACATTACAGTAATCCAAGTGTATGCCCCAACCACTGATGCTGAAGAAGATGAAGTTGACCGGTTCTATGAAGACCTACAACACCTTCTAGAACTAGCACCCAAAAAAGATGTCCTTTACATCATAGGAGACTGGAATGCTAAAGTAGGAAATCAAGAAATAAACGGAACAACAGGCAAGTTTGGCCTTGGAGCGCAAAATGAAGCAGGGCAAAGGCTAACGGAGTTCTGTCAAGAGAACACGCTGGTCATAGCAAACACTCTTTTCCAACAACACAAGAGGCGACTCTACACATGGACATCACCAGATGGTCAATACCGAAACCAGATAGATTATGTGCTTTGCAGCCAAAGATGGAGAAGCTCTATACAATCAGTAAAAACAAGACCTGGAGCTGACTGTGGCTCAGATCATGAGCTTCTTATTGCAAAATTCAGACTTAAACTGAAGAATGTAGGGAACACCACTAGACCAGTCAGATATGACCTAAACCATATCCCTTATGAGTATACAGTGGAGGTGAAGAATAGATTTAGGGCATTAGACCTGGTAGACAGAGTGCCTGAAGAACTATGGACGGAAGTTTGTAACATTGTACAGGAGGCAGCAACGAAAACCATCCCAAAGAAAAAGAAATGCAAGAAAGCAAAGTGGCTGTCAGATGAGGCTTTACAAATAGCTGTGGAAAGAAGGAATGCAAAAAGCAAGGGTGAAAGGGAAAGATATAAACAACTGAATGCAGAGTTCCAGAGAATAGCAAGGAGAGATAAGAAGGCCTTCTTAAATGAACAATGCAAGGAAATCGAGGAAAACAACAGAATGGGGAGGACTAGAGATCTCTTCAAGAACATTGGAGATATCAAGGGAACGTTTTGTGCAAAGATGGGCATGATAAAGGACAAAAAAGGCAAGGACCTAACAGAAGCAGAAGAGATTAAGAAGAGATGGCAAGAATACACAGAAGAACTATACAAGAAAGATCTTAATGTTCCTGATGACCACGCTGGTGTGGTCACTGACCCAGAGCCGGACATCCTAGAGAGTGAAGTCAAGTGGGCCTTAGGTAGCATTACTAACAACAAAGCTAGTGGAGATGATAATATCCCAGCTGAGCTACTTAAAATCCTAAATGATGATGCTGTGAAAGTGCTGCACTCAATATGCCAACAAATTTGGAAAACTCAGCAGTGGCCAAAGGATTGGAAAAGGTCAGTTTACGTTCCAATTCCAAAGAAGGGCAGTGCCAAAGAGTGTTCAAACTACCGTACAATTGCACTCATTTCACATGCTAGCAAGGTTATGCTCAAAATCCTACAAGCTAGGCTTCAGCAGTACGTGGACTGAGAACTACCGGACGTACAAGCTGGGTTTCGAAGAGGCAGAGGAACTAGAGATCAAATTGCCAACATGCGCTGGATCATGGAGAAAGCCCGAGAGTTCCAAAAAAACACCTACTTCTGCTTCATTGACTACGCAAAAGCCTTTGATTGTGTGGATCACAACAAACTGTGGCAAATTCTTAAAGAGATGGGGGTACCAGACCACCTTACCTGTCTCCTGAGAAACCTGTATGCGGGTCAAGAAGCAACAGTTCGAACCGGCCATGGAACAACTGATTGGTTCAAAATTGGGAAGGGAGTACGGCAAGGCTGTATATTGTCACCCTGCTTATTTAACTTATATGCAGAGTACATTATGAGAAATGCAGGGCTGAATGAATCGCAAGCCGGAATCAAGATTGCCGGGAGAAATATCAACAACCTCAGATATGCAGACGATACCACCCTAATGGCAGAAAGTGAAGAAGAACTAAAGAGCCTCTTGATGAGAGTGAAAGAGGAGAGTGCAAAAGTTGGCTTGAAACTCAACATTAATAAAACTAAGATCATGGCATCGGGTCCCATCAATTCCTGGCAAATAGAAGGGGCAGAAATGGAAGCAGTAACAGATTTTACTTTTCTGGGCTCCAAGATCACTGCAGATGGAGACAGCAGCCATGAAATTAAAAGACGCTTACTCCTTGGAAGGAAAGCTATGGCAAACTTAGACAGCATAATAAAAAGCAGAGATATCACCATGCCAACAAAAGTTCGTATAGTCAGGGCGATGGTGTTCCCAGTAGCAATGTATGGTTGCGAGAGTTGGACCATAAGGAAGGCTGAGCGCCGAAGAATAGATGCTTTTGAACTGTGGTGCTGGAGAAGACTCCTGAGAGTCCCTTGGACTGCTAGGAGATCAAATCAGTCAATTCTAAATGAAATCAAGCCTGACTGTTCCCTGGAAGGACAGGTACTAAGGCTGAAACTCAAATATTTTGGCCACCTAATGCGAAGAGAGGACTCTCTGGAAAAGACTTGATGCTGGGAAAGATTGAAGGCAAAAGGAGAAGGGGAAGGCCAAGGATGAGATGGTTAGACAGCATCACCGATGCAACAAACATGAAAATGAGCGAACTCAGGAAGATAGTGGAGGACAGGAAGGCCTGGCGGGATATGGTTCATGGGATCACGAAGGGTCGGACACGACTTAACGACTGAACAACAACAACAGATGTATCATCACCAAACCATGGTTTGGCACTACACGAACAAATCTTTGCGTACCCTTGGGCTCAGGCCCTGCCTCCTTCCTTTAGCTTCGCATGTTGTCACTCCTGGTTTGCAAGGCAAATGAAAACTGTAGTTTGCTGCTCAGGTACAACAGCAGCAAACAAGTAAGTCAGGGAGAGCCCTGCGGTGCACGAAGGGGTGACTATGCAGGCCCAACAAGGGTCCTTAAGCACTCATTCACATAGCACCAGAAACATGACTTTGCAGTTTATGCTTGAACCAACTCAGTACAGTGTGTGTGTGTGTGTGTGTGTGTGTGTGTGTGTGTGTGTGTGTGTGTCAGAAAGAACAAACCAGCCCAAGTTCACAGGACGTCTAGCAAATTCTGGCACGCACTTAAGAAAAGCTTCTAATCCTCTGAGATGTGTTACTTTCTTCTTCTGTATTGAGCCTAAAGCAAATTGAACTCACCAATATAGAAAAAGCAGATTGTGCAGCTTGGGTTGCATTTGTAAGGAGCAGACCTTTGCCTCTGTGAAAGGAATGTGTGTTTTTACTCAGCTAGGATCTTCCTTCTCTGGAATTCTTTTCTTCCACTGCACAGAAGATCTTTCATAGTCTTGGCTTTTAAAAAGTGTGAAGAGTCTTCAGTGTGACTAGAGGTGTGACTCTGTTCTCTCCACAGCCAATTGACTGCATTTTATTCTGCCTGGATTTGTCCATGTTCTTTCTGTGAATTGAAAAATACCAACCCACAAAAGTGCCTGTGCAGTTATAGTTGGGTTGCATCACGTTAATACCATTTCAAATAAGAAAGCTTAAGAATGTCAAAATAGTCACCATAAAATCAACACTGCATAATACTCAAATGTCCTTTTAACACGGTACGAATAAGTTTGAGGTGGGGTGTGTAGTTACTAGTTAGACATGCAAGCATTAGAAGATTTCTAATAAATTACATACTGGTTTACATATCTTGACTCGAGTCACATAACCCAAAAAAGACAAATGCAAGAGGGCTGCTGCAATTGGAGTCACAGGAGTGGCTCTGCTTGGGCCTTCTGCTTAAATGTTGGCAACTAGGGATAACCTACATGGAAATGCTAGCATTGCTTGAGGAGCCTGGAGGTCTTTCTAGCTGTACTGCTGCCCCTGCAAGCCTGAATGCAATCCTATGCTGTCTGCACCCAACTTCTCCTTCTAGGAGCAAGTTTGTTCCCTTTAAATAATTTCAATCTAAATACTCCCTTAAATGTCTGCTTTGACTGACAGCACCTCTCTCTGATGCTATGTGCAAAAAAACAGCTGAACTCCACTGGACAGTTAACAAAATTTATTACTTTACAGCAACTCTAACACCATAAATTCTCCCAAAGCAGAAACCCTTCTACAAAACAGGAACAACAGTCTCTCTCCCCCAAACCAGGCTCTTTCAGCTGGCGTCCAGGCAGGCAGCAGACTGGTTTCTTCCTTCTTCCTCCAGTCTCTGGTCCAAGGTCACCAGCTCAGCAGGCCTTCGGCTTCACAGAGTGTCCCGTAGCTCCTCCAGCTCCTTCCGGCATGGTAGCAGCATCCCGTCCTCTGGCAAAATCCTTCAGCAAGCTAGGATCAGACCACAGCGAGAGAGCACCCTCAGCAAGCCAGCATGAGAGCGGATCCTAGTGCAATCAGTCCTTCATTAGTCCATCATGAATCACAGCTGGGTGCTGCAATCCAAAGTCCTAATTATTGGTAACACCTGTGGGGGCACACCCTGCGTGGGCGGTAGGTGTGCCTCCACCCACGCAGTCCTGGGTGTTAACCCCTTGCTGCTCAGTCCTGTCAAAGTCCTATCAAAAGTCCAAGTCTTCATCTGTTAACTCCTTGCTGCCCGGATCTGTCAACAAGGGTCCACTGCTGACACCACACTTGGCTCCTGCCAGTCTGCTGGATCTTCTTCCACTACATATGCACACCTTCCTGGGAGTAACAGCGCAATCCTATCCAACTTACACCACCGGTGTAACCAGCGGTGCAGTGAGAACGGGAGGCCCCATAACAGAAAGGGGATTCAAATCCCCTCCAAAGGGGGATTCAAAGGGGATTTGAATTCCCTTTCCGTTCTGGGGTTTTCTGGGGTTTCCCGTTCTCGCTGCATTGCTGGTTACACCGGTGGTGTAAGTTGGATAGGATTGCACTGTAAGCCCCATTGAACACAATGGGACTTACTTCTGAGTTACATACAAATTCTATATAACCCAGGATAACATAAACAGACATAAACAGGGTAACATAAAGAGACAGGACCTCCCCACCTCTCTCCAGGTAAATTCGCTGGGGGGGGGTCAAATTTGCGGGGGGGGGCCCAAAAAAAATTTCCCTATGGGAAAATGGCCCCCCACTGCAAATAGGTTCCCCACCCCTGCCCTAGAGTTATTTGCTATCGCATATGTGCTATATTTGTGTGTGGTGTGTCATACTTGTGTTGTGGTTTGTGGCAACATTGTATTTCATAATGTTTGTGTGCCTTATGTTGTATCACATTAGGTTGTGTTTTGTATTTATTTTGTCCTTTGAAAGTTGGCATTTAATTCTCACACTGATGACTGACATAAATAGGACTGAAATGTGCTCAACTTTCACTTGTCCTAAATTTGTATGTTTTCCTTTTTTTTTTTCCCCAAATCCAGAATGTTTTTTCGTAATGTATCTTCCTGGAACAGATATTGTAATGAACACACCTAGGAATTTGGCACCACAATGACCATAATATTAAGACTTTCTGGCACCTCATATCAGAGCCTTTCTCTCTAGTTTAACTGGCAATAGAAATGGCACCACATGCAAATCTTTTGTTTATTGTGGAAACACTTTAATCTCAATTGAAGTCAATTATCTTAGCAGCTGGAGTTGGATATTGGAACAATGGAATGGTGGCATTCCTGGATTTGTGTGTAATGTGCTTAACTGGAAATAGAGAGCATATACTTTCAGGGTCAAGGAAGACAGCATGAATACTATTCCAGACAAGATTCACTTTCCAAATTCCAGACAATAAAAATAACAACAAACCTGTGGAGTCCATAGAGCTCCTTTCTGTTCAGACTCATGGATATTCCATGTATTTAATTTAAAGCATTGGTACCCCACATCACCTCTTTCAGGTTCCACAAAGCAGTTTAACCACAAGTAAAATAGTAAATAAAATAACCATTGGGTGACGGTTCAAAGGTGGGAGGTTCAAAACCTGAAATAAGAGAGAGGGCCTGGTGATGTCACAAGACTGCCAATCCTTGAAAAATTAAGGGGAAATCTGGTACTGGTGAATCCAGCAGCAATGGCTTCAAAATGGCCAGACATTAACCTTTGTCACCTGACTACCTGAGAATAATCCAGACAAGAAGGAGGTGCTGTTAGTTGGGTGTTGTTCAGTCTGTCCTTAAGAACATAAGAGGAGCCCTGCTGGATCAGGCCAAAGGCCCATCTAGTCCACCTTCCTGTATCTCACAGTGGCCCCACCAGATACCTCAGGGAGCACCTTCTTGACCTGTGCTGCACTATGTCACCTGAGAAGAGGGTAGTGAGTGAGCATGCACAAATACTAGCTACTTCTTGCCAGTGTCACTTGCCCACTCAGTCAGGGATGGTGGAAAAGGATTTAAGGGGAGGGGAAATGGAAGGAGGATGGGGAAACCACTAAGGACCCCCCAAACTGGGAATCAGTCCTGAGAACAGCATCAAAACCACAGCATCTGTCAAGAAATGCAACATAGCCTGATGGAGCATATGAGAACAGATGCATATCTATTGCTCCAGATGCCTTCTTGTCAGGGCCCAGCATGGTCTGTCAACCAGTGTGGGAAAACAGACTGGTGTTCAGGCTCCAGGTGTTTTACAGGGCCAGAGGTAGATGGCATGGTCAAGGACAAGCCAAGGGACTGGTTTTGGAACAGTCAGAGTAAAAAGCAAGGCAAGGCAGTTTGGCACCCTTGGCATGGGAACCTTAAGGCCGTGACAGACCGCACGCCGAGGCGAGCAAGCGAGCCCCGAGGCGAGCGAGAGAGGCTGGCCGCTCTCCTCCGCGCTCTGAGCTTGTCTGTAGGAGTGTCTTCCCGCAAATAGTCCCTCCTTTTGTCCCGCCTCCTTGGAAGAAACCTCCACGGTGATTGGCTAACACTCCTCCCCCTCTCATCTGATTGGTGGCTGCAGTAGCTCCGCGAGGCAGCCCCCTCAAACATGGGCCAGAAACATTTTCGATTGTGCCAGAAATCGGGAGATTGCATCTCCTCCGCTTGCTTCCGCTATGGTAACCAGACACCTCAGCACAGCTCGACAAAGCTCCTCGGGCCTCCGGGACACGCCGAAATTCATGCGGTCTGCAGCGGCCTTTAGACTGGTGTGCTGAAAAGTTGGATAGGATTGGGCCCTCAGTGAATGAGTCTTCTGTAGATCCCCAAGCTAATTAGGGGCCCCAAGCTGTTGCTGGGACTACCCAACTTTCTAGTGCTTGCCAGCCACAAAGGGCTGACTTTGAACCTCAACACTTTTGCACTGACTGGAACTCTGTAGGCTTCAATTAAAAAAAAAATCCCCACAGATTTATTCTTGCCAAGTGCAGGAGTGCCAGGTTTTGATGGTTATTATTACTTCGTTCATATACAAAGCCAAGTCATGAGGCTGGAGCAGTGATAAAATGCTGAGGGCTAATCCATACTTAAAAAAAAAAGACTATGGATGTTAATACACATTGGCAAGAGGGTCTCAAGAATTTTTCCATGCAGGTGCATACATTGCTTTTCTTTATACCCAGCTTTGATGCTGCTCCAACACAAGCTGTTAGCTGGAGAAGGAGAGCAGCAAATAATATTGAGCAGAACACAAAATCACTCTGATCAAGTTTGAATTTGACCTGGGTTAGTGTGTGTGTGTTTTGTGTGCGTGTTTTGTTAAGTATTATTTAATAGGCTGAGAGCCAGTGTGGTGCAGTAGTTAGAGTGCTAGGACTGGGAAGAAACAACTTCAGTTCCCTATTCAGCCATGAAGCTTGTTATGTCACCTTGGCCACTCAACATCCCTTCAGCTTAATCTACCTCACAGGGTTGTTGAGAAGGCTAAAGGGGAAGGGAAAACCAGGTATGCCTACCTGAACACTTTAGTGGAAAGGCAAGATAGAGCTAATACATATATTCTATTCCTTGAAATACTACAGTGTCAGATAACTACAGTTTATCTTGCACCAATCTGAGCTAACAAGCTTCATTTAAGACACCGAAATCAGCATCAAGAAATTTTTTGGAGCTCTGACTTTGTCTTTTCATGTACATGTTGGAATGCATAAAGGCAGATTAGGAGTGAAGCACATATAGCTGGGGTTACCAAACTGCGGCTCCTGAGCCACATGCGGCTCTTTGACGTGTAATGTGTGGCTCTCGGAAATACGTTGGCTAAGCCCCGTTTTGCATCACAATTAATATAAAAGGTAAATTTAAAAAAACTCAAGCGCTATATTTGTTTACTGGGTATAAACTGAGAGTCCACTGGATTAAAACATAAGTTTAGTGTTCAGGGTGAGTAAATATATTTAAGAATTTAAATGCTTTTTAAATATTGTGACTCTCAAACATCTGAAGTGTATCGTATGTGGCTCTTACAGTATCAGATTTTGATATGTGCAATAAATTGAAGTGTTGCTCAGATTTTGGCAACAGTGCATTGTCTCCATCAGAGTGGATATCAAGACTGTGTGCAGTAGTGAGAGGGCAGCATCTGCTGCATAGAGGGCAAGCTAAGATGAGCAAAAACTGAGGAGAGGGAGGAATATTTGAAAAGCATTGGTCTTGCGTGTATATGTGCAGTTTCATTTTTGCCCCTGAATAGGAATAATAGACAATTGTCACAGTAGAGGGAAGTAAGAATCCCCCAGGGATCTGTCTTGGGACCAGTACTTCTTGTTTGTACAAGTGAGGGGTGGTGTAACATAGTGGTTAAGGCAGCAAACAAGTACCTTGGAGTAAGTTCCATTTAATTCAGTGGGACTTACTTCTGAGTAGTCATGCATAGGCTTGCACAATAAGAGACTAAGGTGTGAATTAGGGCTTCCCTGGTTCATATCATATCTCATCTCTGCCATGGTCTAGAAGCAGCCTTGAGCAGGCCACTCCCTCTCAGCATCAGTTGTAATATGGTGATAACAATTCTGCCTTACCTTGGGTTGGGGTAAGAGATCAGCATCAAGATAATACATAGGAAGCACTTTGCACACTCAGAAAGCACTATACAAAAGCTAAGTATTTTATAATCCCTTGCTCACAGTTAATGGAAGCAGGCAATCAGTGAGACAGCATGAGAATCAGGAATCCTTTCAGAATATTTTCTGGAGACAGCTGGCTCCAGAGCAAAGCTTTTTACCACCACCACCCTAGTAGTTTAATTAGTTTCAGTGGGACTACTCCAGAACAAGTCATTTGAGACTTTTAAGTTAATTGTGTTCTTTTGCAAAGTACTCAGTATTTGCCATAAAAAGGACCATTAGTTTGAAATTGCAGCAATTAGAATTGCTCATTGGCACTAGTATATCTTGCTATTCTCAGTGGGAGTTGTTTAGGAGTCAGCACAATGAAGGAAACTGAGGCTAGTGTGAGGGAAAGGCTGGTTAAAGTTTGTTTGTGGCTTGCTCTCTTGCTTTATTGGGTAAGATTTGTAGTTGTTAGTGGGTTGCCTTTCTTTCACTTCCACTGTGCTTTTCTTCTTCTGTAGGATAAGATTGTGATCCTACTTTATTATGATCAAATTCAAGGTAACAATGAGAGGGCCTTGCTTGTAGTGAGAGAGAATTTAGTCTGCTATGAATTGGGAGCAGGATAAAAACTCTTTTCTTCTGTAATCTTGTGTGTCTGTGTGTGCCATTTTTCTGCCAAGGTGCACTTGGATCTTTTATGGGTTTTAATGTTAAAATGTTTTGACTCCAAGTCATAAGTGTGGCATTGCCTCTCTACCAAGACTAATCCCTGATTGTCAAATCTAAAATTCTAGATCTCTGGTGTTGTGCTGGTGTGCCTAGGAGTGTCTCATCAAGTGAAACTCCATGATATGTTCTTGGTGTTGAATGAAACTGCTTCAGGAATTCCTGCAGCTGTGACTGTTGTTGGTGCTGTTCTTGTCCTTGTTTCTGCCTTTGGGGCAGTTGCTCTTCTAAAACTCAACCTCAAGATGATAAAAATGGTATGTCCAGAGAAGTATAGTCCTCCAGAGCATGCCTCTGAAAGTTTTAATGTTTTGAAGATTTAACAGCAGGTTTGTGCCAGATTTGGAGAACATCCTTGGGAAAATCATGTACCCCCCCCCCCCCCCGCATGCTAGAGGACTAGATTATATAAGAAGCAACAGCTGAATCTTCTTGTGGTGTGTCTAGAAATCAGACTGTTGTGCCAACTGGCAACCCAAGAGGTAAGCGACTGGAGGGAGGTCAGGTGGCCTTTCAGAACGCTTCCCCTTCACTGTAGCAGCCGCAGCAAGAATTCTGTCAGATGGAGTAATTCTGTCTGATGGAGTAATTGCTGTGAGAATACAATGACATTGATTCAAAGAATGTTTAATTACACTACTTGAGTTAGCTATATGTATTGGCTAGATAAAATAAGAGTTATTGATCTTGGACAGCCAACATCTCCCCACCGTTACTTTGGTTAGAGTAAAAAAACTTCAGTAATGCCTGTCTTCATTGCAAGCCACAAACCTTTCAATAACCTAATATTCTCGCTTGAATTAGAGCATATCTTGCTGTTGCCAAGAGAGTCGGTGGCTACTAACTGGTTTCTGGGCACATGTAAAAGTGCTGAAATTGGCTAAGGCTCTAAAATGGGTCCTTGATGGACCATCTGCTGCCATAAGAACCTGCCTTACTGTTCTGAAAGCCTCCTGCTTTCAGAGGTGCAGTGGATGGCTTTGGCAACACAGAACTTTCTTGGTGATGTCACCTCCTCTCAAGAACCACCAGTTATTCTTGACTATCCACTTGGTTCAAAGGTGTGGAGAAAATCCCTGAATTTCCTATCACCTGGGAAGGATTCTGAGTTTCAGGCCATGGCTGAGTAATGGCTCTTTGTAGCCTGAACCAAGAGCTACAGGCAAGCAGGAGTGAGTCCCTAGGCAGGCCATGACATCTCTTCGCGTCCTTGTGGGGGAGAGCTAGTCTCTCCAATCTGGCAAACCCTGCTTGGTGTATACCAACACTGCAACTACTCAAAGGAGCTTGGAGAGCTGTGTCTGTGTAGTTATGATGACAAGTTAAGGGAATCTGCCTGAAAAAGAGACCTGAGGCTGGTCTTGGGCCTCCCCTAAAACTTTAAAGATAGACCAGGGATCCTAGACTCAAACACACATGCACAACACTTGTGCAAAAAGGAAAAAAGAGGCACATGTGACAAGGAAAGAGCTGGACTGATGTCTTTTCCTCCCATAGAAACCTATGGGATCTTTTGTAGGGTGCGCTCAAGGAACCTTCTTTTGTGACTTGATGGCCCTTAATTGCTGCTTTGTGAATAAATAAACTTAAAAGCTGTTGGGAAACAACACCCACAGACCATAAAAATCAGGGTCACTCAATCTCTGTGTGCATTTGCCCAGGTACCTCATCCAGTGTGTTGGATGCAGCAACAAGGATTGTCTCTGACTAGGTATTGGTGCAAGGATCATGATCCTGAATATAAGAAAAGCCCTGCTGGATCAGGCCAAGGGCCCATCTAGTCTGGCAATCTGTGGCCCATCAGCGGTTTCTGGGGAAACCCAGAAGCAACAGAGGCACATTCTCTCCCACTGTTGCTGCCTTGCAACTGGTACTCGGAGGCTACTACTGATCCTGCAGGTACCACATACATAGCCATTGATGACCCTTGGTTCTGGTATTGTGAGAGGGAGAAAAACCTCTCCATCTGCTCTCCACACCTAGACTAGCATGAGTACCTAGGGTAAGCAAAGTACTCGGGTGCTAGGTGCTGCACCCATGTATCTAACTACCTGTTAGTGCAGAGAATAACATACAGTACATGCTTATATTGTTCCCATAGCATTTAATAGTATTTCATTTTACTAATGGCTATTTGAGTCCAAGTATTATGTGCATGTGTTTAACTTATTGACTTTAATACTTGGCCGAAGATGCAAGGCATTTAATATGGAGAGGTGGGATCATTTTTTTTAAATTAAACTCTAGAATGGTCTCTTTTTATGAAGTTCCACCCCAATTTGGTAGCTGTCCTCCATCTTGAATTGTTGCCTGCCTCTTGACATTCGGGGGGAAAAAACTTCCAGTTTGTATATGCCTGTTGATTTCAAGGTTACAGGCATTGCTCAGTTAAGGCTGACCCCACAATGTTTTCTTGGAAGAGAACACATAGTTGGTGGTATACTCTTACAGCAGCATGCTTTACAGCCGTATGCTTTACCATGTATGGGCTGGTGGCTTAACTTGGACATATTCAGGCACTTGATTTTGACTATTCCTAATCATGACTTCATCACTTCTGATATACTGTATCTCTGTGCCTCAGGATATTGGTGCCAGCAGTAACGGGCTTAATGTTGAGCTTGGCTCTATAGGCATCTTGGATTAAAATTGGATTGGGGGGGGTGGTGGAAGAGGGAACAAGGATGGATAAATAATGAGTGTGCCAATGCTATTTTCTGCAAGTTATCACTTGCAAAAATGCAGCCTGATTCTTAAACCAATAGTCATTAAGTTTAAAGGATTTCCATTATTAGTTCACAGGCATGTTGCTGGCAATCTTCCTTATTGAAATCATAGTTGGTGTCTCTGCCTCTGCCTACTCTTACAGAAAGAAGGTAAGTCTGTGTTGGTGCCAAATAGACCCACCTGGATAGAGGGGAGAAACTCTCATAGAATCTTTCCAGGCTCTAAAACCAGCATTCTCAAAGAGGATGGGTAACTGTTATCAATAGGAGGAACTATTCCTTGAGTCCTCCAAGACTTGCACAGTGCATCCATCACTGCTGGCTGTGGGTTGTCTCTCCCCCCACCCCACCCCCGAAACGTCCTGATGGAAGGAAAGTGCCCTACAACCTTCTACACACAGTTAAACTTGTAGCCTGTTGAAGCTGATCCTGTACATAGCTGGCTAATGAAGCAGTATTTCTTCCAAACAACTTGAGCAAGAGTTGGTGCCATACTACCCCCAAGCAGTGGCCTACCCAACAAAGACCATGTGGGGAGGGGTGTCTTTCAGGCACTGTTTCTCTGCCAGAGGATACAAGTGCTCCCATTGAGTGAATCCTGCTTCAAAAGCAGTTATACCTCTAGTTAACACTTGCCTGGAAATTCCTGCCAACTACAAGCCCTCAAGTGCTTGTGTCACTACCTTCCCCAAGTTCCCCACACCAATTGGATAGTACCTGTGGCATAAGCATTTAATCATTTGATTTTTGTCTGTAAACAGCTTTGTGAACTTTTTGTTGAAAAGCAGTATATAAATACTGTTAATAATAAGCAGGAAACCCATCAAGTCTTTCCCTCTGCAGAGTTGGGTGTTGCTGAGGTCTGATGCTGTTCACAACCCCTCTCCAGTACTTGAATGAGGACAATTTTCAAATCTCAAGGCCATCAGTCAGTAACAAGGTTAACTGGGCTGGCTCTATAATTCGGAGATTAATGCAGTGCTCACCATAGCTATTTGCAACATCTGAAGCAGCTATGGTAGTTGCAAGAAGGAGCCCCTTGCAGTCCCATCCTATGCATGTTTTGTTGTTCAATCGTTAAGTCGTGTCCGACCCTTCGTGATCCCATGAACCACATCCCGCCAGGCCTTCCTGTCCTCCACTATCTTCCTGAGTTCGCTCATTTTCATGTTCGTTGCATCGGTGATGCTGTCTAACCATCTCATCCTTTGCCTTCCCCTTCTCCTCTTGCCTTCAATCTTTCCCAGCATCCGAGTCTTCTTGCAAGTAAACTCCCATTGTGTTCAATAGTGTCTTCTACCCAAGCAAAACTCGCAGCTCAATCCTATCCAATGTGCACCACTGGTGTAACCAGCAGGGGAGGGCAGGGTGGGAGGATTTGGAGGGGAGGGGAGGGGAGCCGAGCCCCTTTGAATACCCCTTTGGAGGGAATTTGAATCTCCTTTCCATTCTGGGGCCTCCCATTCTCGCTGCACCGCTGATTATACCGGTGGTGTAAGTTGGATAGGAAGGATTGCACTGTTAGTCTTAAATAATTGTGTGACATTTGTATTGTTAAGTATGGAATTGAGTCACAGGGGCAGCTGAAGGGAAACGGGGAGGAAATATGTGATGTAGCTAAACAATAAAATACTATAAAATTGTCAACTTGCCACTTGTCAACTTGCCACAAGGAAAGTGTATCATTTAAACCAGGTCTGAGCATATGTGTGATTGCACATTCAGTCTCCTAAGTCATGTAACTCAAACAGGCCTGACCACTTGAATTGATTTGTAATTGTTACTGAAGCATGGATAGAGGCAAAGACACTCCCTATTTGCTCTTGAAGTTCAATGAATGAAAATGGAATTGGATTTACCTGGAAAGATTCCCCATCCCTATGAGAGAGTTACAGGCCAGCGGGTGGCGCAGCGGGTTAAACCGCTGAACCATAAGCTGTCTATCGCTCGTTGCTTGGCCAGCTCCTGCCAACCTAGCAGTTCCAAAGCATGTCAATGCGAGTAAATAGGTAATGCTTGTGGGAAGGTAAACAGCGCTCCATGTTCCAGCCGCATGCTACGTGCTGCAGCAAGGAGAGTCATGCCGGCCACATCACAGAGGCGTCTTCGGACAACGCTGGCTCTTCGGCTTTGAAGTGGAGATGAGCACCACACCCTAGAGTCGGACACGACTGGACTTAATTGTCAGGGGATACCTTTACCTTTATGAGAGAGTTAGTCTTTGTCTAATGGAAGACCTTCTGGTTACTGTTCTAATGGAAAGGGTGGTCTTGAGGTAATATGGTTTTAAAGAACTTGAAACAATATTTCGTGTCTAGATTAAATCTTTGAAAGAAACTGAATTCTGTGCTGATGCTTGACATAACTGTAAGCCTCTAAACCACCTGCTGCTTGCTCAAAAATGCAGAATAAGATCTGGGGGAAGGAGGCAGTATGAAAATATATACTTTGGCTGCATTTTCCCATCAGTAAAGTACCTAGACTTCAGAAAGCAAATGAGTAAAACCAGAAGCCTTGTGAGGAACGTTATTGCCAGTCATATCTCAATAGAGTCAGCAGCCAAACCAAAGTTGGAGGGGGGGGAGGGAGGAGATGGAGGCACTCCTGTGCAATATCTGACTATATTACAGATGGTACCTATTTTCTTCCAGATCTAGTATAAGAATAATTTCTTTAACTCAAAGTGAAAATGGTTTTCCATTCCTACTTTTGGCATGGAGCTTATACTGCAAGGTTGAGATAACTGATGTTCAAAACGAGTTAAACATATTGAATGCTGTTCATACTTGAGTTAATTTGCTTGATTTTTGGCAGTGTAGAAATTCAGAATTTGGGCAAGGTGTAAGCAACATTCTGAAATCTCTTTAAATTTCCTTTCTGTTCCTCCCTAGCTTGCTTGGAAAATGGGCTATATTAACATGGTTGCTCCTGCCTTCTTAAGTCATTGTAACATGGTTGCTCCTATCCTGTTATACAAAATCTGGTTTACTTTTAACATAAAGGGCAAGGGATAGTAACTTTACCACTGAGAGCTTCATGGCTGAGTAGGAAGCTAGGTCTTCCAAATTCATACTGACAAGGAAGTAAATTACATATGTAACAATTTTTGTGGACAACACCCTCCTGTCATTTCAAATCAACTTCCTTTGGAGGACCAACTCTTCTAAAACTCTGTTTGTATTTAACACAGTTGCATCAAACTTTATTGAATGATTTCTTGAAGACCATGAACAAGTACGGTAGAGAACTTCAGATCACTAAAGGTGTGGATGGCATACAGAGAGAGGTAAGCAACCTTTCCTCTGGAAGCCACTGAGAGCAGAAAACTAGTGATGAAATTCAAGATCTTGGTTTATGAAGAGTCAAGAGGCTCTAGACACTTAAAAACAAGTGCTTTTAACTTCCAAACCATATGCTTTGCCATATTGGCAATGTATCATAGTCTAGACTCTAGGGAACAAAATGGGGTGGGTGGACACAATCAGACTTGTTCAAAGTGCATACCTTCAGAACTGAAGGTGATGGACTGTGGTAGCTATTCATGTTTTCCTTGACCTGCTATTGCCTCTGGTTGAAACAAATCTTGTGATGTAAGGCTTTGAAAGGAAGCAAATGCATTTTTGCAGATGCGATATGCACTTGTTTGTGTCTTTCCAGTATGCTCTCTGGTCAGTCAGTGATAGCTTGGTTGTATCTCCTTCATGGCACAAATCTTGGACCACTTAAGAGATGTGTCTATTACTATGGACAGAGTGTGAAGAATTGGATTCAGAACCTGTGGTGCGTCTAGGGTGGATCTTAACCTAGTAAGAGTTTTAAGGACCACATTCTCCATTGTTATAGCAAACTTTTCTCCTTGTGATGTAGTTCCAATGTTGCGGTGCTGAGAACTATACGGACTGGCTGAACACTACATTTGGATCTCTTTCTTCCTCTGTCCCAATAAGCTGCTGCAAAGTGTCTGTGGAAAGCTGTGACACAGATCTAAGCACAGATACAGCCGACCTCAACCAGCAGGTATGTTCCTCTTGTAAACGACATCTTGCAGACCTCTTCCTTTAACAGCAGGTATGCGTTTTGGGTCTAAATGTGATGGGTCACCCTAATGCACAATTGGGTATGTGTCAACAAATATGCTGTTCATAATGTGAGAGGTGGAGTGCACACCACAAATGTCACAGGAACAGCACGAATTAGTACACCAGACTTGCAAATACAGAAAACATGGAATGATCTGGCTTTAGTATTGAACACTTGAGTAAATCTGAATGTGGTGAGACTGACTGACTGAATCATCATTCCTAGGATTGGGCCACATGTCTTGCAACATCTAAATCTGTTTTTAATTAACAAGTGTGGCTGCTGTCTTATTCTCCCTGCCCCTTCTAATTCTGTCTTCCCATTCTTTAAATCTATCCTGTACTGTACTCTAATTTCTAGATTGTATATTCCTTTGGGGTGGGGAAGCATGATGATGGAAATCTTGGAATCTCTGCCCTTGAGCATGGCGAAATGAAATATCCATATGATATGTACTATTCCAGAGAAGGTGTTTGTGTGGGGGGGGGCACAACTCTCAAGGAAAGAAGTGGTAGGAAGTTCAGAAGTGTTCCTCTTCATAGAATCTCTGTCTGGGGAGGACAATGCATACTGGAGACTTTGCTGTTTCTGTATTTATAAGTTACCCCCTACAAATGGAGCCTATAGTTCACCAGCAGCGGAGCAGCCTAAAGACATGCTCTTGGAGGAAGAGCCAGGTCAAGAATGTGGGGCAACAGGGACTGCAAGATAAGAACTGTAAAGACCTTTGTTTGACCAAGTGTTTCGTACACTGGGCATTTGTTTAGTATGTTTAGAGGCAAATATTCTCTGCAAGACGTAGATTTCAGGAGAGTGTGTGTGTGTTCTCTCTCAGGGTTGTGTTCTAAAGCTGAAGAATTGGATTGAAGACAACATGGCTGTATTTGGAGGGATTGGGATTTTCATTGGACTTGTACAGGTAAGTAAAGATTTTGGCCTGTCGAATACAGATTTGAACCTTATGTTGGGAGTCTCCTTCCTCCTGACTAAAACTGTTGGGTCCTGGGTTACACATGAAGATATGGTCTGTGCATATCCTGCTGCACTGCACCTAAAGATTTTCCCAACAAAACAACTCTTCCCTTGTTCAGAATGCAAGAGTAAAATGCTCAAATTGTCTTTGTCTTCCCTTCCCCTGCCATGTACTGGACATAAACCTTTTTTTATCCTGCATAGCTCGCTCTCATGCATTTGAAACCTGATCCAGACTTTCATATATGGGTAAGGAAATTGAATAGCTTCTTCTAAGCTGGGCCACATCCACCTAATTTAAGTCTATTAATCAAGCTAACTGAGATGGCCTTGGTAGCCCTGGTGGATTAATGTAGTGTGGTGGTGCAGGAAGGTTGTGGCTTGATAAGGACATAGATGAGAAAATAAGGCAGGGGTTAATCTGAAATTTCTTCTAGGCTCCAAGTGCTGAATGCCAGATGACTGGGGGGGGGGGGAAATAGGAGGGGGGGAATAGGAGGAGAGTGCAAAGAGAGCTATGTAAGAAGGTAGTTAAAGGGAATGATTGCTATGTATTTAGAGGAAGTCTGCAAGTTGTGGGTTCTACTGTCACCACAGTGTGATCCCTCAACCCGGAGTAATGATTGCTCAACTCAATATAAATCTTTTTTATAAATCTCAATATAAATACAGAGCTTTTTTGGCAAACCAGGCAATGTGGCTGCACACTCTAGACTACTGGCTTTCTAGTTAACTTCAGAAGGCTTATATGCAATAGATCCTAGCTTGGTGGCCCACCTAAAAGATTTATTGAAGTGGGAAACTAACCTTGTGCTGCTTCTGCACCTCTTTCTCTGGCCTATGAGGATTGTATTTGTGTCTGATTCTTGGGAGTTTCTGCACAGTTCTGATAAAGCAGAAAATTAACTATTGAACATCCAATGAAGAGTCTTTAGAGGTCTTTAGAGGTCCATGTTAATCTGCTGATGAGAGGCAACTCTTTCTCCTTGGCATCTGATTTAATAATAGCAGACTGCTTCCATCTACTTATGGCTGTGGGTGGTATATGCAGGCTAACAAATCCTACTTTCCTGATATGGGCAGCTAACATATTTGTCCATTGATAAAAGTTGAGACCATAGCTGCAAGACTATTGGAGTGTGGAAGCAGTATAGAAACATCAAGTGACTATTTTTAACATGCAGCCTGTTTTCTGTATTGGAGCAGGGCTGGAATGAACTAAGCAGAATTCAATGGTACCATTTTGTTCCAGTGTCAAAACTGGCCACCAGATACAAACAGTAGCTACTCAGAGCCATTAAAGCGCTCTCTGTAACCTTTGTAAAGATTCCTGTGCCATGACTATATGCTAAAATATTTGTGACTGCTTTGGAAACTATATTGGTATCCTTAGATCTTACTGAAGTTCTATTGCCATGGGAATAAACACAAAAGACATTTTTATAATGCCGATAGTACAGAAGTGGTTACTATTTCAGAATTGAGTAGAAACAGTCTTGTCACACAAGATGCAAGAAATTGGGAGCACAAGCTTTCAGACCAGTCTACTTTCCATCAGATGCATAAAGTTTTCACGTTGGCAGATAAAATGACTACCAACTGAAAGAGCACTCCCTGCATCTAGTGGAAGCAGATGGAATGTACGAAACTGGTACACCAAATTTCTTGAATCTTTAAGGTGTAACAAACATTAGTTTTTAATGATTAACATGGCTACCCTTCTGGACATGTACTGTACTTGATGAGGTATAAAAATGTGACCTGGGCCCTTGAAATCCAGGAACAAGAACTAGCTAAATGTATTTTGATGACAACATGATTGGGGGTTTTTTAATGGTAGGTGTCAATTCCTTTCTTGCCTATCAGCAGCAGCCCTGCTACATCCATTTCTTTCAGTGGGACGTAGTTGGATTGAGGCTCATTATATTGCACAGTGAAGTATTTATTTATTAATCCCAATCTTTTTTGGTGTGTCTCTATGCTTTATCACCAGCTAACTGGGATCTTATTTTGCTGTCTGCTGCTGAGAATACGAAGAGAACTACACGAGTCTTGAATAAGTTCTAAGAAGCACAGCAGAATCTTATGACTGGGACTGAAAGGGGAAATACATTGTCTCACCTTCTGTGGTACATAAATAAAACCTTTTGAATCTCCAATGAATGACTTTCCTTCATGTACAAGCAGAACTGAAGGTGTTCTACTTTTTAGAACAAGGTAAACAAGGAGTGTGGGGGATGATGTGTACCGAACGAGCAAACTTGATAAAGGTTATAGGACTGTGCAGAATTGTTTATCCCCTGCACTTCCAGTTTCTTCTTCAAAGAAAGGTGGGAAATGAGAGGTGGCCAATAGGCAACCATGTCTGGTGTTAAAAAATCACGTCTTAGCAAAGACCATGCATGATTCTACTTCTGGGTAGAGTTGCCCTCACTCTGTGTCTTTGGTGAAGCACTAGCTTAGCTGTTTTCTGCCTGCTGTCAAATTGCTAAAGGTGCAAGAGCACAGCGCCCCCCCCCACTGGTAACCTATTCTGGTAGTGATTGACTTTTTAAATATTTTGTTCTGATGACCAAACTACAGGAAGCCCTTAAAGTGTTAACACACAGCCTCTCACAGCTAAGTAAATAGCAGCTGCCTGGGTGACCTTTAGATCACAGCAGGGGATAAGGGGCTCTCTAACCCTACCCCCAAGAAGCAGGACCCCTGGACCAGCAGTTACTCTAGAACAGGGGTTCTCAAGTGGTACTTGTACCACTAGTGTACTTTGGCTGACTGCTGGTGGTACTCGGACTGCCAGAACTCCACTCTGACACAGCACTTTCAGCAGTACATTTTAACTCCCGAGAGGCTTCTGCCTTTGGCTGAGCGTCTCAGGAATGCTGAAAAGGGCCCTCCCTCCCACCCACCCAGAGCCCTCTACCTGTATTTTCTGGCCTCCGAAAAGCCAGAAGTAACTGGTGATGTCATTGTCAGTCACTTCTGGTGGTACACAGCAGGAGAGGGGTGCCGGAGGTGGTACTTGGGTGGAAAGGGGTTGAGAACCCCTGCTCTAGAGATAAATTACTACAGGTGGATTACCCCATCCAGACTATTCTGACATCCAGACATTTTGGGGGCTATTACTAAAATGTTTCCCAGCACCTGGCTAGCATAGTTCAAGGCATGCTGGGGCACAATTATTGAAAACTGTATAAAATTACCTTCAGGCTATGTGTGTGAGACATAAATGAATTTCATGTTTAGACTTGGATCCCATTCTCAAGATCTCACGTATGCAAATATTCCAAAACAGAGACAACTTCCTGTCCCAAGCAGTCCAGATAAAGGATACTCCACCTGTACTGCTGTCACAATAAAATCTTGGGGTTCTGACACTTCCTATACTACTTCTTTTATCCTGCAGCTGTACACACTAATTTGAAAATTTAACATGCTTATGATTTCTTAGATTTGATTTTTGGTTTCTGTATGGTTCAAAGGGTCCACTTTGTACCTGATTTTTTTCAGACATCGCTTTCAAATAGAAAATTGATGCCTGTGTGTCAGAAGTTTTTTTTTTCTTCAAAGCAGACTTCTACATTTACCCAGGGCCCCCCAAAACCATCATTTTCATTTAGTTCTGGGTCTGTACTATGAAGATAAATTTGAATGACACATTATCAAAAAGGGTTAACACCTGTAAACAGGTGTTGAAGAGAATGTATCATATATACACCTTTGGAACAAAATGGGAGTAGAAAAGACAATGAAGAAAGGCAAAGCAACAGCCTGTGCTTGTGCCACTGAGGAATCCAGGACCATTCCAGCACCTTCACCCCAATCCTGCCTTTCTCTGTGCTGCTACTATGCAGCAACTCTCAGTGATGGTTTTCAGGAATGGAATGTGCTCTCAGGTGGGGGGGGGAGGAGGAGGAGAGAGACAAAGGAGTGCAAAAGAGCCAGCAGTATGCATGGCTTCAGCCAAAATGGGCATAGAGATAGTGCAGGCATTCCTACCCATTGTGGAGACCTGGGATGTTTTCCAGCCCCAGTATAGCTCCTTCCTTGCCTCAGCCTTCTCAGGCTGCAAGGTGGAGCATCTCTCTCTGGCATATCTTGGGAGAGCCAGGTGATCCTGCTGTGATTTTGCTCCGCCCTGAGGCATCCAGGGAGCTTTGCTGCTCTGCCCTTCTACATTCCACTCCTCTCAGCGAGTCTTTTCAGGTACAGTACTTACACTCAGGTGGGGGGGGGAGATAAAGGAGGGCAAAGGAGACAGCACCTGTGTATCGCTCCAACACAGATAGCCCAGGCATCCCCGCTGCACCTTGCAACTGAAGAGTCCTGGGATGTTTTCCAGCCCCCCTCAAACCTCCCCTGCCCTGCTCCAAGACTTCTGTTTGAGTAGATCCAATCCATGGAAGTGGGTAGAGTGGACCGAGAGGGAAGTAAGGCACAACCTGATGCATGTCTACTCAGACATAAGCCCTGTTGTGTTCAATGGGGCTTACTGCCAAGGTGTGCATAGGATTGCAGCCATAGCAAGCCTCTTCTGGCACTTATGAGCGCTCACCTACATCCCATCTCTATGTACATGCTACCGAGGAGTCCTGGGACCTTTCCTGCCCCCCTCAACCCTCCCCTGCTCTGCATGTTTTCAAATCCTTTCCTGTGGCTTGGAGAATATCTTAGGTGGGGGGGGGGAGTAATCATATTTCATTCCTCTTGTGCCCAAAGCACTTCCCTGCTCCCCCCCCCTTCTCCAGGTTGAGAGAGGAGATAATTTTGTTCCAGGTGGTCATGATGCTGCCAGATGTTATCTGGAGCCATGTATCTCAGGCTACAATCCTATCACTTTCCTGAGAGTTAGCCCCACTGATCACAGTGTGACTTACCTCAGAGTAGACAGTTGATGACCCCTGAGACAGAAGTGCAGAAATGTCACATACCAGTAATTTCCACCCTTGGAAAGAAGCCCCCTTTTGACACTATTCCCTATTGTTGTATAGACAATACATTTTGTTCCCAGTGTTCTGAGGTAGCTGATTTTTTTTAAGCTATAGGTCTCTTCATTTGTCTCTGGATACTGATGTCACAAGAAAACTATGAAATATTGAGTGTACACGCACCAGATAAAATGGGTGAATGGACATCTAGCACAGCTACATATAAAACTATTGTCCTTTTAAATGTAACACTCTTAGAAAATTGCAGGTCTCACAAATCCTGACAAACCAAAATAGTTTACTGACAGGATAAAGACTGGTTGAGGGGGTGACTACAACAGCAAAACCATATTGCTAACAATATGCCTTGTAAATAACATACAGGTTAGTGAGATACTCAGCTCAGAAAGTGCTGCTATAAACAATTGGTTTGTAAGGAATGGTCTGACAGGAATGTTTACATGCTATTCTATGATATAGGCAAGCTTCTTAGTGTAAAACTCCTGAACTATAGAAGGCTGGAGATAACACATCAATTCAGCCAAGTACAGGGGTAGTTCTAATCTGGAAACAGTGCTCTTTGTTAAGGATCCAACGTATGTTAAGATCCACCCTACAGACTTCTGTATGTTTACAAAAGGTGTGAGTTTCTGAATTAAGAACCCCCCCAAAGCTAGAAGACCCCAAAAGAAGGGAAAGCCATCTTAGCCTGGGGAACTCTTTTATAGTGTTTGCATGGTGTAGTGTGAACATCTTTTGATTTTAAACAGGTGATATTTTGTGTGCTCTAATATAGCACTTGGAATAGTGTTGCCATGCCTTGGCCATTGGGATAGCTTAGCTGGCTGCTGCCAGAGGCATCATGGCTGCATATTTCCCTCATGTAGCAGTTCTCAAAGTGGTGGGTTGTGGGACATGTACACTTAGTAGTCCTAACTTTCCAGAACACAAATCCGATACTTGCATTGGGTAAAACAGTATTGCAGCCAAGGATAAATGTCAGGCTTTGTTCTGGAAAGTCAGTAGGACTGCTAAGCAAGTGGTGAGATTGCTTTAATAGCTGTACTTCAGAAATTTGTTTGGCCTTTAGACTATGAAGCAATACCAACAACAAGTAAGCTCTATCCACTGTCAATACATCCATTTTATTAAAACAGTTGTTTTAAACAATGTTTATTAAAACATTTTATAAAAAAACATTTTATTAAAACATTAAAAAAATCTGACAAGCATATCTCACACTTACAATTGATACTGAGAATAGCCCTTCAGTTTGAGTAAGAAAATAAATGTTCAAAAAAAGACAGCTAGTTATACAAAATATAGTCCAGAGCTCTTATAAGTATACGTTGATTTGAAGAAAAGCATGTTGTCCTGCTCGTTCAAAATAAGTACATTACGGATTCTTTGTTCTGTTCAAACTATTTTGCAAAGTTTTTTGTAACCTAGCTATGTTGGCATCTAAGGCTGCTAAACCATTTTTGAAGTCTTCTTCATCTCGAGATGTGAATGTTGAAAAGGAAGATGTAGTCCATTCAGATTTTCCTGACATCCAGTCAAAGGTTGAAAAACTTGATTCAGGAGCAGAAATTCCAGAGCCTTTTTTCTGTATGTTCCCTTTCTGATGTGAAATAAATTCTTTCACACTCCTATCAGACTCAAGTCTGTCTGGATTGTCCAAGATTGCTTTAGCAGCCCCATTCGCTATTGCTTTTGGCTGCATTTGGAACATCTCACCTTCCAGCTTTGCTGTTGTCCTCACAGTTTCAGATTTATTTTCTAGTGTCTTTATTGGACTGTAGCTAATACAGAACTTATCAAAGACCTTTGTCTCACTCGGCACCCCAAACCTATTTGGTTGTTTAGAATTGGCCAACCCAAAGTCGGAGTCCAGTTTTTGGGGAAGCTGTGGCATATCTGACCTCTGGTCAGTTGCTGGTTTCTTAGACTGACTGCTAGTCAAAGGAATGTAAATAGTCTCATCCGGTTTGTGTCCTATTAAAGTACTCAAGTCACTGGCTCCTTCAACATCAGGCTGTAGAAAGGAAAACGCACTGCTTGAAGGCATGACTTTCTCTGACATAACAGGACTCCTTGGAGGAGACGGTTCAGCTGCCTTTATGTCATAGACTTGATTTGGTTCTTTCATCTCACTCTTTGACAAGTCATGCTCTGTATTCATCAGAACAGGATCAGTTTCTAATTTTTTGAGGTAGCTTATTACAGAAGCACTCAGAGGATATGTTGAGTCAGACTGCAGCTGTTTCTCATGAATTTCCAGGAGCGCTTTTGACAGACCCCTTTCCTGTTTTGGTTTAGCAGTGTCCGTGGTGAGATCCGAGAGAAGCTTGGACATACTGCCCTGTAGAGCCCTGTTAAGAATAATATAGTGGCTGAATTTTGATTAGCACAGCACATGACAGAGCCCCAAAACTATCCCTTTCAAGTTGTGAGGTAACTGGAGGCCTGCAAGTAGGCTGTACCCCCTGGAAGAAATAAAACCTAACATAATTCAGTAGTTGGGCACTCCCAGCAACATGCTATTATTTAGTCACACTGAGCTGCAGAATGACTTAATCTTATCTATAAGACAAACAGGATTGCCAAACTACCATTATGTGGAAACAGAATGTTGTTGAGTTTTTATAAAGGGAAACTTGGGCCATTTAACCCATTACTTCTAAATTAAAGGGAATATATGGGAGAAAGCATGTATATATATATATATATATATATATATAAAATATCCTGTTCAACATTCACAGGCCCACTTCAGCTTCATCCACCTCAAACCTTAAAAGCAGCTGCTTCCCTGGGACTTTATTCAAGGTATACATATCCAGCAGTCAGGTGGATGGGGTACTAGGGAGCTGTGATGGGTGCTGCTCACAGGGGCATGGTATGTAGTTGCATGGCACAGATCTGTGAACAGCAGCTCCCATGTGTCAGAGTGAGTAAGGTCCAAGGAATAGCTCTGTAAATACAAGGGCAGCCTTGGAATGCTAACACTGCTAAGGAAGGGACAAAACACCTCCATCTCCAAAAGCTGAGCTGCAGAATGACTTAATCTGGGGCAACTGAAACTGGGGCAACTGAGGGTGGATTGGTTGCTCTACTGCCACACTTTGGTGTCCCTCAATTACTTTTTCCCCAACAGAAGTGAAGAGGTGTCACTTCTTGTCAATGAACTTGAACGCTCATAGGAAAGGCAAAAACCTGTCTGCTCTTCCCTTCTACACACTTATCATGTGCATGGAGATTTCAGAGAAAGGAGACACCTGACTTTAGAAAGTTCAGAGTTGTATCCATTGAGAGTTGTAGTGTGCTTCTGGACAGAGACAGACTGATGCCCCCAGGATCTTCACTTTGCCCACTATCCCCCAAATTCCACCAGTTAGCAACCTGGCTGCAAGGAAAGGATTATGTGCACATGTGAGATGCATGCAGCCCACCCTCTTTTTCCCATCCCTGTGCAGCTGATGAATGGCATGGTAAGCTCTTTCAAATAGGCCTTGTAGGTACAATTCCAGCTGTGGCTTCAGAGATGGAACCATGTATGCAGGACTCTCTTGTAAATGTGGTTTCCCATCCAGCTGGGGCTACAGCCAGGAGGCCTACTTCCACATACAGTGGTACCCCTGACGGGATTGAGAACAGCAATACAAGAAACAACAAAAGTGAGGAAGCAAAAATCTAATGGTTTTCATATACTCTGGCAATGCCAAATGCCCATTTCTGTGTTTCAGCAAAAGGATTTAATTCAAGACATGAATCTCTCCTGCCACCTGGTGGCAAACTACCACAGTCACAAGAGTTCATATACCAAATGTATCTGACAGGCTAACAGTTCAGTAAAGATCGTGTGCATCACTCCTTGCTCCAAAACGTGTAGCTTTTTCAAGCCATATTCCATTAAACAATACAGGTGGGCCCCCATATCCGCTGGGGATATGTTCCAGGCCCCTCCGTGGATACTTGAAACCGTGGATAGCGAATCAGTGGATATGGGGGCCCACCTGTACTTCATAGGCAGCTAAAGTGAATTGCTTCCAGGTCTAGAATTAAAGAACTGAAAGTAACATGGAATAGTCTCTTCACTTGTATGTGTTTCCACTGTCTCTTGTTATGCCCCACACACTAATTTTTAAAGCATCACTTCCTTAAGTTAGGTCTTAAATAAATCAGGTTCTTGTGTAACCACTTCCTCAAGGTAGGTCTTAAATAAATCAGGTTCTTGTAACCAATAATGAAAACTATTAAATGACTGAAGTGCAAACTTAACAGGTTACCTTTCTTTTCTAAATTTATTGTACATTTTTAGTAGAAGGCTTTGATGAATCTAAAACGATTCCACACCTTGGAAGATCACTTTGAGATCAGCCTACAGTCCAGAGTCATGTTTCTAGTACTAGCACAGCACATTCATTTTTTTTCAACCCAATGCCAAAGTTACTTGTATGGCACACTTTTCAAATAATAAATTTATGGAAACCACTTTGTAAGGATAAGATGCTCTCACCTAGCCCGAACAGTAAATCTAAAACAGACTGGTTTCTATGGCACTACAAAACTAAAATGAAGTGGCAAGTGAGAAAGCCAGGGTGACGTTACCTAGTTAATTCACGCAGCCTGTTCACTTCTGCATCTCGCTGACGTAACGTTATACCCAAGATCTGGTTCTCTTTCTCCGCTGCTTGCAATCTGTACTGGATGCTCTTCACGTTGGATAATACCTCATCTGCCTCTAAAATGTGTATTAATAGAATATACACCTTTAAACTATGTTGCATATTGCAGAGAGAAAAAAAATGGTAAGCCAGCCGGGGAAACTTCATAAAAAGCAGTATATAAATACCCTAATTAAAAATAAATAAAACTGCAGTTGGCACACACCCAGTTTGAGTTTTGTGGAGTCAATATCATACTGTTGTCTCTTTTCAAGCAGCTCCTGCTCTCTCTCGTGGATTGTGGCAGTTAGGCTTTTATTTTCTTCTTTTTGGCCTTCTAGGATTTTAATGAGCTCTTCATTTTTATTCTGCAGCAACTCAATGCTCTTCATGGATTCATTCAATTGACTCTGTAGCGTAATATTCAAAGACTGAAGAGAGACAACTATGGGAGGAAAACACACAGTTGAGCTCTATGGGCCAAGAGCAATAGGTGTAATGCCCTAGGCATGACTACTACTACAACACAATCTGCCTCACACTGCCTTTGAAGACGACTGTCTCTAGAAGCCTTTGCCATTGCAGAATATTGCAACTTGCCTCCTTAGATGACTTTTGAATTTTCTGCAACAGCAGCACTGTGGCTACCTATTTCCATTGAGGCCAAATTCAAGATGCCAAGTTTGACTAATGAAATCCTTAGCGGTTGAGGCTTGCATCTCTTAGGATCCTAGTCGGCAGCAATCGGGGACATATTTCTACCTTATCCTGCCTTTCTTGATACATGAGAAATTCAATCGTGGGAGCTAGCTCAATATGATCATAATTATTTGCAGACATATGCTGCAGTGAAATTCCTTTATGTGAAGTTAAGTGTTGGGCTAGGGTTGCTGAAAAGTATAGCATTCTTTATTCCTAGACTGTGTAGGCAAGAGAGAAGAAAGTAGCCGTTTCATTCTTTTTTTATGCCTCAGGCAGTTATGCAGCTACACTAGAAAGCTTAAAAAACCTTAAGTACAGTAGACTTCTGATTGTCACCTTTAGGACGTAGGTGGTGTTGGATTATCAGACATGTTGGACTCTCTGGGACGTAGGTGGTGTTGGATTATCAGACATGTTGGACTCTCTGGAAGTACTATAAACTGGTATTTTTTTATATATAGAATTTCCTTGCCAGCTGAGCAGTGAAGGCAAACAGTGGCCTTTTGGACTGCTATTGTCTGGCTGGGATCTCTTTTTCACCACTTTCCAAGAGCTCCAGGCAGTGCTGAGATGGTACAATTGCGGGGCTGGCACAATCCTTTGTGGTGAGCACAGGCAGCTCCTCTTGCCCCTCCCAGCAGGTCCAGGGGAAGGGCAGGAGACTGTGCCAGGCTGAGGTATTGCCGATGTTGCTTAGGAGCTTGGAGCGACTGCTAAGCCCCAGCCATTTTGCTGCTGGACTATCAGGAGTGCCATACAATTAGATGCTGGACTATTCGAGTTTTACTGTGGTATGTTTACTGTGTAAGCAACATTTACAAGCAGTGGTTATATGCCATATATAGGGTGATACTGTCTAATCTACCCAACAATACACACACCTGGTCTTTACTGAATCAATATTAAAAGAATGCTTAACAACATCTTATAGGAAGCCACAGGGGGAAAAATGTTGCACATGGATTCTATTGTTGAATTGGTTCCATAGTGTGTCATCAGAACCACTGTAGGTGCACAATCATGGAGAATTAGACTTTACTTCAAATTCATACAGTATACACAGTAGTTAAGGACTTTTCAAGCAAGTACCAGAGGCAATATAAGACTTGGTTCTCCATCCAAATAATAGGATTGACAGTGATGGGCCTCAGAAAGATGTTGTGACTGGATGAATACAGTTTTTCAAGTACTTGAACCAAAAAAAAAACCAACACCACTCAGTCCACAACTATTGAAAGTAACCAAATAAAATATTAGCATTTCTTAAGTGTCTAGTTTGTATACATTTTTAAAGTATAATTGAATATTTACACCTTGCTACTTACATTCAAAGTTGTTGTCCTGACTGTATTCTCTCTTCACTCTTTTTTGATCCTTGAGCTGCTGATTTAATATTCTCAATCGCCTATATGAGAATTAGAAAAAAGTTTAAATTAGGAACTTTGCTTTAATCACATACTCATTCATCCTTCCACTTCTGCTCTAAGCAGCAATCTAGATTCTAGTGAGCCAATGCCATATTCTTATGCAGGTGGCTCTTCCATATACACGTTACTGACCTGCGCAACTGGGCATTTTCACTTCTGAGAGGTTGAAGAGCAAGTGCTATTTCTGCTTGCATAGTTGAACTTCCAACAGCTGCAGGCAGGAGAGATATACAGTCTTCCACTTCACCTAGCAGCCTCAATATTTCTGAATCATCTACAAGAAATAAGAATAAATCTGACGAACTAGCCAAATGCACCGTGGTGCCCTGCTTCAGCCTGCACAACAGAGAGCTGGTTCGGCTGGCACCTGGCTCTGATGTGACTGGCAGTGATGTCACTGCTAGGTGCCATGAGAGAAGAAGGAGAGGAGTCCTGGACGGAGCAGTTGACTGGGAGGGGGTGGGGTTACCAAGGGTGGAAAGACTCAAGAGCGCAGAACAGATGAGGGGGGGAGAGGCGAAGGATGGGATGAGAGACAAGCAAAGGGGGAAAGAGACAAGTGAAACATACCAGATGAGGTGGAAGGAGTTGGAGGCTGTAGGATGGAGAGAGGTACGAGAGGCTAGGAAAGACAGTGAAAGGACTGAGGAGAGAGAAAGGAAGGCTGGACCAGCAGAGAAAGGGAAGAGGTGGCAAACACGGGAACAGGAAGGCTATAAGTTACACAATGGACCAGCCCACAGGCCTGAGCTGGAAGGAGGGGGAAACTTGACCTGGGGCACTTTGTGGACTACCACAGGATACCTGGGAAGAGCCCTGCTTCAGGAAGGGTGATGCCAACTGACTCCCAAGTGGCCTAGAGTGCATCTGCTCTAGTCCCCCCACTGACATCTGGAGCAAGTAATGTAGGGGGTCAGTATAGGACAAACACCTTGTTAAAACCAGTGGAATTTACTTCCATGTAGCCCAAAATGAATGGTGTTATTGCAGACATCACAAAGGCAAAGAGTGACAAGTGTTCAGTTATGGGCATTTTTCTATAGAAAAAAAAAAGAAATGATCTTGATCAGTATGGAACGCTACAGGGCTGATTTTGTAACTCTTCAGGGCTGATCAATTCATTTGATTAGCATGGGAAAAAAAGAGAAAGGTAGTTAAATTTCTATGGACTTCTTGGAGCACACCGACATCCCAATCCTAGGCATGTCTACTCAGAAGCAAGTCTTATTCAGTTCAGTAGGACGCACTCCCAGGTATATTTGTATAAAGATTGCAGCTTCAGCTACTGACTCATTACATCAGTTTTTAAAAATGTTTTATATTCAACTTTATCAAACTCCTCCAGAAGCTGTAATGATTTCATAATCAAGGAAATCCCAAATATGTTCGTATAGGATAAATATGCAGGCAACATTGGAAAGTAGCAAAATGTGGATCATGGATATATCACTGGACTTTAGAACAGGGAATGGATCCAATAAGAAAAAGTTAATTTTACATTGCTACATTTGCATTTCATGATGTCTTTAGAAAAAGCACCACTCAGACTTATCCAGAATGTGAATATGGGACACATCTCCCACTCATTTCAATAAGACTTATGCGGGAGAAGGTCCCAGCGTATTATGCCCATTCTGACAGACAAAATAGTTTCAAGGCTGACCCACACTACATGAATCCCGGCGCATTACGGAGATGTGCGGAGCTCTCTGTCACCATTGCGGAAGCAAGCGGAGCAGCTGCGATCTCCTGATTTCCACGCGTACATAAAGCTGAAAACCCATCTTTTAAGGGGTGGGTTTGCGGAGCTACTGCAGCCAACCAATCGGATGAGAGGGCGGGATGAAAGGGGCTGTCAATCGGAACTCACTCAAGTCTCCGATTTCTCATGGATCCATTTCTCCTTCTCACAAAAGTTAGCAAGATGAATTCTATTCCCAGCACAAATTGTTATGTTAGTTTTCTCGCCTTCCTGCCCTTCTCTCTCTTCTCTCGTGTATCGGACCGCATTTGTGCTTAACCAATCACCGCTGCGCTTTCTAAGAAGGCGGGACAACAGGCGCTCTGTGCACTGAGGCAGAGGCCTCCGCGCCAGGATTAGTGTAATGTGGGTCAGCCTTTAATCTTTCAGACAAACGCTGAAATATGAACTCTGGCTTTGCCATATTTGCATTCAAGTTTGCAGAAGTATCAATCCATCAAACCATGAGTGGAAAACCCATTTTACCATGGTCTGCTAGCAGGGCCTTGAGTTCTCCCAAAAGATACTTCACAGTTGTCACTTTTTGAGCTGTTATTTGCAGGCTTGCTTTTGTAGGCTTAAACGCTTTCTTGTCAAAACTAGTCTGACAGCTTGTATCTCTCACTGGTGCCAGGTCAACTCCATCCAAGTCTTCCTCTTCACTCAGGATGCCTTCACTATGTTCCTCAGAAACTTCTCCTTCTTTGGGATTCAAGGACTTGGGCTGCCTTGGGTCAACATCCTGGAACTTTTCATTAGCATTCCCGTTCTCTCTCTCGTGTGCTTGCAACAGAGCTAGGTGTGCTTGAATACACCTTATTAGGTCTGCCTCTTTCAGCTTCTGTTTGTGGCTCCCTTGGTCCAACACAGACTCTCCACTATCAAGTGGAGGAAGAACTGCAGATCCTGTGGGATTGCTTAGAGTAGACTGGAGCACATTAGGCAGAGCAGGACCAACAGCACTAGGCTGCACTTGGGCGGCAGAGGCAGTGGAACCTGCTGGCAAAAGAACGGGATCCATTTGTGGTGCACATTGGTTGCAGTTGTCCAAAAGAATACCCTACATAAAAGTAAACACAAATACGTCATTCCTGTACCTCTAATTTCATGCCTAAGTGGGCAGAGTGCTACTGTGGCTATACGTGCAGTACTCCAGACCTCTCCTTTTGTGTTCTGTCAGCTTCTCCCCCTTTGCTTTCTTCCCTCCTCCTCCCGCCCTATGCTGTGTTTCTACAAACTAGTGCAGTATAGGTCCAAAAGAAAAGCAGTGTGAGAAAGCATGATTCTTGGGAAAAGTGGGGAAAAAATGGTGAAACGTAAGATAGTTGTAAGGGAGTTTAGTTTGGAACTAAAATTGAGGTGCCAAAGTGCAACAAACATGGTGATAAAGACATTTCTCTTGCTTTAGGTTTATTCAAAACTACAGAGATTCCTTATGGCATAAGGCATTTATTGTGATTTTGGGTGATCTTGGAATGGCTTTAGAACGAGTTAAGAATTTTTCCCATTGTAATTAATGTAATAATTGTACTTGCTATCCAGATTTTCACTGTAAGGGCTGTTTTCAGGAACAGATTAGGTCCTTATAAAGGGGAAAAGGTATGTGTGTGTGTTGTTTTTTCAGATGTGCAGCCTGCCCTTTCCACCTCTTCCCAAGGGGGAAGTGCCACACTGAAAGGGGTACAGAATGGTAAATGGGACTCCATCTTGATCCAACGAATATGCTATAACTACAATTACTGCAGGAAAGGGGTTTAATTTCAGGTATACCGCATAAAGGGGTTTTCTCTTTTGACATATGCTTGGTCCAAGCCCCTAGTTGCCCTCACTGAGGTTCAAGGCTGGATGCCACTCACGCTAAACCCCTCCTGACCAGGGGGTTTAGGGCTGGAAAAGGCATGCCCAGCAGGGAAATCTCCTTCAAAGTGGAAGTAATGGCTCAATAGGGGTAAGGGGATGAAAGAATATTGGCCCTCTGTTCCTTTAAAGCCTAGGAAAACCTCAGTTGCTGTCAGTTGAGACACCCAGCAATGATATCATCCCCAGATGCCTCAGCCCTACCCAACCAGCTAGAACAGACTTGCACAAGTTTTGCAGTCCTCCTGCAAGCACCAGGATTCCACACACCCCAAAGCTAAATTTATACCCTAGACCAGGGGTGGCCAACCTTCCACCATTAGGGCCTCTGCATTCTTGTGCAGAAGACAGAATCTTGACAGCTGCAAGTGCTGATGGTGCAGCTAAAGCACCTGCTGAAATGCCCTCACCTATGCAGCTTTTAAAGGGCCAGGAGCATTCATGTTGAAAGGTTGGCCACCCCTGCCCTAGTTGTTTGATAACTTTGAGTGTGCATTTTGCATAGAATGAAATAGAATCTAAAAAAACCCAAACATTTGAAAATTGCAGCATTAACCCATAACGAATAAGCAGAGCAGTCCCTAAAATATTGCACCTGAAAATCTGTTTACGCCTCTGCAATGGAAGTGACGTTTGTTTTTCCTTAAACATAGTTTGGATAAGCACATCAGTTGGCAAACCCTCTATAAAGCCTATGCGCTCTCTTAAGATCAGCCTCTTAAAGCAGACTGTATTACAGTTATTCAGCAAAGGACAACCGCATGAAAGGGCAATTGAGGTTGATTGTACCCAACAGCAGACCTAACTAAATGTATATGGGAACTGGTATTATACAATAGTATTTGTAAATGACAGAAACCCAAACATTTTTAATTGTGTAAAGAAGGCTCTACGCAAGACAAAATAGATTTGTCTATGAAACACAGAATAAAACATGGCAAGGCTAATTTAATTGCTTACAGGCTTAAGCCGGACACTTACAGGCTGGAGAACTGAAGGACTGGATGCATGCTGTGGTGACAGAGCTGGTGTGGAGGTTGGCAAACGGTTGTTGAATGCTGTAACAGGCAGATATCCTGCCACAGTAGAGGGCAAAGAACAACATGAATTAATACTAAGGTCAGTGTTAGTAAAAAAAAAAAAACAGACAAACTTATCAAACCAAAATGTGATATTCCCACTCACCATTGTCAGGAACACTGCAAAGTGGTACTTTGGGAACACCATTAGATTTTTGTGGAGGTTGGTTGTTTAGCAGAGACATTTGGGTTTGTACATGCTCACACAGTTTCTGATGTGTTACAGGAGAATGCTGAGTGCAAGGCACGTGAATCGGTTGAATGGAAGGAGCCTCTTCAATCATGCTTACAGGTGCTCTGTCTTTTTCAACAGTAGTTGCATTGATCGAAGTTGGCTTCCTGTCAGACTCAGGCACTATGAAAAACAGAGGAGTGTTTAAGGTTTATCCAATAACAGCTGGATGCAACACTAATCTTGCTCTGGCTGTTTATAGAACACAGAATGGTTTACTCCCATATATTCACAACTATGGCTGGAGATGCACTTCCATGAAGCAAATAAAGACAGCTAGTATAGGGCCAATTTACAGAAGATATACAGTACAGCAAGGTTATTAGTAACCAAAACCAGAGCTTTAAAAATTAAAGCATAATTTGTATGTTACATTGGTGGGATTTTTTTTTTACTGTTGGCAAGCTAAAAATTGAACAGAGAAGGAAGTTATGATTAAAAAAACTGAAACAGAACAAATGGCTTACCAATTTCTTTACGCACATTTGAAGGAGGAATAATTTTTTTCGGGCCCCTCTTCTTTGAACCATTCACTTTACCAAGTAAAGGTCTGGAAGTTGTTCTGACAACAGTTGCTCTCCCTGGCTTTCGACGGACAGTCTCTGTTCCTAGCAACATTTCAAAAAGATACTACTTAGCAAAAATGTATTTAAAAAGTTATCCAAATAATGAAAACCGCACTCAGGTACCGGCAATCAAAAAGATAATACCTTCATGCTCATTTTGCAAAATGTCCTTTAGTAAAGCCGCACAGCGATCAAGGCCACTATGAATAGTTGCAACCTGTGAAAAGGGAGAGGAATAAGACTACAAAATGATCCAGATCAATATACAATACTGCCCCCCCATATCCACTGGGGATATGGTCCAGGCCCCTCCGTGGATACATGAAACCGTGGATAGGAGCGAACACCCCCTCCATGATTTCCTGAGGGCCCCCCGCCCTGCCTCCCCTACGGGCAGGCGTGTGCGCCCCCCAGCTCTTATTTTTCTTTCAGCAAGCTTTGTTTCTTCCTTAAAACAAACAGAGAAGCAGCCTCCACTGCAGGCAAGTAGAACAAGACTAAGTCCTAGAGAGGCTCTACAAGGTTTCTATTAACCTTGCAGAGCCTCTCTATGACTTAGTTCTAAAAGGTAAAAGTGACCCCTGACAATTAAGTCCAGTCGTGTCCGACTCTAGGTTGTGGTGCTCATCCCCATTTTAAAGCCGAAGAGCCAGCGTTGTCCGAAGACGCCTCCGTGGTCATGTGGCCAGCATGACTCTCCTTGCCGCGGCGCGTAGCATGTGGCTGGAACACGGAGCGCTGTTTACCTTCCCGCAAGCGGTACCTATTTATCTACTCACATTAACATGCTTTGGAACTGCTAGGTTGGCAGGAGCTGGCCTAGCAACGAGAGCTCACCCTGTTGCGGATTCGAGCTGCTGACGTTTTGATCGACAGCTCATGGTTCACCGGTTTAACCTACTGCGCCTGCAATAAGCAGCCAGAGGCTGCTTCTCCTGTTTAAGGAAGAAACAAAGCTTACTAGGAAAAAAGTAAAAGCCTGGGGGGTCCCCGCGATCCGTGGATAACTGAAACCATGGATATGGGGGGCCACCTGTATACGCATTTTCTGTGCTTCTGCATAAACTTACTTTGCAGAAGTTATTCCAGAAGTGAAATGAGTGTTCTAGAATTTCACTAATTTTGATAGCAAGGTAGTACTACATTTGTGCTGGAAGTGGCTTACAGGCAGAGGAGATAATGTTTAGTAGCCACACAGAGGAGTGTTAGGATGGAAGGCACAGAATGCCAGGGGTATTAGAAGTCCTGGTCAATCCCATTCTGGTTTTTGCCTCTTGCAAAGATACTTGGCATTTTCATAATCAGTAGATAATTCAGGTTATGCTCAACCCCAAAGCAGAGACTTGAAGAGTCCCAAGTTCTAGAGAATGCATACTGTTCTATGTATAGTGGGTCCTTCGTATCTGCAATTTGAAGATCCATGGATTTGACTCACTGTGGATGTGGGGACCAATGTAAAATGCTTTAAAAAATAAAAGAGGTTAAAAAGAGCTTTCCTTTACCTTTTCGCTGGCAAACCGCTTCATTTTCAGGCTTTTAGAAGAGGAAATCATGTTCCGGAAGCCTCTCCTCGGTCTCCTCTCTTTCCCAGACTCATTGGTGGGTGAGCCTGGGAAAGGGAGGGGGGAGTCGCGCGACCTGGAAGAGGCTTCCGGAGCACGATTTCCCCTTCTGAAGAGGGAAGTACAACATATGAAAGCCTCCTTGAGCATTAAGCGTTTAGTCACAGATCACTTTTACAAGTGTGTCTTGTAAAAACTAGTACAAATCAATCCTCAATATATTACAATTAATAATGCTTAAACCTGGACTGATGAATCATATTCTCTCCTTACCTGATCCTCAGAGTCTGTGGAATAAAGAGAAAAGCCAGATTCAACATCAGAATGTGCTACTCTTCTTAGAGTGCTCCTGAAACACAGAGACGGCATGTTGACAACCTCTTCATTAAACATACAAAGGAGAACTTGAAAACATGTTGTACCGGTACGTGGAAATCTAGGAAATAAGAAATACCAATGCACAGTGCCAGAAATGCTGAAACCAGTTACACCAGAACAGTGCCTTTGAAGGCATTACAAGTTCTGCTTGGGGGGAAAAAAACCCTGAAGGTGACACTTCAAATAAATCTCAAGTAATCTTCAGTACCTGAAACCAAATTTGGTATTAATTGGGCAAATGTTACCAGACATGTTTTTTATCTCAAAAGCTCAACATGCCTGCAGCATTTTGATTGTTCGCTCTGAGCATTTTGATTGTTCGCTCTGAGCATTTACATTGTAGAACCCGATGCCTAGCCAACTAAAAGTGCAACGTGTCTAGGGAAATATTAACAATAAGCTGTTAATACCTTGTGCTAATCAAATATATTAATGAAGATATTAATTTCTTACTGTTTTTTCCCGCTTGTTAATTTGGTGGATCCTGTCAACCTTCCTGAAGACAGTACCTGTTGATTGTAGATGCAAGCACTCAATATTGTACACTAGCTTTTCAGCAGAACTGTAACAGACCTCTGGCTTACCAAGAACTGCTTTAAAGTCAAAGTACGTACATGTGCACAGGAAAAAAACACCTTGCATGTGATGGCTCAGTTTTAATAACTGTTTTAAAATATATTGGCTAAACTACAGAAGACCAGTCTACTTCAACAGTGCAAATCAGCCATGAACTGCAGCATTACAACATAGACCTACATCAACACTTGAGAAGCACCTAAATACAGTGATTTCAATCAATTATTTAAACCATACAGTACTTTAAAATTACCAAGAAGAGGGACTAATTAAAATTATGGATTTAAACCAAGCTTCCCCATTTTGAAATGCCCACTGAACTGTCAATTTATCTATACCTAGAATCAGCCCGTAAGCATTTAGAACTTCCTAGATCTAAGAGCTGGTAGCTACTGGGCAAAAAGTTATTTCTGAATGTGATGGAAAAGCTACATCTGCAGCTATGATGTAAGTGTAAAACCAAGACACACATACCATCCAGGAATGCTTCCAAACCAGAAGCTCCTCATTTTTGCTAAAAAAAAAAAAAAAGGGGCACATGTGGGGATGGGACCCCAGTCAAGACTAGAATGCACAAGTAGGCGAGAATTCAGTCCTGTGTGCTGTTTTCAAGCCAAAAAGCACCCCTCCCTGATGTGACAGTTTGAGAAAATACATCTGCTTGAGTGGTTAATCCACACTCTCCTCACAGGATACCCGTTCAAACCGTTTTCCTTTTTGCACTTGCTGAGCAGCAGGACGGCTTGCAAAGGGTCTTTCCCCTTGCAATGATCTTAAGGGGGAAGGCTTCAGAGAGTGCTTCACACAGCGGTTACGGAAATTACAGTATTAACTTTAAAAGCAATTTTTAAAAGTTATTTATCCTCCCCAAGTTAGTTCCGTTTCTCTCTTCCGTCCTTTCCCGGGCCAGGGGGACTCCCATGCCTGCTTTCCAATCCCCATATGCCTTCCCGCTTATTCCCTATCTTTCTATTCTATCTCCCTGGGTTTTTTTCACCTTAGGATGGCGTGCAAAGCCCGGCCTCGCCATTCTCACCCAGCCAAGGCTCCAAGGCGGGATAAGAGCCCTTTCCTTCTCGAAGCCGACTGATGAGCACAACGGCTACTGAGAAGGGAAGGCCCAACTCAGGCACCGCCCACTTCTTACCCTTGTTTTGAGGAGACGGCGGTAACCTCAGCGGGAAAGGGATGGGGAGGAGGGAAAATGAGAGTGAGGCGGCCTCCCATTGGTGACACCGTTGCGAAGATTGTCCAATAGAGTGCGAGGAAGGCGCGGCTTAGCCTGCTGCTTGTTTATTTGTCTGCGGGGCAGGTTGGTCTTTGCGTGGTCTGTAATAGATGTTCAGTTGTAGCTATCGCGGCTGGGGTTGCTGGCTGATGCTTCTTTCTTAAGGAGCCGAGTTGCTCAACCACCGAGCCATTCCAAGCCAACCGGTTCGTCATAAGGAATCCTGTCCAGGCAGACGAATGAATTGTTACGTCAAGTTTCATAGGCAGGATCTTACTTTTGGGTACGTCTCGCAACACAGAAACAGATATTTCCGTACTTAAGCTGCTACGCGACCTTTGTTCTTTTATAAAATAAGCCCCCCCCCCATGAATCTACCAGATTAACTACTGGTTCTCCCCCCCCCCTTCTATTCAGATCATTCAAAACTTTTGTAGTATTTTGGAGTTTAAAAATAGTGCCAATGCGGAAAAAAGGCGGCCTCAGAAAAACAACATTAAGGGCTCATACCTATATGCACTTACCTGGCTGGGAGTAATCCCATTGAACTCAATGGGACTTGCTTCTGAGTAGGCAGGCATACATAGGATTGATTGTGCTGTAAAGTATATTACAGATTGAGTAATTGATGGCTTTACCCTTATTATGCCACCCTGAATTACTTAGAAGAGCAGGCAATACAGTAGTTTTCTGTCGTTGCTACTGGTCTCTCCAGCATCCTTGAAGAGCGAGAAAATATCCACAGATCCGCCAGGAGACGGGCGAGCAGTGGGTATTTGAGGAGTTGCTTTGAACGTCTTTGGTGTTTCGAAACTTGGAGCCGGTGCTGAACGAACTTCTCCGGGACAACAGGAGTGGCAAACGGGAGGCGCGTTGTAGCAGCGGCTGCTTCCTTCTCCAGAGGGGCGCCTGTCAAGTGCTGTTTAGATTAGCGGGGGTGGAGGACACTTCTCTGACTGAAATGCCGCCTAGGCGGGCCCCGCGTGTGGCTCTGTACGAGAAGGACACAGCAGCTGAAAGCATGGAAGTCCGAGGCGCCTCACCAAGGGGCTTCCTTGGCCGGCGTCTTCCTCCTCATTTTTCTGCCGTCTGCGAGTTCTCTGTCCTGTTTGCTCAACAGCTTTGAGAAACCACGCTGCATTCCGCTCCTCAACAGGCGCAGAAGAAGGGGGAGAGGAAATCACCATCTTGCAGACCCCAGCAGTCCTCTACCAACCCCCAGGTCTCGCCAATCTATGGACAGACTTTTGGGATAATTTTTTTTCTAGAACCTCAAGAGCCATCAACTAGAGTCAGGTGCAAATGATTGGCACTGGTAGATTAGACACAAACCAGGGGTGTTATATTAAGCAATGAAGGTAAGGTGCCAACTCTGACTGAAGTTATTGTTGGTGATTTTTTTTTCACCAACATGATGTAATGTCATAACCCATGTCGTCCTCCCAGTCCACAGGTGTATGCATTTAACTCCAGATGCAGATACACCCTTGGGTAAATATGGTTTAAGCCCGGAGACCCTGATAAGATCTCCAAGATTGATTTAAAATCAACCTAGATAATAGATTGGTGTTAGAGAGCCAGGATGTTGTAGTGGTTGGAGAGTTGGACTTAGGCCTGAAAGTTTCAGGTTCAAATCTCTGCTCAGCCATAATGCTTCCTGGGTGACCTTGGGCCAATTACTCTCTTTCAGCCTAACCTACCTGAAAGGGTTGTTGTGAGGGCATAAAAAGATAATAAACTATGTACACCACCCTGAGCTCCTTGGAGGAAGGGCAGTATAAAAATGTGAAAAATAAATAAATGTTGGTTGCTAGAGATTCCATGTCAATCCTGGAAGACTGGCAGTCCTAGCTGAGAGAGGTAGGGGTGTGTGTGTGTGTGTGTGTGTGTGTATGAGAGAGTGAGAGTTGCTTCCCTTTTAAACATTTTTTAATGTTTTGAACAAGATGTATTTATCAGCAGCACTTCTAAGGTATACAATTTTCTGAAAACAAACCATCTTATAAAATACTGTTTTGCAATTTGAAGCAAAAATTTGTATATATCCAAAAGCAGACCTTTGAACCTTGCTAAGACTCTTGCCCCTACCCAAACTAGAAATGATGCCCACCCCAAAAAGTGATGTCTTATAGCCTTTAGTTGCCTTAGTCCTTTGAAATGGATGGCTAAGCAGTCTCTTATGGCACAATCTTCTCTAACTTTGGAGCGGCGAAGCACGCGCTCCGCTGATCCAAAGTGTCACAAACGTACTGTAAAACACATTTGCGACAACTTGGCAGTAAGGACCTCACTCCGCTGCCCTCTGGACCTCACGGTCACCGATGGAGGTAAGTCCTGCACCGGTCGGTGCAGTGGTAGGGGGAGGGCGGGCAGGGATAGCCAGGGGGCATTGATTGGCCTGTGCTGGGAGGGGGTGGGGATATTGGTGGCGCATTCCACCGTTATCCTATGCCTGTCCCCAGGCTGGTTCGGCCTTACACGGCCTCCCCGAATGTACACCAGGTCTAGACCTGGTGTACATCCGAGGAGGACCATAGGGCCCCTGCTGGCTTACATCTGGGGAAGGGAACGAACGTCCCCTTCTCCCAAGGTGCTCCCAGGCTGCCCAGGAACAGCATAGGATCAGTGATGGGGACTCGAGTCAAATGACTCGACTCGCAAGTGTGACTTAGCCACTTTTTCCCTGATTCGTACTCGTACTCGTGACCCACTGACTCGCACTCGTACTCGCACTTGTGACCCACGGGACTCGTACTTGACTCGTGGGGGTAACGACTTGCCATTTCCAAGTCATTTTCCTTTAATGGCCGGCATCAACACAGGCAGGGAGGCAGGCGCAGTGGAGACCTTGGAGGAGGAGGGCAGCAGGGAGGAAGGGTTTTCAAGGGGGTGGGAAAGCAAGCCTGGCTCAGAGTCCCCCCCCCCCTTTTGTTGCTGTCTGTTTGGCATTGGCCACAACTCCGAGCGCGAGGGGTGGGGAGGAGTGAGGGAAGGCGAAGCTGCCGCAGCAGTTCCTCCTCATTGACCAAAACTCTGAGCCCAAGGGATGCTTGGCTCAGCAAGGGGAAGGTGCAGGGAGGGAATAATAAATGGTTTGAATGTAGACACGCTTGTTTTTCCCAAACCAAATGGGTGGTGACAAGACTGAGAGGTGAGGGAAAGGGCATAGGGGGGGCCAAGTGGGTGCTTTAAAAGTCTCAGAGGTCCCTACACATACCCCACACACAGACACCCACCCACCCCATTTTCAGGGGAAAAGCCATTTTCCCCAAAGTGACTTGACTCGTGACTTGTGACTTGTGGTTTCTGGCCTTACTCGTACTCGACTCGCACTCGTGCAAAAATGACTCGCACCTGACTCGTACTTGCCCAAACATTTTGACACTGACTTGCACTCGGACTCGCACTCTTGCAAAAATGACTCGCACTCGTGACCTAGTTACTTAGATACATCCCTGCATAGGATACAGTGGCCAGTCCTTTAGGCTGGCCATGTACCTTTAGGCAGAATTGCGCTGCCAGTGTGCTAACATTTGTAGGTACAGAAATATTTCTGTACTTAGATATGTATACCTTGAGTATAAAATATGTATGTGCCCTATCAACTAAGAAGTGTGCACACATGTAAATTCAGTACTTGCTCCTTTGAAATACACAGAAGGGACAAGTGTTGAAAAAGCACTTTTCATTGGGGTGCACAAGTATTTTATACTCAGCTAAACATACCTACATGTATGGATAATCAGTGCTTTGCAATTTATCGTTCTAAACTTTAAAAACACATTTTCTAGATTCCATCTTAATGAACTGGAAACTGCAAATTCTATTTTAGTGCAAAAGAATAGACACATTACCCGGAACGGCCCAATACCTCCTGCTGCCTGAGACAGTGTGCCAAATGCTTCCTCCCTTACCTGATGATGTGCCAGCCTCCGCTCCTCTAGCCCAAGGCTTTCCTTTCATCCACACTTCTGCTTTAGTCCCCCTCTTCCTTTTCCAATCTAGGGAGTGGGAGGAGGAGGAGGATCAGCAGGTGGACAAAAGTTGGTGCCCCCTGCCAGTCTGCTGCCTGAGGCGACTGCTTCATTTGGCCTCATGGGTGGGGCCAGCCCTGCACATTACAATATGTTTCCAGTGTCACCCATTTTATAGCTGCAAATTCTTATTTCACTTGTGACTTTTCACAGTTCTATAAATATCTCCTATCATGGACCAAGTGAATGGACCCAGGTTGGTGGAAGGAGTTGGCAAGGTCAGGCACTGGCCAGGCCCACCTTGCCAGATTTACCCCTAGACTGCCAGGACTAGTGGCAGTGTTAGCACACAATGTGCAATCAGGCTGGGTGGGGTGTGCCAATGGGGGGTCCAAGGCTTTGGCCAGGAGACCCCACCAACTGTTGCTGGCACTGTGCAGACCAGTGCATTTGGTATAAGAGGAATATATTCTACTTAGAAAAATGCACAACTGAGCAACAAACAATTGTAATGGAAAGCAAATGTAAAGGCTGTTCCAAAGACCTGTTGAACAAAGTAGTAGAGTCTTTTCTATAAGTAGAAATTTTCTATACAGACCTGAATGTTCTCTCCAGCAGATGAAGCTTTGTGAATTTCTCACCAATTTTACATGGTAGCGCCAGATAGTTTGAAATGCAAAAAGAGGGGAGAAGGGTGGACCTCAAATATATTTAATATAATAGGTTTATATACTATTTAGTAGTCTGATATTTATTTGAGTGGACGTGTGTATACCATAGCACCAGGTAGTTAACAGCAGACTGTACTCTACTCCTGTGGCACCTTCTCAACCTATGTTTCCATCTTTCTTATTAGTTACTTTGCCAAACAGTTTATTAACGGACGTAAAGGGAAAAAAGAGACTGGGAGGCTGGCCTATTTGAAACTCTTATTCTGTCCTTTGCTTCAACTTCTTCCAAGAGCCTACTAACATAGTAGGGTATGATGTAGTGAGATCTTACTCCAGCCTGACCCGAGGATTCTGGGTAAAATCAGTGACCTTGATCAAGCCATCCGGCCCAATGCTGTGTAGAGAACATAAAAATACAGGTTTGCTCAATTTGTTCTAATAAAAACTAATATTTTACATTTTTGTCTCTCAAACCTAACTATAGCAACATTTTCTGTCCTTTCAAATGTCATTCTCAATTCCAGCCTCATAGAAAGTCAAGGAATAGATACAGTATATGGACAATGTAGTTATAGCTGAAGATTTTTGGTTCTCTCTAGTAATCTACTACACAAAGATTGCAAATCAATGAATGCCACAAGGTGGCAGTGGCTACATGTATCCTAAACTGAGGGCTGCTTCACTTTCCTACAAAAAGCCAGAGAATAGTTGTACTTTTAAATCAAATGCATAATTAACCAAGTGAAATTAAAGTGCAATCAACTTTGGCTGGATTGTGCCTATATTAGGATTAATATTTTCTGGGAGAAAAAGAAGTGAAGTCACAATCGGCATAGAAAAATATTTTAAACTCTTAAGCATCAGAAAATTTTAGGCAAAGGCATCAAATGTTTAGATGCATGCTAGATCAACATTTGGATTTTTTTATTATTGATTGTTCTGCTTAATTTGTGGATCTTATATGTACAGTCTCATGAATGAGTTAGTCATGGGACTTATCTAGATCTGTTCCTTTTACTAAGTCACAAACTAAAAGCTACTGCACCCCCCCCCAAAGATTAGCAATTATTGTGTAAAACATACCTCTTTATTTACTTAAACGAGATAAAGTTATCTATATTAGGGTCACTTACATCTCCTGTTCAATGTAATTCAGCATTCGGCTGACATGAGATGCTGAAATCTCTCCATCTACTTCAGCAATGTAAGTGTACAGAAACTGGAAAGTACTGAAGGGGATGCGTGCAGGGCCAGCATCATTTTCATTGGATAAAACCTCACATATTATCTTCAGTGTTTTTGCAATCGTCTATAAAAAAAAAAAGAATTGGTATCGAGGTTTGCATTAACAAAAGAGCAACTAGTTAGCATACACATATTTCTAGCAATACTGTCCAATAGCTAAAAGTCATTAAAAAGAATGAGGCCCCATTTATGTTACTCAAGTGAAGTGTCATAGTTTCCTCACAGTAATTCCTGAGAACTTTATTTCTATGACAGATTAGGGATCCAATTGTCCGCCTGATAAAAATACAGGTCTCAAGGGGAAGCTTACATTTGTAAGATAAATGTTCCTCAGTAAATATCATTATGTGATGGAAAGCCAGCCTACTTTACTAAGGAGCTGAGAGGCACATTGATGGTAACCACAGTATAGAGTTAATTGAGTTTAGGCCCATGGATTTCAATGGGTTTAAGCACACGCTAATCTGTGTTGACCTATAGCCACTAACTATATACTTAGAAAACTCTTGGTATTGAATTGTACATAGAAGGCAGCTTCTGTAGAAGAATTTATGTCTAAGTTGCTTCATTCCAGAAAATTTCCATTTCCTCTGTTTCCTTTTGCTCAGTAGAAAGGGATTTGATTTTGGCCTATGCTAGCAAAGCAGTAGATCTTTAAGAAATCCTCTAAAGAGAACACATAATAGTGTGGTAAGAATACACTTGGCAAATAGTGGAAATGGAAGAATATATTTTGACTGGGAGAATGTTTTTCCTAAAGAGTTTTGTTATTACATTGGTTGAGTTGTAAAGACAGAGATTAGAAAGGCGAAGGCACAGAGAATGTTGTTGGACCAATCAATGGTAGGAACCAAGAAGCTGGAAAGCATATTGTGCATATTCTGACATGGTTAAGACACTATCGACCATATTTACATGAAGAAAAAGATCACAAATCAAGATCAGCTTCATCTGCTCTTTGTTTTTTGCTCACCTGAAGTCAAAATCTTCTGTGAAATCAGAAATATCTCCACAGCGGCTAACTGTAATGTCACAAATAGAAGATTATGACTTCAGATGAGGAATACACTGCAGGAACAGATGAATTCACAAACATAAACATTCCAGGTTCATGGAAGTGCCCCCTAGTAAAGCAGGCTGAAGGGCAGGAGAGAAAGACAGAAAACAATGGATTGAGGTAACTTGCTTTGAGAATCATGGAAGGGCCTTCAAGGTCACCAAGTCCAGAGGTGGGCAACCTTCCACCATTAGAGCCTCTGCATTCTTAAGAGTTGTGTAGAAGACAGAATCTTGGCAGCTGCAAGTGTTGATGGTGCTGCTAAAGCAGCTGCACCTGCTGGAAATGCCCTCATCTATACAGCCATTAAAGGGCCAGGCGCATTCATGTTGACAGGTTGGACACCCCTGACCTAGTCTAACCCTCTGCTAGAAGCAGAAAATCCTCTCTAGAGCAGTGTTTCTCAAACTGTGGGTCTGTGGGTCGCGACCTGATTTCTGGTGGGTCCCACGTGATGGAAAGATCAGATAAGTAATTGTGACAAGCCCTGAGGCTATTCAAAAATCAGATAGCTGCTAATTACCCTTCAAAGAGCTGAGCTCCTGCAGTTTGCAAGATAGCTGTTAATTACCCTGCAAACAGCTGAGCTCCTGCAGTTCGTAAGCTTGTGTAAATATAGTAAAAATATAGGGAGATAAATGTTTGAGCATCTCGGAAAGCTAGGTGGATCCCGATAAGAGTGTCATTTTAAAAAGTGGGTCCCGGTGCTAAAAGGTGCCTGTCGAGCGTCTGCCTCCACCTCTATCTTGGTAATCAGTTTCATTGTCAAACTGCCCTCACTGTTAAGAATTTTTTTTTCCTGATATTCAACCAAAATCTCCCCCACCCCTCCCTGCATCTTAAGCCCATTAGATCTAGTCCTACTCCCTGGGCAGCAGCGAAAAAAGGGGGACGGAGCTGTAAGTTCTTCCGTGATCGGAGCCTCCGTTACACGGAAGAACGAAGCACCCCACCCCCGCGCCTTCCAACCCATTCAAAGCAGTGAAAACAACTCTGCCCCCCCCCCTGTAGTGACGCCAGTGGATAGCCCTTCAGGTAATTGAAGAGCACTAACATGTCCCCCCAACCCACCCTGCAGCCTTCTCTTCTCCAGGCTAAACATACCAAATTCCTTCAACCTTTTTTCATAGAACTTGTTTTCCAGGCTTCTGACCATCTTCATTGCTCTTCTCTGAGCCTGGTTCAATTTAGCTTCATCTTTCTTATGGTGTACCACCCAGAACTGGACACAGTACTCTAGATGAGGACTGACCAGCACAGAGTAAAAGGCAACCACTGTCGTGGAGTCCGAGTTAATAATACAAGTAATAGTTGAATGAACAGAAATTCCAAAACACACTGTCATGACCACGCTATCATAGGATTAGATGTATTTCAAGACGCCAGAGTTACTCTCAGACTATACCCAACATTGGCATTCCAGTGGGGCCTCTTTCCTGTTATATAAATATGTGTGATTATCTGGGCATTATGCTGAGCCAAGTTGCTCTTCTCTGTTGCATATAAAACTACGATAGCTATAATGGTCTTATTTCATGAATGTCGCTGTTGACAATACATACAAATGTTTCAGATTGCTAATTCAGGTACAGATCGCTCAGTCAGAATGTACTAATCTGGTATTCTTGTAGTTAATGGAGGACTAAAAATACCTAAAAGCTTACTCTTACATAGATAAGCCGATTGATAATTTATATAGTATGTACTTTTTAAATTTGCAAATTTTTCTTACAGTTTTTCTTTGCCCTCATTAAGAATTATGTGAAGGAGAAAATACCAAACCCTGACACTGCTCCCAGAACTAGAATTTTGTCAAGACTCTGTCCCAAGATGTCGCTTGCACCTTAGATGATCTGAGAATGGCTGCCATTGCCGTACTTTCTGCCCCATCCATTTGCCTACCCCAAATTAGAATCTTGCTGCCTACAGCAAAGAGGAGGAAGGGGGAAAAGACCATGGAGAGATAGGGAGCAGCAACTGCTTTGAATCGCTAATCAACATTACATATAAATGGAAGTTGCTATCTTCACGTGAAGACTTGGCAACCTTACGTAGCTTTCCTTGATGAAGTGTTCCATACACCTCCTCGTTACAGTCACTGTCAGTTCCTGCAGTCTCACCTTATGCTTGGTAATTCACAAGTCATCAATAATAACCCCTAAGAATGAAGTTCAGGAAGAGGAATTGTGTAACACATCAAGGATGAGGAAAACATCTGTTATGAAGTTCAGCTGCAGGAGCGATGCTGTTTTGGTGATTTTCTTCAAAACCCTTGGCTCTTGGGTTAGAGCTGATAATCTTAGCAGAGAGGATTTTGGGCAACAACATGGGTTGCCCCAAGTGAGACTAACTTTCTAGAAGGTCCATCTTACAGACTTACTAGATTGTTCCCCTTTGACCTTAGACTATATCTAAAATGATGTTTAATATTTTCTGATGCTGGGAGATTTAGGAATATTCTTTAAAAGTGGATTATTTAAGACAATGGGTACCTGACAAGCCTAGCTGTAATGGGTTGTGTGGTGGACCTACCTGGAGTGCTCCCTGTATGGCACTGAATCCTGCTTAATACCATATTGTCCCGAGTATAAGACGCACCTGATTATAAGACGCACCCTTAAAGTTTGGTGCTATTAAAAAAATTTAATTAAATCACTGGCATTAAATTGCAACAGCCTGATTATAAGACACACCCCTAGTTTAAAAACTTAAATTAGGAGAAAAAAGTGAGTCTTATACTCAGACCAATACGGTACTAGTAGTCTTTTATAGCATGACATTAACTGATCTGCTGAAAAGCACTTCTGCTAATAGTTCCATGAACTAGACTGCTGTTCCATTAACACATAAGCTATTCCCATTGAAATCAGTGGAGCATTTCAGAGTAAACTATACATGTTAAGTATTAGGCTACAAATGTAAAAGTAATGGGATAATTTATCTGAAAAACTGAGAAGTCATTTTTGATCATAAATGTTAAAGTAATGGGATCATTTTCCAGTTTCCATACTGTTTTCTTTGGGAATGTCTCATTAAATATTACAATATTCCTGATATTGTTTTCATGTCTTACTGAACAGTTCCTATTACCATACATATGTATCTAAAACATCCTTTATGAAGGCTATGTAACCATTCATGGATGAGAGAGACTTAAAATATATTTATTTTTATTTATCCCATCCTTCCTCCAAGGAGCTCAGAGTAGTTAACATGGTTCTTTCCTCCTTATTCCATTTCACCCTCTTAACTCTGTGAGGTAGGTTAGACTAAGAGGTAATAACTGGCCCAAGGTATTCAAATGAGCTTCATAGCTGAGTGGGAATTTGAATAGGGTGACAGAAGTCCTAGTATCATATAAATCCTACAAATAAGCATATATTCTCTGGAGTTGGTCAATTTGGACAATTCAAATAGGGCCAATATTGCAAAACTAAACATTATTTTTTTTAAAAAAACCATCTAGGCATCAGTGCAGGTCTGAACAACATGTGACCCATCAAGCTAAACATTGCCCATCAGCCAAGTATGGTGGCCCACCATGGTGTAAAGAATCCTTGGTGGAAAACCCACCTGGGCACTGGCTCTCAGGAGAGAGACAAAGAGGGAAGGAGACAGCTTGGTCACAGAGGACAATCCTGAAGAATAGACTAGAGCTCTTCCTCCATCAGGAAGGAAGTGCAGGTGAGCATAGAAACCTCCTTCCCATTTCTAGTCTTATTGAGGACAGAATAAGCACGTGGGAAATGAAGCCATTTGTTCTCTGTAAACTCAGTAAACAGAGGCTTCATGCAGGAGCTCAACAACCCTTCTGTTTTTGCTTCCTGCCTGGGACTGCAAACAGTTGGATGGAGGAGGCTATCAAGTACCTGGCAGGTCCCAACGCATGGCTGAGAGGCTGCATTGACCTCTGTGTGTGACATTGTACAGGCTTGGATATGAATGAATGAATGAATGAAACCTTTATTGGCATAAAGGCTTGGATATGAGTAATTTGTCCACCTTCAGATCCCAGATGACAACCAAATATAAGATCAAATTTTTAAGCGATCTAAAGAAAAAAATCACAAAGAAGTAAACTTACAACTCCAAGAGAGCTACAGGCCAGAGCTAAAAACTTGAGCCATTCAATTTCTTCAGTAAAACGTCCAACATTCATAACACTTTCAAACAAGTCTGTTGGGAGATTGAGCACCTTCCACATCTGGGCTAGTTCATCTACATGGACTATCAGTCTTCCACCAACCTAGAAAAAAATCATAACTGCATCTTATTATAAGTGAAGAAATGACTGTGAGGATTTTTTATAGCACTGGTCACCTTAACTAGCACCAGCAATTTCATCTTTAAGAGTTCAAAAACAGCAAGTATTTTGCTCGCTCTCTGGCATATATAAGAGATGTAGCTGAGAGATCACAGAACTAGAATACAACCAAACAGATTGGGATGCCTGTACTGTCCTTGATCTGTTCTCAGAAAGAAGGAACACATTGCTTTCTGAAGCTTTGGTTATTGCTGTGTCATAGCAAAGATGGGATACAGATGCCACAGTATGCAATGAACTGTTTTAGAGAATGTTGTACAGGGTGTGCAGTAACAAAGGCTGGCTGTAGGTTTCAGGGGATCCTCTGCTCTCCAAACTTACTTAGGTTTGGGGGCTCCAGGAGAGTTGCTCTGCCACAACCACATGAAGGTTCTAAGCACAGAGGTGGTCTCAAGAATTAGCAGTGGGCCTTTCTGAGGACCCTGGGCAAGTGTCCAATGATGCTGACCCCTGGCACTGGCTAGGGAAGGGGGTCCTCAGCCATGTGAGGCTCGCAAGAGCACCACAAGGATTCTGAGAAAGGATGATAGGCGCAATTGCAAAATGGCCAGTGAGAGGGGTGGGATCAGGCACAAAATGGCTGTTGATGGGGTGGGGTCAGGTACAAAATGGAATTTCACACACATGCATACATCTTCCTTCCATCTGCATGCACACACTTTCTGCCCATTCATCCATATGCATGCAAACATGCATCTTCATCTTCCACCAAGTCACCAATACACACACAGGCATGCACCTTCCACTCCTCCAAGCACACACTTTCCATCCGTCCATCCATCCTCCACCCCACCCCCCTACCCCCATGTTGCCTTGTCTCCACCATTATCTCAACATCTCATGTTTGGCATGCTGCTTTTTGAAATGCTGCTTGACTCTGGACACACTTGTTTTTCCAGGGAGAGAAAGCATGGGCAAGAGAAGAGGCAGGAGCCTCCTCATTCACAATACAAGCCCATGGAGCAGGTTGGGTAGAGACTAGGCAGAGACAGCAGTAACAATAGGGCACCACCAGAAGCCTCATAGGTGTACATGCTCCCTTGGGCTCCATGCTGGGGAGTGGAGCCCTTCATTAAAGGTGAAGCTGCCTCGCAGCCATGATGTCCTATAGCACTGCTGTCAAAAAAAGGAATGATCAGACCTCTCACTTGCTGTAGCTGAACCAGAACTAACCATCACAGTGCTACTTGTATCTATCTACAACATGGCTATGTCAGTTTTTCTACTTTGGTTCTGAACTGACCCCCAAAATGAAGATCCTTTCACTGAACTTCAGATGTCTACTGTGTAACGAGAAGGAAATAGTCTTTGTTTTTGAACAAACGAAAAATATGCCCCAAGACCAAGGTCTGACTTGTGGAGAATATACTATTAGGATGCATAACACAAACGTCTTGTGTTACTGGGCTTTTTTTTTGTATTCAGTGCTGGTTTCCAAATCCAATTGCACAAAACTGCAAAGGTGTCTGATATAATGGCCTACTTATTAAAGAAAGTATTAAAAAATTAAGCAGACTGTTATGCTTGGATCAATAATGGCAAATATTTTAAGACAGAAGCTTATGAGACCAAACTGGCTAGTATTCCAAGATTTTGCCCTGTTAACTTTTGGTATCGGTATATATGTACTTGTTGAAAGGTAAATGTCAAAGGATAGTCTCAGGGGATGTCCAAACCAATGTGAGTTGTGCAGGATTATCCTAAGCATGCTTATACACAAATAAGATATCTAGTAAGTATGTTCAGGACTGCACTCTTAGTACACAGCTATAAGAGTTCGATATGAAAGGATATGGACACAGAAGTACTAAATATTTTAGAGATTCTTTGAATCATGTGTTGTCAGTCATGAATGTTTACAGAATTTCAACTGGAAGATGATTTGGATAATTTCAAGTCTGAGTTCACAAACTGCTGCATATTCCTCAGTCAGTGTTCTTCAGAGCTACAACAAGATTAGTGACAGAATCAATTTCTAGGAGCTAGCATCAAACAGGTGTATCCAAACTTGTGCTGTATCCAAACTTGTGCTGGTGTGATGTGAATACCACAACATTCAGGTACTGACAAGAATACTACCCTAGCTTGCCACTGCACTTGTGACTCTTGCTGCCTCTGTTTACCACCACTGCCATCTGATAAGCCTGCCAGGGTCCATCTTTATGAGGAAGGCATCAAGATAGGAGGTGGCCCATTGGAGAGCCTTTTGCTTAGGACTTCCTTAAACTTGGAACTGGCCTTGGTGTTGTCCATAACTGAAGCACTAAACAGTATCACATTTTTAGGCACCTAGGTGAACAGATGTATGGCATTCCCCCCCCCCCCGTGTGTTTGGGACAAAGAAATGAGAGACAGTTGTAGGATTGAAGCACTGTGCATTTAACCATGACCTGCTGGCTTCTCAGTCATATGGAAGTATAGCCACATGTGCCTTACATTCTAAACCAGGGGTGGGCAATTAATTTTCCTAAGAGGCCACATGAGAAACTGGGACTGTTGTGGAGGGCCAGACCAATAGGCTGAATGCAGCCCCCTCTGCAGCGCCCGCATGCCCCCGGCCTCCCTCTTACCTTCATTAGCTGCTCCGTGTCTTCCTTGCAACAGATGCTATAAGCAGCAGCATGCTACTTATAGCATCTGTTAAAGGAAGACACAGACCAGCTAATAAAAATAAGAGAATGGCTGGGGGGGGGCATTATTTTACCTTAATTAGCAGCTCCATGTCTTCCTTTAAACCTCACACAGGCCGGTCAGGGACAGCCAAAGGGCCAGATGTGGCCCTGGGTCCGTACAATGCCCAGGTCTGTTCTAAACAGTCTCTCCTCTCTCATTTCAAAGTGGGTTCCTTTAACCTCTGTAGGTACAAGAGCCACATCATGGGAGGCGAGTATGTTTGCCCTAGTTGGAATGAAGCTCCACTTGCCATGTACCATTTACCGCTAAACTTAATGGGAAAAAAAAATCCTGCTACATGACGTGATTGGTTGTCCATTTTCAAATCATACGCCCTAGCTTTTCTGATGAATATAGATGACCAGATTTATCGAGGTAATTATTGGACTGCAGGCAGTCACAGAGGAAGCTGGTCTCCTGCTGTAAGGAGAACTTTACTACGTTCATGTTCCCCCACATTTGATTAGCAACGGGGACACGATAAACTTATCCTGCTGTGTGGATGGATCATATAGATGACAGACTCTACATGATTGCATGCACACTGTGTAGCATGTTACCACATGGTAAGTTGTCATTCACATTCATTCTTTCAAATTAGACATTAAAAAATTATTTGGTCACCAACATCAGGAAGGTTGTGCAATTAGGCTCCAAAGGATATACCGTGCCTTTAGATAAATATTGAAGAGCCACAAGAATCTTTTAAATAGTCTTATTTAATACTTTTACAGCAGTCTTGTACCTTTTCCCCAGTCACCAACTTGCATAATTGTATTCTTTCTGGATGCATCTTATCAAGTGAATAAAGTAGCAGATGTAACACTAAAGGAAAGTATATGGACCACATCCAAAAATGGAGCCACCGTATTGTAGCATCACTAGAGTGGTATGAAATATGGTAACAGAGTACATATGTGTTACAAACACTCAAGCCTCTTATGTACTTGCCCCAAAATGGAAAGGAGATGTTTCTTACTCTCTGGTGTAAGACCTTTAAGAGCTCTGGAGTAAGCTCGGCATAGTTTGATAAAGGAACCCTTTCTGTTCGCTCTCTTACTGGAGGCAGCTCTCCACGGGCCAAGGCACTAAAATACCTAGACAGAAAGGCAAAACAGGTGTTTGTATTTTACCAGCAGCCACTAACTATAAATTTGACTAGGACATTTGCCCGCTTACCACAAGTAGACCTCCAACCAGTCCCTTCCCCAGATAGGATTCAGTGTGGGCTGCGCAACCCATGAAGAAGAGCCTACACCAGGGGAGGGGAGGGTTGGGCTGCCCATCGGTTAATGGCATAATTGAAATCTGTCTCCACTTACCTAATGGATTAACCACCAAGCATGGGTTTCGGGACCCCAGACCAATGAAAAACTGACTACTGTGCAGCTATCATCCTCTTCCCAACACCAAATTCAAGGAGAGAAACCTTTCCTTTCCATTACTAAAAATCAGTATATCTACTAGCTTGACAGCCTAATCCTATCCCCCCCCCTTTGCTGGTGCAGCTGCACCGAAATGCCTCATCCTGCATCCTGCTGCATCCTGTGGTGGGGGCAGTTGTGGAGGTCTCCTCTGAGTAAGGGAACAATAAAGGTGGGCCACCATATCCGCTGGGGATATGTTCCAGGCCCCTCCGTGGATACTTGAAACCGTGGATAAGAGCGAACACCCCCTCCATGGTTTCCTGAGGGGCCCCCCACCCTGCCTCCCCTGCAGGCAGGCATGCTTGCCCCCCAGCTCTTATTTTTCTTTCAGCAAGCTTTGTTTCTTCCTTAAAACAAACAGAGAAGCAGCCGCCATTGCAGGCAAGTAGAACGAGACTAAGTCCTAGAGAGGCTCTGCAAGGTTTCTGTTAACCTTGCAGAGCCTCTCTAGTACTTAGTCTCATTCTATTTGCCTGTAATAAGCAGCCAGAGGCTGCTTCTCCTGTTTCTTTAAGGAATAAACGACGCTTACTGGGAAAAAATTAAAAGCCTGGGGGGTCCCCACGATCCGTGGATAACTGAAACCGTGGATAGCGAATCAGTAGATATGGGGGCCCACCTGTACTTGCCTTACCAGGGGTAAGCTTCCGCGGTGTGTGTGTGTGTGGGGGGGTCTACTGGGACCTGTACTTGCAAAATCGCTGGCGTAGGTCCGTGTGTACCCGCACTGTGGGATTGGGTCTGGGAAGGGGTTTAGGATTTGGTGGCCGCTACTGCCACCAAACTCGCCCCCTTCCAGGACCCAATCCCCCTGACCCTGTAGCCACCCCATTCCACCCTCCCCTGCCCGTTCCACCCTCCCCCACCCTGATCCACCTCTTCCACCATATCTCAGTCAGCGGCTTCTTCCGACTGCTCCAGAGCGCGCAGAAAGGCTCCAGCCTTTCTGCTGGTGCTCCAGAAGCGCACAAGTTTGCACACTGCCAGAGCACCTTTTACTTCTGGCGCTGACTGCTTTATGGCAGATAGCAACAACAGAACGTGCATTCCACTGCCTCCCGGACCCATTAGGTATAGACTGTGAATTAAGTTGGAATTACTATCTCTTCCTTCTAACAGTCAGAAGCAACCATCTCCTAACAAACACAAACACAATGAAGCTGGCTGTGCTCAGCTGAAATTGAGACAATATATATTTTAAATCTGAATCTTCCATTGAGAGGCTTTGGAGACATTTGAAGATGTTTTCTAGAGTAATAGGGCATATTTGATAAACAAGATAGTATAAAAACAGCTGCAAAAAAATGCATACCTGCCAAAAGTGGAACACAGAGTTATTAACATTTTCATACCAAGGATCCCTGCCTCAGCCCACCCTCCCCATTATGCACAGCCTGAAGGTTCCCTTGTATTCATTTACTCTGCAATAGCTTGTCCATTAAGGCTGACCTACACCAAATCCGTTTGTGTTTGTGGGGTCACAAGCGTAGGGGACAGGATGCCCCACCCTGAGACGTTGCCCTGGCTCCACTGACTCCTGCTGCTATCACAAGTGCACTCCGATTGGCTGAAAGCCCCCCTCTCATCCCATTGGTGAAACACTTCGCTCCACTGCAGTAGATCTGAGAGTCAGAAATAGGGTCAAAATTGGGACAATGATTTATCACAGGGGTGGGTAAATAGTAAATATTCTGGTAAATAGGGACAGTTGTATAGAGCTATAAGCTGCTTTAAGTTACCCGTCAGGGTTAAGAAAAGTGGGGAATGAATACTCTAAAATATATTATTGGTAGTTTTTTATTGCTTATTTTTATTGCTCATCAAATTGTGTATTATTTCACACTTAAGAGATATTGTTCATTTCCTTCCAATCCACAGAACCACACTGATATTTTGTAATCTCTAAAATGTTAAAATCATGAGATGTTATAAGAAATTTTAAAATAAATTATTTGGGATCCTTTTTCTTTCATGCAGGGAATCAGCCATTTAAATGTTGGTTTTGTTCAAGACTAACCTCCTGTTCCTTTATTTTCCCTCTCCCCAATTATTATGGAATACTTGTCTGCCTTTTGGATCAGGCACCAACTGTTTGCAATAGGTGCTGGAGAGTTGCAGGGTATTACAATGCAAGTATAATATTGGATTTAAGCAAAAATGTTCTAGATACTACACTTACTCAGAAGACCATTGGATCAAATCGGGAGGCTGAGTTCGAATAGCAGCTTTTGTAAATTGCTTCAGCAAATCTGGAAGCTCCGGAGGGATGCATACTTGTTTGTCTGTCTGTGGCATAATTACTGTGCCTGTTAGAAAACAGCAATTTTTCAACCTTGTATGTTATTTCCGGGAAAGCACATTACAAGTACATACTAAACAAAAGCAATTACGGTAGTCCTTCTGCAAAAAAAGTTGAAATTTAAAGACAGACAGTGCAATGCAACAACCACGCATACAGCACAATCCTATCCAACTTACACCACCGGTGTAACCAGCGGTGCAGCGAGAACAGGAAGCCCCAGAATGGAAAGGGGATTCAAATCCCCTCCAAAGGGGGATTCAAAGGGGTTTTAAATCTCCCCTCCCCTCCAAAGCCTCCTGCCCTGCCCTCCCCCGCTGTTTTCACCAGTGGTGTAAGTTGGATAGAATTGCGCTGACAGACTTGTACTGAAGAAGTACAGAAGGATCTTTGAGGTTTGTTGTCACAGGTACATAAAGCTTGGTATGAAGTACATGAGAGGGTGCTTTCAGATTTACAAAAGCTTCAGAGTGAAGAACGGCTTCTGTTGCTAAAGTGACTACTATTGTAATTATAGCTGTAATGTGCAGCACTTCATGCTTTGTGTCTTTGGGTGCATTCAGTTGAAACACAGAATTTATCTAAGACACTTATATGTTCTCTTTCATTCCCAACCAAGGACCACCAAGGTGGCTCACAACAGCTCATAAAAATACATAAATGAACTAAAATCAATGAATACAACAGAATCCACTTTTAAGATGCAAAATTAAACATGACTTGAATGACTCTAGGACCTAGGTCTTCCCAGTTGCTGAAAAGAAAGAAAAATTCTTCACTCACAGTCCTCAGGCTCTTGTGCACAGAAAGTCCTTAGGGCTTAGAATGAGGAAGAGTACCCATAGGTTTTTAAGAAAGATGTCTCTATTATTATTATTATTATTATTATTATTATTATTATTAACAACAACAACAACAACAACAACAACAACAACAACAACAACAACAACAACAACAACAACATATACCGCTTTTCAACAAAAAGTTCACAAAGCGGTTTATAGACAAAATCAAATGATTAAATGTCTCCCTGTCCCCAAAGGACTCACAATCTAAAAAAGATGCAGAACACCACCAGCAACAGCCACCAGAAAAGATACTGTGCTGGGGTGAAAGGGGAGCAGTTGTTCTCCCCTTGCTAAATAAAAGAGGAGCACCAGTTGAAAAAGTGCCTCTTGACCAGTTAGCAGGGGTGCAATGCTTACGTGCAATGTGCATAGTACATAGCTCCTTGATTTCTGTACATCATGTCATCTCTTACTGTTTAGTTACATATTTGCTGGTAATAGGAAAAACTGGCAAAGATGGAGCTTGGATAAATGCATATAATGTAGACAACATGAGGGACTTTCTTGAATCAGGCCAAATAGTCTAACATCCTGTTTCCAACAATGACCAAAAAGCCCACAGCTATTATCCAACCTCTGTCTTGGAATGTTACTGATGAGACAGGAACTGTATATGGGTGGCCAAACTGTGGCTCCTGAATCACATGCGGCTCTTTGGCCTATAATGTGCGGCTCTCGGAAATATGTTGGCTGAGCTCCTTTTTGCATCACAATTAATATAAAAGGTAAATAAGAAAGTTTCAAGCTTTATAATTATTTACCAGGTATAAACTACTGGATTAAAACATTCATGTTCATGGGTGAGTAAATATAGTTAATAATTTAAATGCTTCTTAAATATTGCAGCTCTCAAACACCTGAAGTTTATCGTATGCGGCTCTTGCATGAATCAAGTTTGGCCACTCCTGGTATATAGTAAGCTTCTTACAGAAGTACTGTAGTTTGGTTGCAAAGCATACTAATAAGTGCCATCAGCTGCCCTCTCTTACACACACATTTTGATGTCTACTCCACCTCAACCCCACTTCTCTATTAGTTCCACCTGCACACTGACAGCTGTTGTCACATTATATTATTCTTCAACAATTTGACCCTGGTTTCTTGAAATGGCCTTGCATTCTTTTTTGCTGTCAAGGATAAAGATGAAGAGGGTTAAGAGTTCTTCCCCCCATGTTTTTTTCTTCCCTTTTTCCCTTACCGGAGGCTGAGGAGACTCAGCCTCTTTGTGAAAATCGCCCAGCTGCTGTTTTGGGACAGTCACACCAGGCTCTATCGGGGGGCTTTGCGCTGCTTCCACCCAAGATGGGACCTTGCACTAACTCAATGCTGGGCCCTTTGTTTAAATGCAGCTCTAGGTAACCTAGCAACCGATACTCCACCTCACAATGGCACTGATTCTGTCAGTTGCTCTTGCTGCCAATAAGCTGCGAGCGATTTGAGGTCAGGGATTCTCACTGGGGAGATTAAAGAGCGGGACTTCAGTAGGGAGGGGCAGGGGAGCTTCAAGCACCAGGTGTAGGACAGATTTCCTCAATATCTCTGAGACAGCCAAGAAATGGGTAGACGTGTCTAATACTATGACATGGCTGTGAGTGGTTTTCCGTGTCATCTGTTGTACAAACTCTGGGTTTCAGTCACATCCAGCATGTTTGCTCTTTTGTAGAGTGAGGATGTTTGGACAGTTGGGGTATGATAGGGAGGAAACTTATATGACAAGGGCGAAGAATATATATCACAGAGGAAGGCAAACAGGAGGCCTGTTTGGACGATACTTTAACCGCCTGTCTGGCTCCATGCAATTTAAGCGCATCCTGTGCTGGGGGAAGCAGTTCATCCAAGCTGCCACTCTACGTGTGCTAAGCAGTACATGGAGAGAGACTGTTTCTACAACCCCTCCACAAACAAATAAGGAAAGTGGTCTGGATGCAAAGACCTGGCCCAAGCTATGCCTACAGCAGTACCCAAATTCTGCTGCCCCCCTCTTTTTGGTGCAACTCGCGATCTCCTCCAGTCCACTGCCTCTCACCTCCTCCTCTGTGCCCCCCCCCTGCAGCTTCTGACGAGGTGGGAAGGATTATGAGACTACCATGATCCTCCCCGCTTGGCCTGATTGGCAGAAATGGCAAGTGACTCCTGTGGAGAGAGGAAAAGGTGACAGGATTGCAGGGGCAGCTACCTCGTACAATCTTTGGCAGCAGCGCTAGAGCAGGAGGTAAGCTTCCACCCCATCTTTCTCTTGCTAACTCTCCAAGGATAGAGGATGGGGCAGCTAGTGTGGAGCAGGAGCAAAGGCAATGGGCAAAGGGAGGCAGCAAGCAGACACAGGATACAGGGCACTTTATCATCGGTTCCCCAGCTCGCCAACCTGCCACCCGAAGCAGCCTACTTCCCCTGGCCTCATGGGTGGGCCAGCTCTGGCCAGGATGCACACGAAATGTGAGTGGACAGTTCCTTAATTGCAAGGGGCTGGTCAGGTGGTTAAAGTACAATCTGAAGTAGCCCTCTGTAGCTTTTAAGGAAGACGGGCATCCTATGAGGAAGGACACTACACACTGCAGAAGATTCTTAGGAACAAACTACTTGTGATGTTAAACACATTATTGACCCCACTATGCTTAGTCTTTCTTTGCTAGATAGCAGCTGCAGTCTATCTTTGCTAGATAGCAGCTGCGCTCCGGCTCCTATCGCCCCTCCCCCCCGCCGCCCTTAAGGGCAAAAAGGAACGTCCCGGTCGGCTATCTGGTAAGCCTGGCCAAATAGCATTCATGGCACTTGCCGATGGCTGGAAGTGACATCATTAAGCAGGAAGTGACGTAATTAAGCAAGTGATGACCAGAAAGAAGCACTTGACCTAGGAACTCATTAGCTGCAAATAACAGAAGAGAAAATATGCAAATCTTGATCATATTTTCAAGATATGGGAGAGCTCAATTATTAAGCTGAGAGAGCCCCATTATCACACAGGCAACTCTTTCAGCAGCACTGCTTCTGCCGAAGTGTCACAGCAGCTGAGAGGTGCTCTGTGAAGCAATGCCTCAGCAGAAGTGGCACTGCTGAATGGGCAGCCTACATGATAATTGGGTTCTCCCAGTGCCTTGGCAGCATCTCCCTCTCTTATCCCTCTTGGTCTGCCCCTTCCCCCATACTTTTCCTTGCCTTCTGAGGCCTCCTTCCGTCTCTCCCTCCAAGCAGTGCTGCTGAAAGGACGGTGCTGGAAGAGCCCAATTATCACATGGGTCACCCTTTCAGCAGCGACACCTGTCCCGAGGTGTCACTGAAGCTCAGAAGCTGACAGCAGCTGGTGGTGACACTGGGAGAGCCTGCAAGATAGTTGGACTCCCCCAGCACTGCCCTTTCAGCAGTTCCACTTCTGCTGAGGCAGCAATACAAAACAGCAAAAACCTGAGCACAAGTAAAAACAACGTTAAGAACATTAGAAAATAAGTGCGAATTACTTACCAACTTGTTCTGAAGTTCCACTTCTGCTGAGGCAGCAATACAAAACAGCAAAAACCTGAGCACAAGTAAAAACAATGTTAAGAACATTAGAAAATAAGTGCGAATTACTTACCAACTTGTTCTGAAGTTCAAAAAGTAAATGCCCACCCTGTCAGCCTGGAAATATATACAGAAATGGCCAACTTGATTACGTGAGCAAAGTGAACAGTGTGTTGTTATATGATTTTGTTTTGTAGATCACCATGAGGGCTTTTAAAGTCAGGACAGATGGATAGATAGATACATACATATATAAAGTGCCTTAAACACATACATAAACAATGGCTGCTGTTGTTGAAGGATGAATGAAAGTATAGAAATTACCCCCCTCTGTGTATGCAACTGAAGGATGTGAAACAAGACATTGCTGCTTCCCTTGTGTGTCCTTGTTCCTTGCACTCATTGGCCAGACCCCTTGGAAGGTACAGAAGAGAGTGTCCGCTGCTTGCAGTGGAACTGGGCAGAATCCTGCTTGCATGTTTTCCTTATATTTCTGTATTTAAAAGTGGAGAGATTAATTTTATTTTAACAAAGCCAAAAAAACCTAGAGAAGACATCTGGAATATGGGAGGATGGTAGCCTGCCTACCTGCTCATTGACTATCAGCGCAATCCTGGGTAACCTTGCACCGGTGTAACAGTAGATGCACTGGTGTAACAGCAGATGCACCTGTGTAAGTGCAATTACACTGGCATAAGTGCATTTACACTGGTGCATCTACTGTTACACCGGTGCAAGGTTACTACACAGGATTGCGCTGTATGACTCTGTTCACTAGTGAGTAACTAATGCTAACCCCTTAACACAATAATTTGAATTGGTATAAACTGCTACATTATCACACAGCTGAAAAACACAATGAACCCAAGAAGGGGTAATAATACAGTACTGTACTTAGTGTTTCTATAGCGGTTTGGACTGTTCAAAAGCACTTCACATAGATTATCTCAGTAACCCACTAGACAGGTCAATATTATTAACTTTTATGGTCGATGGGAGGTGGTCTGGGGGGGAGAGGTAACAGCTTGCTTAAGGTCACCCAATGAGTTTGTAGCTAAAGCAGGGTTTGAAGTGGGACTTCCTAGCTAGCAGCTCTCATGCCCATTACACTAGGAGCCAGTGCCATACCAGAGAAGAGAAAATGGGACAAGTGGATGACATATTGAGCTAAGAGGCAATGTTTAAGTGGTGACTTTCTTATATTTAGTTGAGGGAGAATAACTGTCCCTGTTCACCCCAGCATAGTATATTTGTTAATGGTGGTGTTACATGCTTTAAGTTTGTGAGCCTTTTTGGGGACAGGGAACTATCTCTTCAATCATGTTGCTGTGTAAACTGCTCTGTGATATTTTTGTTGAACAGTGGTATATAAATATTTTTAATAACAATACAGAGGAATCTATTCAGGGCCTGCCTTCAATCATAGTCATTTTTCAATTCCTGGTCTTATATTTATCAAAATGATAAAGGATAAGATGTGTGCTAAATGTTTCCCTGACTTCCTTTGTAAAAAGAACTAGTAGATATTTAATACAATAACCTTCAAATGGAAAAAACCCACCCTTTTAAAAGATGGTGAATATGAAATAGCATGAGTCTTAGTGCAACTATCATAGACCTAAACCTATGATCTGTTTGACAAAAAAGCTTGAGCAAAAGTGTCAACAGAAATAATTACCTTGTATTGTTATGCACAGAGAAATTGTTTGGTAAAGCACCCAGAAATTGTGCATTATGCTAAACAGGTGAAATAAACATTTTTCACCCACAAAGTGTTGAGATGACAGCTGAATGTTATCATTTACTCACTGGGGAACTGTATGGTAGACTAAGAGGAAATATGACCTTTTTTTTTCTTGCATTAGAATCCATCCCAAAGATTACTGCCAAGGAAAGCTGCAAAAGCCTCTTAACTATTGTGACTTTAACACTCCATACTAAATAGAAAAGATTATTTCATTGAAAAGAATTTTTTCTCTCTTCTTCTTTCTCCACATGCTTCTGGCTTAAGCTTCAATAGTGTATAACTTGGGGGCAAGGGGCATAAGGGCACAAAATGCAATTGGTAAAAGGAAAGAATGCCACTTTATGATTACTAGGCACCTTTTTCCCTGACAGATGTCATGTGCCTTTAACAATAACCTAGCAGGAAGAAATTCAATAGATGCAGTTTTCCCCATTCCTGTATCTTCATGCCAGAAAAAGCTGCACCTGTAGACTGTTTTCTTCCATGCAGCTGTTAAGGCACAGGCACAAGGCCTATATTGTCAGGCCACATATTTTGTATGAGAGGCCAGGCGGTGACTGTCGTGCCTTTTTGACACATGTACCTTTGTGGGTTATAAAGCAAAGATGAGTGCTGCTTACAGGTTCAGGTCTGAATAATTTTGGACGAAGCTGTACAAGGAGGCACCGTCTCTCTGACCATGCAATAAGCATAAGGCCAGTGTTGCCACTGACTAGCAGCTACTTGGAATTTGGGGGATCTAGATTGGGCATGATAGTGCTGGGGTGACTGTGTGACTAGGAGCTACATGTGACCACCCATCAATTTGGTCAAGAGAACCACCTTGTGGGGAGCTTTTAAGCAGTACCACATATCTGCTGGTAACCTGTTCTGCCATGTCCGCCTGGTTAAGGTACAAGTCAAAGTAAGGGCACTAAGAAGTGGGGCAGGAAAAGAGGCAGATGAGAAAGCACACAGAGAGGCATTTGCATGTTGTAGACTTCATGATGTGATTATTCCTGAGGAGCACCTATACTTCTCTGGTTGCCAACTTTTTGGCTAGCCCTTCCTCCTATATCTTTAACAGTAGTTTTATCTGTGGACATTATTAGCAAGTTGAGAAAACCTATGTTTTTTTTTCTCATATACTCTTATGTGGATAAAAGTTTTATCTGCTGATTTGTGTAGATCAAACTGTTGTAAAGGTATAGCTGGCGAGGCCATTTTTTCTTGTCAGTTGACAAACCTAGGTTGTGAATCATTAAAAGTAACTACAACAAATGCTTTTAAAATGAACTGCTTTCCCCCCTCTAATTTAATCTGCGGTATATCCAAGAAAAGAGCCAGCGGGTGGCACAGTGGGTTAAACCACTGAACCATGAGCTGTCGATCGAAAGGTCGGCAGTTCGAATTCGTGCGATGGCTCCTGCCAACCTAGCAGTTCGAAAGCAAGAAATTGCAAGTAGATTAATAGGTACCGTGTCAGCAGGACGATAACAGCGTTCCATGCGCCTCGGTGTTGAGTCATGCCAGCCACATGACCATGGAAACGTCTTCGGACAGTGCTGGCTCTTCGGCTTTGAAACGGAGATGAGCACCACTCCCTAGAGTCGAACACGACTGGACTTAATTGTCAAGGGATACCTTTACAACAATGTTTCAAAGATACGGGATTCAATGCCATGTAGTAAAAACTTGAAGTTTTAATGATTCCAAACCGTAGCGGGTTTCCCGATCAGGCAGCCTCACACGGAGTAAAATAACATCAAAAAATCCAAGGAAAAGCAGCCCAACGTTTCGTTCTAATACCTTAGAACCTCTTCAAAAGGGAACAATCAAAGAAGATTGTAGGTGGAATTGTCCTGAGTTCACCTACTGTCCGTATAAATTGTTAAAAGCGCGGGAAAGTACTGTTCATCGAAAGCGGAAGTGACCTGACCCAGTAACCGCACCGGCTGTCAGTCACTCAATCAGGACGTCTGCGCTCTCTATTTTTTCCATTCCTCGATCGTTTTTTCTATGCAGAATTGGCAGCCAAATCCTGTTGGTAAATGCCAGGTCTTGTTGACGATTCAAAAGTCCTCCTGCTAAGTGTTTGCTGATCTCTAAAGCTTCCAAGTGACGTAAAATTTTGAAATTATTCTCATTCTGTAAACACTTTGTTTCATTAAACCGGATCGAATGTCCCTCTTTTAAAGCGTGCTCTGCAACAGATGACTGTTCCGGGTTGTAATATTTGTGGAACACCCGAATGGTCAATGTAGAGAAATCCAGTTCACTGTAGAAAAAGAAAATAACTCTTTACCCTTCCTGGATGTCCTAGTATCACGGAAGGAAGACCTATCTCTAGGACATAAAGTCTATAGGAAACCCACACACACTGGGAGATACCTGAATCAGAACTCTAACCATCATCCATCCCAAAAAAAACTCATTAATAAATTCTCTAGTGTATAGAGCCATTAAAGTGTGTGATAAGGATTCTCTGGAAACTGAAAAAGTGGTTTTATATGATTCACTTCAAGCAAATGGGTATAAAACTACCCAGATTAATCGATGTTGGACACAACAGAGCTGTAAGATCAAAGCTAGCAGGGAAGGGTCAGTAAATAAAGATAACGAAAATGAAAAAACCACATCAGAGGAGAAAATTTGGATACGCCTACCTTTTATTAAGGGAACAACAGATAGAATAGCAAGAATTTTACAGCAGGGAAAGGTAAAAACAATTTTTAAACCAACTTTTAAATTGCAGCAAGCTTTGGGCAACCCAAAAGATAAGAGACTGGCATTGTCCAATGCAAGCATTTATTGTATTCCGTGCGAATGCAAAAAATATTACATTGGAATGACTGGCAGGTCTATAAATACGAGGGTGTCTGAACACGAGAGATCTTTAAGACTTAAACACCCGGAACAGTCATCTGTTGCAGAGCACGCTTTAAAAGAGGGACATTCGATCCGGTTTAATGAAACAAAGTGTTTACAGAACGAGAATAATTTCAAAATTTTACGTCATTTGGAAGCTTTTTGTTGTTGTTCAGTCGTTAAGTCATGTCCGACCCTTCGTGATCCCATGAACCATATCCCGCCAGGCCTTCCTGTCCTCCACTATCTTCCTGAGTTCCCTCATTTTCATGTTCGTTGCATCGGTGATGCTGTCTAACCATCTCATCCTTTGCCTTCCCCTTATCCTTTTGCCTTCAATTTTTCCCAGCATCAGAGTCTTCTCCAGAGAGTCCTCTCTTCGCATTAGGTGGCCAAAATATTTGAGTTTCAGCCTTAGTACCTGTCCTTCCAGGGAACAGTCAGGGTTGATTTCATTTAGGATTGACTGATTTGATCTCCTAGCAGTCCAAGGGACTCTCAGGAGTCTTCTCCAGCACCACAGTTCAAAAGCATCTTCGGTGCTCAGCCTTCCTTATGGTCCAACTCTCGCAACCATACATTGCTACTGGGAACACCATCGTCCTGACTATACGAACTTTTGTTGGCATGGTGATATCTTTGCTTTTTATTATGCTATCTAAATTTGCCATAGCTTTCCTTCCAAGGAGTAAGCGTCAAACGCTTAGCAGGAGGACTTTTGAATCGTCAACAAGACCTGGCATTTACCAACAGGATTTGGCTGCCAATTCTGCATAGAAAAAACGATCGAGGAATGGAAAAAATAGAGAGCGCAGACGTCCTGATTGAGTGACTGACAGCCGGTGCGGTTACTGGGTCAGGTCACTTCCGCTTTCTATGAACAGTACTTTCCCGCGCTTTTAACAATTTATACGGACAGTAGGTGAACTCAGGACAATTCCACCTACAATCTTCTTTGATTGTTCCCTTTTGAAGAGGTTCTAAGGTATTAGAACGAAACGTTGGGCTGCTTTTCCTTGGATTTTTTGATGTTATTTTACTCCGTGTGAGGCTGCCTGATCGGGAAACCCGCTACGGTTTGGAATCGTTAAAACTTCAAGTTTTTACTACATGGCATCGAATCCCGTATCTTTGAAACATTGTTGTCTAATAGCGGGCCATGAAAGTTACCGCAACAAATTGGATACCTTTACCTTTACCTATATCCAAGAAAAGCCTGTTGCAAACATCTCCCCCCAATTTTTATGTCTCCCCTATTAAAACCTAAAATGGCATCCCTGCAGGCATTTGTAGATGCTAAGAAACCTGAAGATGTTTCTGAGACTTGGAATGCTTGCCTCAAGTATGAGGTGATAATTAGACCCTTGAATGCTTCTCCAGCTGGGATTTTAATCCCAGCAGGAGAAGAATTCCACCTCTCTACCCACCTGCAAGCGGTGTTGGTTTTCAGGATCAGTCTGACTCCCTGCTTTTGACACAGCAAGTTTTCATCATGTTCTACTTAATTGTTCCTGCTTTTGAATCACAAGTCTCTTGTTTCTGGGGCAGTGGTGCATGACAACATCATAACAACATGATTTATAACAGTAAACCACCCACAGAAGGCACCATGGGCATTATAGTCACCAGAAAGCAATGGTAGAGAATGCCCTGTCCCTGCCCTGTCCCAGGCTATGCTAGTACCTGCAGAGGTGTCATTTACTGAATGGTAAGCCATGTAACAATTTTTTCCCTGAGAATGTGACAGATTCCTGATGTAACAAGCTCATCAAAGCTCTAGTGAGAATGAATGTACTGGTTTGAATTTTCTCTGTACTGTACCTACCTACATAGACTAGTGAGACAAACAGGAGAGAGAATTAGGCAAGCTGTTTTAAGGGCACAGAGTCCTTTAGATACAATCATTCTCTATCATTATTTCTTCTTCAGTGCTAAGTCACATCACAGTAGGTGGCATAGAATCAATTCACCATGTGTTTACAGCCATGTGTAGCTGCAGAAAGATTGTGTAGATTGTGCTTCTTCATCCACATATTTAAAGGAAAGCAACCAGATTGGCCATGATTGCTATGCATAGATGGCAAATACATGTTTACAGACTTAGCCAGTGTTATCAAAAGAAAAAAAAATGGTTTCATTACAGAAATTTTTGTATAGATATTTCTCTGTTTAATTCTTGAATTCTTTTCTTATTTCTAGAACCAGAATACTGTCGGGAGAAAAAAGTTATAATGCAGTCCCTGCTGGCGGTGGACAATATGATTAAAGATGACATTTTCTGGCTCTTGGGGGTTTTGGAGGCAGTGGAAAATGCTGTATATCTTGACTCCAAGGGAAGAGGAATTGGGGAGCTCGTGAAAAAAAGAAGGAAAAGATGAAAGCAAGACTGAGCAATGAGGAGCAAACCAGTTAGTGAGAAGGTGTGAAAAGGTCAGGTGGCTTACTAGGGAAGGCAAGAAAGGATCAAAGGACTGGATGGGGGGGGGAGAATCATTTTCAGCAGATGGAGAGAAAACTAGAAAAGAGAGGTAATGGGCTGCCCAGTGAAGACAGTTTCCCAGACCTGAATAAAAGCAAAATAAAATTGTGTGTGCAAACATGGGGCAGGTAGCAGTGAAAGTACATTATGTAAATACTCTCTTAATTTAGACCATGAGAGTGTGGGCAATGAAAAGCAATAGATTTTAGCTTTCTTTGCCTGTTCCTAATATGCTTATGAAATGTTTTTGAGAGGTTGCAATCAGCTGCCAGTCTTTTTTCAGGATTATGTGGATTGAAGAGTTCTATCAAAAATAGAACAACAAAACCCAGCCCCAACAATATGAACAAAGCTCTCAAAGCAGAAGTCACAAAGACAGAAATTTTGCCTGGGTCCAAGCTTGGAAGATTTAAAACTCCCATTGTTCATAAAACTAACCTTTAGCAGCAGCTCAAACCCAGCCTGCTGTCAACTTCGCAGATCTTCTTAGGTGTTATGTGCAGGCTTCCCTACCTTTCTTCACCATTACATTGAAGGGCTCTACAACTAAATAACTGGCTCTACTGGGTGCTGGAGAAGACTCCTGAGAGTCCCTTGGACTGCTAGGAGATCAAATCAGTCAATCCTAAATGAAATCAACCCTGACTGTTCCCTGGAAGGACAGGTACTGAGGTTGAAACTCAAATAGGATACGGCGCGCATCGCCACCTAATGCGAAGAGAGGACTCTCTGGAGAAGACTCTGATGTTGGGAAAGACTGAAGGCAAAAGGAGAAGGGGAAGGCAAAGGATGAGATGGTTAGACAGCATCACCAATGCAACAAACATGAAAATGAGTGAACTCAGGAAGATAGTGGAGAACAGGAAGGCCTGGCGGGATATGGTTCATGGGATCACGAAGGGTCGGACATGACTTAACGACTGAACAACAACACAACTAAATAAATTTATCCTAGATAAACATTAGCAGAATATTTTACGAGAAGGCAAATCCCCTGCTACTTTCCTGGTAACTCTTGTACATAGCCGCCTTGGGTTCCTTTGGGGAGAAAGGCGGGATAGAAATATTGTAAAATAAATAAATAAAGCACAGAAAATTATGCAAAAAACCGCTTAGCTAAAAATTTAGAGGAAGGCAAGCTTGTGAATATGTGAGGACAGCAGCACACATCAGGCTTCTGCTAATAATTATTTATTGTTTATCACTCACTGGGAAAGCCCAGTGAATAAAAACTTGGATTGGTGGAAAAAACATATAATTTACAGCCCAATTCTACCTAACCTTTTCCTGTGCCAATGCAGTGGTGGCGTGCCAACACAGGTTATGCTGAATCCCACAGGGGAATCAGCAGGCTGCAGGTCTCCTCGGGGTAAGGGGACATTTGTCCCCTTGCTCTGGGAAAAGCCTCAGCCAAGTCCATGTTGCCCTGTGATGGCAGATCAAGTCCAGGAAGGGGGATAGGATACGGCGCGCATTGCCACCAATCCTGTCCCATTCTAGGTCCAATCCACACCCGTCGCCACTCTCCCCGCACCCCATTCCACCTCTTGCACTGGCTTACCTGCTCCAGTGGGTGCCGCTCCTTGCGCTGGCACCGTTGGGAAGGATAGGGCCTTCCCATAAGCACGCCTGGAAAGAATGCTGTTGCAATGTGCTTTATGACATATTTACGGTGGCTACCAACAGCGGAGCGCATGTTCCGCCAGGTCAAAGTCTCAATAGGATTGGGCCATTATTTATATATTCACACTAGTCCAGGATCTTAGCACTTCAACCCACATCTAGATGATCAAGTGTGCAACCCCTGATGAAGCATTAGATGCTTGATCCGACAGACTGGGTAAATGCATAAAGGGGAGTGCATGAGTATGACCCCACTTATTATATTCTGTGGGTGTTAACCAGGCTTTACCTGTGGGTTTGGATGCCCAGTACCTGACCTCCAAAGTTGGAACAGAAGTGGAACAACGGGACATGCCTGACCTATGCTTCCAATAAATTTTTGTCCCTCCACTCTTCTCCTTCCCACTACAACTTGGATAGGCTACCAGTGTCTTTCCAAGCTCAGCTCTTCTCCTCCCAACCCTGCAATCTGATGTATACCATCTGTCCCCACTAATGACAATAGACAACCTCTTGGAGGCATAAATTACCAAAAGAAGTTAGCCAAAACTTGATATGTCAAGAAGCATATTGCACTGCATGGGTCCCAGGAAGAACGTGCCCCCATCCATCACATACTTCCCTTACAGAAGACAAAGAACTGTATGCACATTGACCATTCCTATAGCTGATAAGGAATGATGCTCTGGATGCGATTACAGTACTGAGCTGCTGAGCTGCTGTCTTGTATTTTAACTTTCTTCTTTAGTGATGTGCTTGTTCTAACTTGGGTGCAAATGTTGTTCACCATTTGTGTTGATGTGCAAGAAATGGATCCAGAATTTTAAAAGTGAGTCTGTTTACTGTCTCAAATTTCAGTGGTAAAATCAAGGGTATCAGTACTAGATTGACAGTGCAATCCTGTGCAAGTCAGGAACGGCAAAGCGAGTGCTCCGCTGTTCCAAGCCATTGCAAATGTGCCTTAAAGCGCATACACAATGACTGGAGAGTAAGGGCGGATGGCACGGACACTGGACGCCCTCACTCCACCACTGGATCACCCATGCAGCCGCTGGAGGAGGTAAGCGATCCCCTGGTGGGCGCGGGGGCATTCCAGGCAGCGAGGGAGACTGGGGGTTGGCGGATCCAGCCCAGGGGGCGGGGATGGCGGCTGCCATATCTCAGTCCCCTTCCCGGGCTGGATCCGCCATTGCACGGCCTCCTCAGACTTGCACTAGCTAAACATTGGGGCCTCCCCATGTTATACCAGGGGAAGGGGACATTTGTCCCCTTCCCCCGAGGTGACTGAGTAGACCCCGGGAAACGGGGATAGAATCCAGTGGGCGGCCTGGGCCGCCCATCAAATAGTTAGGCAGGATTGGGCTGCCAGGCTGCAATCCTATACACACACGTACCTGGGAGCAAATCCCATTGAGATAAATGGTACGTACTTCTGAGCAGACCTGCATAGGATTGTGCTGTCAATCCAAGCCATGGGAATTAAAAGGACATACGAGGTCCTTTCCTTATCTAATTTTTGTGATTGAATAAATCTGCAAAGCTCTAGCAAGGTCAAGGAGGATTTTCTTAGGGTGGAAAAAAGGGGAGAATGCCAAAGATAACAGCTTGTTGGATTAGGCTACAGTCTTAAATACACTTATAAATTTATTTAACGTATGGGCAACTTGTCTGACATCAAGAGCCACGCTGGACCTCTAATATAAGCAGAGCAGTCAGATATATTTAGTATACTGTACATAATTTTGCATAAATAACACTTGTATGGGTATAGCGTGTGTAGGTCTTGTACGCAGACATTTGCCCTTTCCTCAGCATATGAAGACACACAGCTATCCCTCAGCTGTTCTTATGGCTTATGTGGAGGAAGAAACATGCAAAACTGAAGGAGGGCAGCACTAGGAAAGCAGTGTTTTATTTGCCTGCTTCCAGCAGCAGTGACCCAGTCAACCTGTCCCTTTGAACCTGGCCTTGCATCCCTCTCTTTCAGGATGGTCCATAGCTTAGCATTTCATGTCTTCACACACCTGGTCTTTTGTTCCTCCTTCAGCAGGAACCAACCATGTTGGTCTTGTCATCGCCCTTGAGTCCTGAACCCCAGTGGCATCACTTTCCTTGTCCTGGATAGGTTAGCCAGCATGAAAGGAACCAATGCTTTAAAAGTCCCAAGTACAATTTAGAGTACTCAGTGAGACAATAGTCCAGGGGTGACAAGAATAGTCCTGACAAGAAGTTCACTTTTAGTAATTTATAGATTTAATTGTTTGAGGACTTCAAGAAAAATACATTTTTAAAATATGTAGTGGATCATTTATTCATACATTGTAGTAAGTGTGTGTACAGAGTCACATGCTAACCCTTTTTGGATATTATTCACTCTTGATCTGCCAGGTTTCATTCCTGGCGTATGTAATTATGTCTCTTCCTGAACCTACACAACACAGTGTATAATGTTTTTGCAGTTAAAAACACCTGACCACTAATCTGAAGTTTTTTATTTCTCTCTCTCTCTCTCTCTCTCTCTCTCTCTCTCTCTCTCTCTCACACACACACACACACACACACACACACACACACACACACACACACACAATTTGCAAACTGCATTTGTAGGATTTCCTCCCTGTCTTCTCTCCTAAAGTCAACACCAAGCATAAATCCAATAGCCCCACTTCTAAGAATATCTGATTATGAATAACAAAAAAGTGTTGCCAGAGCTCCCGTCCAAGGTGCCAATTTGTGTTGGGATTATTGCTCAAGCAACACAGCTTTTACATTTCACTGCAGTGTGATGTACTTGCCTCTTTTGTTTCTTGCATTTTTCTTGCATTTTCTCCACCCTTCTTTTTCCTTCTTCACGAAAAATGCAAAACCTGGGTTGGAAACCAAATGTGTAATTGTATGTGCTCGTTAATCCCTCTGATACTAATTATACCCAGGGCAAGATAATTTTAGTTTCAGCTCAAGGCTGGTTTTTACAAGGTCTCATTGAATTTTAAAAGATGTTTCTGACAAATAGCTGTAATTACATTCAAGTGATGGTTCTGCTGTTTGGGACAACCAAATCTTCACAACCTATTTGTCCATGAAGATTGAGGACAGGAAAGCCAAAACAAAACTGCACTGTAATTCTCAAAAGAGCTCTTTGTACACTGATAAGAAGACTGCCAATGTTTCATAATGCATTTTGAATATGTATTCCTGGGGTTTTGATACTCTCAGTCAGGATAACATTCAATTCAGAAAAGCAGAGAAAGGTCCTGAACTTGCATTTCCTTTGGTTTTATCAAAAAGCTCAAGGGGCACCATTTATATTCAAATATTTGAAACTAATGCATATTTATGAAACTCAGCACAATGGGCCAGATGCTTCTGTGTGCAGCACAGTATGGAATGGAGAACATGTTGTGGAACATGGGGAAAGTGAATCTATACTGAAGAACAGACTGTCATGCCCAAGGGGATTGGAGCCCAATCTATTGAACTTATCGAATTCTCCAATTAGTGGGAGGGATGCTCTTGCTTAACTCCAAATAATTATAAGGGTAAGCAGCCTCCAAAAAGAAATTGCCTTGATTCTAGAGTCTTTTTTTAACCATTAAATTTTAAGGTGTACACCTAAAGATGTAGAGCGTGAATACAACAACCCCATTTGTATGTATCACACTGGTGCATTTGTCATAGAACAATCACTGACTGCAGTTCTCTAGTGACTGAAGAGGGAAGTCTATACATGATACAAGCTACACTCCCCTTTGCATTATGTTTGAAATGGTCCTTTCTCACAAATTTATTCCATCCAATATTTCATTTTCATTTGTGAAGATCCTTAAAAGTGGAGAGAAGTGGAGAAATTGTCGTGATCGGCATTATTATTCTAGAAATCTCAGAACACTTTCCTGATACTTACTGGGAAGGGGAGTGAGGCATTTATACAGCACATTTCAATATATCCCGTTATAGCACAGTAACACACACACCTGTTATTCCAGCTTTTTTATCCATAGATAACAAAATGCATACCATACCTGAAGCAAATGTGCAACAACTCCTAGCAGATCCACTGACTCCAAGCTACATTCCAAATTCTTAGATTCTACATTCATGTCAAGCTGGTTTTTACTCACCTGAATGCAGGTTATGTAATCTAAGGTCATATCAGCAATAGCTCAACTCATTGTAACATATAACATTATCAGGCGGATACAGTATCATTAAATGTAGATCCCCATACAATAGCAATTTCATAGCTAAAGTGAGATTTGAATTGGCTAATCCCTGGCTCAAAGCCAGTGTGCTACACAAACTCTAGAAGACATTTCCCTAGAGGAAGTGCACTAGGATCTATCTCCTTCTGTGCCAGCTGGTTAGAGAAGCTTTAAATATATCTTTCAGGAAAACTGAAGGAAAAGCAGTATGCCATGTTTGGAGAAGCAGATGGTCCACAGGATTGGTGGTTCATGTACTTGTACAAATAATAAGCTACCATGCAAATTGTGTTATTAGAAATGCCACCTGCTACATCTGCCTAGAAAAGGTGAGGAAGTTCATGCACATTTCTGCACACTGTGCACCAAAGGAAGAGATTACTGAAAAGGCATACGGTGATGAAGGAGAAAGATGTCCCCAGTTCCAGAAACACAGTGGTCAATTGTGACTACCAGCAATTCAATAGATCTGTGCCAGCTCAGAGTCTGATTGTCTTGTGCAAAGCATTTGGAGCTTTCTTTGGATGGATGTGGGTATGACTTGTTATAGTGAACACAATCAGAGGAACCTCTCTCAGATTGTATGTGTCCTACCCATAGATCTGACACTGAAAGTGAACAAAGAAGAATTGGGTGTTTCAATATTCTTCTGTGCTGCTAGAGGCTTTCCCAAGAGCACCACCCACTGCTGTCCACCAACAGATCCATGTCAATGAACAACAAGATTCATCGGTGTGACCCAGGATGGTGTAGTGGTTTGGGAGTCGGACTTAGACCTGGAAGATCCAGGTTCAAATCCCCGCTCAGCCACGAAGCTTCCTGGGTGACCTTGGGCCAGTCACTATCTCTCAGCCCCACCTACCTCACAGGGTTGTTGTGAAGACAAAAAGGAGGGGAGGAAATATGTACACCACTCTGAGCTCCTTGGAGGAAGGGTGGTATAAAAATGTGAAAAATAAATAAATAAATATAGCCTTGCCTGATATGATTTTACTGTGGACTGTTAGTACTATATAAATGACCCAAGTTCCCAATGGCAACTTGAGAAAATCCTCTGGATTTTTTATTGAATCACTGAGATGATATTGAACGTTCTTCCTGCCCTTGTCATATTGAGGCACATACATAGTGGCATTTTTCTTTCCGCTGGCTGAGATGAGGCCTTATTGCCTCTTACTTTATCAATTTAGTAAATGATAATGCATATTTACACTAGAGGGAGCAATAGCACCATCACTGACTTATTGCTGCTTAGTTACCAATCAGTTGCATGGCAACCTTGCAAAGCGGGGAATATATAAAAGAACAGTCCAGATTAAATGGTTAGGTCTTTTATAGAGTAAAGTTACCCAAATGATTTATGTTAACTATTAGTGGAGTGTTTTATTCAATACAAAACTGAATATGCTGTGTATGGAGGACAGTCTTGGCAACACTACGGGATTGGCTGCAGGGAAGATTCTTCCCCCTCCCCTCCTTTAAAGAAATCGTGCAGGGATATTTTGGGTATATATATTTTTTTTCTGAAAATGATTGCAAAGTGGATGTGGTTCAAGGAGTCGTTCTTTAATGACAAGGATCTTTAGAAACCAAATCTGAAGACGCTTGAGAATATCAAAGGATGGGTAAGTGGAATTCATTTTTATATTTTGGGGGGGGTGTGGAACTACCCCACATACCAAATTTATATAGACAGTATCTGGTTTTTTAGATACTTTCCCTTGATCTTGTGCAACATTTTACAGCTCTTATATATAGGGATAGGGTGACCAGGTCTGGAGGAGAATTTGCCGCCTGTATACTTAAAGAAGGAATTTTGGCAGATGCAGTTTGACATGTGGAGGCGGGGAAGCAAAACTGCAGCATCTGATGCTCCTGTCCAACTATTAAAAGTGTAGGACCGTTCTCCTTCCCATCCGGTCATCCTATCTTCTTATCAACTCACCGCCCAATGGTCACATGCCCCACCCGGCATGTCTCTTGGAATTGTATCAATTTCAGCTTTTTAAAAAGTTGCTAGAATTCTGTTGGGATATTCTTAAGTATGTTTGAAGTGTTCTAAATAAAACAAGGCAAACCACCACCACCCCAATGTAGTATGTTGCCAAATATAATCATTTTAAGATACTCATCATTTTAAGTGTGTAATTAATTATTCTTAATATTAGGCATTCAGGAAATCATTAAAAAAACTGTAATATTCAAACCTGGTAAAACATGCACATAACTTAATATGCATATAAAAACAACATGCACATAAAATAAACTGCTTTTAGAAGCATTTACTTTTGCAAGCCAACCTTTTCAATGGCATACATTTGCACTTGGCTGGCACTCTCATGATCATTTCCACATCATTGTAACAATTGCTGTAGCAATTGTTATATATTGGACATTGTAGGGGTGGCATCAGAGGAGAAATATGTAGCATCCAATAGCTTTAGCCTAGTATGCATCTGGGTCGTGCTAATTTATACAAGTTATGCTAACACATTTAAAAGATCTGTAAACTAGCTGTAGCTCTTCAGCTCGTGGCATTGATTTCTCCATGTCTAAAAGCTGAACTGGTTCCTAATTTTTGCCCTAGCTCTAGTCATCAGGTTGCCAGGTTCAAAGCTAAAGAACTTTCAAATTAAAAACAGTCTAAAATTATCATGCCCAGCACAAATATACGAAGTCTTAGGTTTAAAACCAGGAATAAAAGCCATGTGTCATAAAATTCCAGAAAATATATATGTTCCTTTAAAAACTGATTTAAAACCAGAAAAAACTTTAAAAACACATGTTTTAAAAACAAGATTAAAACATTTAAAATAGCTGTAAAAAAAGTTTCCAGGAAAGCACACACCACATAGGATGACCCTGACAGACAAAATTTGGACTCCGGCTTTAAGAAGATCACTTCACAGCTCTGATAATAAACACCTGGCTACTTCAGGTCATTGATGCTCTACCGGCTTTCAGTGCTTCCGGTCCTTTAATTGACTCAGCTGGCTAACACAAGAAAGGCTTATAATGGAGATGGCTTCCTCACACTTGCAACATCTTGACAGCCTGCTGGCTCTTTGTTTCACCTGACGAGGTCCATAGAATTGGACGAAATGTAGTGGTTCACTGGTTCCTATGGGGTGTGTGCTTTCCTGGACACTTTTTAACAGCTATTTTAAATGTTTTTTAATCTTGTTTTTAAAGCATGTGTTTTTAAACTTTTTTTCTGTTTTTAAAGGAACATATATATATATATATATATTCTGGAATTTTATGACACATGGCTTTTATTCCTGGTTTTAAACCTAAGACTTTTGAACATTCAAATTCTCCAGTGCAATCATGGCTCCTGCTGCAAGTTTCCTTCCCCAATCAGTCATGCATTCCTCACCTGCTTCAAGTACACCTGGAGTTCCTCTTACCATGTCAGTGAGGGAGGGGTTGGATGATAAGACTGGGGAGGGAACTGGATTGACGAAGTCGCAGTTGCACCTAATCCCCTAATAGACAAAGGCTTTGTCTATTAGGGGATTAGGTGAAAACATCTTTTCTGAGAGAATAGGGCAAATGGCAATATAAAGTCAACGTAACTCAATTTATGTACCGGTATATCTTAAGTTTTGATTTTTGCTCAATAAACACCGTTGTGAGAGCATAATGCAGCCCACATATGTAGCACAGCCGAATCTTATTTTGCACCAAAAGGTGCATTTGGACCTTAATCCCATCACTTCTTTGTGGAAACCCCATTCAGATTAACAAACTGGACATAAGTTATACTTTGTCCTCATGCTCATTCTGTTCAACCACAGACATCAGCCGAAGACTGCTTATCCAATTAGCAGGTTTCTGGATCTGGTTAGCCCAATCTCTGTTTGAGTTGGTAGTCAAGTCATTTCAGCCAAAGCCTTTCACAGCTGTACACTATGACAGCGCAATCCTAACCAACTTTCCAGCACCGGTGCAGCCACAATGCATCCCCAACTTAAGGGAACAAATGTTCCCTCACCTTGAAGAGGCCTCCACGACTGCCCCTGCACTGCAGAATGTAGTGTGCGCCCTGTTGCCATGGCTACACCGGCGCTGAAAAGTTGGTTAGGATTACGCTGTGAGACTATCAACCTCTACAGTTTCATCCTGATCAGAAAGTGTTAGCAATGAATGCAATGGACCTACTTACTGCAGTGGCAATCATGAGCAAACTTAATGAAGCAAGAATGGCTACTTCTTCCCTGGAAGAGACACCATTCTTTAACAGCTAATTACAGCTAATTACAGACAGAAATACAACTGATACAGCTTTCCCCTATATGGTGACATGATGATAGGACAAGTTGCATCTGCTAACTTTTTGTAATATTATTTGTAGCTCCAAAAACATTATCATTAGTAGACCCACATACAGTACGTTGCAGTAATCTAAATGGGATGATACCAAGACACAAGTGATTGATGTCAGATCTGTGTCAGAGAAAAAGGGTCACAGCTGGCTCACTGGGTGAAGCTTGAAGAAGGAAACAATAGTAATTGGCAGTGATGTAGACTTGAGTCTATTGACACGGACTCAAGTCGTGTCACTGACTTGACTCAGACTTGACTTGGCTATTGTAAAAGACTCGACTCGAGACTTGGAGCCTTTTACGACAAGTCCAATTTTATTCAGGTTTAAACCCATTTTCCCCATTAAATAGATAGGGACTCGCAACTCTACCAAAGACTTGGGACTTGGGGGCAAGGATTTGAGACTTGGACCCAGAGACTTGGGACTTGACTCGAGACTTGGAGTCAGAAACTTGATCCACATCCCTGGTAATTGGGAATGTGGACAGTGCATTTGAGGTCTCTCTGGGTTAAAACAGATTTGACACCAGTTTCTGGTACTCCTGTGTGTGTTGAACAGGCAGTTTTACTCAGCTTGTTGTCCGTTTGTGCTATAGAGTAGTGGCATACACAAGGCAGCAGTGTGAAATGTGCATAGTCTACTCTGTGATATGGGGGGAGAGATGAAGGTGCCCACTAACTTACAGACCTCCCCTCATTTCCCCCAACATGGCCTTTGGTTAGGTAGAATGCTACCACCTGGGGGAGTAACCTTCAAAAAGGAAGCCCTACTTTTCCACAGTGCTATGTTCAAAAAATGTTTTGGTTCAACTAGATCTGTTCTTGCATTCATGACTACAAGTTGTGGAATGTTAAGAACTTCATCTGACAGAGTGGAAAGGGAGCCCAGTTTCTGGCATTGTGCTGTACAGTGCTGTAATCCCTCTTCCCTCTCTGCTAAAAGGCTGCTTTCCTTCCATTCAGCCTGGTTAAAAGTTACACGAAATAACAAAGCTTGCACCCTTCTAGACCAACCTAGCTTGGTCCTGGGTGTGTGTGTATACACACATATATACATACACACACTCACTTTCTGTATCCTATTCTTTGGAAACATCACAATAACCACTGTCTACTGATTTTAGAAGTAGTTATTTGCACTGTGCAAGTTTTAAAAAAAGCATCCACATTTTTTAAATAAAACTTAAAACAATATTTTTTAGCAACATAGGGGATGCTTATTTTTTGAGAAGGCAGCTGGGCTGATATGAATGGAACCTTTGGCTCCTTTCATTCCTTCTAAAAAAATTCTCTGGAGTGGACTCTAGAATCTGTATTTATGATCCACCCAGAGTTAATTGTGGGATCTGGAGTGGATTGTACAGTCCTCTTGCACATTTCACCCATGACTCTCTCTTGATGACCTCCCATGTGCCGAGAAGGGCAGTGAAATCGTCTGCCTCATACAACATCAAATGCCTTGGGCAATGATAATAAGCAGTACTGTAACATGACCTGGGAAAATCTTTTGGCCTGGGCTGCCAATGCTTCATGTGATACTACTGGTCTCTAGCATGTTGAGGACAAAGTATCTCCACTGATACCTCGCTGCTCCCAAGCTTATATGGTGGGGTAAAGCACAGCGGGTGGCACAGTGGGTTAAACTGCTGTCGATCGAAAGGTCGGCAGTTCGAATCCGCGACGGGGTGAGCTCTTGTTGTTTGGCCAGCTCCTGCCAACCTAGCAGTTCCAAAGCATGTTAATGCGAGTAGATAAATAGGTACCGCTTGCGGGAAGGTAAACAGCGCTCTGTGTTCCAGCCGCATGCTACATGCTGCGGCAAGGAGATTCATGCCGGCCACATGACCACGGAGGTGTCTTCGGACAACGCTGGCTCTTCAGCTTTGAAATGGGGATGAGCACCACACCCTAGAGTCGGACACGACTGGACTTAATTGTCAGGGGTCACCTTTACCTTTACTTAAGCACAGCCAGGGAGGTGTCCCTAGGTCAACCTGCGTCACATATCTAAGGCATTTGGCAAGGCAAATGAAAACAATGAACCCTGTCATACTGCAGGCCAATTACTCTTTTCAAATCATGCCTGGAGCCTGCTGCAATGTGACATGTCCTGGTTATTATTATTTATTTATGTAGCACCAGCAATGTGCATGTTGATTTACAGCGGCTAAGAGGTCCCAACTCACAGTCTAGAAACAGACATTCTATACACAATAGAGATAATAGAGGAAAGGGAGAGGAATGCTGGCCAGATAAATGAGGAAATAATATGCAATTATTTAATGTAGACATACAGTCAGTTCTCAGTATTCGCAGGAGTTAGGTTTCTGGAAAACCTAGCATATACTGAATTCGTGGATACAGAAGAATTGATCCCATGGGATCAATGAGGTTAGGGGGGAAATCAAATTGGCACGAATACCTCCAGAATGGCCACAGATAGCTTCAGAATGGCCACAAATAGCTTCAGAATGGCCACAAATAGCTTCAGAGTGGCCACAAATAGCTTCAGAATGGCCCAGAAGGCTTCAGAATGGCAGTGGATAGCTCTTCTACCACTGGTATGTTTTTGCACGACCGGTAACAAATTAGTTGGCCACTGTGAGATTCAATATGGCCACCGCAGATCCTGGGATCGCTTCAGAATGGCTGTTCAAGGCATTCTGGGGTGCTACCCATAATATAGTAATTGACTACCTTTAGAATGACTGTCGATAGCTTCAAAATGGCTGCTACAGGTAGCGAATGGCCACCGTGGATATTTATTTATTTAAAGAATTTATATCCCGCCTTTCTCCCAGCAAGGGCACTCAAGGCGGCTTACAATAGATTGAAAATGGCTGAGAATAGCTTCGGAATAGCCATGGATGTCGCAGATAGTTTCAGAATGGCCACAGATAGCCAAGAACACACTGCATGGTGCATATTAAGTGGCATTCCTGTGAAGCGAAGATTGGCTGTAATTGGGCTTAGTTGCAGTCTGGTAAACAAACAAGACCAAATGGATTTCTGCTTCAACTGGTAGCTGATATTCCAGCCAGTGAAGTTTGGTGGCATCTCTAGTTAGAAATGTATGGAGAATATAAGGGATGCTGAGAGTTCACATATAATCTTTTGCAGTACTAACAGTGCAATCCTATTCATGTCTGCTCCGAAGTAACAGCCCAATCCTAACTAAATCCCCTTACATGTTCTCCCTGGTTGTGTTCCAGCTTCAGAGCTAGTGTGCATCCGAAAAGGCCCATTGTGGCCCACACCACTTACACCGGGGGAAGGGGACAAACGCCCCCTTCCCCCAAGGTGAGCCTGGGCCGTGTTGGTGCAAGCCACAATGGCTCTAGGATACAGTGGCCGGCCATTTAGGCCAGCTGCACAAAGTTACACAGGATTGCGTTGTAAGTCTCATTAAGTTCAATAGGATGGGACCTACTCCCAGGTAAGTGTTATATTGTATAGGATTGTAGCCTAAGGGAGGTAGAGGCACCTCTGATCAGGGTGGCAAGATGCAAAAGAGAATTGGGCTCTTATACCTTCAATAGTTATGTATCGAACAATTACAGCAGAGATAGATTTAAGGTTGTGTTGCTACTTCTCCAACCAATAGTTCCATGGAGAAAAATCCATGTATGGCTGTGTAATGCACAGTGATTGTTTACACAGATTCTTGCAGGCTTAACTTGCATTTTCTTGCATTGTAGGTCTGAATTTTGAAAATAAATGATCAGTCTAGCAACACAAACTCTTAAAATAAATCCACAGCTTTAGTTCCATCAATTTCCAGGCTTTTCTACTCCAACACCACATTGGTTTTCTGTGGAAGTTTGTATGAAAAGTGAGGTTGGAATCTGCACTGCCATGATGAATGTAACCAATCCACCTCCCCTTCACCTCCCCAATTCTACCCTTTCCACTGCAGACACAAGCTGATGGATTCTGCTCTCCTCCCACTGCACTCTCAGCGCTCAGGATGCCTTGCCTGATCCTTTTGTCAATGTCACCTTTTGCTGGCACTGTCCGCTAAAATGGAAAGTAGATACATCCTCCTCCTCCTCCTCCTCCCTATTACTGAATTAGTTCTAAAAACACAAAGATCACTCTGGGGGAAAGGGTAGCAGCATGATGGAAAGGAACATCTCTTTCAGCCCTATCCTCTGTATGTTTAGGTAAAGGTAAAGGTGACCCCTGACAATTAAGTCCAGTCGTGTCCGACTCTAGGGTGTGGTGCTCATCTCCATTTCAAGGTCGAAGAGCCAGCGTTGTCTGAAGACGCCTCCATGGTCATGTGGCCGACATGACTCTCCTTGCCGCAGCGCGTAGCATGCGGCTGGAACACGGAGCGCCGTTTACCTTCCCGCAAGCGGTACCTATTTATCTACTCATGCTTTGGAACTGCTAGGTTGGCAGGAGCTAGCCAAGCAACAAGAGCTCACCCCGTTGCAGATTCGAGCTGCCGACCTTTCGATCGACAGCTCATGGTTCAGCAGTTTAACCCACTGTGCCACCTGCTGTATGTTTACTCAGAAGTAAATTCCACGGAGATCAATAGAAATTGCTCCAAAAGTTAGAATAAAAATAAGACGTTGATCTTTGTTTATGCAAATATGCAGGTAATGGAACAGACTTCTCCATGTCATGTCTAGTACGGTACGAGGGTTGTGCTGAATTTTTGCTCTCAAAAATATTCAAGGCAAGAAGGGGCTTTTAAGAGCAGGTAGTGTTCCTGAACATTGCATAACTACACTTTGTTAAATTACAGCGTTTAGCTCTTGTATCCCGTTCTGCTGTTGCTTTGGTGCTCTTTCCTCCTGTGTTCCTTGTCCAGAGTGATCTAGCCAATCAGGGATTGTGTAGGGAACACGATGACATTATGATGCTATGTAGCCAATCTGCTTTGGTTATGTGGTGCCACTGAGGGCAAGCAAACCTGCCCTCACTCAAGGAAGAGGGAATACATCTGTGTTGCCAAGGTAATGGGATGATGTTTCCTATCTAGCTGTGCTGCAATGAGACCACTGCTGTACAGCACAGCAGGGCATGGAGTACTGGCACCAGTTGCCTCAGCAACAGGGACACTCCTTATCTTGCCAGTTTTACTGGTATCATTGCAGCGTAGCAGGTCCAGGAGTCTTCGCTTACTCGCTTTGGCAATGTACAGAGCAGACATTCCCACCCCCATGAACACCTTCTTCATGCTCTGTCATGTCCTTCCAATATCACTGAAAAGGAACGGTGCTTTATATAAGCAAAATATTAGGTAGCAACATTTGCCCCTCTAACAGCACAATCCTAGGCATGTCTCCTCAGAAGTAAGCCCCATTGACGGGTCTGCAGGCTCCCCGCATCCCCCAGCTGCTTCGGGAGCCCCCGTAGCAACTTACAACAAGGTAAGCTCTACCCGGGAGTTTGGAAACCTCTGCCCTAACTAACTACATTATTGGAAGCAAAACAGGAAGTACCTTACAGAAGTGATACCTGGTATAATGGATGTTGGGAGCTGTCATTGACTATACTGTATAGGGGTGAGTTTTTCCCCTGATCTGATAATACTGGTATGTTTGGGGTAGCAACATTCAATACATGATGGACTGACATAATTGTAATCTATTTTATTTATTAAAAAAATTATACCCTGCCTTATCCTATGCCAAGGCAATCTAGTCTGCGAGTTTCTGATACACTGATGTAGTGTGGCAGTTGCATGTAAAATCATTACAATTATTTAAGGGAGCTGATTTCTGGGAGTTCCTCTACACTGGGTAAGGATCTTCTGTTTGCACTGGTTGTATCTGCCAGCCAATATGTTGGGAAGTTATCTCGCTCCCACCTCTAATTTGGCTTATTTATTGCAATCGTATTCTGCCTGTTATCCATCATGGAACTCAAAATGGCATAACTGGGATTTCCAGGTGGACATCCAAACTAAAACTGGCCAGATCGTCTCTAGACCCGCGTAGCTTCACCAAGTGATTGTATCATGTGCCCTGGGATCCAGTGTTCCCTCTCATCTGGTCTTGACTCTGATGAAGTACTATCAACCAGTTGGTCAAAATTTGCTGCAGGGTCCTGCAACAATGTGAAACCACTTCGTTAACAATTCATTTTGCCGATTTTCAAGGCATTCAAAATGTAGCCTTCATATAACCATCAAACAGCTTTTTTTGGGGGGGGGGAGGCAAGAAAGGCAAATTTTATTAATGTACCATTTGTAATGAGCAGTTCCAAATACTTTTTAGCCTAATCTCTGAGGCTTTTTTGAGGCTACTTTCAAAATTCTACTCTAAAAGATGTGTTCTTTTCCTTGGAGCCTGCAAACATTGTCTGTTTTTCAAAAACCCAATTAAGCACACAATTGTTAGAATTCATGCAATTCGCACTGTCTTTATGCAGACTGAGGTCTCTTCTTGGTTACTCAAGACTAAAACTATTAAAAAAACCTAACATGTATTTTATAAGAGTGAATTGCAAACCAGGTCTGTATTTGTGTCCAATCATGTGTGAAATTAATGTCCTACAAGCACACTCCAATGGATGCATGTGGTAATAAAACAGGATTCACTGTTTAATTTTTATTTTAAGGAGGACTTTTCTGAACTCCTACCATATACGCTAACACTGTAAATATAGGGCACTATCCAGCAAAAGTTAGAATATGTGATGTGAAGTATGATCCTAGCCTGTTTACTCAAACTTTAGTACTGAGTTCCATGAGACTTATTTCTAAGTAAGTATGCACAGAGTTACAACCTAAGCTACATTTATTATTATTATTATTATTATTATTAACAACAACAACAACAACAACAACAACAACAACAACAACAGCCAAATCCTATCATCAGGCTGTACTGCGGGAATTCGTGTTGCAGCAGTGCAGCCTGAGTTATAGCATCGCAAAATGCGATGTTCTATAGTTTGCTATTGGTCCGCTGCTGGACATGGTGAGCAGCACCGGCCATGCGGCAGTGGTCTCCCTGGATTTCCTGGCACTGGTAAATCAGAGGCAGGGGTGGGCTGTTGGCAGGGAGAGGGAAGATCAGAGCATTCTTCTGTGGGAGGAACCGAAATAGGTGGCATATGTCTGAGAAGACCCATAGGCAGCTCCAGGGCTTATGCAGAGGTAACAGTGGTTTACAGAGAAAATCAAATAACTAAATAGCTCCCTGTCTCAAAAGGGCTCACAATCTCACGGCGCAAACCTAGCACCCAGCCGGTGGTGGAACGAGTATTCCGCTGCCCGAAGCTGTCATAAAAATGCCGTAAGGCACTTTTTTTATGACTCGAGAGCAGGGAACAAAGGTGCAAGTCCGGTCTCCTCTGCTCCGCCGACCGAGCTGTCGTCCGCCCGCCCGCCAGAGGACCCAGGTAAGAATCCAGCCGACATGGGGGGGCGGCTCGGCAGCAAATGGCGGGGGCCAATAGGCCCACTCGGCCCGGGAGGGGGCGAGGATTGGCCTCAGCCGAATCCTGACTCCCGCCGCTCGGCTGGGCTGTTACACGGCCTCCTTCGACTTCCACCAGCGAATTCGCTGGCGAAAATCCGAGGAGGTTGATCAGACCCAGCACCATTTACACTCGGGGAAGGGGACGAGCGTCCCTTTCCTCGAGTAGGCTTCCGCCGGGCACAGTGGAGTACAGGATCCGGCAGGCGGCCTGGGCTGCCCGGCGGATCCTTAGGCAGGATTGGGCTGTAAAAAGATACAGAACAAACAGCCACTAGAAGAGGCACTGTGCCGGGGTGAATTGGGACAGTTACTCTCTCCTCTTGCTAAATATAAGATGAGCACCACTTGAAAAAGTGCCTCTTTGCCTAGGCTGTGTTTGTTTTTCACCTCGGAGATAGCAGGAAGTGACGATTCTAGCATGCCTCTCTAGCATGCTAGAATTCCCATTCATTAAAAAATGATAAAATGGTGTCTTACTTTAGTTCAGGGTGCTTTCACAGTGTTAAACATTTATTTACAAGAGCTGGATGGGAATCTGAAGATGACGAAGTGTTGCTGCAAGTCACCTTTGCTGTTTTAAATGAATCCTGTAGACATAAGCCTCCATTGAAAAGATCACTCTCTTATTTCCTTGTTCCTTGCAGTACATCTCCCATGCTCCATTGCAGCCAGCCTTCCTATTAGTGCATGAGGCTGCCATCTTTTCTAGCTTCAAGCTCGCAGTTCAAATTGCTAGTGTGGTGAGCGTGCTAGAAGCTAAAAAAAAAAAAGTGACCTGAGCATGCTAGAATGAGGAAAAAAAAACATCTCTCCAGCACTCGTAGTGCTGGAATGTGAAAAACAAATGCAGCCCCAGTTAGCAGTGGATATTCTTTAGTCTTACTGTATATACTTGTGTATAAGTTGATATCATGGATAAGTCGAAGGCAGGTTTTAAGTCCAAAATCATGGAATTTGCTATGACCTGTGGATACGTCGAGGGTAAAATTTAGGGTTATATGAAATTCTTTGAAAATGACTTACCAGTAATTGTTCTGAGGCAGCAACAGAAATTCTTCAAACATGAAGAATGCTGAAGGAGCTCATGGGAACTGCAGGCTTTGTAATATAATGTAAGGAAGTAATATACTTCCACAGCAGCAGCCCTCACAAAGACTACAACTCCCATAAGCTTCTTCATCTTTCTTTCTTCCTGTTTGGTGAATATAGCTCTGTTTCTGTACTGCTTCAGAACAAGTAAAATAGCTACTTTTTCTTAAAATCTACGCCTGTACATCGCATCCCACTTCTCAACCCGGTCCTTCCCCCCCCCACCGCCTGCCTCACCAAACAGCTGTTCTTAGAAGCCCTGTGTATAAGTTGACTCAGGTTTTCAGGGTCAACATACCAGTAATTTTTTTGACTTATACACAAGTATATACGGTTTGAAGTAAGCCCTATTGAACTCAGTGGGACTAAGTGCCAACCAAACATACAGATGATTGGACAACATTTTACATTGAAAGTAACAGAAAGGAACTTAAACGTGAGTATTGAAAGTGAGCTTTCTATTGAAATCAGTGGGACTTCTGTTCGTGGCTAGAATATTGGGTTCCGATGTAGCAAACTCACATTGAGATTCCAGTTCAGGAATGTTCAGTGGGTGGTCTTGGAGAACTACTGTTTCTCAGTCTACCAATTACACAAGGTTGCTGTGGGTCTAAAATTAGAATCTAAAATGAGAGTCGTTGTGATATACTGATTAAGGTATTGGATTTAGACCAGGGTCACCTGTATTCTGATCCCTTCTCAGTCACACAAAACTACTGGGTGACCTTGGGCCAATTACTGTTTCTCAGTCTAAGCTACATTACAGGGTTGTTGTAAGGAAAAAGAGGGGAATCGTGCTTGTAGGAAGTGCAGAATAAAAACTATATAGTCAGATAAGATAGTTCTTAGCTCCTTAGAGAATGGTGAGATATACAGTATGTAGAAAGAAAATAAATAAGTCTGACATAAGAGTCTCCACTGAAAACAAGGCTTGCTTTATTCTGCTTTCTAGACTCTGGCCTCTCTGGTGGGACTTGTCAAAAAGGTTTAAGTGTGATTATGCTGCTCGGCAATTTGGACAGTTGTCTAAGTTGGAACTGAACTAAGGCTTATTTCCCTTAGGCACTGAACAACAGCTGTTGGGTAATAAAGATTGTCAATCAATACTAACTTCATCCAAACTAACTAGGATGAAAAAAGTTATTATACCATATCTTGAGACTTTATGTCCTTACTTTTGGGGTCTGAATGTATATTACTAGTTTAATAAGTGTTTTACAGAAGTTATATCTAAGTCACTCCTGAACATCTGTTGGGAGGGGAAACGAAGGGTATAAACATTTCAAATAAATAAATGTACAATAAAGCCACCTACAGCCCACTAAGCCTAAGGCTCCATTTTGCAAAGGATGTGATGTGACTTACCCTTGTTGGGAAAGTCTTAACCTGCATGCTCTGTATATTGTGGATAGTAAGCCACTTTTTCTTGCCAAAAGTGGATGAGGTTAGCAGTCAACAACGTATACCATGGTGCAAAAGCTGTAGTGAGCATGCTACACAGCCTTGTTGTCCTAATGGCACGAACAAAAAGTCATGGCACAAGAATCAAACATTCTTATAGGCCAATCCTATTGGCTATCATTCAAGGCAAAAGTTGATAGGATTGGATGCAAAGACTCTTGTTTGCACCAATGGAATGCTTTGAGACTGTCATCATGTTACACCAAGAGAGTGGAACACCCAGGGCATTAGATTGGTGTAATCATTCAGGATGGTGCCGCTGGCTGCACCATTCAAAGTCTTGCACAAGTCAATTGTGAGCTGAGAGGAATCCTGGTCAGGAAAGTAAGGAGGAGGGGTAGCCCTAATCACTGTCTTGTCCAGGACTTTCCCTGGAACCAGCACAAGGTTTTGACCACAAAACATGAGAAGCATGAGTACTTGAAGCCTTTTGCTTAATCATCTCTGACAGAGTGTCAGCAAACACATACAGTTTCTTCAGCAGGTCTTCAGTTAAACTTGTCTTTAGTTTCTCTCACTGTTGATTGTTTTGCTCTGGGGTGTTGTTTTTTTGCTTCTTTTAGTATTGTTGTCTTTAGGATTGTTATAAAACTGATTTCATAGAAGCCACTTTGGGCATACTTGTCTGGAAAGATTGGGGGGGGGAACCTAAAGTTAATCATAAGTGACACTGCTTAGCTGCAGTCTGATCATGCAGTGTATTCACACAATCATCATGCACTGCAAGAAAACCCAGCCCACTGACACCCACATATCCACAGGCCTCCTTTGTATATGGGGGAGGGGCATTGATTCCTATGTGCCCTTTTATAACGTAGGTATATAAAAGCAGCTTTACATCAGAGCAGGGCTGGCCCATGCATGAGGCTGACTGTATCAGTCACCTCAGGCAGCAAACTGGGGGGTACCCCCTCTATTCCTTCATTCATATTGCTCCTCCCACTCTCTGGATTGGAAAAGGAAGGTTGGAATGGGAGAGGATGCATGGAGGGAAGGAGAGTGCTAGACTACTTAGACCAGGGGTTCTCAACCTGTGGTACGGGTACCCCTAGGGGTACGCGGACCTCTTGCTGGGGGTACGCCAAGCCCTGCCCCTTATCTGCCCCTTCAGCAGCTAATTAAGTGTTAATTAACATGGATTTTAAATTTTAATTATTTTCGGAGCCCTTCTGTCTCTCTGATTTCGGTTTTGGGCTTATTTTTGTACTTTGGAAAATGTACTTTGGTGGGGTGGGGGAGGGAGGAGCTGATTTTGGGAAGTGTGACTTGGAGAAAAAAAGAGATCCTTGCATCTCTCTCTCTCTCTCCCTCTCTCTCTCTCTCTCTCTCTCTCTCACACACACACACACACACACACGCACACAGAGTTAAATAAGACATTTTTCACATTTAAAATTGTTTTAGTACTTTTTATTTAACGATTAATTACCTAATTAATTAATTGATTAATCCAATTAATTAGCAGTTAATTAGCAAGGGGTACTTCAGAAAATTGGACCGTGATGGGGGTACCTGGGCCTCCAAAGGTTGAGAACCCCTGACTTAGACTATCATGCTCCAGCCCACCACTCTCCTTCTCTCCAGACACCCTCTTCTGCTCTAAGCCCCTCTTCCAATCCAGAAAGCATCACCAGATAAAGGGGACAGCATTTGGTGTGCTGCCTCAGACACCAGGACTGAATGAAGACTGGTGTGAACAGTTTCTGGAGCAAAACAGATAATTATAAATGATTATTTTAAAAAAACCATTCATATACTGTTTTTCAACAAAAAGTTCACAAAGCAGTTGACATAGCAAAATATGGGGGGGGGGGGGGGAAATGGTTGCCTGCCCTGGAGAGCTCACAGACTAAGAAAAGACAGAAAAAAGACACCAGCAAATAGCCATTGGAAGAAATGCTATGCGGGGTTGAATAGGGACAGTTGCTCTCCTCCTGCTAAACATAAGAGAACCACCATTTAAAGGATGCTTCTGTGCTCAGTTAGCAAATATGGGTAGGTAGGACGCTATGAACATGGGATGACTTACACCTATATGTTTCCAGGACCATGTGCAATGACTTGCAGCCACTATGCAATAGATTCTTGGAAGAATCCAGCCTGTGGTGGATATCTCATACTTGAAGGGAATCCCTCCCCACCCAGAATGGCTTTTTCCTACTCACTAAGTACATTCTACATCTCCTTGAGGGGTGCCATGAAAAAACGATGCCCAAACTCTTGCCAAGATTAGGCGAGACCCTGTCTCCTGTCTTGCCAAGAATCTTTCAGAACAGCAAGATGCTGAGGAAGGCTTCCTCCCTAGATAGCTGAATCCAGCTCATGGCTTAAATATGTTGCTATATTGATTCTGCTCTCAAAGGCTTCTTAAGTTATGCCACATAAGTCGCCTAAGAAGCTTCACTAGCATTCTCCTTCCAAGAGAGTTTTATACAGTATTATGTTTCTCACTAGTCAGGTTCACAAAACCCTGGAAAAGAAATGCAGCCCAGGCCTAGAGACTTCCAGCCCCGTGCTCGATACAGCGGAGCCTGTCCTGGGCTGCTGCATCCCAGCATGGGGCTTTGGATAGGGTTGGGCTGTTAATCACACACCTCTTGCACTGAAGTGTTTACATACAAAGATATCAATAATCCAGCAGGACCCTGTATTGTTACGAAAAATGACTGTATTTCTGTTATGTGACAGCAATCCTAAGTGGTTCCCAAACTGGGAGGCATGGCTCCCAGGGGAGCCGCGTAAACCAGCCGGGGAGCCACAGAGTGCCATGGAATCCTCTTGGAAAACAGTGCAATGCCAGGCAACAACATAATGTAATGGGAAGCCATGGCCAATGGTCGCCAATGGTCAAGGGAGCCGCAGGTCAAAAAAGTTTGGGAAACACTAGATTAAAACAATGAAACTGTGGTATGGGTTGAAAACGTAGCTATTCTACTGAAGACCGTAGAGCTACTCCAGAAGTAAGGAGATGAGGATTTGAACAATTAAGGTTTGCTTAATTTATAAATGCTTAGTTTAGAAATGAAAACGATAATATTATATGAACAGAGGTTTGCTGCAAGTATGCAAGACCTGTTGTTTTTTACCTTCCCAGGTCTAATTTTGGTCCTTTCTATTGATACTTGAGTGTGTTAAACTGGCATCGAGAGCCATCCCAAGTGCTACATTTTAGCGGTTGGATTGGTACCCACAATAAAACATTGAAAACTCTTGACTTAGAATGGTTGAAAGAGCTGGCCTATGAAGGGTACTCCTTCTTCATTGGCTTTTTTACATACAGTGCTTGTGCATTTGACGACTTTGTCTTCTGCTCTGTTGCCTGCTGGCAGATTTATCATAGCAGTTGTATAAAAAGAAATGCTTGTTACAATGCTTTTTAAAATAATTAATTGCTAGTTTATAAATGAAAAAGATAATACATTTGTCAGTATGAACAGAGTTCTATCAAACCTGTTGCGCTTTTAGAATGATGACTGTATTCCAGTAGTATTCCCTTGAACACTAATGTAAATATGGGGTAAAGCCATCTGCTGTGCTGGCTTGAATGGGGATTAAAATCTTTATTTATTGACAAAACGTTGTCAAGAATTGTCATGTTTGCACTGAGGCAGTTTTTGCAACAGCACAGCCCAACTGGTGTTGTTTGGTGTGTACCTTCTCAACATAGCCATGTTTCGACAGTAGTTGTAACACTTGTTAGAATGTTCCTGGTGGTCTTACTCTTCATGACCACTAGCTAGCAGCAGTGATAGTAAATGATATGGCACATGAGAGATGGTTTGTATCACCATCAAGAGCAAACACGTGCTTTTGGCGGTAATATTGGTGGTTTCAGAATACTGTCTGGACTGAGAAGTTGCAATGCTGCATCCAGTACTTATATATGGGCAGCACTGCAGCACAGCAGAGATCAGCCCAATAACTTCCTCTGCCTTGGAACTATTGTGGTGCTGATGCAGGGAATCAGGCACTTGAGCCCCTTGGTGCCTCACAATTTCATTGTTTTGGAGGATGCAATCCAGCCGTATCCCTACCCTAAAAGAACCTTATCTCTTGCACCCAGATACGTGGATAGGATGGATAAATATCCTCCAAGCCATACTGCTGTAGTGGTTGATCCTTGATTTATCTGTAATTCTGCCCACCAACACTTCTCCTGTGCTAAGATATGTTGTAGGGAAACTTCAAACCATCTTGTTGGATCTGCTCACATTTCATTGCATTACCAAAGCAAGCTGCTACAATTCTAAGGAGGCAATGAGATGTGCATACATACATACATACATACATACATACATACATACATACATACATACATACATACATACATACCGTATTGGTCTGAGTATAAGACTCACTTTTTTCTCCTAATTTAAGTTTTTAAACTAGGGGTGCGTCTTATAATCAGGCTGTTGCAATTTAATGCCAGTGATTTAATTAAAAAAATTTAATAGCACCAAACTTTAAGGGTGCGTCTTATAATCAGGTGCGTCTTATACTTGGGACAATACGGTACATACATACATACATACATACATACATACATACATACATACATACATACATACATGTGGCACCATCAATACACACGCACCAGCATTGTGAGCCCAGAGAGAACTCTCTGAAAACAGATGAGCTGAATGTGAGCTGAGAGAATGTGTAAATTCCAAGAAGATGATCCTGAGTTGAGATGTGGAGGTTTTGTTTCATATAGGACCCCATATTCTGGAAGAAATATTGTAATCATTGTTTATTGCAATCAAACAAGAATATTCCTAGAAGCAACAGGAAAGTGACTTCTGGTTTACTTCTGGGTTTGTGGAAATCACTTCCAGTTGCTTTCTGAGGCCTCCAGAGGCCCACCAGAGGCTCACGCTGGGGGGACGAGGTGGGGCATGGGATCCTCCACTGGAAAACAGGTGGGGCACGGTGGGGGAGTGTTTGAGAACTGCTATTCTAAGGGTTAACTGTTTGTGTACTACAGTTTTCCAATTACTCATTAGTAGAGGTGGGAGAAAATGGTTTTATTTTTTCACGGATTTCAGTGTTTTACCAAAATGAAATAGCAGAAAGCAGTGTTATGTGTTTTTATACCAATTTTCCCCAATTTTTATCAATTTTCACTGCTCTAAAAGTGTACAGTACTAGGTAGGGTACACCAGTTTCAGCAAATGAAGAACTATGCAAAATTACATGGTCTTATTTTATTTCATTTTATTATTTTTTCACAATTTTTTTTTAGCAGAAAGCGGTGTTATGTGTTTTTATTTTGTTATCATCCTTTTCTCCTGCCCCTACTCATCAGGCAGGCATGAGGAGTGGTCTATTGCTGCCTGTTGGGATGGAAGCTACTGAAGCCTTCCAGCCAACAATGACAGGCTTTCTCTAATTTGGTCCGGCCCATCCGTGAGGCCAATTGAAGCAGTCACCTCAGGCAGTATAGTTTGGTGGGGGCTGGGGGGGTGCTCATCTCTATCTGCTTACTTGCCGCTGCTGCTCCTGCTCCTTCTACTCCCTGGATTGGAAAAAGAAGACAGAAACAGAAAAGAAGAGGAAATGTGGAAGAGGGAAGAGTGCTGAGCTAGAACATTGGAGAGTGAGAGGAGCAGAAGCTGGCATCAGGTAAGGGGGGCAGCATTTGGCATGCTGCCCCAGGCACCAGGAGATCTTAGGTCAGCCCTGCCTACATAGACAGTTTGTGACTAACATGCAGGAAGGATGTGCTTTTCTTCTAGAAATCATGCTTCCTTGCACAGGAAGTGTTGGGTACAGTCATGGGATGTGATCCTAAGCATGCTTATTTGATGAGAGTATGTTAAATGATGGAAAGCAATGGGACTCACCTAGTGGTCCGCCACCCGCCATAGTCACAAATGTGCTGTAAAGTACGTTTGTGGACTACTTTCGAGCAGGGAAGACCAGCGCAAGGCCGGCCTTCCCTGCTCCGCTGCTGGAGCCCTTGGCCCGCCGCCGGACCCAGGTAAGTGTAGATCCAGCGGTCGGGTGGGTCGGTCGGCGGACGGGGGGGAGGGACGGCAGAGCCGTGAGGGCAGAGGCGTGGAAAGAGTGGTGCGAGCAGAGCAGCGAAGCAGAGCAGCCTATTTGCATCAGATGGCGGATTGGGGTCTGAGCAGAGGAGTGGCAAACAGGCGCCTGCCACCTTACCCCCACTCTGCTGCCACTGATGGAGCCGACCTCCTCACCTACCCCTTCCTCTGCGTGGCTCTTTAATCAAAGCAGGAAATGCAGGGAGCACGCCCTGCATTGCCTGCTTTGTGTAAAGAGCCCTTGTAGAGGAGAGAGTTAGGATCTCTGCATTCCGATTCTTGGCGCTCCCTCACATTCCTCCACTGAATGGATGGTTTAAAAGAGCCAGTGCGGGAAGGTGCAAGACCACTCTTTGCATGATGGGCTGTTTATACAAAGGAGGAAATATAGAGTGCTCTGGGAGCGATCCTGGCATGTTCCATATTTCCTGCTTTGATTCAAGAGACAGCACGGAATCAGGAGCCAGGTTGGGGGCAGCGGCGGAGCTATGTGCTGCCTCAGCTTCAGCCGGCTCTGCATGCAGGCCTAATTTTAAGATAATTTGTGATGGCTATTTTATGCCTCATTGCGAATGGAGATATAAATGCTCCTAAGAAATGACCATATATTATACAAAATATGTGGAGAAGACTGCCGACTGGCTGCCATCCTTGGGTGATGCCACTGCAGCCCATGGTATCTTTCTGTGCTGGGTTTGCCCTGGCTGCAGGTGGCAATGCAGTGAGTAATGTTAATTGTGAAGAAGATGGAGCAGAGATTTCTCTGCCTTTTGAGAAGTGTATTCGTCATCCTGCATAAAGACAGACCAAGCTTGCCAGTGATGATACATCCCCTTTAATGAAAACTACTAACAAAGAACAAGTGTTTTATCATTAGAAGGCACCATGTTGCACCAAATGGTGTGTTGACTCCAATTAGTTTATTGCAGAAGCCGCTGCTTATTTCCCATCTATGATGATTTAAATGACACTTTGCTAATTCATCAGTTGATGGAGGGTTTTAAGGAAGGTAATCTAAGTAGGGAGACATTTGGAAAGAAAAGGAAACCTGGCTGTTCTTCAGATGAAGTTTACGAAGCTGGGCCTTCAGATGGGATTTGGAAGAGATGGAGGTTTCATTTTGAAGGAGGTGGCCTGCTTTACATTAGTGTGTGTGTGTGTGTGTGTGTGTGTGTGTGTGTGTGTGTGTGTGTGTGTGTGTGTGTGTGTGTGTGTGTGAAACCATATCAGAAGGCAAGTATGATAAAAAAGACTGTGCACTCACCAGAGAGAGGGGGCAGAGAGTGAAAATGAGAACAGGAATACTAAGATAAATTATATTTTTAGTCTAGCTCCTGGAACCAAAATCTGAACTACGATGTATGTATGTATGTATTACATGTGGCACTGTTAAAGAAAGAAAGAAAGAAAGAAAGAAAGAAAGAAAGAAAGAAAGAAAGATGTAAGCAGCATTTTTGTTGTGGATTTTGATTATCAGGAGGTTAAGGCCTCAATTTGGCCACCTAATGCGAAGAGAGGACTCTCTGGAGAAGACTCTGATGCTGGGAAAGATTGAAGGCAAAAGGAGAAGGGGAAGGCAAAGGATGAGATGGTTAGACAGCATCACCGATGCAACGAACATGAAAATGAGCGAACTCAGGAAGATTGTGGAGGACAGGAAGGCCTGGCGGGATGTGGTTCATGGGATCACGAAGGGTCGGACACGACTTAACAACTGAACAACAACAACAAGGCCTCAATTCCAACAGCTCCCACTGAGCCAGAGGCAGTTTGCCTCAGCGAATTCTAGAATGTTATCATTGGAAGGCACCTTGTTGGTCACCTAGTCCAGCCCCCTGCCCAGCACTGGCAATCTCCGTGCCTCCTCGTACCTCCCCCACCTGCCTCTCACTGAGTCTGCCACCTCCTCTTCCCTCTTGTGCCCCAGCAGGCAAAATCTGGGGAGCAAGTGGGAAGAGAATATGTATGGACAGTAGAATGAGATTACTGAGGGCTTGGCAATTGACTCCGGCTGAGATGAAGCAAGCAGCAGAGGTGATTGGCAGGTGTGTGTGTTTGTGTGTGTGGGGGGGCTTCTTCCAGCCCTCAGCCTGAGGTAGCCACTTCATACTATCTTATGTGTTAACTGGCCCTTATTCTAGGCATGCTTGGGAAGAAGTGGCACCTACTTTCAAACAGACATGCAGGGGATCAGGCTGTAAAAGTGTAAAAAGATATGTAATATTAAATACAGTTACCATTCACATCTTTGGAGGACCCCTAGTATAAATATGACATTCTTATTAGGGTGCAGCTATTATAACACTGAAATAAGCTAAGAAATTTTCAAGTGAGGATCTGTGCTCACGATCAGACCTTGCCGCAGGTGCTGCTCACAGCTAGCCTCAAAGACTCCTGGTGGAGCCAGGGCCCATGTTGTTGCTACACAGCCTCTGAGAGTGGAGTGTCAAATCAATGGAATCAGCCAAAGTCAATTGTTGCTGTAGAATGATGTGTGTAAAAGGGAGCAAACTCCAAAATGCATGAGGATGGAAGGGTTCTGATTTACTTTCTCAGTATTTTATTCTTTACATTTGCTTCCTGTAAATTCCCAAGTACTGTACATTTGCACAGAAGCTAATGCAATGTCTTATCTTGCTGGCAAGGACAGTTTCTTAATCACCACAACAGTCTATCTTTAATTATATCAGAAAGATACACTGGATCCAGATTGTTAACACAGGCTACTTTGAAAGTCTGCACTCTGTATGAACCATGGAATGGTGAGCGAATTCTGGCTTCTCCTGGGCTGATCTATCTGGGCATAAGGCCCTTTTTGTAAGAAAGCATGTAACTGAACAATCAGGGCAAGCCTCTTGCATAAAACAAAACTCCAAACTTGCTACCTTTTAGACAAAGCTTTGCTTAAATTAATAACTGTATTATAGAGGGGGGGGAAGGCACAAAGAACATATCATAAAACTTCGTAAAACAAAGAATTGCATTAGGTCTTGTATGTCTTAACTGCATTGCTTGGATATCGTTAACCAATGGGACTTAGAATTTACAGGATCTTCTGCAGTCCTTTGTCCAAGGCAAAGAATCCAAAATAGCACTGACTGCATTGTTTCTAGATTAGACATACTGTGACCCGGAATAGCTCTAGCTCAGTCATGTGTCTCTGTATCCAGTGGAATCCAGCTAAAAGGATAATTTTTTTAAAAAAACAACAACAATCCACCTCTTACTAAAACTGAAATTGTTTTCATGGTAAGCTGACCTTGAAACCTGGGCCAACTAGAGCTGGACAAGTCATCATGAATTACATAATCCACTGGAGCTTGGGTAACCATACCTTTGCCAGGTAACAACATTTAAATTGAGAATCCAGGGTTAGGGTAGGGACAGGACAGGCAGGCTGGGTAGAGTTTTCAGCTAACTTCGTTGGGAACACAGCTAGTCAGGAAAAAGCTGTGACAAGCCGTTTGCTGTCTGTGGCAGGCAGGATTAAACAAAGGAAATGCAACATGTGTGCGTATCTAACAGAACTGACTGCTTTCAAACCTTGCTGGTTCTCAAATGGAATTTGGGTATTGGCTAGGATAATCACAGAGGTGGAGACTCGGATATGATGTTGTTCACATACAACAGTAAGAAGTGTAATAATACACATTGGCAAGTAAACTGCCATGGAGGTTGTGGGTCCACCTGCATCATGTGAATCTCAAAACAGAGATGTCTGCAGAGGAGAAAGATCAAGACCTCACTAATGACTTCACTACTGATACTCATGGCTTCCCTGGGATCATGGAGAGTCAATACCACCTGAGGGGCAGCTCACACCTGCTGCCCACCCCAGAAGGATCGTCACCTGAGGAAGCTGTGAGGTTGCCTCCAGCCAGAGGACTCGATGCCTCCAGAATGATGAATATATGTGAATTCCAGTATGTGTACTTAGACCTTGTTTGAATTGGGTGTGAGGTTATGTTTACTACTACATCACTCAGTTGTAATACTCTGACAGAACATCTTTGCAATGCCTCTCCAGAAAAGGCAACCATGATCCTCTGGTTAGACTCCTCTCCTCAAGTCCTCAGGAGCTTTGGGATCTGGAGGACCAACTGTTATGACAGTAGTATGACGCAAAGGTATCTGCTGCAAGGAAGAGATGTTTGATACCATCTTATGAAGAACCTGGACACAACAACCTGTTCACCTTTTGGCACTATACACCTTTTTTACACACATTATAATGTACTCACAGAAAAAATGAACGCTCATGTCATGATGATCCATAGCCTGCTCTTCTTCTGATCAAGGGGTGGCATTCTCTGTTCTTTAACCCCTCCCCTCATGTTATCCTCTCAACAATCTGTGGAATAGGGCAGGCTGAGAGATGGTGATTGACCAAACCACTATGCCATGCTGGCCCTCCAGTTTATCCACTGTCACTTCCTCCTGGCTGGGAACTTTTGTATATAGACCTTTCAAAGTACTCGGAATATGGAGTATTTTGGGACAGAGTCATGCAGAGTGGCGACAGCTCAGGCCAGCACTTTTCATGGACACCAAGCTGCAAGGCATTACTTGACAGGAATCCTCAGAACACTCTTTAAAAAAAAAAAAAAAAAGGCACTTGCTGGAAAGCTGTGTTTTCGTTCCCTCTCTTTCCACCCTCTCGTAACCTTTGTGGGCATCTTCAGAAATGGAACTTCAAACCCTATTCTGGAAACTGTCAAGCCCCCTAATTACTGTTTGGAAAGCGACTGATACTACAGTCTGCAACAATTACCAAAGTGACGTCTGCAGAATCAGTCTCTCGCGCTCTCCCTCCCCCCGCAACTCAACAGGAGCTCGCCCTCCTCGCCCTTTCCAAACTATCCCTCTGTGGATTTCCTTATGCACCTGAACCTTTCCCCAGCCCCCAGCCCCCTTGTTTGCTTCTGAATCTTCCGGTTAAGGAGGAAACGATTTTAATTGCTGCTTCTATAATAGGAGGGCAAGCGGAGGTGAATCATCTAAGGAGGGGGGAGGGGGGCGAGAGGCTTAGGAAGGTGGGCTGGAGAAAGAAGCCGGGAAAGACTCGAATTGATTGTGCCGCTGAAAGAGCTTTGACAGGGAAGGTGGCCTGAGCAGGATCTGAGGGCAGAGAAAGAGAGGAACGGCTCCCCCCCCCCATCTTTACACAGGGCGCTTCCCTCTTCCTCACGCACAACAGAGTCTCTCCCCCCCCCCCCAGCCCACTCCCTTGACGCGATTCTTCACCTCCCAGCTTTTCCTGCTCCGTTCAGGAAGTCCTGCCAAAGCTGTTTGCAACAATGAGAATTAAGAGGGGGGCGGTGGTGGTGGTGGAAGTGATGGTGGCAGGGACCCCCTTCAGCCACAATGGCCAGTGGCGGCGGGGATCGGAATCCAGGAGCCCTGAGCTGTCATCACCCACCTCGTCCCACGTGAAGCAAATGGGGAAGGGGGATTGCCGGCAACGCTGGGGCGGGGGCGAGGGGGGGAGAGAAAGAGCGATCCCAGCGCAGGTCTGAACAATAGAGAGAAAGCGAGAGAAGAGGAGGGGGGCGGGCACAGCGTGAGCGGCTGCCGCGGCTTGCCGTTGGGGTGTGTGTATGTGTGTGTGTGTGTGTGTGTGTGTGTGTGTGTGTGTGTGTGTGTGTGTGTGTGTGTGTGTGTGTGTGTGTGTGTGTGTACACGCGCGCCTTTGGGGGAAGAGGAGGAGGGGATCCCTACTCCACAGGGCTGGCGGCAGCAGCAGATCCCGGCAGACAGCCTGGCAAGGATGGGAAGCGCCCAGGCTGGCTGCTGCTGAAGGCTTCTCCATCCCTCCCACTCGCCCTCCCTCCCTCCCTTCTCTCCTCCACACGCCCGCCGCCCTCCCTCCTTCCCTCCCTCGCGGTGGCGTGTATCTGCGTGTGTGTGTCTCCTTCTCTCTCGCCCCTCTCCTCTCTTCCTCCACCTCCTCCCCAACTCACTGGATATTACCCAGCCGCCGGGATCGCCGCCGCTGAGCCTCCCTCTCCCCAAGCCCAGCCATGAACCCCGCCGAAGGGGCAGCGGAGGAAGGGGCAGTGCCCGATTCCGAGGTGGATGCCTTTTTCCGAACAGGTAAAAAGGCGAGGGCCGGCGGCAAGGGAGGGGAACGGGGGGCGGGGAGGGAGCCAGACTCGGCTGCCAGTGGCAGCGCCCTGGCGAGACCTGGAGGCGAGGTTTGCTTTTGGGGATGTGCGGTGTATGGAGCTGGCTGGTGGTGGCTTCGCGTCGCGCGTGTGTGACACGGGCTCCCCTTTGTGCTGGGAAGGCGGAGGGGCAGTGGTGGGGGTCCCTAAAGGTAGGGATCCCCGACCGATGATTTCCCCCCCACCCCCTTCTCGGATTGTCTGCCTGCCTCGTCTCCCACCCGGCATTGTTTTCCCTGGTTACTACTGTGGCAAAAATACTTCGGTCTTCTTTTCGCCCTCCTCTGATACGACAGACAGGCGGACACTGTCCAAGGAGGAGCCCGCGTCTCCGTGCCAAACAATGCTTTTGGCGTATTGGGCTTTGGTTTGTTTCCACGGATCTGGAATGGGAGGGGGGGGGGCAAACTGTTGGCTGTCAATCTGATGTATAAGGCAGAGCAGACGGGTGCTTCGCTCTGTCTCTTCTTCTCCTGCTGCCGCTACTACTGGCTTCCTTTTCCGTAACACGGGGGCTTGATGGCTAGCAAGGCATCAGCGTAAAACCCCGATGCTGCTTTTCTTTTTCCGCGCAGGGATGGGGCGATCTGCGACCACTTTCGAGAAACCAAGAGCAGGCTTGGTTGTGGCTACCCATCCATTGCCTCCCAGTCCCAGGGAGACCCCGCTGTAGTTCGAGCACTTAAAAACATGACCGCAGCGTCCCTGCTGAACTCCCCACTCGTGTCCTAGGAGGAGGCGTCAAAGAAGCAGGTCCCATAAATCGAGAACGGTCTGCTAAAGGAGGGCTTTTTGTGCGTGGTGGACTACTAGGAGGAAAGAGAGGCACTGGCTGCCTAAACACGCCTTTTCAGTCGATGTATAGGTTGGGTCTGGTGATGGAGCCAGAGGCTTAGATATTAGCCATCTTTGAGCTGCTGTCTGCAAGATGTACCTTGCTGGATCTGTAAGGAGAATGAGAATGGGTGGGGAGGGGAGTACACCACCACCATCATTAATATTGTGGAGTGGAGTTCCCTTTTGATTCCCCTCCTCTCCTCAGCTTGCAGCAGACAGGTAGTACCAATGTGGTGCCTTCAGCCACCAGAATATACAGTATTTTGAAAATACACCACAATCCCTCTTTCTCTTGCAAATCTTTCCTTCTAGGTACTCTTTTGATTCTTGATGAAATCTTTGAACCCCTCTCCCCACCTCCTGGTGGTACCGCTTATTTGTACTTGTGCACTTTGTTAGTCACCCAGAGCAGAGTGTCAGTGGTGTGTGTGTGTGTGTGTGTGTGTGTGTGTGTGTGTGTGTGTGTGTGTGTGTGTGTGTGTGAGAGAGAGAGAGAGAGGGGGGGGGGGACCCTGTAAGGCATGCCTTTTCTACGATGAACTTTCCAAGCAAGTCTTCCAGAAGGTCGTCACAGAGGACATGTCAAGGCGATAATTCAGTGTCAAGGGAATTGGTGTTTGCTCTCTGTTCTCAGAGGAGGGTGCTCACATGCAGGAAAAGTTTGAATACAAGCAGCTGTGCATACATAAGATCACCAAGCATCACCCTAACACTTGGGGGTGCTAATTGTGAAAGATGCATGGACACAGGAGACAGCCATATGCTTGCTCTTAAATGATCTTCGCTCTGAAGACAGTCCACACCAATTCCCCCTTCCTCCAATTGCATTAGCAGAACATCCAGGGGTTGGGGAAGCATTATAGGCAACTTGGGGGAGTCTTAATTAAGGATCATCAAGGAATAAATGCTCTCTTTAGATGGAGGCTTAACCCTTCCAGACTGGGGCTAGCTTTGCTCCAGCCACGCCAATGGCTGCTTTGCGTTTCCAGCGGCCTTTCCCTCCTGCTTCAGCCTGATCATCAGTCATGCGGAGTCTTTCGGACTCCTCCAACTACAGCAGAACTACAGCAGAACAATCGCATCATCGCCCAAACTCTTCAAGAAGTTTATTCCTGCAGCTTCATGACAAGCCCCCTGGCTGCCCTCTACAGAAGGCTGCACCCCATTTATGTGAATATGCTTTGATCTCAGAGGATAAGTATAATAAGGTCTGACTGTGTGTGTATCTCATGAGCCACACGGTGCTGCTGATGGATATTTGCCTGTTGATCCCTTAATGAGGCTACGAGCAAAGCAATTATAGATATCTCATGGCCCTATAGTGCAAGCGCCCTTGGATGGTGACTGGTTTAGAAAGAAGATACCTTTTAAACTAAATTTTCCAGCCTCCACACTACAGCTTTAGTTCTTATATGGTCCATGAATTATTGCCTTTTCACTGAAAGCGTATTTTTGGACTAGACTAGAGCATTTCGGGGGGGGGGGTTGGGTTCTGAGTTTCAGTGACTGCCCCAGGACACCTCTTCTGCAAGGCATGTTGCTAAAAATAATCCTTTGATCAGACGTTTCCTTTTCTGACTGCTTCGCCAGAAATCTTATACCAAAATAATCTTGATTATAATCCTGTTTAGGTGTCCTGTGGATTTCCTGAAAGGTTTCTTGGCATTCAGATATATTCAAAGTAGTAACTTGTTTCAAAGGCTTCCATTGCACTCTTGTCTGTGCATTTTCTTAGGTGTCGAACACGGGTTCAGTTTCACACAAGAGTCTGTTATTAATTCATAGGCATGAAAAGCATCATTTGTTTGTCGTTCTAACAGGCAGGCTTTTAAATTCATACAAATAATGCTAATCAACAGAGAGAGAGAGAGAGAGAGAGAGAGAGAGAGAGAGAGAGAGAGAGAGAGAGAGAGAGAGAGAGACTGACTTTTGGCTGTGGGCCCAAGCTTGGCAAAAACCTGATAACTCTTATTGGGAAAATCTATTTATCTAGGGAGGCTTCTTGTTCTACTTGTCTTGTTGCTTTGTGTATGCTTGTGTTGAGAGTGATTAGAGTTGTTGTTGTCCGTGTTAGTGGATGCCAGAAAAGGGTGCATGTTTGAGGGCAGGGGCAGAAGAGCAGTCACCAAAGTATTCAAGGAAGAAAGTTGAGTACAGAGATCATTCATAGGCAACCAATGCTCTCATCTACTCCAGAAATAATATCTCAATGAAATTTTCCACTAGTATCAATAGAGATGTCTGCATCTAATGAATCTAAAGTACCATAGTTAGCTTTGTAGTTTTCCCCGGAGGGCTGTTTGTCATAGATCAGGGATGGCCAACTTCTATATTCTTGGGGGCCACCCTATTTTATGGATAGGGAACTAGGGGCTATTGCCATGCAGGATCTGAAATCAAGTTGATCCTGTCTAGTAGCAGAGGCTTCCCAGTTTTGGGGAGGCATGTGCTGCTGTTACATTACATACAGATATGTACATTGGTATATATTATATCAACGTGGCAGGCAGAAAGAGACATGTAACTTCACAGTGTGAAATATGTTTAAAGTTCTTATAGCATTGTTCTTTTTCCTTATGATGGGTCCCATGGTGGGCAAACATAATTGATGAAATTTTGGTACCTTGATTAAAATTTGGTAGGGCTACCTAAGGCTAGATAAAATTGCTTTTGTAGGCCAAATCTGGCCCAGGTTTTTCACCTACCCCGAACTGATGTAAACTGTGGCGTCTTAGGTTAAGTAAGCCATCAACCCGGTCACTTTGGCAGGAACCGTGCGGGCGTGGGCAGGTAAGATCTATGTTTGATGTCCACTCTGAGGCAGCAAAGTCACAGGGGAAGCCAGAACTGCTCAGACAGGTACTGGCCCGGCCCGGTGAGGCTGGCTCGCAACCCCTGTTGACTGGATAGGAGTGGGTCAGCTTGGGAAACCTGCTGGTCCACCGTCCAGCGGACGTCTTGGTCCCGTCTTGGTCCCGTCTTGGTCCCTTTATGGGGGGGCGGCAATGATAGGCATGCAGGGGGGAGTCCCCATGCGAAGCCTGGAGCCAGGTGGCACACCCATCGATCATCCAGATCACCTGGGGGAGGTAGACAGCTAGTGCTGTTTCCCCAAATTAGTGCCCGCATGGTGTTTGGGGGAGGTGTAGTGCCCTGCTGTCTTTTTAAAAACTAAAGTGGCCCAGTTAAATTCCAGCTTCTGTCTCGCGTGTTCATTTGCTGGGTGTGGAGGTAATGGCATGGGCAAATAAGCCAATGGCCAGACTTAAGAGTAGGCAGACCATGTTTTAAAGGACCAGAGAGAGAGAGAGAGAGAGAGAGAGAGAGAGAGAGAGAGAGAGAGAGAGAACATGATTGAAGATAGCTTGGGGTCAGACTCCAGCAGAGGCAAACAGTGCTAGGGACAGAGGCAGATGATGTGGCCTAAGATCTGGTTCTAGCACAAACAATCAGGGATCTAAGTGTCAGGGGCAGATAACATGGTCTAAAACGGGCTGATGGTCAGGTTTCAGAGCAGGCAGATGATATCCCAAAGGGCTAGTGACACATAACATGATCAAAGGTAGCTGGTGGTCATGTTCCAACACAGGCAAACAGGGATTCAATGGTCAGAGACTGATAGCATAGTCTGAGGTGGACTGGTAGTCAGATTCCAAAGCAATCAGGCAAGGTGAGTCTGTTTAGCTAGCACCTTCTTACATAAACAAGATGAAGCTCAATTGATCTGGTATTCACAAACTTTCTTGGTGCACTTTTGGAGAAACTTATCTGGTGGTTTCCAAGTCTTCTCTCCAAATTTGTAAACTGGCGCATATGCTGATGGTGTCCTAAGCATACATATTATTATATTCTCCCCCCACCTGAAAATTCACTTCCCTCCCCCAATACATCTGTGAAGAAGAGAAGATTTTGGATCTGCATGGGGACAACAAGCACACAGTATGTTTGCAAGAAACAAACAGAAAAAAATTAACCAAAATGAAGAAGATTCCAAACAAAAGTCTGCTTGGTCAGGAGGTTTGGTCATGCATGAGGAGACATACAGCGCAATCCTATCCCAATTACACCACCGGTGTAACCAGTGAGGGAGGGCAGGATGGGAGGCTTTGGAGGGGAGGGGAGATTTAAATCCCCTTTGAATCCCCCTTTGGAGGAGATTTGAATCCCCTTCCCATTCTGTGGCCTCCCGTTCTTGCTGCACGGCTGGTTACACTGGTGGTGTAAGTTGGATAGGATTGCGCTGTTAGTGGGTAACATTAAAGCACTGCTGTGCATGCACCGATGAAATAATGGGCCTTGGGTTCCTGGACTACTGAATATGCATGTGCAGAGTTTTATATAACATTCAGGAGTCAGAGGAAAATGGACCTCAATTTATAATACAGTAGAGTATTACGAGGTAGACACATTTTTACACTGAACCAGCAGCATACAAATTATGAATTTTGGTGACTTTATTATTATTATTATTATTATTGGCTAAAAGACTGAGCTTTGGCATTCAACACTGGTTCTGGTTCTAATGCCTCGTGTGTCCTGGCTCACATCTACTGCTGCATACGTTTATGCTGCTTATCAGGTGGTGTTTCTTTTTACTACTTTGACCTCAGCTTCTTCATACTATGAGACAGTACCCAGTCTTTTGGTGCGTGAGTCAGACCATTGGTCCATTTCGTTCAGTATTATTTACTCTGACTGGCAGTGGCTCTCCAGGGTTTCAGACCACGGTCTTTGCCGGCCTTACCTGGAGATGCCAGGGAATGAACCTGTGACTTTCTGCATGCAAAGCATGTTCTCCACCACTGAGCTAGCCTATAGCCCCTTTTTGTACAGTCCCTCCCTTCTGTTAATGTGTATGTATGTGTTGAATCTGGCTTAATTAACCTAACTTCTATAATAACCATGTCATCTTTATAAATTATATAAATATTTTTTAGCAGTCTAACAGCCCAATCCTGCGCACGTATGCGCGGCCAGCCTAAAGGAGCCAGCTGCTGCAACCTGTGCAGTTCCCAGGGTGCGGCAGCGCAGCCCAGGATCACCTCGGGAGAAGGGGAGGTTCATCCTCTTCCCCTGGTGTAATGGGCCTCCTCAGATGTACACCAGCTCTGGAGCTGGCATGTGTTCAGGGAGATCATGTAAGGCCGGCCCTTACATGTAACATCATGTAACATCCCTGCCCCCGATCATGTAACATCCCTGCCCCCTCCCAGCCTGGGCCAGCCAATGGCCCCCCCTCCCTTGCCACCTGTGTCCGCCCTCCCCCTGCTCCTGTGCCAACTGGCATGGGACTTACCTGTGGTGGCCGACATGGAGTCGCTGATATCCCTGCCCCCTCTCGGCACAGCTCACCCAACGGCAGCCCTCCCTCTCTGCTACTCTAAAGGAGTACTCTAAAGGAGACGCAAACGTGCTTTATGGCACGTTTGTGACTCCTTAGGCCGACGCCGAGCTGGCCTAAGTTTGGGTTGCCCGAGTCTCCAGGCCTGCTCTCCTCTGCCCAGCATCCCTCCCCCTGATGGCCTTAACCAGAAGCCAGTGAAAGATCTGCCAAAACAGCTGCTTGGAGCTGTAGTATGTTTCCATGGTTCAGCAGTAATGGGGGCAGCCATTGTCATGTTTCTTGCTTTGTAGTCTTCGCCTGCAGTGAGGATCAGTTTCTGAATATTATTTTTTTGCATGTTCTACAGTATCTGTTGACCTGCTTTCTATGCTCCATAGAAGTAACAAGAACGGAGCTGCCTACAACCAGATGAAAGCTTGCACAGAAGAAAACAGGGAGGGTCAAAGGGTGGGTAATATTGTGAATGGAGAATTCTGCAAGTGGCAAACAAGACGCAATTTGCAAAAACCATGAAGATTGTTGCATACTTCCACAGCCTGGTCTGAGGCTGTTATTCAGTGTACAACTGATAGACTTGACAGCTCCATAAATAATAATACACACATGCCATTCCTTTTAGGTGGGCTTAAGGTTATTTAAATGTTTTGGGAGTACCTAGGCTACTTGGATAAATAGGACTCTATGTAGTTCCCAGGTGCAAGACAGAATCCAAATCACTTTGTTGACAGTAGCAAAAGAAAGTAGTGTTTATATGGGCTTCTTATTAGCAATACTTTCCAATGCAATAAAAGATTTGTAGGAATATATTTTTTTCTGGGTGCATGTATTTCAAAACTTCTTATTGCACCTTGGTGAAAACAAAGAGCCCGATCCTATCCAACTTTCCAGTGCTGATGCAGCTGCAATGAAAACAAACATTCCCTTACCTTGAGGAGGCCTCAGTGACTCCCCCCCCCCCACTGCAGGATACAGCACACACCCTGTTGGCATGACTTCATCAGCGCTGGAAAGTTGGATAGGATTGGGCCCAAAACCATATTTTGTCTTGCTTAAATATATATAAGGGAGAAGTGACGGAACAAGACAATACAACTTCACAAATGCCAGGAAAGAGCCATTATAAGTCTTATCCGCAGAGTGGGGACTTCATTTCATACATTCCTTTCGCATCTTTTAAATTGAACATTGATTGTTCAGTGCAGAATCTTATCACTGATGCTTGTTGTGACTCAACAGAAAAGGAGTATTTCCTCATTTTTCGGACAATGAATTATTCTCTCTATTTTTTTCCCTTGCTACCATCCACCAGTGTGCTAGACTTTTGCTATTATTCATTTGTCAACAAGTGGCTGGCAGTTCTGTTACTAAATAAGTTGAAAATGAATGATTGGCAGTGGACAAGCTGTTTGATCAATAGAAGCTCTTGAAATTATGTCTGCAGAGGAGAGTTCCTTGAGGCTGAAGAGCTATCAGGCTCTTAATAGGAAGTAGACATTGATTCAACCCGCTTGTCTCTGGTGGTGGGCAGGGGCATTCGTGATGCCTTTACTCCTTTGCTTTCAGAGTTCATAACGGATCAAGTCAACCTTCACGATTTACCGTAATCAATGTGGTTGATATATGAAACGGATAGGAATATTTTGACAAAGAATCCCTATGTTGACTTGAACATTGTGGCGGTTTTATCCCACCATATTACAGTCACTGCATACTACAGTCACAGGAGCAGTCACTGCATATTGGTTGATATAAAATGCAATTTGAATACAGTACTTTTGTTTGATTTTGATCATTTAGCCATATTAGCAATTGCCTATCCCCCGCCATGTTGTATGCTACACCAGCCATTTTGGTAGAATATGTCTGAGGAGAGAAAGGGGATGGAGCAGCTGGGGAAAGAGGGGATAAGATCTGGTACACGCCGGTGCTGCTGAGATCCATCCCCCCCTGCCCTCCCCCTCCCTGCCCACATCATGCCTTCACCACCAACGTACTGGCACCCATGGAGGTCTCTGGAGCCACTGCTTTGCATGCTGCACCACTGCCCATTTGCGGCAACAACCTAAAAGTGTGCTTTTGTGCTGCCAGAAAGCTCAGGGTGACCATGGGATTGGGCCCTTAGTCATATAGATCAGGGGTTCTCAAAGTGGCGGGTCATGACTCATGTCCCACCACTTTTTCCAGAAGTGTGTGAAAGGCTTTTAAGAGGGGTGACCAGCTCCAACGTCGGGGGTGGCGCTCCAGGATTGCACCCGCTCTGACCCCAAAACACTTTTTAAAACATACCTGGTTGTCATGCCACCTCCCCAAAGGGTCCCGGGGGGGGGGCTGCTGCTGCCTCTGCTAGCCTCCCCAAGGCTCAAAACAGTGGCGATCACATCAAAAAGCCCACTTCTGGTTTCTGTATCATTAGGAAAGAAGATCATGATGGATAAACGTAACCAGCCTGGTTTTACATGGTCCAAAGAGAACATCCTCACAGCTGGATGTAGATAGACTCTAATCTATACTTGGATTAAGTCGTGAACAGGTTGTATAGGTGAGAGATCAACCAGCTACCACTATTGTTTCGTCCCCTGTGTCAAGAATGATCCTCGTAGAGTTCTAAAGGGATCAAAGGTTTTTTAGTGTTGTAAGAGGTTGAATTTCAGAGAATTAAGAGTAATAATTACATACTTTTCAAGGGAGAGGACCCAGCAGAAGAATTCTTCTATGGGACAGGCGTGTTGGGCCTCTTACAGGCATCTAGGAACCAGAATGAAGTATTTTGTTACTCCAGCTGCTGTGACTTACAGTTCCAATGAAGGCTGCAATCCTATGTACACTTTCGTGGGAATAAGCCCCCATTGAACACAGTGGGGCTTACTTCTGAGTAGACATGCATAGGATTGTGCTGGAAGTGTCAGAGATACACAACTGCAATTTTGCTGAAGAATTGTGACACATTGGACAAGTATTGATATTTATGAATTTATAACGGGAAATGCTTATGGAGTGCCAGGCTTTATTAACCCTAATTTCCCTATGATTTATGACTTGAAACATCAGCATGGCTGTGGTCCAAATGAGAGACATTCATATTTTATTTGATTGGAGGTCTTGCTTTTAAGACTATGGTGAATAAACAATTCTCATTTCATAGCAAGGAGCACAAACCCAGTATTCAACCAGATGGGATTCAGTGGTTTGCCAGAGAGTCTCAAAAAGAGAGCTCAATATGTAATGCTGCAAAAGAGGCCTAAGCATAGGAAGGAGGAGAACAAGTAGATGGGACTAAAACACCTTGATTGGAGGATGGAGTTCTGGCATGCAGGTAGCTGCAAAAACAAAGAACTATAGGAGTCCTCATGCTTGAAAGGGGGGCATGAGGCAAAGACCTACATTGGGGGGCCCCATGGCATGCAGGGCCCCCGGCCCTTTGATGGCACCAAGGGGCTGCACACTGCCTCCTGGTGGTACCCAGGAAAGTTAACTGGGTAGTGGATGGAAGCTCCTTCTTGGTGGTGGTGCCAGTCTAGTTCAGGCAGTGGTGCTGAAGAGGAGCATCAGCTGCTGCCCAACAGTGAGTAGTAAACTTTCCAGGCTGCAACAGGGAGCGGACTGGGCAGCAACAGGTCCTTCTCCACCTGAGGACTGGAGCTTTAGTGGTCAGCCAGGTGGGCCACCTGCTGGTCCAACCTTATCAACCCCTGACATGACGTCAGCCATTTATTTTGGTTCCTTCTCTTACGAAGAAAACAAGAGTTTCTGGAGTTAGACTCTCTCTCCAGCTACATTCATCAAGGTCCTGGGGCTCAGGGACTCTTTCCGGCTAATTTTTCAAGAAATGTGAATGTTCTGTAGCTGGCAAACCTTCATTTAAGTCCTCTCTACAGCGTCTGACTTTCAGGGCTGATCTACGCAAGCAGTAGAACGAGGCAATAGAAAGCACTGTAGCCCTTCACACTGCAAGTGGGTGATTGTCACATCTTTTAATGATCTTCCAAGTCAAAAACTTGTTGCAAATAGAAAGCCAGCACAGCGGGCAAAGAATTGGGGTACAACCTTTTCTCCAGTGTCTGTGCTGGTTTTCTATTTGCAGGAAGAGCTTTTCTTCCCGTCAGAACTGAAATCCACACCTGCATTCCACCCTGCCTTGTTCTCCTGCTTGCGTAGAGAAGGCTTTAAGGCTTTTCACTTTTTTAAAGTGGTGCTACTCTTATATTTCGCAGGGAGAGAGTAACTGTCCCTCTTCACCCCACCATTGTGCCTGTTCTAGTGACTGTTTGCTGGTGCTTGTTCTGCATCTTTTTTAGATTGGGAGCCCTTTTGGGACAGGGAGCCATTTACCGTAGTTATTTGATGTTCTCTCTAAACTGCTTTGTGAACTTTTTTTTGTTGAAAAGCAGAATATAAATATTCTTATCAATGATATTATTATTAATATTAATATTAATATTAATATTAATAAATAAATAAGGTGGATAGGCTTTCATTTCCAGTTCTACGTGTGGAATTTGTCCATCACCCTTTGGATGTGCCTTTGATCCAACCTTGGCCCAAATATGGCTTGAAGAGAAACCTCTTTCTGTGACCCTAACTGACCATACTACACCTACAGACAAAGTCGCCTCAAATGAAAAGCAACTTTCTTTTCTTTCTTTATCACTACTAGAACAAAACTACCATAATTAGGCGTACTGGCTTTTTACTCTAAGATCACATCATGCTTGGCTGAGGATAATGAGAGGAAATTATCTTCCTTTTAATAGCAGCAATTGGTGGGTTGGAGTGCTGTGGTCATTTATATTGTAGAAATGGCCTTGGGTGGGCGTATATATGGAGGGTATGAAGTCAGCTTTGCCTCCAAGCAAAAAGGAATACTTGTTACTATAAAATGTGTATATGTAGGGTGTAGATTGGACTGCCAGTTTTCTTAACTGGGTCTACTCCTATCTTTTGAAAGCAGCACAGCAATTATTATTATTTGCTGTTTTTGCTGTTTTTCTATATTTAGGTATACATATTTTCTTAATTCTACAGTTGCTGTTTTTGGAAAAGGAAAATTTACTTCATAAAAGTTCATGTCAAGAAACAAAAAGAAAATTAAGCAGGTGAAACTTTCCCCATCACTTTATCTGTAGCAGAAAAACCTTCAGATGTGTCATTCCTACATGTCAGTCTGCTAAAGGCAGAACAACAGGAGCAGAAAAAAGTTGGCAACCCTAGTTTTATTTTGGATTTGTCAGATTAGTGGCCTAACCCTATCCACCCCCTCCCCACCAATGCAGTGGCACCAAAATGGCTACCGCTGCATCCTATGGTGGAGGGGCAGTTACGGAGGTCTCCTCTGGGTAAGGGAACAATTCTTCCCTTACATGGGGGTTAAGCCTCCGTAGTGCAGGGGGTCTACTTGGATCTGTCCTAGCTAAATAGCTGGCGCAGGTCCGCATGGACCTGCACTGCGGTATCGGGTCCGGGAAGGGGGAGAGGATTCGGCGACCACCGCTGCCACTGAACCTGCCCCCTTTCCGGACCAAATCCTCCCATCTCCTTCCCCCTCCCCACCCCTTTTCCCCTTCCCCATCCTCCCCTCCCACCTCTCCCACTGACTTACCTGCTCTGGTGAGCAGCAGGGGACACGCCGATGAGGGTGGGAAGGCGCAGGCCTTCCCGCCAGTGCTCCCGGCAGCATGCTGAGTAGCACACTGTTGGAGCACCTTTTATGACTGGCACCGACTGCTTTATGGCACCAGCAGACAATTTTGGATGACGTCGGCCAGTAAGTATAGGATTGGGATCTTAGGCTGCAAACTATATGCATTTATATGGTAAGAGGACCTGTTGAACTTACTGGGACTTATTTTGGAGTAAACACCTCAGATTACATTGTGGTTTTACAAAAACAAGTGTGGCTTCGAAGCTTTTTGGCATCTGAATTAGAGTCATCTATTATGTTACGTCTTGGACAACTTGGAATAATGGGCAACCCTTTAAATAAGCAATATCTGACAGCCAGAATTGCCGCTATTGTGTATGTGTGTGTGTGTGTGGGGGGGGGGGGGTTTGGCAAGGCTTCTGTGCCTGTAACAGTAGAAGAAATTAGGGGGGGAAATCATCAGCTGGATTTCTGCCAGACAAAGTTGGCTACCTTAGTTGGATCATTGGATCAAGAGGATTATCTCCCCAATATGATCCAGGGTGCATATTCACTGGTATGTAAGGAAAAGGAGCCCTGCCAGAAAATAGTGTTAAGCAACAGGAGAGGTTGAACTGGGTGGCGGATCTCCTGGCCCCAGGTTAGAAACCTCTCCTAAGGGAAGAAACTACCAACATCCTGTGTTTAGCAAGGGATTTTGGAGCCAGGGATCCAGAATATGGTTTCTTAACCTTCTCTAGTATAATCTCTCTCTCTCTCTCTCTCTCTCTCTCTCTCTCTCTCTCTCTCTCTCTCTCTCTCTCTCTCTCTCTCTCTCTCTCTCTGGCCACCTCATCTACCTTGGTGACCACATGGAGCTGCTTTGGACAGAATAAGACTATTGGTCCATCTCGCTCAGCATTGTAGACACTGACTGGCAGCAGCTCTTCAGGATTTCAGACAAGGGTCTTTCCCAGGCTTACCTAGGGATGCCAGGAATTGAACCTTGGACCTTCTGCATGCAAAGCAGATGCTCTGTCACTGAGCTACAACCCCATTCCTTCGACGCTCTGAGCACATGGGCAACAGCACTGTCGAGCAGCCCAATCCTATGTAGGATATGGTGGCCGGCCTAAAGGGCCGGTCGCCATATCCTATTGAGTTGGGAGAAGGGGACGATTGTCCCCTTCCCCTGGTGTAAGTGGTGGGAGGCCCAATCCTCAAATGTACGCGAGCTGTGGAACTTGCGCACATTTGCGCTGCTTGGGTAAGGCCAGGCCGGGCCTGGAGAGGGCTTGGGATATGGCGGATCTCACCGCCGATATCCCCACCCTCTCCAGACCTGGGGGCTGCCAATGGCTGCCCTCCCTGTCCCCCCGGTCCGCCCTCCCCCCGCCCCTTCTCCATGTGGCGCTGGACTTACTCGGTCCGGCGTGCATGGCCGGGGGAGAGAGGGCTTCTGGCCTCTGCACCGGCGGCCTTTACTCTCCGGGTGCAGTAAACGTTGCGCAGGATTGCGCTGATAGTGAGTGGAACCCTCCGGGCTCACAGAAATGAGTGAATGGTCCTTCCTTTTGGTAGAAATTTATCTTTCATTTTCTCTGGTTCCTTCCAACTCTTATTCTGTGATCAGTATGTTTTCTGTGAAAGACATGCCTTGTTCTTTTATTATTTTTGTAAAGCAAAAGGGAGGAGTTTTTGAATGCATGCCACATTTTATTTCTATCCCAGCATGGAGCTAGCTGAAGGCATCACATGTAGGTCTGCCAGATAGTCAACCATCCAGGCAGTGATGTGGCTTAGATTTGCTTAGCTTCAGCAAAGTGTCTGTCTGTATCATGTACCCTCAGACATGCCCTGGCCTATAGTAGGTAAGCTCCATGGGCATAGTGTGATGCTACTATAGTACTCCTCAATATATTCCAGTGGTATTACTTAAATTCCTAAGTGAACAGTAAAGAGATCCTTGTGCAACCGCCAATGTGCAAGAAAACAGGATTTGACTTGATATGGTTAAGTGGCTGAAAAGAGAGTGTGCATCGCTAAATAGGACTTTCGTGGTATTGTGTGGAGCTGCTGGCACAGGTCCTGAGTCCTGGAGTGTCCTGTGGCACTCCTGCTGCTTTAATCAGAGCTGGCAGCCTACATGCGGACAGCAGCATCGGCAGAGAACAATGGTGTCTGATTCTTATTTGTCAGCTTGGACAAAGGGCCTGCTGATGGGTGATGGTGGAGGGGAGGGCACTCCTTTTGTATGATGATACCAGCATGGCAGATGGCTAATTGGACATGATAAACCACTGGGGCAACGGAGAAGTGAGATGAGGGGAGAGAGAAAAATGGAGGTCTGTAGGGATTATTGACTCCTGCTCTGTCACGTTAAAGGAAAAAGAGAAAGTTCTCTGTCAAAGCAGTGGACATTAACTTTTTTGGGGGGTGGTTCTTGCTTGGCCATATGTCATCCAGAAAAGGGTGGGGGAGAACCTATTAAATGCCTTACTCGGCCTACTTAATGTGAAAGCCTATTTCATTAGCTGTGAGCAAATCACATTACTGGAATGGAAAGGTAAGGAAACACATCGTCCCCAGAGATGCCAGTTCAGCACTTAGTAAAATTAGTGAATTGCTGTCAGAAAAAACACCCAAATGTCATAATCCAAGGCGGGGTGGACACACAAAAAGGTGGACACACAAAAAGTGGACACAAAAAGGTGGACACACAAAAAGGTGGACACACAAAAAGGTCACAGTGGCTCTCTCAGTGGGGCTGAATATGAAATCTGTGAGAACTTTGGGAATTTGATCTGGGTGTTAAATATAAAGAGATCGTCAAGGAAGATTTTAGGTGGCTATTCAGTGTACTCATGTATTTCCTACTCCTCAAATTTAGATGATGGAACCAGGCCTTGAGGACCTCATTCTGTTTGCTAATGAGTGATTTATTTGATATAATGAACTGTCAGGGTTGATCTTGAATTTAAGTCTAAGATGTGCAGGAATGAATGTCACTGGATTTTTGAAGCACAGAGAGGAGTCTATGGGTATATATTCACATGATTCCTGTCTGAAGCAATAGGCAGTCATCTCAATTTCCTTGCGGAAGTAGGCAAGGATTGCAGCATGATGTGAAAGCAAATGCCCCTGTGAAGAAGTCTGCGGATGCTCCGTTTCAGGGGGCTGAAGTTCACAGACGGATGAGGATGTTCAGGAAAAACTGTATTACTGTATCTATGCTTATAATGCCATGCGATTATTGCAGCAATTATCTCATGACTATAGTTGGGTTTCATATGAACCAGTGTAACAGCACAATCCTATTCAACTTACACCACCAGTGTAACCAGCGGTGCAGCGAGAACGGGAGGCCCCAGAACGGAAAGGGGATTCAAATCCCCTCCAAAGGGGGTTTAAATCTCCCCTCCAAAGCCTCCCGCTCTGCCCTCCCCCACTGGTTACACTGGTGGTGTAAGTTGGATAGGATTGTGCTGTGAGTTAAGTGCTTTTGGACTTTGTGGTTGTATTCTGTATTTTGTTTTAATATTTTAATTGCACTATTCCTAGGATTGTTGCATTTGATATTGTGTTCCTATTCCTGCACTTTACTTCTTAAATTTGTTTTTGTTTCCTCTATATTGTATGCTGCCTTGAGTGCTCTGTTTATTCAGAGGGAAAGGTGGGATATAAACCATTTAAATAAATAAACATGCAGCCTTTGTGGTCAAATACAACACTAGCATTAGTGATGTAACAGCAAGGAGCAAGAGTGGCATCAGGAATTGACCAGAGCGGGCACTAATGAAGGCCCCACATGCACATTGGGACCACCTAGCTGGGCCAACCCCTGAAACGTTAGTGCTGGTGGCAGCCATACCACTCACTGTGACATCAGAGAGAGAACAGGTGGAGGCAGCATGGAGAGTTCAGTGCAGGGCTTTGTTCCAGGGACCCCCACCCTAGTCCTTGTATGGGGAGAGAAAGATGAGGAGAAAGATTCAAGGACCAGTATCACACTGTTAACCTGTTGCTCAGAAAAGATCTGAAATCTGACCTGGGACTGGGAGCATCTATGGTATAGACATCAGGAACCCATGAGCAGAGGGGTAGAGTGAGTGGAACTCCACAGCCCAGCTCTGAGAACACAGACTGGACTGTTGAGTTTAAACACACAAGAAGACAGACTAGGGAACATTCATGAACTGATTTCACAACAGGCCCATTCATTGGGTCTGGTGTTTTTTCCCCCCTAAATGACATGTAGAACATTGGCAAGGTGAATGGACATCATCTCCCACCGTGCTAGTTTAAGATTACAAAGTCCTAACCTGAACTAGCAGTCTATAATGATAGCAAAGAAACTGAGATGTCGTGGGAAGCTTTATACACCATAAAACCATGCTGAATCCTGCACTTTATGAGGAGCTAACGCTCTGAACAGCAGCTGTAACATCTCACAACCACTCTGCACACATTCCAGCAAATGTGCTGCTGAATCTTTCTCTACCTTTAATAAGATGGAAGAGGAAAGCCTCTGAAACCCGGCCTGTCCAATGTGATCCTCCAAGCTAAAAGAAGCACATAGCCATCAACAGGTCTGCCATGTGCTTGATCCCATCCATCTACCCCACTCTTTTATAGTCCCAGCAAAAACTGGAGGTTTATTGAGCTTCAGATAAGTCCCCATGGGCATTGCCATGTAATCATTTGATTTTGTCTGTAAACCGCTTTGTGAACTTTTTGTTGAAAACTGGTATATACATGCTGTTAATAATATTGACTTGCAAACTGTATGGAGCTTGGTGAGTCACAAGTTGTGCTGGCTGGCACTAAACTATTTGTCACATGGACACTTCACTAAATTGATTGTTACTTCACAGCATCGCCCCCTCTGTGGTATACGGGTTGGGAGCTATAATAACTGATGAGAGCCAGGATGGTGTAGTGGTTTGGGAGTCGGACTTAGACCTGGATGATCCAGGTTCAAATCCCCGCTCAGCCACAAAGCTTCCTGGGTGACCTTGGGCCAGTCGCTATCTCTCAGCCCCACCTACCTCACAGGGTTGTTGTGAGGACAAAGGAGGGGAGGAAATATGTACACCACTCTGAGCTCCTTGGAGGAAGGGCGGTATAAAAATGTGAAAAAATAAAAATAAAAATGAGGCAATGCCTTCCCAAGTCCTCGTGTATGTTTGGATTTACATGTACCGTATTGCTTGCTGTTCAAAGGACTATATCACAAAACAGGCGGCCCTCTTGGAACTATCTGCCGCTGCCTTCATGGCAATTTAAACTGCCTGCTTCATCCCCGAAAAGTGGAGCAGGGAGCTCAGAGAATGATGCTAATAGACTCCATCTGAAGCGTTCGGATAAATTCAATCCGAAGGGGCAAGTCAAGCCTAACGGGTGTGAAGTAATGATCTTGTGAGCTTTGAGGGCCTGGGATTGATGGTGTGTGACTCTCCAGCAAGCAGGCTGTTTTGTTTCAACTCATTTCTACTCAGAAGCAAGCCTGGGCATTGAGCCGCCCAGCCATCTCTTGCAGAAGCCTATCATACGTATTTCTCTACATGTTTCTTTTTGAACTTTTAAGAGAGAGGGTCTGCTGTGGAAATAATATAATTTTTGAAGGAAACAGATGCTAGAATTAAGTACTTCAAAAAGCTGACGTTGGAAATCAGAAGAAACATGAATGAACAATTTTATAACTTTGCCTGCTACCTTGCCAATAAATAAATTTTTAAAAAAGAATGATAAAACCATGGTTATTGGTTGGATCCATATGTTGTTTTGTGCACACTGTAGCTCTGTGTTTCCCAAACTCCGGATTGTTGAGAGATACTTTTATTTCTGAATGAAAACCAGAGGCACGTTCGTTCTATGCTTCCAGCTGAAAAGGTTTGCTTTTAGAGAGTGTCATTACTCATCCTCAGTGGAACCACTGCCTCGATTCTGGATGACTCAGTGCTGTGTGTGTGTGTGTGTGTGTGTGTGTGTGTGTGTGTGTGTGTGTGTGTCTCCAGACTGGAAGGGGGCCAGGCCAAAACAGTGATCTTATGCATCAGCACATATGGCATACCTCTGAAGGGGAGTAGTAATTGGGCTGGACACTGGCCAAGGGCCCATGCACATAAGAGCGCCCACCTGGCCAGGCCAACCCCTGGTAATGGTGGCTGTGGTAGCCTCCACTATGCCACCAGGTCAGCGGGGGGGGGCAGTGCAAGGCTTTGCCCTAAGGCCCCCAGCAACCTGGTGCCAGCACTGGCAGTAATTGTGCTGCGTCTGTGCAACAGGAGTAATTGAATGATCCAGTCACACTTGGTATTGACACTGGGGGTAGAATTTCCCCCTTCTCTCAGAGAATGAATGGGAGAAAGCAAAGCCAGTTCAATGCATCATTGTCAGATCTGGCACCTGATCGCACCTGCTCACCCATCCCTCACCCCTACATGCATTCAGTATAACATGTTAAGGCCTAAATTATGTAAACCCACATCCAGTTACAGTATATGTATTTAGTCTGTGTGAGATGTTCAGATGAATGTATGTGGGTTAGGGAAGGAGCCTGCGGCAGCGATGCTCTTCCCTCTGTGTACATTCATTGTACTCCAATTGAATGTCTGTAAGGGACTAGCATTGTTGATAGTGTTTCCTCCCAACATCCTGCTACTTGATCTGCAGCCCAATCAATCCTATCTGCAGCGCACTGCCAGCAGCCATTTTGGAGCTGCCGCCACAAAGAGCAACAACCCGCTGCCTCAGCCGGCAACCTGCTCCGAAGCAGGTAAGCTGGTGCAAGGGACAGTTAATGGGCAGGGAGGGGGTGGAACCAGGTTTTCTGGGAGAGGAACCAGGGCAAGGAGGGGACAGGAAGGGGTGGATCCAGTGGCAATAGCACACGCCGGATCTTATCCCCTCTTTCAAAAATCTCCTTGCCCCTTTTCCCTCCTCAGGCATATGCTACCAAAATAGTTGACATATGTCTGAGGAGACCCGTAGGCAGCCCCAGAGTTTACCCATTTGCCTTTGGGTTGCCCCTCCATCAGATAAAGTGTGCACCTTTTTAGCACAGCTGCATTGGTGCTGGTGGCGGGGGAGAGGATTGGGGCCTTAGAAATTTAACAATGGGTGTAAACCCAGGGCGTCTGAGAGGGGGGGTAAGGGGGTAATTTGTACACAGGCCCAGGGCAAAAATGGGTAAAAAAGGGGGCCCTGGAGCAAAAAAAAGGGACCCCATGAGCCAAATTCATATGTAGGGAAGGGGTCCAAAAGAAACTTTGTACCCCCTGATAAAATTCTTCTGAATGGCCCTGGGTAAACCCATTTAGACATTTCATTTGGAGGGAAAATGACTTATGTCCTGGAAAATTAACACACTGTTCCCTTAGACACACCACCCAGTAGAATTCCTATGGTACTCCACCACTGAATCTTTTCTTAAGAAGAGAAGAGCTCGCTTTGGAGATCTTACCAACTAGTACAAACTAGTATGGCTCCAGTACTGTTACCGAGTTTGCAAATTATATTTTCCCAGTCCCTCACTTTCCTTCTCTTGGACATATCACATATGTGGTATACTAAGCACATCATCAGAGGAGTCACATGGGCAGAAACATTCCTCCTGTACAGTATGGGAGGAACTGTGGAGGTGGTGACCTTGGCAATAACAACACTAGAGGTATGTGTATTTTTTGTGTGTGTTATCAGCAAGAAGAATGGGATTGCTCCACAGAAGTCCTCCACATTTCCTCAAAGCCAAATGATGCCTTGCCAGGTGAAAATATCCTTTCTGACGTCTCAAAGTGACTATCAGGCTGCTCTGATGCATTGGTATGCAGTGCGGCCCAGCTGTGTTCTAACAAGCAAGCATGTGATAAAAAGCGGTTCTCCTCTTAAACAGGCAGAACAGCTGTGTGAAAAGCTGGAATAATGACTTCTAAAAGTATCTCCTGTGGACTACCCAAGCCATGCAAGAAACTGAATTAAAGCCTCCCTTGTCATTACGTCCTTTCTGGGAAGTGAAATGTGGACGTCCCCTTTACAGCAGATCATTCACAGCAGCCTGAAGCTTTTTTTTTTACACTTCAGAGGGAGCCAGTGGCAGCTAATCTATTTTTTCAAAGTTATTTTTGGGAATTGGATTTTACGACCTGGTTTGAACTAGATATGGACAGTGCAGGCTTGCCTGAGTGTGGTGGGGGAGGTTGTAGCTCCAAATGTGCAGAAAACTGTATATTTTTTCCTTCACCATTAGGATTCCAGATGCTTTCTGGAAACATGCAGTGTTAGGAGTGAACCTTCACCACCTGACCTGGCACAGCCAAATATTAGGCCCTCTGTCAGACTGTTTCCAACTTCATTCTGTTGTTCTTCATGTACATTAATATGAGTGGTTTCAATACCAAATGTTCTCTTTTTTTGAAAGTGCTGGTAAGATTCCAAACAAACCTCCCTGGCTGTCCCAGGGATAATTTTTGTCATGATTGAAGGAGATGTTTTGGCACATTTGCTTTTTCTACTGTTTATTTTAAAACGTCGTTCTCTCTAGCACAATTTTGAATTGCTCCACAGTGAGCAAAAGGTGAAAGTTATTTAAAGATGGATTTAATGTTGTATTATTAAAGACGGTATGATAAGAACATAAGAAGAGCCCTGCTGGATCAGGCCAAAGGCCCATCTAGTCCAGCTTCCTATATCACACACTGGCCCCACCAGATGCCTCAGGGGGCACACAAGACAACAAGATACCTGTGTCCAGTTGCCACTCCCTTGCACCTGGCACAAAGGAAACCTACTCCTACAACCAGGAAGTTGTTTTTCCCCATCATGGCTTGTAAGCTGTGATGGACTTTTCCTCCATAAATCTGTCCAATCCCTGTTTAAAGGCATCCAGGCCAGGTGCCATCACCACATCCTGTGGCAAGGAGTTCCACAGATGAATTAGACGCTGGGTAAAGAAATATTTTCTTTTGTCTGTTTTAATACTCCCTCCACTCAATTTGAGTGGATGTCCCCTAGTTCTAGTGTTGTGTGACAGGGAAAAGAACTTCTCTCTATCCATTCTCTCCATCCCATGCATAATTTTATATGTCTCAATCATGTCCCCCCTCAGCTGCCTTTTTTCTAGACTGAAGAGCCCCAAACGCTGTTGCCTTTCCTCATAAGGGAGATGCCCCAGCCCACTAATCATTTCGGTCGCTCTCCTCTGCACCTTTTCCAGTTCCACTATATCCTTTTTGAGATGCGGCGACCAGAACTGGACGCGATACTCCAGATGCGGCCTTACCATCGATTTGTACAACGACATAATAATATTGGCCGTCTTATTCTCAATCCCTTTTTTAATGATCCCGAGCATGGAATTGGCCTTCTTCACAGCCGCCGCACACTGGGTCGACACTTTTATCGACCTGTCCACCAGGACCCCAAGATCTCTCTCCTGATCCGTCACAGACAGCTCAGAACCCATGAGCGTGTATGTGAAGTTTTGATTTCTTGCCCCAATGTGCATCACTTTGCACTTACTTACATTGAAGTGCATCTGCCATTTTGCTGCCCATTCTCCCAGTTTGGAGAGATCCTTCTGTAGCTCTTCACAATCCCCGCTGGTCTTCACCACCCGGAAACGTTTAGTGTCATCCGCAAACTTGGCCACCTCGCTGCTTATTCCAAACTCCAGGTCATTTATGAACAAGTTGAAAAGCACCGGTCCCAAGACCGATCCTTGGGGCACACCGCTTTTCACCTCTCGCCACTGTGAAAATTGCCCATTGACTCCCACTCGCTGTTTCCTAGTCTTCAACCAGTTCCTAATCCATAGGAGGACCTGCCCCCTTATTCTCCGACTATGGAGTTTTTTCAAGAGCCTTTCATGAGGGACTGTGTCAAACGCCTTCTGAAAATCCAGATATATAATATCCACAGGTTCTCCCACATCCACATGCCTGTTGACCTTTTCAAAGAATTCTAAAAGGTTTGTGAGGCAAGACCTGCCCTTGCAGAAGCCATGCTGAGTCTCCCTCAGCAAAGCTTGTTCTCCTATATGTTTTCCGATTTTATCCTTGATGAGGCTTTCCACCATCTTCCCTGGAACAGATGTTAGGCTGACCGGCCTGTAGTTTCCCGGGTCCCCTCTCTTTCCTTTTTTAAAGATTGGCGTGACATTAGCTATCCTCCAATCCTTTGGCACAGTGGCCGTTTTAAGGGACAAGTTGCATATTTTTGTCAAGATATCAGCAACTTCATTCTTGAGTTTCTTCAGAACTCTTGGGTGAATGCCATCTGGGCCCGGTGACTTATTGATCTTTAATTTGTCAATTAAGTCTAAGATGTCTTCTCTTTTAACCTCTATTTCACTTAATTCTTTAGTCAGGAGTGGCCGTTCGGTATCTGCCAGAGGTCTTCTGCCGTGAAGATAGATGCAAAGAACTCATTTAATTTCTCTGCAATCTCCAAGTCCTCTTTTATAACCCCTTTCCCTCCCTCACCGTCCAGTGGGCCAACCGCTTCTCTGGTAGGTTTCCTGTTTCTAACATATTTGAAGAAGCTTTTATTATTCCCTTTAATGTTTCTGGCCATACGCTCCTCGAAATCTTTCTTGGCCTCCTGTATCATCTTTTTACATTTCTTTTGCCATTGTTTGTGTTCCTGTTTATTTTCTTCATTAGGGCACGATTTCCATTTGCGAAAAGAAGCTTCCTTGCCCTTTATAGCCTCTTTTTCTGTGCTTGTCAACCATGCCGCTACACTCCTGGACTTAGTCAAGCCCTTCCTCCTTTGTGGGATACACTCCAGCTGAGCCTCTGTTACTATTGTTTTAAACAGCCTCCATGCACTCTGGAGAGATGGGACTCTTTTTACCTTCCCTTTCAGCTTCTTTCTAACTAGTCTCCTCATTTTAGGGAAATCCCCCCCCCCTCAGAAGTCAAGGGTTTTCGTATCGGATTTGCTTGGCACTCTCCCCCCGACATGCATGGCGAAACAGATCGCAGCATGGTCACTGTTCCCCAATGTCTCGGTAACATTTACCTCCCTGACCAGGTCCTGAGTACCACACAATATCAAATCCAGAGTCGACTGTCCTCTGTTTGGCTCCGTGACTAGCTGCTCTAATGCACAGTCATTTAGCATATCCAGAAATCCAGTCTCTTTTTCACGACCAGAGCTTGAATTGACCCAGTCAATATGAGGATAATTGAAATCCCCCATGATCACTACCCTGTCTCACTGACATCTCTCTGATTTGTTTCCTCATCTCAAGGTCCCCTTCAGGTTTTTGATCTGGAGTACGATAACATACCCCCACTATTACATCGCTCCTTGAGCCTGGTAACTTAACCCACAGTGATTCTATGGTAGAGTTGGACCCCCCTTCAGTCTCTACTTTGCTGGATTCTACCCCCTCTTTGACATAGATGGCCACCCCACCTCCAACACGTCCCTCTCTGTCCTTCCTATAGAGTTTGTAGCCTGGGATTGCGGAATCCCACTGTTTCTCCACATTCCACCAAGTTTCCGTTATGCCCACTATGTCAATGTTTTCCCTCCGCCACCAAACATTCCAGTTCTCCCATCTTCACTCGGAGACTTCAGGCATTCACATAAAAGCACTTGTATATCAGATTCCCCAAGAAGGGTTGTTTATTTGCTTCTTTTTTCCTGCGTCTCATCCTGATGGACTGACTGTCACATCCCATCCCACTTCCTCTCCCAATTTCTACTCTGTTGTAACCTTGCTGTTCCTGAACCTCTCCACCCTCATTCCCTAGAGATGAGGAGTCCCGAACCGGATGCCCCTCGACTCCTGTCGGCTTTCCCCCAGGGGTCAGTTTAAAAGCTGCTCTGCCACCTTATTAATGTTACGCGCCAGCAGTCTGGTTCCGGATTGGTTCAAGTGAAGCCCATCCCTCTTGTACAGGCCTGGCTTGTTCCAAAACGTTCCCCAGTGCCTAACAAATCTAAACCCCTCCTCCTGACACCACCGTCTCATCCACGCATTGAGACCCCTGAGCTCCGCCTGCCTAGCTGGCCCTGCGCGTGGAACAGGCAGCACTTCCGAGAACGCTACCTTTGGGGTCCTGGATTTGAGCTTCCTACCTAGCAACCTAAATTTGGCCTCCAGGACCGCCCGGCTACATTTCCCCACGTCGTTGGTGCCAACATGCACCACAACCGCTACCTCCTCCCCAGCAATCTCTACCAGCCTATCTAGACGAGAGGAGATGTCCGCAACCTTCGCACCAGACAGGGAAGTCACCATGCGGTCCCGACATCCGTCACAGACCCCCCCCTCTATGTTCCTGACTATAGAGTCGCCCACTACAAGAAGCCCCCTCCCCCCCTCCCTAGAGGAGTATCCATAGTGCAACTAGATACGGGCCCATCATCTAAAGAAGGGGTCCCCACTGGGGGATAGTGTCCCACTTCTCCAGAGTGACGTCCTCCAGCCCTGAGACTCCCTTCCCTGGCAGCTGAGAAGCTGCCCAACTGGGGGTGGGACGTTGCCTCCACATCCCTGGAAGTCTCACCCTGGTCCCTCTCTATCTGTCTCTGCCTCTCCAGGTCAGCAACCAAGGCTTCGAGGAAACCCGCTTTTTGAGAGCCTGGAGCTCTTTGCACCGCGCACACACCCATGACTTATGCCCAAGAGGCATATAGTCATACATGTGACACTCTGTGCAAAACACTGGATAGCCCCCACCATGCTGCTGGCTGGCTGACGGCCATTGGCGTCGCTGGACGTGCGTCACCCCTGGGTGGAGGACGCGCGTCACCCCCCTGCCCTGGGGTGGCTCTAGGGAGCCCCCCAAAACACCTCCCGGAAAAAATTGTGGCGCGGACTTCGGCTGTGCTGCGGACTTGCCAGCTCCGTCATCGTCGTTTGCTGCAGCCCCGCCGGCACTCCAGGGCCTTCTGAAGGCCCAATGGCTCAAAACGTGAAGTTTTACGTTTTTCGTGCATGCGCAGTACATTTTCTGAGGGCAAAGGGCTGCCCATTTGCCCTCAGAAAAGTACTGCGCATGCGCGAAAAACGTAAAACTTCACATTTTGAGCCGTGCCTTCAGAAGACCCTGGAGCGCCGGCGGGGCCGGATGCTCCGAGGCCGGCTCCCTGGCCTCGGAGCCTCCAGAGGGTGATGTGCATCACCCCTTTGCGTGCGCATGACGCGCGTCACCCCCTGGCGGTCCGCCCCCCTGCCACGCTCCAGCGATGTCCGTGCTGACGGCATAATTTTGTTTAATTTCGTTGGTTTAGTTTAGTGTATTTGTTTTGGTTTACCTAGACAGCTGATATAGCTGGGCCTCTACCTCTTCTCACAGGATGTGCAGTGCAGTGTTTGGGGCCTGGCTTCCTCGCCCCGCTGCGGAACTCACACAGCTGCTAAACCCACGTCTTGGCACTTCTTCCCAATGAGGCACTGACTCCCAGGGAGGCACTCGCAAGCAGGCCTGAGCTTTATAGCCTGACTTAGCTTCTCCCCCTGCTCTGCTGTATCCTGATTTAGCTCCTCCCCCTGCTCTGCTGACTGAGACTGGGGTGACCTGCTAGGATTAGCAGGACAATAGCTGGCTGATTATAGCTGTCTGGGTATGTGCCCTTCCTAGATTCCTTGCTCTCTTACTTTACAACTGACTTTTGGACTCTATGTTAAACCCAAAGTTTGTCTTTAGGTTTAAACTGAACTCTGCTAAACTTTAAACACTTTTAAGTTTAAACCAAACCCAAGCTTAACCCACACTGGCTTTGGTTTAACTGAGCTGAACTGGCTTTGGAGTCTTAACTTACAGTTTAAGGCAGGATTTAAACACTTTAAATCCTGTGTAAAGTCTAAACCCTAAAGTTTGCTTTCCCCCTTTCCTTTATCCTCAGTTTTGTTTTCCAAGTGCCTCTGCCTTGGGCTCTTACTCTCAAGTAGACCCTGGTCCTACTCATGAGTAGACCACTTTAGACTGAGCTGCTGTTCTCTTCAGACTCAGCTCCCAGGCTTCACCTGGCATTGCTACTTTTATTTACGTATGTGCTTGTTTATTTGTTTATATCTAACATTTAAGGTTAGATTTAAGTAGGTTTGGGTTCAATTAAAGTGAGAAAAATGAGAAAGTGCACTTACCTTTTCCTCGCACAGCTGCTAAACTCGTGTCTTGGCACTTCTTCCCAGTGAGGCACTTTCTCCCAGTGAGGCACTCGCTGCTCGTGGAAAGGGGCCATTCTTGTAAAATTCAGGGTAATTTTACATGGTCTGGATCTGCATTATATTAGCTAGACCTCAGAACCGCAGGGCTTGACTGATCAAAATCGTAGCTAACATGACTGGTGGGAAACAGGGTTTGTTGATGAGTGGAGGGCATCCACTACACACAAATCTGGTGTGAACTGTTTACATCACCTCTGCCATGGGGACCAGGCAGTCTCAACATAATTACGCCACTTCCACTCCCAAGTGTGACTTTTCAGTCATACTGGGAGGGAAACTGGCTATCCAATTTGAATGCACCAAGAGTTGGTCGCTAACACCTCGAGTTACACCTGTAGATTCTACCAAAGTGTGGGAGGCAACTATGAAGTAGATAAGATTAATCCAGATCAGAATATATACATATTGAGTGACCTCATGTGGTGCAGTGGTCAGAGTGTTGGCTAGGGCTAGGAAGACCCAGGTTCAAATTCCATTCAGCTATGAAGCTAGACAGTGGCATCACTTACCTTGGTGTCACTTGGTGTGGCCGCTATCCATTGCTCGGTGACCTGGAGGTAATTGGCAGTGATGCGATGACATCACCGCATCACCGCCAATTACTTTGGAACGGCTGAAGAAGCAACTCGGCCGAGCTTGGAGCCTCTCTCATAGCTCACAAGAACAGAAAGTGATTCGGCTTTGCACAGCTGAGGACCGCTGAGCCTAGGTCGTGCAGTGGGCTACAGCAGGCTTCTCCACCATTGTGTCACCCCCTCAATGGGTGTCAGTCACTCAGTGCAGCCCACCCCCTGCACCCACCTAGAGATGCCCCTAAAGCTAGATGACCCTGAACCAGTCGCTGTCTCTCAGCCTAGCTTCCCTCACAGGTTTTCTGGAAAGATAAAATGGGTGGAAAGAAAAACCATATGCTTTATTAAAATTAAGACTTACCTGTAGATTTATGGTTTTGTTCAGAATGTGCTCATTAGTTTACACTAAGGCACCTTTTCATTCATTTCCTGTCCTATATTGCCCCCAATGCCCATTTTTCATGCGCTGTGGCCCAGTAACAAGGCTACTGCTATTTTCCCCCAAGTTTCTAATAGCACAATCTAATGTTTACTCAGAAGTAAGTTCCATTATGTTCAAATAGGCTTACTCCCAGAAAGCTTTCACAAGATTGCAGCCCTAGAGAAATAAACAGCTCCAAACAGAGAGTCTTTCTCCTCTGGCTTCTTCGTTCATCTTCCTACTTTTTCTTGGGCATAATTAAGTCCGGCTTTCTGCAAGAGGCAAGGGATGAAAGTGGGTGAATGGGTCAGGGGAAGAAAGCGAGGAAGGCACAACAGCGTCACCCTCTCTTTGGAAATTTGAGGAGACAGATAATCTCCAAGTTGGCACTTGTCCTCACCACTTTTTTTTCCTAACTGGTGCCAATGACAGCTTCTCTCCTGTGGCAAATAACAGTCTGGGGACAATTTTCCTAGGGATTGTGGCATGAATGGAAAGCATTAACCCCTCCTCTTCCCCATGTGTTGCAGTCCCTGTTTAGAACACACACACCCCTTCTCATGGTTGCTATTAAAAAAAACACAGAAGGGACAGAAGGCGAATGAAGTGCCTAAAGTTATGTCTAGTTTGGCTCTGGTACTGTGTACTACAGTATATGAATTTGAATTCTCAATTGGTGGTGGATTCTGAGAAGCATTTTATTTTAGATTTAATTTTGCTGTAGTGCTAGAATATTTATTTTTCACATTTTTTATACCACACTTCCTCCAAGGAGCTCAGAGAGGTGTACATGGTTCCTCCCCTCCTTTTGTCCTCACAACAACCCTGTGAGGTAGGTGAGGCTAAGAGAAGCTTCATGGCTGAGTGAGGATTTGAACCTGGATCTTCCAGATCTAAACCCAACTCCCGAAGTGTGTGTGTGTGTGTGTGTGTGTGCGTGTGTGTGTGTGTGTGTGTGTGTGTGTGTGTGAGAGAGAGAGAGAGAGAGAGAGAGAGAGAGAGAGAGAGAGATTTATACTGTCTGTTCACTTCACGTGTGGTCAGAATACAACTTCTTGCATGTCTGGTTTTCACTATTTGAAGCAAAATAAAAGCTAGCCTCTAATGGTTTTTTTCAGTAGCAGCCCTACACCCCTCCTCCCGTGGGAGGGGGCCGCCACGACAACCCCCATGGGACGCAATACGCCCCCACGGGACGCAATACGGCCCACCCCAGGGGGTGTGGAATCATCATTGTGCGCCACCGCAGCGCAGAAACACACACACACACACACACACACATCCAGCGCTTTTTGGCTCCTTTTTGGAGCCAAATGATGCCTGGGGGGGGGAGGGCAAAACTTGCAGCGACAATGGCTGCATAAAGACGGACCAGTGGCGGAGGGAGCACTGGAAGGTACACCCCCTGCGACCCGCTGCTTGGGGCCCACCACCCCAACTGCCCCCACCATAATGATGCCTCTAGTTTTTTTTCCAGCTTTCTTGACATAGACATGTAATGAACAGACCTAAGAGCTGCAGTGTATTTTTCTGGGTTACCAGACACATTATATTATTGTATCTCATGTACAAAACACACTGACCTTCGTCCTTCCATGTACTATTTAAAAATTTGTTTTTCCCTTTACAAAAAAGGAGGGGGGAATCGTTAAATAGAATGACTTTGTCAATATGCATTATTCATGCATGGGTGGGAGAAGTCGATACGTGCTTAAATTATCCACATGCGCACACATGGCCATCAATATTATGAGACAAGAGTCTGTTGTAAACAAATGGTGTAAGCCCACACTGCTTTGCGCCTTGTGCACCTATTAGTGCTGTCCCACAGTGGGGATAAAATATGCTGTACAGACTGGGGTTCATTTTGTACAAATGGTAACCTAGTTACCCAGGTACAAGGGCCTCTGGGAACTGATACTGCCTGACAGTCTCTGAGCTTTTGTAGCAATGACATAACAGCAGCCATATGTCCACTTCGACTTGGGCCACAGGCTTTCAATCTGCAGGGCCAGCTTAGGTAACATGGTGACTGCCAGGAAAGTTGACTCCGTGAGTTGTAGCCTGCGGTGAAGCAAACTGCATGAAACCCAGTGTTCTGCACTGACCTGAATTCAGACTGACTTTGGATGATGGCTGGTAATGTAGATGGCGTGTTGAAGTGGGGCTCAACAAATTGATGGAGAATAGGTTTATCCGTGGCTCTTAGATCATGACAGCTGCCTCCTACCTCCAGGTCCAGAGGCGGTATGCCACTGAGTGCTAGTATGCCAGCCAGCTGCTGGGAAGTGACAACATGGAAACGGCCATGGCCTCTGTCTCAGACTGGCCACTGTGGGAAGCTGGATGCTGATGTAGATGGACCTTTGGGCTGATATCTTGGAATACAATTCAATTGTATTGATTTAATCTCTTTAATGTTTGACACTTGATTGCAACAACTTGGCACTGAGCATCATCCAAGCACAGTGCTTTGGTGTGTATGTAGCGTATTCTGAGGCACTTCATGTGGCAGTGCCCTTACCCTCCCCATTTAGGGTCCCATCAAACCTTGAACAGGCTCTGAGCATGGATCTTCTTGTCATTGCAGCAGAATGAGTCACAAAGCCAAGCCTGAAAAAGTCTGTAAATCCAGTTCTCTCTCTCTCTCTCTCTCTCTCTCTCTCTCTCTCTCTCTCTCTCTCTCTCTCTCTCTCTCTCTCTCTCTCCCCCCCCAGTCTTACATGCTGCAAAAAAAAATAAAAAAAAATCCTAAAATATCTGGATGCCATTCAACATGAGCAGATATTCTAAAAATATAACTGGGTACAGCAAGCTTATGATGGAAAAAGAGAAGCAATCACCACAGAGTCATACCTGTGGTCAGCCTCCCAGCTAGCAAGGCATAAAATCATACAGTACCAGGGAAACAATAGATGATGAAATTTGCAAACTGTCTGTCATTTTTATTTATTTGTTTTAGAATGTGGCTTTTGTAATTGAGTTAAGCCTTATTTTAGAAATTACAGCCAATGACTGCATTATGTTAAGGACAAGTTCCTTATCACCACCACCAGCAGGCTTTCCTTCTCCAAAATGCAGCCTGGCCCTTGCCTTGTCTCCAATTCAGATCATTCCAGAGTGTTTTCAGTGTTGTGTACAAGCCTGTGCATGGTACAGCTGTCATAATCTTGCTGTTTGAGCAGAAATTTATAGTGAAACAAGACAGATATGTAGAGTCCTGGGTTATGAAGTTGACAGATAGGCTGTCATGTCAGATAGCAGTTTGCATGAGATAAAGAAAGTGGCCGTTTATTATTGCATTTGCCACAAAGTGCAAGGCTCAGAGGTCAAATGTTTGCAAACCAAAATGACATCTGCAGCATCTGACTCTCCTAATAGAAAGCCTGTAGTAGATCTGACATCATTTGAGTATGAATTTGGAAAAAAAGAAAGCAAGGCCTTACGTACTGACCTATTTCATCTACTTGTTGATGCAATCCTGATTCATTAAGATGACTGACTTCAGGGAGGTGTTGCTTGCACAGAGGCGTCGCTCCGGTAGGGGCGGGGCTGTAAGTTTTGCTCGGTCGGAGTCCCGTTTACCGAACGAGCAGGAGGCGGCCCCGCCCCCTCACTGTCAGAGCCATTCCCCTGTGGAGAAAGCAGCAGGCTTTCTCCGCAGGGGAATGGCTCTGACAGTGAGGGGGCGGGGCCGCCTCCTGCTCGTTCGGTAAACGGGACTCCGACCGAGCAAAACTTACAGCCCCGCCCCTACCGGAGCGACGCCTCTGTGCTTGCATCATATTTATGTGTGAATGCCTTTGTGTGAATGCTGAGATCTGGAAGGAGACGGGCTCAGTTACATTTTGTAAACTTTTATTTTTGTGGGTCATATTTAAATTTAATAAAATTCATCTGAAGAAGTGAGCTCTAGTTCATGAAAGCTTATGCAACAATGAATCTATTAGCCTTTAAGATACCAAAAGACACTTTGTTGTGTTCTTTGTCAGACTAACATACAGTGCAATCTTGGGGATCTTCTGAACCCGCAAACGTGCAGTAAAGCATGTTTGTGATGACTCGCGAGTAAGGGAGGCTGGCGCAAAGCTGGCCTCCCTCACTCCGTCGCTGGGCCAGTCAAGCAGCCGCCGGAGGAAGGTAAGCTCTCCTGCCGGCGGCCGCATGGACGGTCCGGCGGGCGAGGGAGGGGGGCCATTAGACTAGCCAGCTCGGGAGGGGGCGGAAGATGGTTCGGCCATATTCCCGTCCCCGCTGGGCCGGCTAGGCCATTACACGGCCTCCTCCGACTTCCACCAGCTATTTAGTAGTAGACCTCTGTAGACCTCTGGCCCGCCATACGACGGGCAGCCTCGGGCTTAGGATCCGGCCGGCGGCCCTGGGCCACCGGCCGGATTCTTACACAGGATTGCGCTGATAGTCAGCTTCTTCTTGGAATCCAGACATGGAAAAGGCTGTCCTAATAACAGCTTGGATAAGGTGTCAAAATGGTCAGCCTTTGTTGTATTGAGTTGATATGGATCTTCTTGGCCATTGTGATCCTTTGTGTGGACAGAAATTAAGTTAAGGCCTCATTTGCACCATCAGTTCATTTATCCTGAGGTAACCAGCGGGTGGTGCAGTGGGTTAAACCGCTGAACCATGAGCTGTCGATCGAAAGGTCGGCAGTTCGAATCCGCGACGGGGTGAGCTCTCGTTGCTTGGCCAGCTCCTGCCAACCTAGCAGTTCCAAAGCATGTTATTGTGAGTAGATAAATAGGTACCGCTTGCAGGAAGGTAAACAGCGCTCCGTGTTCCAGCCGCATGCTACGCGCTGCGGCAAGGAGAGTCATGCCGGTCACATGACCATGGAGGTGTCTTCGGACAACGCTGGCTCTTCGGCTTTGAAATGGGGATGAGCACCACACCCTACACGACTGGACTTAATTGTCAGGGGTCACCTTTACCTTACCTTAACCTCTCTTCACAGATAGCATGACTTCAGGGGCAGCCTAAGATATTTGGACACCTAAAGTGGGGCACCAAATGCAGCCTAACACTACCTGGGTCAGTGGCATGAGAGTTTTTGCCTGTCTTGCCTATCACCACCATCTCACTCACATTTGAAGAGAGGAATGAAGTAGCAGAGGAAATGGAAGGGAGGAGAGTGTATGGAAGAGCATCTACCCACCATTCTAACCCATCACTCTATTCACTTATCTTTTCTCCTCCTTTTCAAATATAACTGAGATGGGTGCTCCCATAATGTCCCTAGCAGTAGGCAGATGCAGGTGGGAGCTCTCATGCTTGTCCCCCCGCCATTGCCTACAATTTGCTAAAAGGTGACTCGACATGGACACAGGCCACCTCATTATGAGGTCAATCCTGTCTGGCCTTTGTCATTTAGTATCATAGTAAGTGTTGGCTACTTCCACAAACAGCTACCAGTGAAAGGATTCTACCTGTCAGATGTGGGATTTTGCCAAGAATGCTTTGCTGCAAAGTTCTATAAGAGCTTTATGATTTAAGAACTAGAGTCTCCATTGCAAGCAACTCTTTCCAACTTCAGAGAATGTTCCTTTTGGAAGACTTGCAATATTCAAAGCAAAATGGCATTCAATAATCTGCTACTTAAATACTGCTGCATTTACAAGACCGCAGGTATTTGTAATCTAGCAAAACAACCTAGAGCCTAGAGTCATCTGGACAGTTCCCAACTATGCCTAGGAAAATCTGGAAAATCAACCATGCTCTAGGAATTTTTACTTCTCCTCCCTATATGAAACCATTACATAGTCATGGGTGTTAATGTGTGAAAAAGAAAAGCATCATTCATGGGTATGATCTACCCATTTTTATGTTTTGAAAAATATGGTGCATGTGCTCTTTGGAGCTTCTCTAGTGTATATGAGACAACACAAAGCAAAAGAACCCAAACTGAAAATAGCATCTTGAGAGCTAAGTTGGAGCGATTAATGAGTGTTGGAATGTAAAGATCATATAATTTGCATTGGAAGTGGCAGATGAGCCTTGTTAACTCTAATTTTATTATTTGTTTTATATTTCCATGCTTGTACTGTTGCATTAGCAAGATCAGAGCTTCAGATGCAGCAGCTGAATAATGGCTGGCTGGCTGACTTGCTATTGGGAGTTTTATCTATTCTGAATCTGCAATCCGACAGCTCAAATTCTATGTAATGAATAAAGTCGGCAAAATAGCACAAATGTATGTCATTTACATAATTTGATTCTGTGATTCTAAAATGACGCAATGTGACTTTTTGGTGGGAAAGAAGAGGTACTGTACCTCTAAAGAAATTTTAGAGACAATTACATTTTCTGATTGTTCCACCTTTAGTATTCATGTTGTAAATTTTAAGTAGGCTTGCACTGATTTCATCGTGTGTGGCTTTAGGCAGGGCTCTACTCTGGCAAGGTGTCTGATTAATTTAAAAAAGAATTAAATACATATGGAAAGGCAGAATGATGACTATTTGCAGGAACAGCCTAGACAACACTACTGTTTCCTTAGTTTTTAGGTTTTTAGACCTAGTGGCATGAGGAAGAAGAGTTCTGTCTATATCTTCATCGTATCTTATCTCCTTTGGCCTTCTTTCAGCTTCAGATAAGTTTCATCCATGTAGATTCTTATGGATATTTAATATTTTCTTGCTGATTTTTGGAATTCATATTTGGAGACTCTGTATGCTGATAACGATTACTCTACGCACAGACCCAGGACCATGATGATCAAGCCCATTTGGCAAGTTAGGAAGTAGATCGATTTTGGGCCTCCTCAGGGACTGCTCAATGTCCTAAGCAGGGGTCAAGGGACGGGTGGGGGGGGCTAGCAGAGTTCCGGGATGTCTCCTACAGCAGGAGTAGTGACATCATCATCAGGGGGACTCAGGGACTGTCACTGAAACTTTTGTGAAATAACAGGAACCAAGAAGAAGCACCTGCCTCAGCAGGAGACAAACTGAGACATTAGCCTAGGGACATATGTTACTGTCTATCCCATCGTCTTTTCCAAGGGTTGCCTGAGAGATAGTATGTATGTCATGTTACATTAAGGCTACAATCCCAGGCAAATTTACCTGGGAATAAGTCCTACTGAACATGATTCTGGGGATGCGGCTTGGGGTTGTCATTACGAGCTCCTGCACCTCAAAATTTACCAGTGTTCCTTAGTCAACATACCTTGAAGTCAGTGCAATCAAATGATCCTTATCTAATGGGGAAAGTAGAGGCTCCAACCTTTTGCAATGTGTCTGCCCCCTCTTGAATTCCTGCAGCATTAGGTGACTTCACGAGAGACAGGGTAATGGAATACAGGCGTCCCACGTTTTTCAGTGGTCCGCTTTTCGACGATCTGCGCTTTCATCCCTTTTCAGTTATAACCAGAACCCATTCATTTGATGCATGGTTCGCTCTTTCGACCTATTTCATCATGTTTCCATGCATTCCACATGCTTCTGCGACCACCTGCTGCTTGTTCCTTTTCCTGTATTTTTGTATATATAGCGTGTCATTTAGCTTCCACACACATTTCAAGTGTTGTATAGTGCGTTATTTACGTTTTTTGGCAGCCAAGGTGCATTTGCAAGCTACAAAGAGACTGGATTCCGCATTTCAACAATTTGAAGTTTTCGACAGTCTAGTTCCAAGTTTGTTGAATAAGTGGGGGAACACCTGTATCGGCATAAAGCTGTGTTATGTCATTGTTCTTTTACTAGCATATTTTAGGTGTCTTGCTTGCCTCATCTTCTTTAGAGACAGAGGTTCAACGTTTATGACATAAACACAGTATGGTCCAAAAAGGACATCCTTCTGCTCTTGGGAATGCCCCTGAAGTCTGGGCTTGAGGAGGCTGTTTTGCTCTGAATTTATGCACCTTCATTACTGGCCACATTTTCCTGCTGTTCCATTCAAGTGTTGCTAAGCCCTTTACCTCCCATTGACTGCTCACAACCTTCCAGGACTGGGCTTTTGATGTTGGGGTAAAGCATTTTGCTCTGGTCTATGCAAAACTTAATTTCCTCTTTAGCAGATATTGTCCTTTAAGTCAACAATAAAGAACAATTTTGTTCTTTTGAGTTTACTTTTATTTGTCTTTTAATTTTTCATCTGGAACAACAAGGGTTGTTGACAGCTAAACGCATTTCATTACCTCACTTAAAAACAACAACAACTCTGTCACTTGTACCTCTTAAAGGCATACACGCCAGAAAACCATTGCCTTGCAGAGTGTGCCACTCCTTACTAACACAATTCTTTTAGATATGATAATGTAGCTACACATTGCTAGCAGTTCATAAAACGAATAGCACTCGAGTTTCTACTTACAAGTTGAAGGCAACTTGTACAGCCCAATCCTATCCCCCACCATTGGCGACAATGTAGCTGCACCAAAGGGGTTCACTGCACCCAGTGTGTGTGTGTGTGTGTGTGTGTGTGTGTGTGTGTGTAGGGGGGGTGATCAGGGAGAGGTAAGGAAAATATGTTTCCCTTACTTCTCCATAGGTCTCCTGGTGGCCTATGGATCTCCTGCTGCAGGAGTAATGGCATGATATAATAAAAGGAACACATCTGAATTTACTTAGCAAATAAGGCTGTGGTAGCCACAATGAAGTCAATTTCCTCTGGTTATCCCAGCCCTAGTTTCTGTTAGCATTCTCTTCAGTAATAAGATGATGATGGAGGTAATGGCCTAACTGAGTAGCAGGCAACCCATTTGTTACTAAAGGACACATTGAACATACATGCTAAATGTATGCAGCTGTTTTACATGTTTATTCCCTAGCAACTGTGAGTGCTAAATGTGGGTATATCATGGAAACATTAAATACAGATGTGAAAGAGGCTTTGAGTCAGTCACTTGCAGAATTTTGAAAGGGTGTTTGTAACCATGCAAATAGAGATATGCAGCTCGGTGCTCAGTCATGCAACAGTTTGGTGAGGACGTCTGGCATCATCACTGAGACATTGTTGTGCTGCCATGCATCCAAGAGAGGGTTCTGCGCAGCTGAGCAAGTTGGTACAGGGACACTGACCGATGGTATGCATTCTAGTTGTGTGGAAAGCATAGGCTGACATATATGAGGGATGGGGGGGCAGAGGTCTGCCCCACATGGGTTTTTAGCCTTTCTCTTAGATAGGAGGCTGGATTGACTAAATGGCTTTTGACCCTTTACAACTCTATGAGTCTGGTTTGCTGGCTGAGTCCCAGTATTAAGTATAAATTTAATACACTCTGGCAACTGGTGGACATCATGAAAAAAACAGGAAGTTTACCTGTTAAGTATTGGAGGAATGCCTCCAGGACACATAGTAAGACAACTCAAGTGACTCAAGCGTTCTGTGGGTTGTCCTAGAACAAAACAGCCAAATAGCAATGTGTGGGATGGATCAGACCTCCAAACCCATTTTATCTGGGTCAAGGTGGCCCTATAGGGGTACCTACAGGTACCTAACACTGAAACAGACCTTTTAGATCATCTAGATCAGTATTGGCTACACTGACTGGCAGTGGCTCTCAAGGTGTGCCAAACTGTTTTCTCACAGTTTGGCTCATAAGGGAAAGAGGGGAAATGTTTTCAGGTTGTCAGTGATAGAAAATATAGTGGATGGCCATCCCTGGCCTTAGAGCAATTTCACACATGACATTAAACCTTTTTGCATTTCCTGAGTCCATAATGTAAACGTATAACCTACGGTGGCATGGCTGTTATACAGTCTTCTTCTTTCAATCCTGTATGTAAAAATGTGTACACATAGAGAGCATTAAAAGGGTTCAAAAATGGTTTCATTGCCATGTGTGAAAGTGCCCTTAATGGTTACACAGACTGTGCTCTGTTCCTGGTGCTTAAATTCTAGGGAATGATCTTCTGATTGCTGACTATGATTACTTGGTGGATTTCTTCATAAGTCCAGGCATAAGTTCTGTCACTGAAGATAGATGTCTGGACTGAACTCTGGCACTAATTAAGCCCTGCCTGATATGCATAGCCAAGTGCCTTAAATAGAAGCCCAGCCGACTTCTACAGTGGGCTCACAGTGTCGACTGCCCAGCTCAGCAGTCAAGCACATGCCTCTGTTGCTTGCTGGAGAATGATGGAAAAAACCAAGTTGATACAAATCAAAACAGTAATAACGAGCAGGCCCAAAGAACATGCCTCAAAGGCATTCTTGTGGCTGGCGTTGACGGCAGTGTGATATAAAGGTAGCTTCGCCAGAGGTAATTGAGCTTTGAGAAAATACCAGGTAGAAGGTCCATCTCAGAATGACACACACAGGAAAGGACACTGAATCTATATTACTCCCGAAGATGTTTGGATTTTACAGCTCTACTTAATACCTCTGCTTGAATCAATTCCCCATATGGCAGACAGAGAGATAATATCACCAAAACCTCTGCTGCTTGAATTGTACGAGTTATTGAGTAAGTCCTCGGAGAGCCTTTTTGTAATTTTCTTTTCCACAACTTTTTTGTCTTAAGATGAGAATTTTTGTAACCTGAACGTGTGACTCCTTTTCAGGACTGGAAGCTGAAATCCTGTCTGTGCACGCTTACACTAGGGAGGGAGGAAGTTCTATTGACATCAGTGGTGGGGCTTTGGATTGCATGCATGTGACCTGAGAGGATACTAATTTTTTTTCAAACAAATTTTCCAAAAAAATTTTATACCGCCCTTCCTCCAGGGAGCTCAGAGTGGTGTACTTATTTCCTCCCCTCCTTTTTTGTCCTCACAACAACCCTGTGAGGTAGGTGGGGCTGAGAGATAGTGACTGGCCCAAGGTCACCCAGGAAGCTTCGTGGCTGAGCGGGGATTTGAACCTGGATCTTCCAGGTCTAAGTCCGACTCCCAAACCACTACACCATCCTGGCTCTAGATAGATGACCTAGAGCTCATAGATGACCTAGAGCTCTCATTATGCAGGGGCTTTCTGTTTTCTTCTGTGAGGACAGGGGTAATGAAAGGGGTTGGCCAGGTTGGACACTGGCCAAGAGGAGCCCATCTGGCTAGACCAACCCCTGAACCTTCAGCACTGGTGGAAGTAGTAGCACCCACCCAGTGCACCATCATGGTGGGGGTGGGGGTGCCATCAAGGCCCCAGTGCTGGGCTTTGCAAAAGAGCCCCCAGCAATCTGGTGCAGGCACTGTGTTGGAGAAGGGTTCTTTGCACACAGAGGATTATCCGCCATATAAGTGGGGTGTCCTCCCCAGGGCTGGCTGAGGCTTTGGGGCTGGCTGAGGCAGCCCAATAGGGTTGCAACCGCCCCATCACCCCTGCCATGCCTTCCCTCCAAAACTGTGTATCCTGTACCTCATTCCTTCCTCTGTGTAGGCCCAACAAAGCAGAGAAAGTGGAGCATACTGGGAGCTCTCATTCTTTGTTTTATTTTAAAAGCTCCATGTGAGCATCATTGCTTGAGTCACGGACAAGCCAGCTTTGGTCTTCTTCATGCTCATATAGAAGGAAATGGGGAAGTCACTGTATGTACCCAGCTTTAGAAGTATGTGGACCTAGTGAGTGGTGGATTGCAAAACAAACAAAGGTTAAAGCCAAAACCAAGAGTTGTAACCAGAGTGAATATCAGAAAAGAAATTAAAAACTCTAAATGGGAGTGACACTGCTTCACCAACAACCATTGTTTTGTTTCCAAAATCCAAGTTATATTGACTCAAATTGCTTTGCTTACCTTTTCTGGCAAGGCTGACAGCATTCATAACAATGGTTCAAATTGGTTAGAGTCAGACTAAGGCCCCAATCCTATCCCCCGCCAGCAGCACTAATGCAGCTGTGCCAAAAAGCTGCCTCCCCACTGCTGACTTACTGGGTCTGGCGGGATCCAGCAGCAAAGCTGCAGCACTGCCGCCTTTTGTGGCAGCGCTCACAGAATGGTTGCCGACGGAGCACTGCATGTGCAGGCGGCCATTTTACGACAGCAGAAGTCTCTTCCACTATCGTAAGCTCCTCCCCCTGACAGTCCAATGCTGCCTAGGATTTTGAATGCAAGATACGCTGTTTTGAATGCACGATACTCGAAGAATTCAATTCTGTGTTATCTTTAACTTATCTTTCTGATACATGGTTTCATATCCCGTGTTTTAATGCACAAGGAAGAGCACCTTGATTTAAAAAAAAAAAGAGCTTATGTGGCTGCAATTCAAGGATGATGGTGAACATTCCTGCTGTATGTCCATGTGGGGATTAGTGGTAGTTACAAGATGCATACAAGGTACCCTATCGACACGCACTGTTGTCGTCGTCCACCAATCAGTATCAGGGTGAAGTCTGGCAAGTCTGTTATGGCTCAGGGCAATCAGGCTGGAATTTCACCTGTGATAAGTGCCAACATGAATGTAGATCAGCCCTTGCTGATCAGCATTGGAAATACTGTCAGCATGAGTTGAAAGCTTTCAATAATTGCTGACAAGAAGCTGGCGAAATATAGCATCTAAATAAGAGATTGAGCTGCAAAATCCGGACACCCCCAGTTCAAACCTTGTATCTGCCATGAGCTCAGTAGGTGGGTTGTTAGGCACGCCACTCCCACAGCTCCCCGTCTGCATTGCATTGTGGAGATAATAATCCCTGCGACTTCAGGGAGGGAAGGTGGAGTTGTGAAGTCCATTGTGATTCTGTCTCCCTGCCCAGCAGCTCTCTGGGTTGCAGATGGGGAGGATGGGGGAGAGAGAAGCAGCTGACCCTGTCCAGCCCCATTACCAAAAACCACAGCAGCAGAGTTGGAGAAGAAGGTAAGGGGCTGTTGCAATCTTGTTTGCAACCAAATAGAGTATTTCTGCCTCCCTTTCTTCACTGCCACACAACAGGCTGGATTCTGTGAGTACCACCAAGATCCTCCCCACCCAACCAGTTTTGAAGAAATGTGGATGGTGGTGGTGGTGACAACAATGGGGGGGGGGCAAATGAAAGAGAATCACCATAATTGCTGCCACCTCCATCTCCCCCCACCCTGTCAGCAGGACCAGGGTACACACTCTGCTGCATCCAAAGTACACTAGTATGCTATATAGTAGCCATCATACTGAGAAATATGCCTTTCAAGTGACTAGCAGCCAATGGAGGGGGGGGGAGGTTAATGCACTGTGAGCATGTGTTTGAAGATAACTTTGGCATGCTGTGGGTTGATGATGTCCCACCAGGCAGGTTCTGGAAATTGGTTCTTTCAGTAGTCATTCTTCAGGAAGGCATAAACAAGGCGTGCATGCTGGGATTTGACATGTGTTTTTCATAAAAATCCATATCCGTGTGTTTCAGGAATAGCGTACAACCCCACACTATGTCAGAATGGAAAATATTGTTTTTGATGTAACTGTTATTGTTTGAGATCCTAATGTGCCGTGCAAGGTTTCTGAGGTGACTTTGTGTCCCCAAAGCACAATGTTCTAGGAGAAGGATATCAATCCTGGCACGAGTCTGACAAAGCTCACGTTATGTGGGAAATAAGACACGGTAAGTCATTCAGGCTGGATGCGATTTGCCTTTTTAAAATGTCCAGAATACACAGACTGGTTCCGATTCTGTTCCCAACAGAGATGAACGGGAATGTTGCCATTGAGTTTAACAAGAGAAGGAAATGGTCTGTCACTAGGAAGGAAATGCAAGCCAGCTATTACGTTGCAAAAGTCATGCTCTCTTTCTGGGTAGATTTCAGATATTTACCACAAACAGCGCTCCGTGTTCCAGCCGCATGCTACGCACTGCAGCAAGGAGAGTCATGCCGGCCACATGACCACGGAGGCGTCTTCAGACAATGCTGGCTCTTCGGCTTTGAAATGGAGATGAGCACCACACCCTAGAGTCGGACACGACTGGACTTAATTGTTAGGGGTCACCTTTACCTTTTTAACATGATCTATACAAGGGTAAAGTCTGCTGTAAGCTCTTATTTAAACTCAGCTCCTATATCGGGTATGGACTGAGATATCTGCAGGCTGCCTGGAAAGCAAAGCACCCCTGTGCCTGCACGGAGTCATGTTTTCCTCACAAGGGAGTAAGCAAAACCAGTTTTTACACGTGGAAGGGTAGAGGCTAGGGAGTCTCGTGGGTAGCATTGAGGCAGGGTTGAGATTTAAGATTACAATAAAACATGGGTGATATGGCTAAAATGGGCTCAATTTTACCATTAGTCAATGCATACATGTCTTTCAACGTTTTCAGGTGAAAATGGGACACTCATATGACACTAGTATTCTCATACCAAGGATCGCTGCTTAATCCTTATTGCTGGCCAAGTATTACATGGTGTCTTAAACCTTTGTCATGTTTCCTTCTCCGTGGAGGAAAGCAGTGTGAACAGACTGGTAAGCCCTCCCCCCCCCCCCCCGTGATACATGGTGCCAGTGTGTTCCATAGTCCTCCCCTCACTCTCCCTCACTCTCCCATGCCAGTGTGTTCCATAGTCCTCCCCTCACTCTCCCTGTTGACAGCATTTGTCTGCAGAAGCAAATGCTGTACCTGGGGAGAGTTTCTTCCTGTGATGCAGAATGCTGGATTTCCCTCTGCAGGTAAGCACTGGGGAAAGCGAGAGGTAAATGGGGCTATGGGAGCTTGTCGGTGCCAGAATTGCCAGCATGCCCACATTTGAGCTGTATCTGGGCATATAGCCTACTGCTTTGTATATTGCTTGTACAGGGCTTCAGTAATTTTGCAATCCAGTTTCTATGAAGGTAGGGGGTTAAAGTTTCACACAGAAGCAGGCTGAGGACTGGGAAAAGGTTTTGGAAAACTAAGGAACGGGAACCTGGAGACAAGAAGGTCAGAAGGAAGCAGAGCAGAGAATGGACTGAGCCCGAGGAACCTGAAGAAGGATAGTTGGAGAATGGGCTTGAGGGCCAGGACAGAGCAGGCAGGGAGTAGATAAATAGGTACCGCTTGCGGGAAGGTAAACAGCGCTCCGTGTTCCAGCTGCATGCTACGCACTGCGGCAAGGAGAGTCATGCCGGCCACATGACCACGGAGGTGTCTTCGGACAACGCTGGCTCTTCGGCTTTGAAATGGAGATGAGCACCACACCCTAGAGTCGAACACGACTGGACTTAATTGTCAGGGGTCACCTTTACCTTTACTAAATTAGGGGCTCTGAAGAAAATTCAAAGTGGCTAAGGTCAGAAGAGGCTGTATGCTGAGCTGAGAGGCATAGTAGGGAGTTGTTCAAGATACAAGATGGCTAAAGAAAATTGACAAAGCGGGAGCAAACTGAAAAAACAGAAATGTGAAGAAAAAATGGTGTTGAGGAAGGGTGATATTGAAGAAAGGACAAAATAGGACTGTGGGGAAAAAAAAGTCACATAGGGCCTAGAGAAGGAAGAGCTGTACTCTGTGGCAGGAAATAAGTAGAAAGGCCAGGGAGGCTTGGTGACTTGTGGATTGTGGGATGGGGAGCCAAAGAGGCATACAGTTGCTAGGTGTGGAGACCGGATCCTGGATGAAAGTACTACATCCAGCTGTGACTTCGCCTTTCACTGCAGCATGGTGACTTGGCAATCCAAAGCGCCAACATACATTGCGAGGAGCTAATGTCAGAGATTGCTTTAAACTAATTATTGGGTTGCAGGCTTCTAGGGCTGGTACATTCTCAACATCCTCAGTTTATTTGGAGAACATCACCGGGGAAGTCTTATGTATACTGAATTTTCCTAGGAAGCATGCTTAATCACTGTAGTGTTCAAATGAACATCAGATGTTTATTTCAGTCATTACGTGGAAACCTGAGAGGAGTTTTAATTGCATTCTAATGTGCTTGATGTCTTTATTTAGAGTTTGCTCACTTCATACAGCAGAAAAAGGGGTGAATGGATTACTCGCTTATCAACATGTGGGCAGTCCCAAGCCCTGTGTAGATGCTATTAAAACATGGACATCAATATGTGAGGGGTTGCACACAACAGTGCACTGGCCAGCCTTGTCCCTTCACTAATGCCCCCTCTCCATGGAGAGCATGTGTCTAAACCACCAGAACCCCAGTGTTTTTAATCATGGTGCAATCTGATCCTGTGAATAGTGTTTTCCTCTTTAGACAAATGTTCTCCATGGGCTTCAGAGCACATCAGTGGGGCTTGCTGGTGTGCTCTCACTACACCCCAACCATGTGTAGGTGTACATGTTTTAATAGCATGTGCACAAGGCTCCATTTCATGCTATATGTTTTCTGTGCATGTGAAGGGGAACACAAGTCCAAGAGCTTACTCATGTACCTGGTTCTGTACACAACCAGGCTGCGGGCTGCACATGGAGCCACGGAGCCATGTGTGAACCAGCCATGTGTGAACATGGAGCCATGTGTGAACCACGTATGAACACGTGGAGCCATGTGTGAACCAGCCCTAAGTCAGACCACGTAGCTCTGTACTGCTTACCCTAGGGATAGGGCCGTAGCTTTTCATGAAAAAGACCCTAGGTTCAATTCATGGCTTCTCAAGATAAGGTTGGGAAAGATTGCCATCTGAAACCCTGGAGAGCCACTGCGAGTCACTGTGCAAACCACATTGCCCAGATAGTCCAAGGGTTCACTTTAAGACAGCTTCAGTGGCTGTATGTCCTTGGGATCTCAAGAGAAAAGTCCTTCCAAGTCCTGCTATCTGAGATCATTCAACTGGAGCTGCCAGCTCGTAAAACTTAGACCTGCTATACCAGAGCTTTGACACTCATCAGCTGTTTCATTACTTGCTAATTGCTTGTAAGTTATGTGCTCTGTCCCGTCCCGTTGTCCCCCCATCCTCTTTAGAGGTGAACTGGTTGTTTTTCACAATTATTCTTTGCCTTCTCTGTGGACAGCTGCTTTCAGGTTTCTTGTTGCTGTCCTTCAGTGCTCATTAACTTGTTATGTTGTCAACCTGTCAGAGACCATGAACATTTCACTTGGACGCTCCCTTCTTCTGGCACTAAAATTTAACACACACACCCTTCTTGACAACTGTATTGCAGAGCTTTTAACATAAGAAAGGTGGTATAAGTCAGCAGAGTTTGGTGGGGTGGGGAGGATTTGTTTGGCGGGGCGGAGGAGGAGGAGAAAGAACAGGGAGAAGTTTTTCAGGAATTAAATACAGAGTATCAAAAGCCAGCGGGTGGCGCAGCGGGTTAAACCGCTGAACTATAAGCTGTCGATCAAAAGGTCGGCAGTTCGAATCCGCGACGGGGTGAGCTCTCATTGCTTGGCCAGATCCTGCCAACCTAGCAGTTCCAAAGCATGTTAATGTGAGTAGATAAATAGGTACCGCTTGCGGGAAGGTAAACAGCGCTCTGTGTTCCAGCTGCTGTGGCAAGGAGAGTCATGCCGGCCACATGACCACGGAGGCGTCTTCGGACAACGCTGGCTCTTCAACTTTGAAATGGGGATGATGAGCACCACACCCTAGAGTCAGACACGACTGGACTTAATTGTCAGGGGATACCTTTACCTTTACCTTATCAAAAGCAACAGTTCCATCCTAACTAGAGAAAACAGTTGATCGGAATGGGCAAAGATATATGTTGTCGTGTTGGTTATTCCTCGTCTAGCTAGACTACACTGCCTCTCATGTCTGTATTGTACTATGCTATGACCAGTCTTTATAGAGCTGAGATCAATATGCTGACCCAAAATAGGTTTAAGTGTTTCCGGATAATGACTGAAGAGCAAAATACCGGTACTTGAATAATGACAAATCGTTCTAGAATGTGGCTGTAGTGAATACATGTCATAAAAGCTATAAATCACTGGCCAAATTCCTCCTTGCCCTTGTTATCAAATTCCTCCTTGTTTGAAATGACATACTTTCTCAAGAAAACAGTTACAGTACTTGAATGTGCATCAGTAGTGCGCCTCGTGCGCTGTGCCATTGATAAACATATATGAATGGAATTCCTCCTCTTGCCCTTGAAGAAAGATCCCCATCCACCCGGGTTCATCAAAGTGGCCCTGGAAGCCGGATGGATCTTGATGATTAGATTCCCTGGCAACCATCAAGGCTTCTTCTGCCATTCAGCCTGTTTCGTTAACAATACTGTCTAGTGCAACAGTGTGTGGAAGGGAATAAATTTATAGTTTTACGGGATTCACCATGAATGGTTATTCCTTCATCATTACATCAAAACAATTTCAGCAATAAGGCTATATTTGCTTAGTATTACCTAGAAGGGTTATTATTAATCTCTGATATGGAATTACTATGTTTTGTGATCTTCGTCTTTACAGTGTGAGAAAGAACACCATACTTCTCATCTTACGCATGGAGAATTGGGGAAATGATTTGCCCAAGTGATCTAACTTTTGCACTGCACGGATTATTTGCACCAGAGTTGGTGTCAGGGGTCTGGTGGAGAGCCCACGTCTATCAGAGCGGCCACCTGGACTGCTCAACCCACCAATGCCATGGGGACTTTGTTTTAGGACCCCTCAGCAGCCTGGTGCTCACACTGGTTAACACCCTCCTCTTAGGCAAGATAAGGCAGCTTGCCCCAAGCAGCAAATTTTGGGGTACCATGATAGGTACTATTGTACTCAATAGTAAAATATTGAGTTTATTCTCAGGTTGTACTGAAAATGTAACAAACATCTTCCCATTTTTCATGCCTCTTATTCTTTTCTTCTTTGCAAGCAAAGTCATACACATCTTGCCTGATGTACACTCAATAGTATCCAAGTCAAATACATCTCTTGGTTTTAAATACTGTACAGTGTAGACTGAAATTGGTTCTGGCACATTTAGCTTTGTTTTGTGACTATTTTATGGTTTCACTATCAAACTCGACCGTTTTTTCTTCCCCCACCTCAATCAACTTGTACAGTACCTTGGGTTGGCGAGGAAGGGGGTGGGGTCCGGAAGTCCTCCTCTTCTTATGAGCTGTCCTGTAAGCTGCGGGCAATCTTACCCCAGTCAGCTTGGGTGCTCCTACGAGTCGGGCCCCGGCGGCCAGCGAGGGGCGGATGGTCCGTCGCCCTTGGGTTGCAGAAGCAGCAACCCCTTCCTTAGGAGGGTCAACCTCCAGAGCTGTTCCCTGCCCCGACCAGGAGAGGGTGTTTGAGCTTCAGCGTGTGCCTCAGAGAAGGGCAGGGCGGGGGCTGCTTGGCCCTGGTCCACCTCTGCCCGGCCTCACGGGAGCTCTCTCTGTTCCACTGGTACTCCGCTCGGTCGCGACCAGCCTCCTGCTCCTCCACCTCCTCCTCATCGGTTTGCTTTGTCCTTAAATACCCTTACTCCTTCCGCCCTCTCTTGCCTCCTCCCATGCCTGCCATTATCCTGCCCCCTCCGGGGTCCTAGCGCCCGTTCTGTTCCCTCCCGTTCTGTTCTCTCACCGTCCTGGCTAGTCCCTTTTTCCGTACTGCCCCTGGCCCCCCTTGTTCCCCACAGTAGCGTGGCGGTGCCGACCTGTTGCCCCCTGACTGGCAGGCCCCCGATCGCGGCCCACCGGCCCCACTCGGGGGTCAGCCACTCCGCTACCCGGCCTCTCTGTTGTCTCCCCTCGCCGACATTCCTCCCTCCTCCCGCCGTCTCGTCGCAGGGGGGCGGGACTTCCACTCCGCCCTGTGGGCTTGCGCCATCATGCTCCACGGCCCTGTGCACCGGCGGCGCGAGAGTTGGCCCATTCGGCCTTTTGGGCCCGGGGGGAGCTTTCGACGGTGCTCCTGCTTCTCCCGCCGACTCTCCCGTGCCCTGGCTTGTGTGCGCAGCGGGGTCCTCCAGGGCTGACCGTGTCGCCGCCGCCTCTGGGACTGGTAAGTGCGGTGGTCGCGGAACGTCCGGGCGGATGGGCAGGCCCGGACACAACTGAAGTCAGTTTGCTTTTGTTATAGTTTCACTTTGTTACAGTGATGTGCGTGGAAAACAAAGTATCCAATCAAAGAGATTACCAGCACAATCCTGTGTAGCCTTGCACCGGTGTAATAGTAGATGCACCGGTGTAACAGCAGATGCACCGGTGTAAGTGCACTTACACCGGTGCATCTACTGTTACACCGGTGAAAGGCTACACAGGATTGTGCTGGTAATCTCTTACTCCAAAGGAAGCTTTGCTGGGAGTAGCAGTTTTCTTTTTTAAAGAATCTTTTGGATCCAGCTTTTCAGGGCTTCCAGTCGAAGTGCAAGACTCTCCAAATCTTGTGTAAACCATCCCCAGCATCCACTTGTGTGCTCTCTGAGCACAAGAAAAGAGAATATGGCTCTGGGCAAGTGGCAGGTTGGCAGACGTGGCAGGCAGGTGTGGTGCATGGGGCACCCCCTGCTAGCTTACTGCTTGCTCCAGCCTGCTACCTTAGGCAGAGGACTCAGCTGGCCTTATGGTTGGGCCAGCCCTGTCACAGACAGCCCCCCTTCCCAGCAATGGCATCTCCACCACACCACTAATTCCAAATACAGGTCTCCCATTGCAATGGCACAACATTAAAAAAAAAATCAAAAATGTATTATGAAGCAACACAGGAAAGGAATGAAAGAGACCCTGAAAAGCAATGAGTTTACATGTATGTCATTTGGATTCTGAAGAGTTTGTGCATTAGATAGTCAGTTTGAATACAGAGAAAGAGGCTAGTGTGGAAGGGACCATAATTCCAGTTCAGGATGTTGCTGAACAGTTTTTGAGTTCTTCTTTTTGAATTCTTCCAGTCAGATTGACGGTACATGGAGATGAATCCAACCTCCTCAGCAGAGATTATAGAACCTAAGAATAGGCTTGTTTTCTAATTACATACATACTCCAAGATACAGAGGAAAATAAACAGGAACACAAACAATGGCAAAAGAAATGTAAAAAGATGATACGGGAGGCCAAGAAAGATTTCGAGGAGCGTATGGTCAGAAACATTAAAGGGAATAATAAAAGCTTTTTCAAATATGTTAGAAGCAGGAAACCTGCCAGAGAAGCGGTTGGCCCGCTGGATGGTGAGGGAGGGAAAGGGGTGATAAAAGGGGACTTGGAGACTGCAGAGAAATTAAATGAGTTCTTTGCATCTGTCTTCACGGCAGAAGACCTCGGGCAAATACCGCTGCCGGAATGACATTGAGGGAATTGATATTTAGAGGGGGGTGGGAGAGAGAGAGGAGAGAGAGAGAGAGGGGGGGAGGGAGAGAGAGAGAGAGAGAGAGAGAGAGAGAGAGAGAGAGAGAGAGAGAGAGTCCGAAGGGTTCAAATCAAATTGCACAGTTTATTTAGAGATTGTTTACAATAATAGAAGGAATCAAAATAAATGGTTTACAAGTGGCCAAACTAAGCAATAGCAGCAATATGAGAGGCAAAACTGTAGTACTGTACAAATGAGAGGTAAAATAAATGAGCAATAATACACCAACAATCCCACTCAGAAAGAGCCGAGAAAGAGCATGAATATCTCAATTCAAAGAACTACTTAAGGGAGGCTTGATATTTAGAGTCCAATCATATCCTCCCTCCCCCCCCCCCACCGATGCATCTACACCAAAAACAAGCATGCTGCATCCAGCGGGGATAGGGGTGGGGTGGGGTGGGGTGGTGGAGAGTGGATTGGGAGCCTTTGGAGGGGAAACGGAATTATATTTAGCAACTGTCCTTATCCCTTCCAGCAGAATGTGCTTTTGCCTCTCTTGTTATTCTTTTTAGATTGTGAGTCCATTTGGGGCAGGAAGCCACCTTCACATTCCTTTTGCTCTGTAAACCATTTTGAGAAGTTGTTTTTTTTTAATTGCAAAGTAGTATAGAAATGTTCTAAATAATAATAAAATAGTAAGGAAGTCCAGGAGTTGCCCTTACGGAGACGGAAAGGCAGAGGGATGGAATGTGCAGAGATACACTCATGCTGTCCTGCTCCTTCCAAAGTGTGTGTGTGTGGGGGGCGGAAACATGGTAGAGAAATTAACCATAGATCCACTTTTGTATTACAATATATCATTATAAAAACCAGTATAACAGTTCCTCAGGTCATCTTGCAAAATTGCTTCCATGCTGCAGAGCTATGCATTGTAGAAGAGAGCCACTAATGTTGAAACCCCCTCTCCCCCAAAAATCCTTGAACATGGATTCCAAGGCCTGGTGAAAAAAAAAACATTTTTCTAATGATGTGCAGCTGAAAATAGAGAATTCTTTCCACCTACCCCTACCCTCCGCATTTATTATTTTCTAATTTGCATCAGAGATGTGTCAGTCATATTTGGAACAATTAATGCTTTAAAGATGGGAGTTACCACAACTTTCACAAGTTTTTTTTTTCTTCCAGTGCTGCTAAATTGAAAACATACACAATTTGTTCAGTTGCTGGTACAGTCAGGTTACTTGGCTTATTTATTTTTTGTGTTTGTTGTTTACTGACTAAGACTGTGGAATGGATTTTTCCTTCATATTATTATGAGAACTTTATATGACATAACCAAGCTGGTTATTGACGGCATCAATATAAAAGTGATATGAAGGTGATCCAGCCTATCACATGGAGGGTAGGTGGTCAGTAGGGTTAGGGGAAGGGACTGTAGTTCAGTGGTGAGACTAGGTCGGCAATAGAGCATTTGATCAACATATTCAAAGTCTCACAGTCACTAGCATCAGGCCCGGTAAAAAATAATACTTCTATACATTAATTTACACAGTCTATTCCCGAAGAACCAATGAACCAATACAGAAGAACCAATACGGCATTTGCTTCGCATGCAAAAGAGCCCAGATTCAATCCCTGGAAGCTCCATGCGTGGCTGCTGGTCTTTCAGGGATATAACTGTAACAACAGAGAAGGCATCCGTTGTTGAGTTTCTGTGTGTTGTGCAGCTTTAAAGGGACAGAAGGCTTAAAGTGAAAAAAAGGCTCTTTCCTCTTTATAAAACTGAGCCAACGTTACTTCCTATGTGCATAGGCGTCGCTAGAGGGGGGCCCGGGGGGATGCAATGCCCCTGGGTGACAACCACGGTCTCCTCGCAAGGAGGAGCCATGGTGGGATTTTTTTTGCTCTGTGGCTGCTTTTTTTGCAGCCGGATGGCTGTGTTTGCAGCTGTGGAGCTGAAACGTGCCAAAATCGGTGTGTTTTCTGGGCCTTCCCACCCACCCCTGGTCTTAGAAGACTTCAAATGAAGCCTTCCGGGAGTGGAGGGGGGGCGGGCCAACGTGGCCTGCTAGCGACACAACTGTGTGGGTGTGCAGTATAAGGCTCTTATAAAATGGTGAAATCCATATGTCCTTTAAATATCAGAGACTGGAACTGAAGACTGTCTGTGAGGGACCATATGATAGAAGCTCAGTACACGTTCAGCACATCAGAGTGCCAGGTAAAAGAGGACCAAACACTTTGTTTGAGTTTGGGACTGTAGCTCTAGAATCTGTTTTCAGTGCCAGGAAAGGAGCCACCCCCAGTGGCAAAAGTTCTTACTCCCAGTTCTCACTATTTCCATTTTGAAAGGATATCTGATCTATGGTGAGTTCCTGCTGCTGCCAGTCAGCGAAGGTGCTTCTGGATGAGCTGAACCAATGCCTGACTCAGCATAAGGCAGCTTCATAGGAGGTCATCCTGGTACACCTGGATCATCCTACACCACCACTGAGAAGCCTCCACCAGACACACACACCCCAATCTGAGATTCAGAGGAAGAGGATGGTGTAGTGGTTTGGGAGTCGGACTTAGACCTGGAAGATCCAGGTTCAAATCCCCACTCAGCCACGAAGCTTCCTGGGTGACCTTGGGCCAGTCACTATCTCTCAGCCCCACCTACCTCACAGGGTTGTTGTGAGGACAAAAAGAAGGGGAGGAAATATGTACACCAATCTGAGCTCCTTGGAGGAAGGGTGGTATAAAATGTGAAAAATAAAAATAAAAATAAATTTCCAGGTCATGGCTTCTAGGAAATCCTGACACCATTCATTTTATAAATTAAGCATTGGCAGGAGGAGGATAGCCTGAGACTTACAGCGCAATCCTATCCAACTATACCACTGGTGTAACCAGCGGGGGAGGGCTTTGGAGGGGAGATTTAAATCCCCTTTGGAGGGGATTTGAATCCCCTTTCCGTTCTAGGACCTCCTGTTCTCGCTGCACCGCTGGTTACACTGGTGGTGTAAGTTGGATAGGATGGCGCTGTTAGGAGAGGAGGCTTAACCATGGTATGTCTGAGCAGCACCTCTGATTAGGTGGTTTCCAATTGTATGAAGCCCTCTTGTTTTTGTAGAGAAAAAAATGTTTCAGGAATTTCCCCATCGTCCTTCCAGCTTCAGGAATAGGAGACAGTTATTGGTTCTGACACTTGGCTTGGCTGGACATTGCAGAGTTTAATTCACTAGACCAGTGGTTCCCAAACTGGAACCGCAGAAACCAGCCAGTGGAGCCGCAGAGTGCCACGGAATCCTCTCAGAAAACAGTGCAATGCCAACTGACAGGCATCATCACCAACATAATGTAATGGGGAGCTGCAGCCAAGGGTCGCCAATGGTCAAGGGAGCCACAGGTTGAAAAAGTTTGGGAAACACTGCACTAGGCCCGAAGAGTGGCTATAAATGGTTCAGCAAACTGGTTTTAAACTGGTAAAGAAGTGTAGAGAAGAAGGTCTCCAGGCTGCTCGTGACAACACTGCAGCTTTGATGTGCAGGCAAGCAGGTAAGAGAGTGAGAGGGCAAAGTGAGAGCTGACCGGTTCAGAATGAAGATCTGAGGCTCAGACCTGATCTTGCTGATTGAAAGTGGAGAGTAGCATCTGGCAGAAAAAGGGAACCCGAGAGAGTGCCTGTGCAAATAACTGGGTGAAAGGGAGACATCTGCAGATCCTCCAAGATGTTGCACTTGTAACACTGCTTTTTTTCATAACAAGGATCCCTGCCTGAGTCCCTTTCCCTAATACTGGCACGTTGCTGAAGCCTCTTGTCTGTTGTATTTATTGTCACAGCAGTAGCCTGTCCTGTGCTAATTTTAAAAGCAAAGGTTAAAAGCAAGCATTTATTTTTCTTCTGAAAAAAAAAGTATAGAAAATTATGCTTAGAGAAAAAGCAGAACTGTCCTGCAATATGTTGCCAACAGACTATACCTATACCAGCAGCTGCAGGGTGAAAGAGCAGACTGTGCGCTGCAGGGTTCCTCTGACTGAGTGCTTATGCATGTGTTTTGATATGCACGGCAGGCATTCTGGGCAAGATGCATCCATTCCCCACCCAGAGATTTAACTGGTAGAGTGGCAATCCTGGGGAGGGAGCAGATCCCTGAAGAATGACAGCTCGCAGATTAGCAGCATCCTAACAGGACATCTCCCAAAGGCAAAAATAGGGACAAAACCAAAGGCAAAAATAGTGACAGTGATTTACAGAGAGACAAGTACCACAAAACAGGCACTGTCGGAGTGTATGCATCTGAACGTATTCATATGCTCATACCTCAAATATTATTTATCTGTAGCAGCAAACTCTGGCATGAAAGGTGGTATCTGAACAAGCAAAATACAGTTGGCCCGCATCTTACATGCATGTTACTTTTGTGAATTCAGCTACACTTTGCTCGGCAAACCAAACCAACCAACCAACCAAAGAAAAACAAAAATTTAAATCATGCAGGTGATTCCGCCCTCCATTCCACGTACTAAATACATGCTCCGGAGTGAGTATTTAGGATCAGGATTGCTCCGGAGTGAGTATCTCTCAGGATCAGAGAATGAAGCTGTGGTTCCCTCCGTCATTCACGGTTCCCCCTGGCCGCTTGTAATGTTTATCAGAGGTGCTCTAGACTGGCGTCCTCCTCTCTTCCACACTTCCACCTCGTTCCCCTCTTCCTTTTCCAATACAGAGAGTGGGAGGAGCAGAGACTGGCATTACACCCACTGCAGCAGGGGAGCTGCCTTTGGCACACTGCCTCAGGTGCCAGCAGGTCTTAGGCCAGCCCTGAATGAAATCATTTTGGAACCCATTCTGCCTTGACTCTGCCATAAAATTTCAACAGTTGTTGGGGTGACCATGGTGGCTAAGAGACTGAGCTGCAAATCAGGACTTCCCCAGTTTGAATCTTGCCTCTGCCATGAGCTCAGTAAGCGGCTTTAGGAAAGCCACACCTTCTCAGCCTCAGTTCCCCCAGCAACAATATGGGGACAATAAATAAGTATAGGATTCGGCTGCAACCCTAAGTACACACTTAACATGGGTGTAAGCCCCATTGAATAAAGTAGGACTTAAGGTATTTCTGAGTAGACATGCATAGGATTGTCCTGTTAGTTTACCGTAAAGATTACATCAAAGTATTGTATGCGAAGTTCTTTGCACACACTGAAAAACTATACAAAGCCAAAAGGGTTATTAGAAAGAACATGGACCTAAATGTTGACAATACAAATGAAAAAGGATAACACACATTAATTTCATTTCAGTGGTCTTTTTCCATCAAGAAAGCTTGTCTTCATCAGTATGGTAGTCTTTCACAACACCTTGTTATTTTGGCATGAGAATCAAATTCAAAAGGTATCCCAGAAGTCCATGCAGGGCACATAAAGACCATTCAAAGAGGCATGGGTGCTCAGGTGTAACGATTCCTAAAAGTTTTAATCACAACAAACAGTAATTGTTGGAGTATTGGATTGAGACAAGGATTGAGACTGATTTATGGCCCAATTTATAGTGGCCGGGTGCCAGCATACCGCGTGTTGAGGTGGCGGAATCTGCTTTAGGGCAGTCACAAAGCAGCTTCCGCCAAGGTGCACTGCAGACCCACTGGCGGGGAGGCTGGAGCAGCCTCCCGTATGCCGATGGATGGCCAAAGACCTGCTGGAGCAGGTAAGGCCGTGCAGGGGATGAAATGGGGCAGAGAAAGGGCAGAACAGGGGAGGGCGAAATGGGGTGGTGGGGGGCAGGGAAGGGGGCAGATCAGGCCCAGGAGGGGGTGGGTTTGGCTGCGGCAGCACATGCCGAATCCCGATCTCCTTCCTGAGTCTGATCTACCTTCCCGGGTCAATGCAGACTTGTGCCAGCAATCGAGCTGGCACAGGTCCAAGTTGACCCATAGAGGCTGCTGGGGCTTACCCAGCAAATGTCCCCTTACCCTGAGGAGGCCTCCAGCAGCCAGAAATCCCCCACGGGATACAATGGAAGCTGCACTGGCACTGCTGCATCACCATGCAGGGATTTAGTTAGGATTGGGCTGCTAAATTCGTACTCATCCATGAAGCTTACTAGGTGATTTTGGGCCAGTCACTATCTCTCAACCTAATTTATCTCATGAGGGGGAGAGAGAAGAGAACCATGTACACCATCCTGAGCTCCTGGGAAGGGTAGGATAGCAATGCGATAAATGTGCACAAAAATACATGTGCTAGGCAAAGGATTCATATGAAAGTTACATATGTTAATGTGATAAAATCCCAGGTAGAAAGTTATCTCCATTTGGAGTAGGGATAAAAAATATTCTTTCACTGATAACAGAGAGAGCCAATGTTGTGATTTTATTCTAGCATATTGTAAAGACACATTTTTAAAAGTTGTGTGGCTGTGACGTTATTTGGCATATTCAGGAGAAGGAAAATGATATGATCCCTTGCCACTTTCCTGAACAATCATGTAATCTGAATAATCTGGATTTGACTCAATTCCCATAAGAGGTTTAGTAATACACGAACCATTGTTGTAACACTGCTTTGTCCAATGGTTTGGTCCGTCCCCCACACCCTGTCTCATGAAGGATCAAAGTGAAGCTGAACTCGCCTTATCTAGCTGCATGCCAAAGCAAGTACAGTATTTGCTGATTCCGCTGAAAATGACTCATAAATTGTAATCGGTGTGAATTTTGTGGGCCATGTATATTGTCAAGCACCGAGTTGGTGGATGTCAGGCATCCTAGGTTTGGGCTTCTGCATCTGGCATTGCTCCTTGTCTGTCTCTCCTCATTGGCATTAGTTCCTCTCCTTCTGCTTTTGCTCTTTGTCCCCCAATTCCAACTCTTGCCTCTTTGTTTTGGCACTCTCACCTTTGTAAAAAATGCTCTGAATTATGCCAGCCAAATCTTATTCAAGGACGATAACATTTTGCAAAATAGTTTCTGCACATATGCATGCTCTTTCAAGGGGAGGTAAAACTTATCTGGGTGCTGGGGGTGGGGTGGATGGGTGGAGCTATGCATCTTGCCAGGGTATGGGGGTGTGGAGTTTGGCATTCATTCGCCCATCTTGGCTTTAAAGGGGTTCATGGGGAGGGGGCTAGAGACTGTTCCTCCTCCATGGCATTGGCACCTTCGGCATTCCTGGGCCCATGGGAGAGCTTCCGTGCCTGGAGGAGGAGCCTGCCCACTGCAGCCTTCCAGTCTAGTGCACGGCCAACCACATCATGAGCCAAGGCCAGGGCTTTTAAACCTCATGTATGCCTTCTCCGTCCTCCCTCGCTCTCCCAACCTCAGGATACCCCAGGATACCTGGCTGTAGCATCTCCATCTCCCTGGCAATGGAGACATTCACCAGGATTATTGGAAGCCATGTCGTCCACTCTTGCACAGCTGCTATTGCTTCTGGTGCTGCTGGAGCCGAGCCTTGTGATGCCGGCCTGGAAGCAAGGTCAGGGGTGAGCAGTTCTGGTGTGGCAGCAGGAAAGCAGCAGGAAATGTGCCTGTCCCCAGACACATGCTTTGCTGTATTTGTTGCTGTTGTTGGTTGTTGTTGTTGCACCATTGATTATAATAATTTCAGGCTATAGCCTGGCATTACTATTGTAGGATCTTTATTTTTCCCTAGCAGCCACTGGTTTTTCTAAAACGTTTTTCTAGTGTTCCTTTAGATGTCTAAGTGCTGTGGTTTAGCTAGAGTAACTGCTAAGAAATACTTGCACTTCATATATAGTGGGCATCCCACAATGTGGCATAGTGGTTAGTGTGTTGGATTTTGGCTGGTGACATTTGCTCAGTAATGAAACTCTATAGTGACTTTTGCTCATTCACAGTCTTTCACCCTAACCTACCTCACAGTGTTGTTGTTAGGATTAAATGAGGCAATCCTATAAGCCACCCTGAGCCCTTTGGAGGGTGGGTCTGGTATAAGTGTGAGAAATTGAGAAATAAATACCGGTAGGTTCTTAGCTGGAGTGCCAGGCCACATTCATGTTGTGTTTGCATACTAGCGTTCTTTGGCACAGGCAGTAGCTACAGTGGCATGCAAATACGGCATCTGTATGAATTTTCTGAATGAAGCAATAACTCTGCTCTGTTGTTGCCCCTGGCAACTGGTACTCAAAGCATACTGCCTCTGAACCTGGTGGCAGCATTCAACCATCTTGACTAACAGGCACCAATAATTTGTCTTAACCCTTTTTAAAGCCATCTAAGCTAGTGGCCATCATCCCCACATCCTGTGGCAACAAATTCCATACATTATTTGTGTGCTGTGTGAAGAACGTCTTCCTTTTGACTGCCCTGATTGTCCCGCCAATCAATTTTATTGGGCGACCTCAAGTCTAGTATCCTGAAAGAGGAAGAAATACTTGTCTCTTGAAATACTTGTCAGCTAGAGAGAGAACATTACATCTTGACAACCATCCGAGGGTGAACTGCGGTAAACTGTGAAGCTTGGAAGTGCAGAGCACAAGCCAGAAGGAGGGCTGCACTCGGAAGGGAAAACATCTCGAGTAAGGAAGGTTCTATATAGGAATAGAATATATTGTAAAGACCTTTATCGGGTTTAGGATAGCCTGCCTATGTAAATCGCCTTGAATAAATCTGATGAGAAAGCTGATGATGAGAAAGGCGGGATATAAATACGGAAAATAAATAAATAAATAAATAAATAAATGCACAGTTTTATAAACCTTTCGTGTACCCTTCCCTCAAAGGTGGGTATGGAAACATCTGCTCCAGAAGCAGGCCTTCCAACCAGAAGCACCTCTTTTTTCCCCCCTTTAAAATAGCTGGGGTGAGCAGTAGCAATCCCAGTCAGAACTGGAGTATGCACCAAAGAGGAGGCTCATTCTGTTTTTATCCTGCAAATTGCTCTGCTGCAGCAGGGGCTGCCCCTGGTTTGTTTTCAGGAGCAAATCTCTGCTGCAGCAGGGCCAATTTTCAGCATATAAACAGCATGTGGGGCCAGCATGCAGAGGGGAGAGTCACCTTTGTTTGAAACAAAAAAGCTCCCAATGCTTTCACTTGTAGAGAAGGTGCTTCAGCCCCCTGATAATTTTAGTGGCCAATTTCTGCATCTTCTCTAGTTCTACAATGTCCTTTTTGAGATGGGGTGACCAGAACTCTACGCAGTATTCCAAGTGTGGCCACATCATAGATTTGTATGGAGCAACTATGCTGGTTAAATTGGTTTTGGGCGGGCCCCATGTGGGAATTTGACTGTCATGTTTCAATCAGCCATAAACTTTCAACATTCACTGCTGCAAATGTATGTTAAATGCTACCAGGCATGACTAGCAGCAGTTGTAGTTCTTGTACAGGAGGACCTGATATATTGATATATTCTCCCTTGTTTATTCTTGAAACAGAGATATAACTTTCTGCAGCTGCCAGATTTGAATTACATTTATACCTCTTGTTATACCTCGAGAGGACTGTGTAGAGACAAAGCATTCATCAGGATGTGAAATGTAGAACATGAAGCTATAACTAATAAACTACTCAGGGACAGTGTCAAAGAACACATTAGAGAAGGTAGCAGGTTCTCATTTGGAGTGTCTCAGTATGATAAAGGGCAAATCTTTACTCCTAAGCTGCCGCTACTGTCTGTCCTCAGCTTTCTGTAATGGCACCTAAGGGGCACTTAAGGAACAGTTAGTCATCTGTTTTTTTCATTCTAGTTCCTGGGAGCATTGTTGGCATTGCACTCAGATTGGTGTCAGTTCCAGGAAGGCCATCTCACTGTACTGGTGGGTGGTTCCTTACTGGCTTAGAGTTTTAGTAGGCGAGATAAGGGTGCAACGTTGAACAAGCAAGGCTTTCCCGACAGTTTGTCCATCATATAGGGCGAACAGGTAGGATTAGGGTTGGCAGCAGCTTTCAGTGGGTCCTTGTGTGTAAGCCTTATGGGACCCCATTATATGCATGTATGTGTGAGTCAGCTGCCCTCATCTATCTGCCCAGAAACTGGACAGAAGATGGAGGACCGTTCTCCTTTGTGCCACCACTACTGTGGCAGAATGAAAGTGTCCTCCATCCACTGCAGGTGATGCTTCCTTCTCCCATCACCTGGTAAGTATCCCCAACCATAGCTTACTGAGCATGGTAGGGGGTAAGCAGCAGTAACTGTTTCAGCTGCTCAGAAGTCCGTTTTCCTTCTTGCCAGGCAGCGTTTTAAAATTCCCAGATGCCCAGTTCTCTACTCTGAGTTGGTGGCAGGGCATCTGGGAATTTTAAAATGGCACCTGGCAGAAAGCAGGACAGATCGCTGCTGTCTCATACCCCATTGTCTGGTAAGCCACAGGGATGTTTACCAGGTAATGATGACTAGCAGTGGTAGCAGAAACAGACCAGGTGGGGCATGGCTGACCTAGGTATGGATCCCTTTGGGGGCACTGTTTCCCAAACTTTTTCAACCTGCAGGTCCCTTGACCATTGGCGACCATTGGCCGTGGCTCCCCATTACATTATGTTGATACATGCATGCCAATTGGCATTGCATTGTTTTCTGAGAGGATTCTGTGGCACTCTGTGGCTCCCCTGGCTGGTTTCTGTGGCTCCTTGGGAATCACTGCTTTGGGGGCATGGGCCCTTGGTATCAGAGGTGGAGCTGGGCAGGGTGCAATGGGAGGCGTTGGTGGACCGCAGGCAGCAGGCGGGTGGGGGTTGTCAAACCAGGCGGCGGCACGAGCAGGCAGTGGCAGCTACGCATTTGGCCCTCCTGCCTGCCCTGCGCCTCTGTGTGCTGGAAAACGGCGCCGACATCACTTCTGGCGTGGTCGGTCGGTCGGAGCGCCGCCACTGCTTGGTATTTGCCCAACCAGGTCACTCCTATGACACACACTGCTCCTGAGTAGCTAGACAGCTAGATCGTGTTCTGTATTCCTACCCAATACTTGGGTAGAAGTGATAGCAAAGTCTTTTCCTTGTAGGTAATGGAAGACTATTTTGTTATTACACATGCATTTTTTTTTCTTATTATTTGACTTCACATGTTCTGGGAATGAGTCTTTACATCTGCGGTTACTGGGAATGGCTTCCACATGTCATGAGTGAGACTTCCATCATTCCGTACATTCCCACTCTTTGATGTGACTCACAGCGCAATCCTGTTCTAAATTTGGACGGTAGAACGAAGACATCGCAAATGTGCCGTAAGGCACGTTTGCGTCTACTTCCGAGCAGGGAAGGCTGGCACAAGGCCAGCCACCCCTGCTCCACCGCCCAGACTGTCTCCCGCCCGCCGCCAGACCCAGGTAAGGATCCAGCAGAGGGGGGGCAGTTCAGGAGCAAACGGCGGGGGCTGATAGACCCAGCCTCTCTGGGAGGGGGCGGGGATCGGCCTCGGCCAAATCCTGTCCTCCGCCACGTGGCTGAGCCGTTACACGGCCTCCTCCAACTTCCGCCAGCTAATTCTGAGGAGACCGATCAGCCCCAGCGCCGTTTACACTCGGGGAAGGGGACGAGCGTCCCCACCCGCGTCGCTAGAGTGTGGCGGGGGGGAGCAGGCCACCACCGGGTGACGCGCGCAGAAAGGTGACGTGCGCACCCCCACGTGTCACCTCCACTCCGCGCATCACCCTTCCGGAGGCTCTGAGGCCAGGAGAAGGCCTTGGAGCGTCCGCCCCGGCCGGCGGTCCTGGGCCTTCTGACGAAGGCCCAATACATCAATACATGAACTTTTACCTTTTCGCGCATGCGCAGAATAGTTCTGAGGGCAAAATGGCAGCCCTTGCCCACAGAAAACGTTGTGCGCATGCGCGAAAAACGTAAAAGTTCATGTATTGACGCATTGGGCCTTTGTTCGAAGGCCCTGGACAGCCGGCCAGGGAGGATGTCGTTGGAGCCAGCAGCGCAGCAGCGGGGGTAAGACTTGTGTGTGTGTGTGTGTGTGTGTGTGTGTGTGTGTGTGTGTGTGCGTGCGTGCGTGCGTGCAGGGGGTCATTAGGGTGTCGTGTGCGCCCTCGCTACAGGGCGGCTTGCAACCTAGTGACGCCACTGAGCATCCCCTTTCCCAAGGAGACTTTCCGCCATGGGGGAGGCTGCCCGCAGCGGAGCACGGGATCTGGCGAGCAGCCTTGGCCGCCTGGCAGATCCTACAGTAGGATTGGGCTGCCCGTGGCTTAGTTATGGCACATTCTCCCAGTTGCGCCTATGGTGTTGTGGGTTTTTCCATGCTCTTGCATACTGCAGTGGAAGTGCACCTATAATATTGGAGCTGTTTTGTGAGAGGGCCGAACTTAATACATCCAAAGCACATGCCCCATAAAGCCCTAGGTTCAATCCTTGGCATCCCCACTTTAAAGGATTCCAGTAGGGCTGGCAAAGAGTTCTGCCTGAGGCCTTAGGGAGCCTCTCCTAATAACAGGCTCAAGAGGGACCAATGGCCTGACGCAGAAAAGGCAGCCTCGTGTCCATAGTCAACTGATTCTGGGGTCAGATTAAAGTCTGCTTCCCTCCTCATTGTTCATTATTAGGAGTGAAATCCTACATTTTACAGAACTACAGCAGTTCCAGTGTTGACAGATTGAGAACTCTGGGAGATGCTAGCAGGGAGAACTTCACATGATCATTGAGAAAAGGAAAAACAGATGTGAGATATTGTAAGAACCCTTGCCTGCAGTCCACATGCTCAGCTTCCCCAAAACCTACACTGTCTGATTAAAGTTTTTAAGCACTCTTTGGAAGCAGAGTGTAAGGCTAGATTTCAAGATGCAAACATTTCCCCTGTTGAAGTCTTGTTCATAAATTAGTATTTGGCCAAAACTGGTTTCTGAATTTCAGGGTAAAACATTGATCCATTAACCAACGTATTAGTGAGTGGCTCATTATTAAGACAGTAAGGGTTCATTTGGTTCAGTAATAGCATTTGGGTAAGTTAGAGTACAGTATTCCTTTTGCATACCTAGGATACACAGCGTGGGTTCAGATATCTCTGGATTTTGGATAGTCAATACTTTGGAGTTCAGATTGTATGTGATTCATTCTAATATTGCTATGAGTTCTGTTGGCAAAAGTGAAGTTAAAATAGAAGCAGTGCCAAGTTGCAGCTGTTAGAGTTTGCTAAAAGTCAAAGACAGATGAGCAAATAGGGATTCGGTATAAAGAAAAATGAAGATATTTTGGCTGGAATCTACAAGTCAGACATGAGAGAGCATTGAACTGAAACTTATACCATATTGATTGATTCAGAACCAAACTATATGCTATAAACTATATACTATATTGTGTAAGCTATATGTAGTGTCAATTAACTGGTTTGTGGACATCCATCCCATTCATTTAAATGTGCCTCAATCTGCTGCTGTCTGAGTAGGCTGGCTTTCATGGACCATTAGACTTCTGTGGGCTTCTACTATTTTCACATGCCAAGTAAGGTGGGACCCTCATGTGCCAAAAAAATGTTCAACCCTGCTAGAGAACAGTCCATTTAGGTGTGTGTGTCCCCCCCCCCCAAAGGACTGCTATTTGGTAGTGTTGAGCATCTTTCCGGCACATGAGAGTCTTTCCAGATGACTTTTAAAAGTTTGTTATGTAGTTTAGCCAGATCCAGTTCCCAAGGCATAACTGCCCATCTCCCCAGGCAGTGGGCTAGGGAAGGTGGCAAATTGGTGCCCCCTTGTTTCTGCCACCTGTCCTGGTCCATTGCTTGCCTTTGGGGAGCAAGAGAAAAGAGGATGTACGGAGGGTCTTACCTCCTCCTTTAGAGCCACTTCTTATAAATGGCTGGGACAGAGAGGTTCTGCTCCTAGGATCTGCCCTATCACCTGGACGCTTGCACTAGGGCCGGGGAGTGCTGGTACCCATGCTGATGCCTTCACAGGGACGGGTGCTGGTGTGCATGCTCATTCTGGCAGGGGACAGCAAACGTTAGCAGTGGTGGGCAATGGAATTTGGCTCTGTCTCAGGAACCTAAGCATCTTGGGACACACACACACAAATTATAACTTCTTAAAAATTCATAGTGTTGGAGCTCTTGGCAGCTCTTGTGAAGAAGGCCCCCCCCCATTCAGTTAAAAACTAACTGCAGTTTTAACTACCTGCAAGAGAGCCCTGCAAAGGGGGAGACACGTTCACTCCATTTACCAGTGGCAGTGATTGCACTTCCTGCTGCTGGGTACCACTCTCCCCCTTACTTTTTACCCAGTGAGAGTGCAGAACATTGATCTCGCTTTGATACCTGATTGGGCTTCAGAGGTAATCATGTAACCAAATCTCAATGACTAGACAGCATTATCATGAAGCCAAATAAGAGTGAGGGCAATGCTTCCTACCCTCTGGTGTAGGGAAAAATAATGGAATGGGGGTGAAGATGAGGAGGAGATATAATGCAGCAGCAGGAAGTGTGATTGGTGCCATCTCCACTCCAGGATCATGAATAAGCTGTGAAAAAGGGCAAGCCAAAAAGGTGGGTTGGGTGACTTTCATGCAATCTTTAGTTCCTCTACCCAAAGGCCTATCCAGGGCTGAGAAAATTCAACTTCCAACTAATGCCAGTAATATGTGTGATATCGCAAATGTATTATATTTGGGTGACATCTGGAGTGATGATATAGAGTCTGGTGGTGCAATCCTACTGACTGCCGGCGCCGGTGTTGAGTGCCGTAAAGCATGTTTGTGACAACTCATGAGAAGGTGACGCTGGAAGGAAGGCCTGCACCATCCTTGCCACCGGAGACAGCAGCCAGCGCTGGGGAGCGGGTAAGCTAGCCGCCGGCAGGCACGAGGGTGGGTGGAGGATGGGGGGGCATAACTGGGTGGGGAAAGGGTGGGGTGGTCAGATCGGGCCTGAGAGGGGGGTGGGACTGGTATCCTCAGCAGACGCCAAATACTATCCTCCCTCCTGGGCTTGAAAGCCTGACACAGGGCTTCCCAGCTCTCCGCCACCTAAAAGGTTGGCAGAGATCCGAGTAGTCCTATAGGACAGGCCGGAACGTTACCCAGGGTAACTGGATTAATGTCTGCTTACCCCAAGAAGACATCCAGCCCATCCCTATTCAGTGCTGGATATAGCGTGTGCCTGGCGCTGCACCAACGCTGGATAGGATTGGGCTGAGAATTTCCTAACAGTAGCGGCCCTACACACACACACACACACACACACACACACACACACACACACACACACACACACTTTCCTTTCCCTGTCAGCTGACACCTCCCCACGGGACACAATACGCCCTGCCCCTGGGGGGCATGGTGTCATCAACGCGCACCACCACAGTGCAGAAACACCCCCCCCCCGCCACATTTCGGCTCCTTTTGGAGCCAAACGGTGCCTGGGAGGGCGGGAGGGCAAAACTTGCAGCTGACAATGGCTGCACAAAGACGGACCAGTGGCGGAGGCAGCACCGGAAGGTACACCCCCCGTGACCCGCTGCTTGGGGACCACTGCCCCCACCGCCCCCACTGTAACAACGCCTCTGTTTCCTAAAGAAATACACTTTTTAAAGAAGTTGTATGAGAGTCAGATCTTATGCTGGAAGTGTACTATCGTCTTTATTTATCAAGGAAGAATATTTTCAAGCACTACATGAAAACCTTAGAGATGAGCCTTTTGAAAACACTTTTTCTTTAACAAAACATTGTTCCAGCTGAAACTGGAACAGCCCACAATGTATTGTACGCTGGGGATCTATTTAGTTCAACCCAATCTTATTCTGTCTTGCAGATGTCTAAGATAAAAATATACTGTGCATTAGCACATTGGCAGTGGATTCTTCATTCCTTGTAGCCTTCCGATAATTACTAGTTCCCTGCTGCCCTCCTCATACATACTTTCTTGTATTTTGTGTCCTGTTGTCTGCAAGAAAGTTGTCGTAAGCATTTCAGAGCATTAGAGATTTTGGAACACCTAAAGTTATCTATTCTGCTAGTCCAAGCCTGGCAGGATCTGCCATATAAATAGCCAAGCGCAAAATATTTTAGCCTATATTCTTATCCAAGCTATAGTCCACCCCTGGCAAAAAGCAGGACTAGTTCAAGAGAACACTGATATCAAGGATAGCCCTAGGAATATGTTTACTCTTTTTTAAAAAATCCATATTTGGTCCATAAGATCAATATAATTGGTTTTGCTTTTGAGCCAGCCAGTATAATTGAAATGATGATTTAAGTTCTCTTGGAGTCATTTCTGAATCTCCTTAGCATTTTTCTTTCATTTCAGAGCACAGAGCCCTGATCTAGGAAGAGAGATCCACCCACATCATAAACACCTTTCTGCATGTATTGCAAATGCTGATGTACAGCCTCATCAGTATCATGATGTTCATCCAAGTCATTTTGAACTGGCAGGCCGCATCTTCTCCTAAGAATAGGAAACGTGCACCCTCATCTATGGCCACCAGTTCTTTCTTATATGAGTTACTCTGGGTGTGTGCTCTGAGACACATGTAACATGGGCAGATGAGGTTCTGAACGCTTGTGCGGGGGGACCTTGGTGCAATGGGTCATGACACACTTCAATGGATTGGCATTGAGTAAGGATGATATGGGCGTGTAACACAATACAGTTTATTGGAGGGATAAATATATAATAAGAGGAAGAAGGAATCAGAAAATATGCAGTGTAATACACTCACATACAGCTAAGCCCTAAATGGTAGTGGTTATTAGGAAGTACAAGAAAAAGCAACAATTATTGAAGAGGGACAGTAAGCACACAAAATGAAGGCCAGGGAGAGCAAAGAGGGGGAACAGGACATTTACATAGAAGCATTACTGTCTACAGAAATGAGGAAGATTCCTCAGAGGAGCCAGGGGATCGGCGACTATGGTTTGTGTAGTATCAGGGAAAGGAAAGAGGGAGAGAAAGCTGGGGGAGGAAGGGAAAGAAACTAGAAAGGACCAAGTGTACTAGCCATGGTGTGAGACTGTGACTTAGGTCAGAATTCACTGTAACCTGGAACAGTGGCTGCAGGCAAGGAGTGAGCCTCATGACAGGCCATAAAGGAGTTCATTCTCTTGTGACTGGGGAGCTTGTCTCTCCCGCCATATGATTATTCTTAACTAATACAGACCCTCTGAGATGGAGCTTGGGGGTGTGGCAAACCAAGCTCACTTTTGAGCAGTAGAACACTTGATATAGCTCTTGCCTAGAGATCTTGATGGATCGGTTAAGGGGAACTGTGGGTTTAGGAGGCCTAGGGCTAATCACAGGGCCCATCCCCTTATTGGTATAAAACAGGGGTTCCGAAAGTGGTGGGTTGTGACCCACCACGCCAGGTGGGAGCTAGCACTGTCCCCTTAAGGGATGTTGATCCCCGATGGCGGTGAAGGTGCTCCAAGATCACTCTGCTTCAGACAAAAGGGTCATTTTTAGAGTTATCGGGGGTCGCACCTCCATGCAGAGGGTGTGGGGGTCTCACGCCCCTCCAAGCAGGCCTCCCTAAAGGCTGACCCACACTGCATGAGATCAGGCGCGGAGGCGTGTGAGCGTAGGTTCCTGGCCGCACGCCTCCAAGTGCTGCCCTCCTCTCCACCAGTGTCTCTTGCAATTAGTCCCTCCTGATTGTCCCGCCTTCTAATCGCTGATTGGATTAAACACCAATTGGCTGAAATCCCCTCTAATCCTATTGGTTAAAGCAGTAGCTCCGCATCCCCGCCCCTCAAAATCTTCGGCAAGAAACTATTCTGCTCATGCTGGAACTTGGGAGAGCGCAGGTCTCCCGCGTTCAGGAGCAGATCTCTCAAACTGGTGGCCACACAGCTCCGCGAGCTCCACACACATCTGGGATGCGCCGGAACTCGTGCGGTGTGGGTCGGGCTTAAGCCTCGGAATGGCTCCCCGAGGCGATTGAAGATACTGTACAGGCAGAATGGGGCCACTCCAGGATCGCGCCACCAGGGACAAAAGAGGCATTTTTGACTTATTGGAGGTTGCGCCACCCTTCCCCGTACCCCCCCCAGCAGACCTTCCCAAGCCTCAGAAGTGGGCTTCAGTCACCTCGGGGAGCCATTCCGAGGCTTGTGGAGGCCTGCTGGGGGTGGAGGGAGGCGGGACTTCGAATAAGTAAAAAATGCCTCTTTTGTCCACGGTGGCGCGATCCTGGAGTGGCCCCATTCTGCCTGTACAGTAGCTTCAATTGCCTTGGGGAGCCATTCCGAGGCTTAAGCCCGACCCACACAGCACGAGTTCCGGCGCATCCCAGACGTGTGCAGAGCTGTGTGGCCACCAGTTTTTATCCCCGGCAGTGTGATCCCGGAGTGGCTCAGTTCTGCCCGCGTGATAGCCATTGCCTGCTGGGAATGACTCTGACTGGCGAGTGGGAGGGGCCGCTTGCACGCATGTAGTGGTGTCTTGCTCCACTTCTGGTTCCGCACCACCCTCGGAATGCCAGGGCACCTCTGAATCAGGAGGTCGGGGTTGGCCTCAGTGGGATCCACCCAATCCCTGGGCTGGTATCCAACAAGTGCTCTTCCTCTGATCTGGGACGGCGTCATGGTTGGTTAGCCTTGCTGGAGCTGGTCCTGGACCCTCTTCCAGTCCCTGGCTTGCTCAGGGCTGCTCTTTGTTCCCTCTTGCCATGGTAGCCAAGCAAACCACTGGGTTTCTTTCTCTGGAAGGGCTTGTTTAGTGGATCTGTTCTGCCATTCCAGTACTGCCTTCCCTGTTCTCTCCCTCTGGAACATCTCCCATTATTACTGCTCAGTATCCACCCCTTTCTCATGTCCTCCTTCTCCTGATTCTCTTGCTCTTTCCTGCTTTAGCTCTCTGTCTCCGACCTTCTCTACCTTCTGTCTGCCCTCTCTCCCTTTTATCCCTCTCCACCCATGCTCTGAACGCAGGCAACTGCGGCTTCACCAGCTTGTCATGCTCCTCCCTCACCCCCCCCCCCAAGCTGGCTGGCGCTCAGTGATGAAGTCACCGCCAGGCCTAACAGTGTCAGGCCCATTACTATGTCATCCCACTCCAGGCTGATCAGCCAGGGGACAGAGGTAAGGATCAGGGGGAGGATAGAAAGAAAATAAGCAAATAATGATAAACAGTGTGAGAAAGAAAGGCCATGACTGAAACAGGGAATACAAAGTTGGTTCCAGGAACAAGAAAGCAAAAGGCTGAGAGTAGAGGAAAAATACAAACTGAGCCCTATCAATAACAAACAGGGTACTGGCTTATTTAACAGGCTGTGTCCCGGTAGTGAGACCTATTACTTAAAAGCAACAGAGTCATGTAGATGATCCAGTCGTGAGTCACTCTGGGCCAGGCGTGATCTCCCTTTAGTCCACTGCTGCGCTCTATCAGTACTGAGATTACCCAGGAGCCGGAGATTTCAGCTCCAGTGTTTCTGGAAAGGTTTTAGACCATTCCCAGAGACCACCTAAAAGCCCTGTTTTCAAATAATCCTCCCTACATTCAGTATAGGTAGGGACCAGGGAGATGGACTGTGCCTGCTGACCCCACTGTCTGACACCAGTGTGCCTGCTGGTCAGATCCCTAGCAGACCTATATTCCTCAGGTTTGCTGAATGTGGGGAGGATCGCTTGAGAACAGGGCTCTTGTCAGAAAGAGCAACAAAGAACTGAGTCAGCTTTAGGCTAGCATGCTTGTATCTCTCTCTCTCTCTCTCTCTCTCTCTCTCTCTCTCTCTCTCTCTCTCTCTGTGGGTGGATGGAGCCCTGAGGGTCTCGATTTGGGTTTCAGGAATCTGGCATAGACAGGCTTACTAGATCGTCGCCGGGACGGGAGCGGTCTACCCTTAAGGGGCGGGGCGTGGGGGGGGGGCCAGAACGCGACGCGTTCTGGCCGCCCCCACGCCCCGCCCCCTTAAGGGTAGACCTCTCCCGTCCCGGCGACGATCTGGTAAGCCTGGGCATAGAGTTGGCCAATATCAAACCAAAATGAAGCACTGAAATAGCCCATTGCTTTCAATAGGAGAGTCACAATACAAGCACAGAATGTCTACTCAGAAGTAAGTCCCATTGTGTTCAGTGGGGGCTTACTCACAGGAAAGGGTGTAGAGGATTGCAGCTTCAAGCATATACTGAACTCTCTGTTGCAACCCAAAAAAGGACAGCAGCAGTGGTAAATTCTGACCATTTCAGCTCAAACTCTTGGAGTGGGTTGCAATAGCTTAGTTAGAACAAATGTATAAACATTGAAAAATGATTTTAAAAATATATCAGATAAATATAAAAGGCAAATTAGAGTGTCAGTCTCTGCATGTTTACTCAGAAGTAAGTCCTACGATGTTCAGTAGGACTTACTCCTAGGTAAATATGCCTAGGAAGATAGTCTTAGGTTGCAATCTTATACACTCACCTGAGAGTAAGCTCCATTGAACGCAATGAGGCTTACCTATGAGTAAATTCTGTATGTACAGGTGTGCGCTGTTAAAATAACACAAACTGCATACTGTCTCTGTAACCGACCACGCAGCTGCCAGTGGGAGAGCTTACCTTCCTCCGGCGGCCGCGTCCCGGTTCGGTGACGGAGTGAGGGACTCTGGCCTTGCAACGGCCTCCCTTACTCCTGAGGCGTCACGAATGTGCTTTAGGGTACGTTCGCAACATCTTGGAAAGGCGGAGCACTCGCTCCACCGTTCCAGACTTCTGGTGGATGTGTTACTCAGATGTGTTACTCATATAGGTGTTTTGTTTTGTTTTTAACATGGGGAAGGATTCAATAGTACTGTTTGTGAACTATAGTCCAAGTGGTGCGGTCCATGCTACCATCCCAGCATTCTACCACCTCATTGTGCTGCCTGTGTAGACCCAGCTACAGTGCGGTGGGTTCTCTGTGTGTGGGTTCTCTGTGTATGACTTGCATGTATTACTATAGATGAGTAGTAGGTTTGCTAATAACAATCACGGAAACTTAGGAAGCTAATTCTGTCATTGACAAGAACTGCTACATCTTGCTTTGTTTGAAAGCGCTTGAGTCCCAGTTCAAGAACGTATTATAATTAATGACGCTTTCAAATGTATTGCAGAGGGGACTTGCTGCTAATACAAAATGCACACCCGTTTTTCCAAGAATAGCCTCCTTAATTCAAGTCTATAAATGGATTGATATATTGGGCAATGGGAAGAAAATCTGGTATAATTTTATCCATACTAAATCTTTTACCCTTGTTAAACTCCATTAGCTACAGGAGGATGTATTTATCAGTTAGAGGCCCCCAAATACTGGGCACAGTGCAGGGCAGCTTAAGCACTTACCAATCCCATTGACTTCCTTAAACTGCTACTTGCAGTCCTATTAGAGCTGCTGATCAGCCATCCCAGTGTGTCAGTGCTGGGCGGGGGTGGCCCCTGGGAGTCGCACATATACCATTAGACAACAGCTCAAGTACTGCTGGTGGTATGCATACCACCGGTTGGGAAACGCTGCGTTAGCCATCAGAGCTTGAGGATGACCTCCCTCCAAGCTAAGTTGAGGGGTCAATGTAAGGTGTGTCTATGGAGAAAGGCCAGGTTGACAGGCCTGACAGGAGACAGAGAGAACCAGAGTCCGAAGCAGAGGGAGAGAAAGGGGACTGTGAGCTAGAAGCACCGTGGCGGGTGCAGGGTCTGTCTCTGGACACCTGAGGTGAGATGGCAAATGTGCTGCCTGGTAAGAGTATTCACTATGTTTGCCTCCACTTTTGCTCCACTTAAATATTTGTCAATAAAAGCAAGAATTACTAAGGGCCCAATCCTAACCAACTATCCAGCGCCGATACAGCTGTGCCAACGGGGTGTGCTCTGCATATTGTGTGGGGAGGGACAGCCATGGAGGCCTCCTCAAGGTAAGGGAACATTTGTTTCCTTACCTTGGGGCTGCATTGGCGCTGGAACGTTCGATACGAGTGGGCCCGAAGTCTCCAGTGGTCTCTCATCCAAAGGAAAACAAAACCTGCAGAGTGCAATCCCTGGAACTTCTCGTCTCTTGTGGAACTGGGGGACATGGAACATTAGATACAGGAGATGCACTTACTTGGGAGTAAGCCCCATTTGAACTTATTTCTGAATGCACTTCCATAGGTTGGGTGTTATGTCTCTCCAAATGAAATCAAAAGAACTTTGTTTATTATTAAGTACTAAATGTCGGCTGGATTGTGCCCTTTATTTTGACATCCAAATTACAATTTGATAATGATTTATATTTGTAGCAGTCTAAGAAACGCCACACCATCTACATCAATGCCATGAAATGAATTTCAGAAAAAGTCAGGCATGCAATTAAACCATACAAATTGATGGGATTTAGCAGCACAATTAAGAGGTTAAAAGACCATACATAACTTTCTCTGGATTGTGCCCCAAAGCTGCATAATTCAAAGTAGAATATTATCTGCCAGGAACACACCCTACCGTAAGATGTGCTAACTCTGCTAAGAAATATTGTGTAATGACAGCAGCAGTTATTATAAGTTGCTTTCTTCCAATTGCTCAGTTTGACAACTTCCAGTGGGACTAGCAGACTATACCCTTACGTCACCACAGTAGCAACTTCCACAACCAGGGAAGCCAGTTTTGGAATGGCCCCGACCACGGACGTTGTGGCTGTGGTATCTTGCCAGGTCATGTAGAACTCTGCTTGTGCAAGCTGATGACAAAGAGAGAAAATGTGCAGCTGACTGAAACAGCTTGTTGGACATCAGCTTGTTGCTTGAGTTCTTGCATAAGAAGACCCCTACATAAGAATACTGGTATAGTTCAGTTGCATAAGAAGACAGGTTCACATCAAAAGCCTACTAGTCTAGCATTCTGTTTCCCCCAATGGTCAACCAGAGGCAGTTCTGCTCCTCGTGTACCACATTTACACAGTCAAATGTCTGCACAAACCTAGACTTGATAAAAGATCCTGTATATGCACTCCTGAATTGTATGTTTTAAAGCATGCCAGTGGACCTTGGGAAGCTGAGTGAAAGCAGTGTGGTGTCATGACCAGGGTCAGATAAGGACCAGAAAGAACCACATTCAAATCAGTACTCAAATTACAGGCTGGCCAAAGGGGGCGTGATCCCCTACTTTTCTGACTATTGTCTTAACTAATGTTTTTAGAAGGCTGGGGGATATGCTTTGACTAAAACGGGGGCAGGGCTTGTGAATTTGTCTCCCCTGCTTTTCCTCCCATAATTCCTACACTGGTTCAAATCCTCACTCATCCATGATGAAGCCTAGGTGATTTGGGTCAGTCATCATTATGTCTCAGCCTTGCAGCAAATGTTGGCCGATAATGCAGCCCAGCTATAGCTCAGTAGCAGAACATCTGCGTAGTGTGCAGAAGGTCCCAGGTTGAATCTCAGCGCGGCTGCACCAGCGGAGGGGGGCGGAGGGGAAGGATAGAATTGGGCCAAGAGACTCTGGAAATACTGCTACAGTCTTTTATTGTAAGTTATGTTTCATTTATCAGAAGACCAAGACATCCTGCCCAATACTTCTCCCTGCTGAGCACCCATCCTCAGTTGCTTCACTCGGGTGGCGCATGTTGGAGTCACTGCCAACCTCCATCATTGGGCCGGAGACGAGGTTTCTATTGACCCAAGATGCTCTTTCTCCAAAGTCCAGCAACATGCCCCTTACTTACAAGGGATCTTCCTTTAAACTGTGCAGGTTAAAATGAGTAGGGATAGCCCCAAGCCCTTCCTAATTTCTCTCCTTATAGGCAGAGCTGACCCTCTGGGCCTGGTGAAAAGTCCTTCCAACAACTATCCCCAGTGTTGTCCCCTTCTTCTTAGCCACTTTTCCCCATCCACTCTCTCCTCCTTCTGTCTTTTGCCTCCCTTCTCTGTCTTTTCCTCTCGCCTCCTTCCCTCTTTCGCCCCCCCCTTGTCTGCCCTTAGGCCTTTTAAAGGGCTACTGCCAGCCTGTGGCTTCTCCTCTCAGAGATCATCAGCTGTGATGTTGACAGTATCTCAGGGTTTCTCAGTGCTCAGCGATAATGCCATTGCCCAATCTGGGAAGCACTGGCTTCCATAGCACCATGTGATCCCCATGGTGCTCTGATGGGGCATCAAAGCCCCCCACAGGCTCCCGTCCCTGGGTAGGCTGAACGTGCAGCTCCAGTGGCAGCTATAGCACCCACCACCATGGGGGCCCAGTGCAGGGATTTGCCCCAAGGTCCCTGGCAACCTGGTGCGGCACTGTTGGAAAAGACGTCTGCCTGCAACCTGAAGTGCAGTTGCCAGTCAGCACAGAAAATGAAGCGACTCTGCAGAAGGCGGCAGCAGCAGCATCAGACTCACCAAGTAGTATATTTCCTCTGGGCGTGGCTCCAGTTCTGCAACAGTAGTAACTCCCAATCACAACTAAACTGAGCAATAAAATTGGGAGTGGAGACATGATGAGTGACAGCAAAGTGGGCAATTTGGACTTCTCACTCAAGCCATAGGGAGGAAAAGAGTGGAAAGTTGGGACCCCATAAAGAGTTTTGACCAGAAAAGCAAGCTCTGTCTAATTGTGCTGAGTTAGTCTTTTTTAAAAAAAAATCATTGTGATCTTTGTAATAGATGCAAGAACTCAGCTTAAAAGACAAACAACAGTTTGAAACTTCTGAAGTTTAACTTCCTTTGTTTCCATATACCCACTATTAAATGAGGCAAAACGAAGAAAATTGCATGTGGGCAGCCCTCCTAAATCTCTTCTTTTATCCTTCAACTCTTCGCCTGAATGCTTTTATTATAAGCACAAACATTGCGGGGGTCAGCAGGTCAGAGAGCAGGGTGCTGCCTGGAGCATGCTAGCTTGGCGAACGTTAATAACCTCTCAATTTACAAATAGTCCCAAGAAATCTTTCCTCTTTCTTTTTAACTTTTGCTCACTCTCGGCTGAACTCTCACTACTGAGTTTTGAGGGGAAACCTACTTAAAATGGAAATTGGGTAGCACTGCTTTTCCTGCTGGGGCTGCCAAATCAGATCAGAGAGATGGGGATTGCTTCCTATTAGTTTAAATTAATAGCAGGTACCAGCGTTTTTCGTGATTCCCAGATCACGCAAAGTACATGAGTAAATTCCGGCAAGTGGTGAATGGTATGGATTCTAGTTTTATATGAAGAAAAAAAAGAAAAGAGAGGGAAACTACAGAAAACGGTATTTAAATATTTTACAAAAAAGCCATGTGTGTGTTTGTGTGCCTGTGTGTGTTTTCTTGGATCACGCGCATTAGGACAATGACTTGTAACCTTGTAAACACTGAAGAGGTCACGACTATTATAGAACAAAAGTACTTGGCTTAAAACTGCAGGCAGTGTTGAGCTTCTTTGCCAGAGAGGTGTGTGGTCTACTACCCTTCTTTCAGAAAGAGTGGAGCACATATGGCAAGAGAGAGAGACAAACACTCAGACCATGTGGAAGTGTTATATAGAGACTTGCTCAAGCCGTGCCTTCTATTTCTAAAGAAAGAAAAAATGTCTTCAACAGAGGTCAAATGGGATTGATCTAAGAGTAGTCAGTGCTAGGAAAAGGTACTCACCGTTGCCACAACACTTCTGTAGATTTTTTTAAGTCTTTCCTACAGCCCAGTACTATACAACCCTACAAGTAAATCCCATTGAAATAAATGGGAATTACTTCTGAGTAAGGATGCGTAGGAGTGGTGTGTAAGTAAGGGACAAACTAGACATGATGTGTGCAATCCACGTTTGTATTTCCTGATGTCTTTTGTATTGCATGACAGCAGCTATGGCTCCCCAGAACTGTATCAGGGCCATGAGTTTGAGGAGGGGGTTAACTCTTTCCCATCTTTCGTGGGAGGGCAGGGCAGGGGCAGAGAGGGGAATTAACCAGGGGGGCATGTCGAGGGTGGGACAGGGTGGATCCGACGGCAGTGACTTTCACCAGATCCTATCCCCCATTTTCCAACCTGATATGCTCCCTGGCTCTCCTCAAACGTGCGCCAAGAAAATGCCTGGCGCAGGTCCGAGGACACCCACGGTCCGCCAGCCTACCAGGAGGTAAGTAAATTACTTACCTCCTGCAGGCTGTCCAATTTCCCCTCACCCCATAGCATGCAGTGTGCACTCCATTGGCACGGCTGTATGCTATAACGTGGCAAGGGATAGGATTAGACTGTGAGAAGATGTACATAGGAATAGACGTATAATGCAGTTTCATGCAAATGTACATAGGATTTCTGTTGCATGCAGATGTACATAGGAATAGACATATAAGTAAATAGGAAACAGAATTGCTGTGTTCCCAAAACATGCTCAACACATTTTTGACAGATGTATTTATTCTCCTCTAGAAGTGAGTGTGGGGAAAATTATTTATCCAGATTTTACAGCAGAAGTGGGTTCCAGAGTGCTAAATGGTTGGTAGGTGGCTGCGTTGAGCACTGATTGGCTAACAGCTGCATTCCCTCCTTCTCCCTCTATTTACATATTTCAAATGGATTGTGCTAGTTAAACGAAAAAGGTGCCAAATGAATGGATGCCAAATGAATGGATAAGCATCCATGGAACACCATTGTTTTTAAAAAATGCAATCCATTTGTAAAATGTTGTAAACAGTTTGGAAAAGAAGGGAGGAAAGACACCAGTTGTCATTGCTGTGCACTGTTAGCTGCCCGCCAATTAGTGCTGTACATAGCTGGTTCTACAGCAAATCTTGCAGCAATGAAGGTTAGAGGAAGCTCCTCCCTCGTAAATATATATATATAAAAAAAACACAGGCTGGTTTGGATGATATTCCAACCAGCCCATCCTCATCACATTGGGTAGGAGCATGGGGGAGCACATCTCTCCCCACACCCAACATGCTTTCCTGCTGCCATCTAATCACTGGTTTGTCTGATCCCTCCCTACATGCATTAAGTACATATTATTTTAATGTATGTTTCTTTGTGGGTCCCCCATCCTCCCTGCACTGTAGGCTCCTTCAGAGCTGGTGTGCCCTCCTCCTGTTGTGACTCAGTTTGACAAGGGAAGAGGGTTGGGCCACCACCTGGTTCCTTCTTCTCATCTCTGACTGGGCTGATTGTGGAATTTCTTGATGTCCAGGCTGGTCCAGGGCGACCATCTTTCAGGCTGCCTAGATGTCTCTCCTATCCAGCACAGTCTCTCCAGTCTTTTAAACATGTGGTGTGCAAACTCATGAGAAGGCCTCTATCAAAGCCATCCTGATTTCCTCAAACCCAAATGTGAGGCGTTAGTGTCTCCATCACCCCAGCAACGCCTTCCTGCATATGACCTACAACAGGTGGTTCAACGTGCCATTTCACTTAAGCAGTTGTGGTCATCAGCTCTAGCATTGCCTCTTTTGGGCTACGTCGTGCCTGAGCCAGAGAATGCACAGCCAGGTATCCTCTGACCAGCAGTCCGTGACTCTAGCCAAAATAGTATTTAATTTGCATGTTTAGATGTTAGAGTTGTGTGTTAGAGGTTGGTTGGATGAATTGCCTTGTGCAATTAGATGGCAGTGGAATGACAGGCCACATGGCAAGGGAGACTGTACACCTGTGCAGTGGGGCAGCACAGTCAGAGTGTTGTCCAAACTGGTCTCATGGTGATGGTTGTTTTCAGCTACATTTGTATTCACCCTAACTTTAGCTGCATTGGGCCCACCTATATAGAATTGGAATCAACCACTCATAATTATCCCTAATGACAATACTGAAAGTTACTTGCCACTGGTCATGCATGCAACATGCTTGTAGTTCATTAGGCACCATCACATAGGAATACAGTATATAAGAATCACTCCAAGGTCCATGTTGTGATATTGGCCGTTAACTGCTATAGATATGAGAGTAAGACAAGAGAAGAATCTGCAGCTTCACCATCTATACCAAACCTAGTCCTCTACCCTAGGCCAGGACCTGGGAAAAGGTTTCAAGTTTTATTAGCCATCTGGTTTACCTATTGGTATTCCAGTGGTAATAAATGACATCAGTATTTTCACAACCAAATGACACCAGTGGGATTCTATTACACCAGGGATATTTGGGTATATGAGCACAAAGATGTTTCCAGTTAACAAGGTTACTGGTATTGACTTAGCTGAGTTAATAACAGATGTAGCAACCAATGTATGAATTTCAGTTTTTCCATAACACTGGGAAAAACGAGAGCTTCCATCCATGCCCACCAGACTGAGACTCTAATGAGTCTAAAGTGTTTTCTTTCCATTGCAGGCAAATGAAGGGAGAAGGAGGGGGATTTACCATGCCTCAGGCATTATGCCATCAGAAGCCTCAACATATCAAACCAGGTTTCTGTTTTTGAGTCTTTGCATTCCCTGTGTAGACAAGATCATCAAAAGAGCTTAACTCTCAATTTAGGCATCTGAGTGTTAAAGAGAGAACTTCTCATTGCAGAATCCTTTGAAAAACTAGTCTGGCCTGGGTGACTCTCAAGGCCTTTTCCAAAGATGGTGAAGGTGAGTTTACTACTTCAAAGGCCACACTGAGCTCCAAACTTTGTGCATGATCTCTTTCTAACATAAAGTTTAAAGATATGTTTGTAGGTGAATAAAATATAACAGAAAGGCCCCAAGGAACAGAGCAGAATTCCTATACTCTTGATCTTTGCCTTTCTTGGCTTACAGCACAATCCTATCCAACTTACACCACTAGTGTAACCAGCGGTGCAGCAAGAACGGGAGGTCCCAGAATGGAAAGGGGATTCAAATCCCCTCCAAAGGGGAATTCAAAGGGGATTTGAATCCCCTTTCTGTTCTGGGACCTCCCATTCTCGTTGCACCGCTGGTTATACCGGTGGTGTAAGTTGGATAGGATTGCGCAGTTATTCTACCGTGCTGGTTGAAACCATCAGGTTGGTGCTTAGTGCCTTAGAGAAGGAGTGGCCCTTGGTCTCCTTACAAAGGCCATGATGTAACCACTCCTGAAGATACCAATAAGTCAGTCAAAAATGTTTTGTTTTTTTGTGGCTAAGGTGATAGAGTGGATGGCATGGTGGCTGGTCAGCTTCAGCTTCTCTTGGATATGACTGGTTTTCTAGACTTATTTCAGTTTGGTTCCAGATCTGGTTCTGGGTCAGTAACTGCCTTAGATAACCTTCACTGGGAGTGAGACAGAGGGAGCGTATCTCTTAATTCTTACAGAACTTGCTTTACCCCCTTCCATACTTTCTTGTATGCTACAGATCGACAAAGTTATATTTTCTCCCATACTTGTTAACATCTACATGAAGTCAATGAAAAATATCACAAAGTTAGAGTTCAGTGTTATCAATATGTATAGATGGCACACAATTATCTCTCTTTTCCGTTACATACTAGTGAGGTGGTGGAGCTCTTTACCAGATGTCTAGAGGCAGGGATGGGCTTGATGAGAGCCAACACATTGATCCTGAATCCAGATAAGACAGAGGTATTGATGACAGGAAGATGATACGAGATATGGATGTCCTAGTCTGGATGGAGTCATACCACTTCCAAAAGAGCAGGTTCATAGCATGAAAGTTCCCTGAATTGAATCTGGCCTTTCTGCTTCATTCTGAGGTGGTGGCCATGGTGAAGTCTCTTTCTAGCTTTGCACGGTGTACTAACTGCTTGCCATTCTTAGTTACAAAGACCTTGCCACTGTGATATAATCCTGGATAACCTCCAGATTACTGTAATGCACTCTGTATGTGGGTCCTGACCAATGTTGGCGGGGGAAAACATATTATACAGTACTTGTAGGAGCTGTACCGGTTAACAGTTGGTTTCCAAGCACATTTCAACATCATTTAGCCTTCAAAGCACTACACTTTATCACTGAGCTATGACTCCATTCCTAGCACGATATAATCACACAACAAACAGTATCAATAAAACCAGAATTAAAACATTGAATAAAAAACAAATATTTCAGCTCAGCAGAACAGCAAGAAGTAGATAGGGGATATAGTCTTTGCCTGCAAAATATCTCCGATTCAGTCCCCAGCAACTTCAGCTACAAGTTCTCTTAGGTGGTAGGGCTCTTGGAGAACCATGCTAGGCCATGTTGTACTAGATGTGCCTGCAAAAACATGCTACAGAAGTATGCTCTGTACTGGAATCACCTTCCTTTCTTTAAAAACAGTTGTGAGGAGGAAGGGATCCCAGTCAGCACCACTGCGCATAGGAAAGGGGAAAGTTAAATCTTTCCCTCAGGCTGTTTCCCCTCCTGAAATGGCAAATTCGTCAAATAAAAGGAGGAAGAAAGGCATTTTCAGTGTAGAACATGCCTCCATAGCATGCATTGGCATGCACCTATGCCAATGCATATCAATGCATTACCCACATCTAGTTTGACCCTCAGGGTAGACCGTTCTAGGCTAGATAGATCAATGGTCTGTCACTGTAAAACAAAGTTTCAGGTGTTCCCAAATTGTTAACCGTTTCAGGAGCTTGCCTGCACAGCGGTATAGAAAGGTAACACACACACATGCGCGCGGTGTATGCACACTTCAAATTGTGAAATGAAAAAAGATGGGGGCTCTCACAATAAATCAGAGACAATAAAATGCAAAAATCTATATTCTATATAACACTGACAATTACAGAACACAAAAACACCAAAAACATCCCAAAAATATACTTTCCAAATCCTCCACAATTGGTTGTCCTCATGGGGTTGTTTCAAAATGTTGTAGATGTGTTCTCTCATAAAACTGTACCAAGCTGTAGTTAATGAGCTGGACCCCAAACCTGCATCTGTCTTACACTTCTTAATACTCTCTCTCCAATTTGACCTTAACAACACTTGGTGTCACTCTGCTGAGAGGACAATGGGCTGGTTTGAACAGTATGTCCAAGCCAGCCAGCCTTCCTACCTACCTGTCATTAGTGTTGGGATTGCACACAACCTGCTCTCCAAGGGCTCATTTCAGTTCTTCTAGTAAATCAGGGAAGGGTTCATTCAAACCACCCCTTCACATGCAATATAGAAATACTAATTTCAAAAGAGAGTAGTATTAAATCATGTGTGAGGGAGTGGTTTAGATGAATCCTCTCCCCGCACATGATTAGGAGGAATGAATGGGATGCCGGGAGAGGAAAGAGGATGTGCGCAAGGTGGTGGACTGGCTTGGATGGTATTGTCCGAAATATCCTAGTGTTTGCTTAACAGATGATGGCAGACTGACCGTGATGCCATTACCGACTTCAAAATTTACAGTTATTTATTGGAATGTTTCAGTTTACTTTGGGAGCATTATCAGGTGGCTGCTTTGGATCTTATTTTCTAAGATCTAAAGGATTAAGATAAGGAAACATTAAGAAGTGCCTTAGGTGTGACAATATTAAGGTGTGACAATATCCAGCCTGGTGAAAGGGTAGTTGAGGCAATGAGAAGAGTGCAAAGAGCATCAACAGACATAGGAAATGTCCAAACCACTTACCCATGAGAGAGCTGGAAGAAACAAATAACCTGATGAAAGCTAGCTTCCTCCTCCTCTTCCACTCTGTTGTTCACTGAGTAATGCTCAGCTGATCAGTCATCCTCCACTGATCTCTGGCTATATGCAATATTGAGCGATAGGATTGCCAAAGTTCCAGGATTGGCCTGGACTCTCCAGAAATCAGTCTCATTCTCCGGTTGAGTATTGAAAGCAGTCTGGGAGATTTTAACAGGGCCTCCAGGAATTTCCAACATTCCATCATGTGGGGGGCAGGAAATCTCTATAAACAGCTTCTGTAAGATATTTGCTTGGAAATCTTACAAGCAAGCCAAAGATGGACACACACACGGACGGACAGACGGACCCAAGGCTGAGTTCATAACTTGGCATTCTATAGAATAGAACAGCAGATTCAACAAAATCAGCCACTGTTAACCCCCGCTGTTAAACCTAACTGAAGAGACTAACTTAGACACATTTAATATGCATTGCAGCTTCAGTCAGAGATGGCACCCTTACTGATGGTTGGGGCAGAGTGGTTCGGAGAGTAGGTGCATAAAAAGATGGGTAAAACAGAAGGCAAGGAGGGCAAGGTGAATGTAAGCTGGAAGAGGGAGGGAGAAGCTTTGACCCACCTGTGCTTCCTCAGCAGCCAGGGAAGAAAGCAGCAAGCCCCAAAGGCGCGACAGCAGAAGAAGCTGCAGCAGAAGTCCTGTGGATCCCAGACTGCCACAACTGGTGGAGTCCTCCCACACCAGAAGCCAAGGCAAGCAGCTGGGGGAAGCAGCTTCCAGGGAGGTATTCCAAACAGGGAAGACTACAAAACCTGAAGACTACAAAACCGGTTGGCAACCCCGTGTGAGGCCTGAGCACCTCAAACCAGGTCAGCCACCATTTGGACTTGAAAAGTGCCAGGACATGCCAGTATAAACTAACCACAAGTGCCAGTATAAACTAACCACAGGGAGGAGGAAGTCTTGTGGGGTTCTTTGTAGTCCTTTTGTCCTTTGTCTGTGGTGAAAACTTGTTTGAAAACACAATGCCGTGTTTTGTTGTTTGGCAGGCCCTTGCACTGCCACATATCATATGGCACACTTCTATTATAATCATAATATAATATAATCATTATTATGATTATATTACAGTGGAAGGAAACTTGGTAAGACATGAAGTTATGAGAGCCAAAACGTGGTCCAGTGAATAGCATAGATTTGGATCTGAATATGAGAGTTCCGAGTGCCTTTGAGTTAACTTAGCCACTCTTTGTAGGCCTCGGTTCCCCATCTGTCAAATTGCTGATACTCGAGACCTGGACTATGGACCTGTTTAGTAGCAAAATTGCAAGCTTTCATTGCCTACACAATTTCTTGCCTCCACCATCTATATCCAAATATGAATTCATCCCCCCCCCCGCTTAGCATGGAGGAATGTTGTACAGTATGTTTTTAAAAGACTAAAGGAATTTCTCGAAATCCATATGTACATTTGTATAACAGTGTAAATTGTTAATGTTATTATAGTTGCCTTTGTAAGTTTATGTTCTAATGTTGAACGCTTCTCTGAAATGTTTCCATGTTGTATATCAATATAAAAAGTGAAATAACTTAGCCAGGAAGTATTTTACATCCTAAACTTAACCCATTTATATAGAAGGAAATTCAACTGACCTTAGTCGTTTCTCCATCTGAATAAAAAAATCAAAATGGTAGGCCTAACCAACTTGGGAATAGATCAATCATTATGGTAATGACATGCATAGTGACTCAAGGCAGGAAAACATTGCCCACTCTGGAATATGATTCTTGAACCTTACTTTATGGTCCTCCACCATAGTAAGGCCATCTTGGATTTTGATTCCATTGAATGATTGGGATATAGTACTTCTAAGTCGGGATTGACCTCAGTTTAATGTTTTTAATCCATATGAGTGGTTCTGGACTAATGCATTGACACTGGCATGGAAAATCAATATGGATTTTGTGGAACGTTTTGTGAGGACAATATAGGATGCTTAAGAAATTGAATTTCCACCCAGATTCTGTGGTTTTAGATCTTGTTTGTGGCATGGCGCTGGTGTGTGAACAGTCTTTCATTCTTCCATTTTTTATTTTTGAATTTAGTTTAGACCACTGGGCATGTGTGCTTTGAACAAGATTGGTTTCTCAGATTGCATTTTTTGTGTGTTACTGGTTACCAAATGGGCACAAGGCCATACGTACATTGAATGAAACTGTACAAAAAGGAATCTTGATGTGACTGCATGTGAACTGAAAATTGCAGCAAATGGTGCATGCACCAAATCCAAAATTAATTTTAGAAATTTTCTAAGTTGAATCGGAGGGTTGTTGGAGAGGAATGAAAGGGAGAATCTACCCACATGCCCAGAAAAGGAAACATCTGCTAAGTCCTGGAAGTATACTAGATTCCTTTCAGCTTCTGTTCAAAGAACTTGACTGCAGAATTCACATGGCTTTTTCATTTCAATTTAACATTCCCATGTGCATTACTCTCTGGGAATCACTCCAATGCACTCTCACTGACCAAGCAACTTGTGTTATAGCCAGCCAGATTCAGAAGAATCAACTGTGAAAGCTTTTGTCTGGACTGTCCCATGTCAGGTGTGTGTGGGAAGGGAGTTTGTTTGCATGTTTAAAAGCATTAAAAACTTTAGCATGTCAAGAGGAAGGCTAGATTGAATTCACCTCAATGATATGCTCGTTTTGTGTACGGAAGGAGTTTGTTGTATGGGACAGTATTCAATCCTGTGATTGCCTAACTGCTCTCTGAAGTGGTATGGTCCAGTAATATCTATACTACTACTACTACTACTACTACTACTACTACTACTACTACTACTACTACTACTACTACATATTATTATTATTATTATTATTATTAACTGTATTTATATACCGCTTTTCAACAAAAAGTTCACAAAATGAAAATCAAATGATTAAATGGCTCCCTGTCCCAAAAGGGCTCACAATCTAAAAAAGATGCAGAACACCACCAGCAAACAGCCACCAGAAAAGACACTGTGCTGGGGTGAAAGGGGGGCAGTTACTCTCCCCCTGCTAAATATAAGAGGAGCACCAATTGAAAAAATGCCTGTTGCCCAGTTAGCAGGGAGTACTACTTGATTTGTCTGAACATATAAACGTGCCTAAGACTGGAGCACAAGTATAATTTGACTTTGTATAATTGATATAAGTATAATTGATAAGCTGCACTATTCTGGTGTGGGTGATTGAGATTTGTTCCAAATTTCTCTTTTGTTGTGAAAATGGCAGACTGGAGACAGTTATCTCAGTCTGCAAATTCCCTAGACCAGGAGCAAACTCTGGTTGATCTTGATGATCACTTGAATTATATCATCATGAGCATCATGGCTTGAGAGTTCTTCTCCAGCTGGAATTATTATTTGAGCCAGTGAAGAATGTTGCCCTAATTCACTGGCTGCTGCCCTTTTCCCACTTGCCTGGCCTGGGGGCAGCTGCAATAACAATAGCAGTGGCAGCAGATGAGAAGGCGATCTGGATGCCTGAGAGACCCCTCCCCCCCAGGAGCTCAGAATGCTAGTGTCAAAGGTAGGACGTGTGCCCGGAGAGAGGTAGTTTCCACCACTGTTGGTGCAGCTGTGACCACCAGACCAGATAAGTGGGTGGGAAGAGGTGGCAGGGGCTGTATTTGTAGGCTTGTGGGATTCATCAGGAGGTGTGTGTGTGTGTGTGTGTGTGTGTGTGTGTGTGTGTGTGTGTGTGTGTGTGTGTGTGGTAGGTCAGGGGTGTCAAACTCATTTCATACAGTGGGCCCAGTAGCATTCATGACGCCTGCTGAGGGCCGGAAGTGACATCATTAAGCAGATGATGGCCAGAAAGAAGCACTTTGTTTTCACGTATGAACTCATTAGCTGCAAATGACGGAAGAGAAAATATGCAAAGCTTGATCATATTTTCAAGTTATGGAAGAACCCAATTATCATGCTGGGAGAGCCCAATTATCATGCAGGCCACTTATGCCAAAGCGTCACTTCGCAGCACAGCAGCGGAGAGGTGCTCTATGAAGTGATGCCTCGGCAGAAGTGGCACTACTGAAAGGGTGCCCCGAGTGATACTGTAATTGGGCTCTCCCAGCGCTTCAGCAGCGTCTTCCTCTCTCACCCCCCTTGGTCTGCCCCTTTCCCCATAAGAGTTCCTGTCTTCTGAGGCCTCCTTCTGTCTCTCCCTCCCATAACCTCTGCAGAAGTAGCACTGCTGAAAAGGCAGCACAGGGCGAGCCCAATTCTCAGGTGGGCCGGATAATCAACAGGCATGTGGTAGGGTTTCCAAATGTTGAACTGGGCTCTGAGAAATCAATCTGTTCTCCCAGACTTTCAAATAAATAGCTCTGTTCACTGATCCTAATCTGAATCTACCCCAGGATGGGGTACGTTGATATCTAAACAAAATACGTCTATTGTAAACACTAAAAATATGAGATAAAACCTGCTTGGGCTCTGGATGAGGAATGGGTTCCATTCATGGGGCACAACATGATTACAATTTATAGGGGGGGGGGCGTATCTGCGGTTCTGGTATCTGTGGATTCACTTATCCACAGATCCAGGATCCATGCCCCCCCCCATCCCATTACCTTATTTATGCTGGTATCACTGGCACCAAGCAAACACGGGTTTTCCTTAAACAAAACACTATAAGTAGCAGCGTGCTGCTTATAGCGCAGCATCTGAATGCTTATACTGTAGCAAGCAGCCTCAGTGCTAGAGAGGCTCTGAACATTAACAGGATGTTAATAAATAAGGTGATGGGTGCGGAGACCTCCGTGGGGATAGCATTTCCCTTATCCGTGGCTTCCCTGTATCCGCGGGGGGGGCAGGAACCTATCCCCGGCGGATACCAGGACCCTTCTGTACTTTCTCCTCTCTGATTTTTATTGATTAACTTTCAGCAGGCACAATCTTTCTTATGTAAATATTTAAATATAATCATGGCTTATTAAGCAACTAAAATGTTCCTCTTGGCAGTTAGCTCAGAGTCATTGTTTTAATCCCACATACATAGGGAACGCTCGATAACCCAAACATCATGCCGTCTTGATTTCCTTTTGTGCCATCCTGAAATTCTGCTCAATAGGAAGAGGCCACCTCTCGTTCAAGTACTTCTTAGAGGTTAATCTGAGCTAAGGTAATTTAAATATTGGCAGAGAGCTGTGATCAGGCCTCTATAAAATCTCTGTGCAAAGTGAAGAGATTCATTTACTTTTCGCTAATAAAAACAAACAGCTGCGTCTCCCATATGGTATTCTCTTGTAAAATATTTACATCTGAAAGGCACCCGGACTCCTTACTGAAGAGTGTAGTTTAAACAGTGGTGGTAAGGGCAGCAGTGGGGAGGGGAGTATGCATTGTTGTTAGCTTTGATCACAAAGGCTCTTAAGAATGCACCTTTTGTTTTTCCTTTCATGTTGCATTGAAGCAAGGGCCACCATGGTCACATTCTGCTCCTGGATAAGAACATGTGACCTTTTAAAATCTTGGCAAATTTGAAAAATTAAACAATATGTATCAGGAAACAAAGGCCCCAAATTGGTTATCTCATCTCATTGCAAATCCCTACATCTCAAGTCAATTTTTAGATGTTGGAGACTTGGTTGTCTGCACACATGGGGGGCAAGAGAGGGCCCTTCTTCCCCAGAATCTAATTTTTCTGATTTTTTTTAAACATAAAGAAATGAGGGAGCTCTAGCTTGTCAGCAGGACGCCGTTCTCTGTGAGACAATAGCAGCAGGCTCTGGTTCTCAGGTCTGGACCATCTGGACTGTTATGGAGAAGACCCTGTAGGCCAACAGCTCACTGAAGCCTGCTTATCCTGCTGTAATTATGTTGCTGTTGACTGGCATTAGCAAATCCTTCAAGATCTGAACAACTGTTAAATACAATAATGATATTTATATGTGGTGGGTCAGAGGTTTGCACACACATCTTCAAGTATGATCTACTTCCTACAATCTAGTTTCAGTTTTTTCTTCAGGATTATGGATTTATGTGCAATCCTAGTCAACTATATCAATTTCAGCTCCCCCTGCCTTGGGACTTCCCAAAAGCCTTCCCTCAGGCTGCTCCAGCTCTTGGCCTTCCTTCCTGCCCAGCAACGATTGAGAGGAAGATGAGCACTACAGCAGTCCATTTTATCACCATTTTAGTGTCAGGGAACGTCACTGAGAATAGGCGGAAGGGAAAGTGGTGGTGGTGATTGTTAGGCATGAAAGCACAAGCCTGGACAGACTGCACTTGCATCTGGAAGTTGGACGTCCATAATTCGGGGATGACCTGTATTTGACTAAGACCCGGGGTGGGCTTGCAAGCAAGTCCATAATCCTGAGGAAAAAAACTGAAACTAAATTGTAGTTTCAAAATGTTTATGCAAACTTATGTCCCACCATATAAATACCATAATTGTATTTAACGGTTGTTCAGATCTTGGAAGATTTGCAACTGCCAGTCAGAAGCAACTAATTACGGCAGGACATGCAGCCTTCAGTGAGCATTTAACGGGTGATAAATACAACCCACCACTCTAGGTAGGGGGCGGGCGGGCCCACCGCCCCCAGGCGACAAGCGGGGGGGTGTCAAAGCCGCTGCATCGGTGGCAATTCAGCTTGCACCGCTTTGGAGGCCTTTGGAGGCTGGGCGGCAGCGAGAAAGGACGCCCTGCCCGCCCACCCCCAGGTACCTTTTGCGGTGGCGATGACGTCAGCGAGGGGTGGGGTGAGTGATGTCACTTCCAGAAGTGTTGTCACAGGGTGACTTTTTTTGCCACCGCCCCCACGTAAGGCATAGCTACGCCACCGGTTCTAGGAGCTCATCCTATAGCAGGGTGGATTAAAACTGACTTAAATCAGAGTTTCAAAAAATGGAAACAGAAGGTTTTCGTTTTTACTATAATTATTTTAAAAATAACATGTTAAAAATTAAGTCTAATTTGAGTGATGAGTTAAGTGAAACATCACACGTGTAGTTAAAGCTGTATGTTTGTGTACTGTATTGTTAAATGGACAAATTAAAACCTTTTGTTATTGGTTAGTTCTGAAAAGGATAATACCATATCATGCTGTAAACCACCCGTACAGGAACAGGTTAGGCCCCTGTTGTTTCTCTTTAGCACAATGTAGTGGTAAGTTGTCAAGGGCATAATGACTGCAAAGAGTCAGGCCAGTGACCTGCAGTTAAGATTAATAGTCCTTGCCCCCTTCCTCAGAATGGAAGGGTGCTCATTCAGAGTCATGCTTGTTGTTAGTTCTTGTTTTTACAGTTGGCAGCTACCATTCAGACAGGAGTATCATAAATATAAACATGCTTTACCAGCTGTGCCTTGGCATCAGCCATGTTAATGATGTGCGCACATCATATTAATGACATGGAACCCGCAAATTAAACTGGCTCCTGACCTATCAGTGCAGTCCTAAGAATAAAAAAAGTTCCCTACGATATATGTATCGTTTCTGATTATGAAACTTTGCTTGTGGTGTTCAGGTGCCCTTCAACCACTAGGTGATATTCAAGTTGGCTTCCATTGGTTCTCGAACTAATATACTACCTAACATTAAAATTTCAGCTTTTGCTGATATAAGAAGTATTATATTGTTCTTTACTTTATTTATTTTCTCATCCTGTAGATTAGTGCTAGAGACAGATCCGAACAACTGCTATCTTCTGTGTTTCCAGAGAGCAGCCATTTTTTCTTTTTGGTGCAACTTTTGATCTGCTTTGCACCCAGCAGGGTGTAACCTAATTGAGCTGGCATAATAACTCCTGCACTGTATCTTGCAAAGCAAGTCTAAGATTTCATCATACCCAGAAGCATCTTTTGTTCTCTCTTTTACTTTTTTACTTTTTCATTCTTTTTTTTTTTTCGTAATAGGTCCCTGACCTTCTGGGAAATTCAAAAGCTCGCTGACTATTTTGTGGCATTTTAGTTAGTCCTATTAAAGGATGTTGGAGTAACATATATTCTTGCAGGATATAGAGTATATATGGGTATAGATGCCATGTACGTATTCTATCAAAGCCAGAATAAGATTAAAAACAATTTTCAAACACTGAAACACAGATTATATTAAAAAAAAAGTTCAAAAAACTGAGACCAGGAAAAATATATTTAAAATCAAGGCTGAAGATGGTGTAAAAACTGATGTTTCGTCTTATTCCTAAGACATTTTCTAGGTAGTGACAGCTTGGCTGTTAGGATGACACTGAAGACCAACCGACAGAACGGAACTTTAAAGGAAAACACCAGCCAGAACTTTACAGCGATCTTAAAGAAACATAGGCAGATTCATAAGGCAAACACATCCTATAAACTTGCAGGATATAGGGTATGGGTAGAGATGTCATATACAAATTCTATCAAAGCCAGGAAAAGATTAAAAACAATTTTTCCAAACACTGAAACGCAGATTTTAAAAAAACAAGTTCAAAAAACTGCAAACAAGAAAAAATATATTTGTGATCCTAGGCTGAAGGTGGTGCAAGAACCAACGTTTCATTCCAAACTAGGAACTTTTTCAGATGCAATCACAAGGATTGTAAGATGGTAAGTCAGCAGTGCAAAAAACCTCAAGTTTAAAAGCTGAAAAAAGTGTGTTTCAATGTTTGGAAATTGATTTTAATCTTTTCCTGGCTTTGATAGAATTTGTATATGATATCTCTACCCATACCCTATATCCTGTTCCAGAAATACAATGCCTGAATAGGGCCTACGGCTTACATTTCTTACACGTTTACACTATTCCTCACAAAGAAGCATGCCCTTTGATTAAACCAAATTATACTCAGGTCCTTGGTACAAACACATGGAAGCAAGTCCTGTTGACTTCAATGGGATCTTCCCAATAAATGTGCCAGGTAAATGTGCCCAATGTAATCAGCAAATGTTGGGATTTGCCTATTATTCTGCTGAAAGAGATCAAGTGGTTTATATAGGTAACACAGCCTGAGTTTACATTACATGAAACTTCATAATGGATTGCTATTTGTGAGCTGGAGAAATATTGACTGTGCTAAGGATATACACTCCTGCTGGGCTACTATCAAGGAGCTTTCACCAAGTGTAGGCCTTAAAGAAAAAATCCTACTGCAAGAATTAATGTTAACTTTCCAGCTGGAGTTTGTACTGTTTGCTTTCACAGTGAAAGCAGAACTAACAATCCTGGTAATGTTATTAAAAATATTTGTCATGTCACAATGTCTTGCTGCCTGTAATTACATTTAAGCATTCACAAACCAAATGGCAACATTGGCGCTCAGCTAGAGTACTTGATTAGGGTTGGTTAATAGTTACTAATGGGGGATGCAGCTTTTATGGATGACTCCAGGGGAAAATGCGGAAATTAATCACAGCTCTTTTGAAAGCTGGGAGGGACTGAAGGCCCTTAAGGGTCCTGAACCGTGTCCTATATGTTGTGGGCTTGTGTGTATGTTGAAGCAATTGTCTGACAGCATTGTTGTATAATGCATGAGATTTTTTTATTTTATATAGTTTGCACACTGTCATAACCAATGTTATTCTTTTTCCTACATAGTAGAAGGAGGATGAAGTTTTATTTTTTACTGTTTTGCTTCAGATCATCTGATTTCTTTCCTCCTTTCGCCACACTGACATTAACTATCAATTCAGACATCATGCAAGCCGTAGTTTGTGAAGCTTAACCATCGTTTGCGATTGGCACCTCAGAATCAGGAATTATAGTTTGAACTCGGTTTTCAAGCTATGTCCAAATTGACTAGCTGTGGTTATAGTTGTTGCTCCACTCCAAGAGGCTGCCATGCCATAGAGATGGAAGTGCAGAGTGGATGGGAAATGGAGGCACAAAAGTTGCTGTTGCTGGTAGGTCATTGAGTAATCATGCTCTCTTCAGTGCTCTAATTCACTGGCAGCCCACCTCTCTTCCCTGTACAGTAGACCTCTCAAACAATGCCCAAGCATCATTTTCTCTGGGTCTGGTACAGACTTATAATGTGGGCAGAGGCGTTTCTACGGTAGGGGCAGTACTGTCGCCGTTTACAACCAGGAACAAGGAGGCCCTGCCCCCTCGCCGTCGGAGCCATTCCGTGCGGTGAAGGCAATAATGCCTGTTGCCTTCACCGCACGGAATGGCTCTGACGGTGAGGGGGCGGGGCCTCCTCGTTCCCGGTTGTAAACGGGGACTAGGACGGGGCGCAACTTACAGTACCGCCCCTACCGTAGAAACGTCTCTGAATGTGGGCCCATCTTCCTTTTCCTTTGTCTGTTTTGAAATATTGTGTGATTGATTGGTGTCCTTTAGCTCCCTTTGTTTAGGCTCCTTTTGTTTCTGACTGCCTGATTTGTATTTATAGCTAGACATGGAAGTATGGCATGTGTTAATTATACATGAGTATGAAATGCTCTTTAGACATTGTTCTCTGTCCCTGGAATCCATGAGAAGCCCTCTGGTCTGGTCTCCACTTATGTACATATATGCTGGGGAGGCTTTTAACTGGGGTTGTAAAGCAGTGACTCCCATTGGCCTTTGAATCTCAGTGTCTCTGATGTTATGGTGTTTGTCTCTTCTTCCTGTTGTCCTACAATGTAGTCATTGCTACATCCTGCGGACTCCTGCCTGTAGATAGGAAATGCCAGAATGAATTAAGGAACTCGAGGCTTTGTAGTTCTTGGGAAAGCGTGTCAGATGACACATTTGGTGTTTCCTGCACAAGCACTTTTTTTCTCGCTGTGTTCTAAAAGAGGACCTGGGCTGCTGTTCAGAATGTGGGTTTTTCCTTTTGCTACAGAAAATCTTATAAGATTTGGAGGACACCCCATGTAAATACAGGGGAATAAGTTTGCATAAACATCCTCAAGCATGGTCTACAATTTATCCCCATTTTTTCCCCTCATAGCCCAGGTAAAGTGTCCCCTGTCATTCTTGGGGTTTAGTTCCCAGTACAAGACAAGTCATTCCATACATTTTAACTCACTTACCTGAAAAAGAATGATATAACAATGGCAAGAATCAAGGCTAAGATACAGTTTCAGACTGAATGTGGCTATAATTCCCCCACAGCTCCCTATCTCCCATGTTCCATGCTCCAGCAGCTGATCCAGTGTGGACAGGGAAATCATGCTGTTTTGCAACAAGCTGGCCCCTGCTCAGGGGACAGGGGAGATGTTGTCTCACACAACCGCATGGATTCTTGAAGACAAGCAAGATCACTCCACCAGTCACTCAAGATGAGGACTGTGGCTCAGGGCCATGTGACATCACAGCAACTGTTGCAAGTCCCAATCTATCAGGTTCAGCCAGTACTATGCTGGCCAGCTCTGATCCTGAATAAAGGCCCAGAAATGGAGAAATATACTGACTCACTGTGTTGTACAGGACTGTACATTGTCAAAAATGGGGCCCCAGAGAACTGGCTTTTGAAATAATCTGTAGTATGTTTTTTTTTCTTGGCTAGCATGGTTTTTGACATTGTTTGATGGCTGGATACTTTCCCATCCACAATAAAAAGACTATTTCCTTTTCAGTTATTTATCATCAAGATCTTCAAGCACATGTTGCTGTTTAAGTGGGAACAATTACGTACTCTTGGTGGGAGGCTGTAATGTTCTTCTCTGTCCTTTTCTAAGGAGGAGCCAAAAGACAGTCCAGAAAAGCTGCATCTCTTTATTTGATATTTGGATTGTTTGGATTTAGTTAAACAGTTTATATTGAAAATAATAAATTGTCAGGGCCTTGGGGGGAAAAAACCACAGCATGTAAAAATGCTGGCTTTATTGACTTAAAAGATATTTATAAGACCATATGATGCTCACAATGGCGTGATTTTTCTGGGCATGGGCTTCTCTTTTTCCTTCAAATGTAGAAGCTGAAAGCAGGGTATTTTTAAGGACAGTTAGAATCCAGATAATACCTTCTGATTAGCGCTACAGTGTTAATATGTTAGGAGGGAATGCTTTGGGGTTGCACTGAATGCTTTGCCAGGCTGTCAACTTCTAGGATTGTAATTGATCTGTCCTGAGGGTTTTGAAAAGTGAGGCTGCAAATGTTAAGTATACTTACCATTTCCCATTGGAATCAATCAATGGGGTTACTTCGGATTAAATATGGTTGCATACAAACAGAGGAATTGCTTTGCTATTCACACCAGTATCCACCTAGGCTAACATTCTGTCAGCGCAGTCCTATCCAGCTTACACCACCGGTGCAGCCAGCAGTGCAGCGTGAACAGGAGGCCCCAGAACGGAAAGGGGATTCAAATCCCCTCCAAAGGGGGATTCAAAGGGGATGTAAATCTCCCCTCCAAAGCCTCCTGCCCTGCACTCCCCCGCTGTAGGTGGTGTAAGTTGGATAGGATTGTGCTGTGTTTTCGGTAGTGGACAGTTGGATGTCTTTATAATTTCACGACCAGAGTATGATGATGATGGCTGTCCCGTTTCTAATACTTGGAGGTACTGTATTTTTTTCCGTACATCATCATCATCATCATCATCATCATTATCATCATTATCATTATTATTATTATTATTATTATTATTATTATTATTATTATTATTATTAACAGTATTTATATACCGGTTTTCAACATGGAAATTTTATTAGCTGTTGATAGACCTATTACCCATGAGATGGCTAATCACCATAGGCCTTTTCATGTACAGTCAACCCTCATCAGTCATCTCCTGAGAGGATTGCTTTCCAAGGTCGTGAGAGTTATGTTCCAAGGTCAGTGCATAAAGCCAAAATTGTGTATACAGTGGACCCTCGGTATCCGCGGGGCGGGGATTCTGTTCTTGGATCCCCCATGGATACTGAAATCCACGTATAGCAAAGTCAGTTGTCGTGGATACGGGGGCCACTGTAAAAAACTTAAAAAGAAAAAAGGTTAAAAATAGCATTTCTTACCTTTTCACTGGCAAACCGCTCCGTTTGCAGGGCTTTAGAAAGGGAAATTCTGGGACGAACCTGGGGAAGGGATGGGGGAGTCACACGACCTGGAGGAGGCTTCCAGAGTGCAATTTCCCTTTCTAAAGCCCTGTAAACGGAGCAGTTTGCCACAGCAAAAAGGTAAGAAACGCTATTTTTAACCTTTTTTCCTTTTTAAAAGGTTTTTACAGTGGCCCCCATATCCGTGAGCATCCATGTTGAGACAAATCCGCGGATGCTCAAATTGCGGATATGGAGGGCCCACTGCAGTAGAAACAAATATGTACTGTCTCTTTAAGAACTAACACCACATTACAAGATACATGTGGGAACTGAGGGAACAGCAGCTTCATTCTCTCCCTTCAGGCATGCTCTGGGAGATACACAGAGTAAGTCCAAGGGTGCGCGGAATGCCTGCACTATTTAAACTGTTGTTTTTCCCTGTCTTTTGGGCGGAGAGCTGAGCGCATATAGTACTTGAATTTGTATAAGTCAATTGTGTGTAATATGCTGGCTGACTGTATTATGTTGTATGCACATACAGGTGTTGGCACACGTGGGAGCTTTTTCTGGTAACTGACAACACATTCAACATCAGTACTGGACCCCTCAAATGTAGAGTACTAATTGCATATATGGCTGTACACACCTTGCGCATAACATGTGCATAGGGTTTATGGGTTTGTCTAATACGTGTTTAAATTCTTCTAAAATAGTGGCCTTTGGATTGTCAGAATAGTCTGCAGGTACAAATGAGACATAGGCCTGTAGTCCTTAAACATGTCTTCAGCCCAGTGGATGCTTTGCATATATACGTAGGGAACAACCCTATTTCACATCAAAACGTAATGCACATTTGTACATACATGTTTATGATGCTTGTACTGGCATCGATTGCTGCTTCATATCTTCTTTTCATAGCTCCAGGGGCGGAATCTAGAGTGCTGTAGTGCTTCTTCTGCAATTGCAAATTAAGTAAAAGCGGTTAAGTCTTTTATTGCAGGGTCTTTGGCCCCTTTAACCCATGTGCTTCTTTCAGAACAGCTGTTGTCAAATCTGAATTGGCCAGGCAGAGGAGCACACAAAAGATCGGCTACATCAGGGTTATGACCCTGTGTTAATAGTGGCACTTTTATTATGTGGTTATCTTATTACTTCCTTTTGCTTTATCCTTAGCGCTGGCTGGTATAATAATCTTCTCAAAGTATTTTCTGGCATAAATGCGGTTGTGAATTTCTGACATCTTCTTTTGTGGAGTCAGCCAGCCTTATATTTCCTAACTGCATACTTGATATGTAAAAAAGTTACTGTTGACACTGATGGAGAAAGAACATTAATTTCTGGAAATCCACATCCTGTTAAACGTTGGTTTCCTCAAATTGGGCCATAGTTAGACGGCAGATTTACTATATTATTTCCAAGACAGCCATCAAGTTCATTTTAACAATGAATAACTGTCTTCTCAAGCATTTTTTACTTGCCTTGTTCTCCAACAGCTCTTGTTGCACAAGCTGAATATCAGTGATTAGTTTTGTTGAGAGTTACCGGTACTCTGAGAAGGGAAGGGGGAGCCTTCCCTCCCCATGGTCTTTGCCAAGTCCCAATGCCGCAAGTGCTATTTCGCCACAGCTCAGGTCTTGGCAACTAATTGGAACTGGTGGCTGAAAAGAGGAAGCGTTATGCATGAACTGAATAGTCTGAGCTATACCACTTCAGATTTCAAGGTGAGACTCACATGCTCCTCTGTACCACAAAGATTTCCTGCACACAGAACACAGGCATGTTGAGTAGAAGCTAAGCACAGAAGCCTTCTCTCTCGGCTTCTTCATGTTTTTTTTTTTAAGGTTTTCTGTATAAGTAGATTTCTGTATGGAGATAACATTTTGTTAATATTAGTTTTTGGTTATAAAAACCTTGAATGCCAAGGTGGAAAAGTGGTATACTGTATATTGCAGTAAGTAAATGATATAAATTATGTGGAGGACCATTCAGTGCCAGCCCCCAAATGGTTTAAGGCTGATCTACACCAACTCCGTTTGCGTTTGGAGACTCGCGAGCATAGGGGACAGGATGCCCCGCCACGAGACTCTGCCCTGGGCTCCACCAGTTTCTTCCACGCGTTGTCTACCCGCTTGTCCCTCCTGATTGGTTGCTTGTTGCCCCCCTGTGATAGGTTCACTCCACGTCCCTCCCTCACTTTCTTCTGATTGGCCGAAAACGGCCAAACATGAGCATGGTCCACGACCGATCGCAACGGAACTCAGGAGAGTGCAGCTCTCCAGCATTCCGTGGCAATCAGTTAAAAAGGAAGCCACACCACTCCGCACGTGCCGCACATGCCCGGGACGTGCCGGAATTCGTGCGGTGTAGATCAGCCTTTAGTCCGTCAGTGAGAATAGAGATAGCTGCAAAAGGTTGTGGCTGTTGCATCATAAAAGCTCAACCTACTTTGACACTCTTTTCCTGTCCTAGGGAGGCAGATGACATGGCTGATGCGAGTTTTTCCATTTGACCAGGGGTCTTCAGTTGATGAACCCAGCATAAGCTACCCTTGTCTAGATAGATATTTATATATGGTAAATACTTTAACATCCAAAAACGATTTAATTTTTTTTAAATTTTTATGGCCAGCAATGATTCTTATTGTCCTGAGATTAATGGGCAAAAAGCCATGGCACATAAAATAAATATGATAGCCAATAATAACTTTAACATCCCTTTTGTAAAACTGGGTGAGTCTGTCACCTACCTAGTCCAAACACTGCCAATTTAGTGGGACGATCAGACAAGATTGGCTAACTGGGAAGAGACAGCGGCCGTAAGGGCTTTGCATAAGTTCAGCGTCTTATGTCAGCAGGAGTTCGCCCATCAAGAGCTGGGCTCACCTGCCTCATCCCCAGCCTTACATATTTGTTGTAATATCCACAAGACACATACAAACCGAGAGGCCCAGTTTGCCAAATATTTATTATTTATTTTATTTACAATATTTCTATCCCGCCTTTCTCCCCCAAAGGGACCCAAGGCGGCTTACACAAAAATAAAATACAAAAATACAAAAAATACAAATAGATAATTACTTTTTAAACAGCAAAAAAAAAGTTAATAAAAACATCTAAAAATTGATTAAAAAATTACATTTAAAACAAGATCATAAAAACAGCAGCACCCCACCCGTACCAGCAAGATGTTAAAAAGGCAAAGGCTCAGAAGGCTTCTTTGAACAAGAAGGTTTTTAGGCCTCGCCGGAAAGTGTCCAAGGAGGGAGCAGTTCCAAGTCAAAGGGGAGGGAATTCCATAAGGTTGGTGCCACTACTGAGAAGGCCCTATTTCTGGCCGCCGCCCCTCGCACCTCCCTGGGTGACGGCACCTGCAAAAGGGCCTTCTCTGATGATCTAAGGAGACGGGCCGGACTATATAGAAGTAGTCGGTCTCTCAAATATCCTGGCCCCAAGCCGTACATAGCTCCAAAAGCTGGAATGAAGTGCTACATAAATAGTAAACTTGAATGTTCAAAATTGGGAGCTTGAGATTTGAGATTTGGATTTCCATGTGCTGTTGGAAATGTATCTTTAATATGTTTCTGTGCAGGTCCCCATGATTGCAAGCTTGCTGCTCATCTTTCTAAATCAGTGTGTGCCTTGTGAGTAGTAGTGACTACTTTTTGTATCTTCACATGTTGTATCTGAAAGAGAGTAAGAGTCCTCCCCGCCTTCCTTCCCTCCCTGCTTCCTCCAAACTAGTTATTGGAGTATTTTATATCTCTTCTTTATCAGGAAGAAGAGGTCAATCTGTGCTGCAAATGTATTTCCTAGGATTGAGTTGCATTTTGATATTTGTCTTTCAAGAATACTTTATGAGGGAGGTTCTTCTATGACTCCTCCTGTATGATAAGACGTGCAAAGGGGTAGAGGAGTTTGAAGAGATGCTTTAACGGTGCATCCTTCTCGCCCTTTAGACCTACTGAGCAAGTGTCCTTAGGCCCACATCTAAGCAGTGTCTTTCATAGTCATTTTTTAATTGAATCATCTGGAACATCTATCCTTTGAATTACAACCAGTGAGGATATGAATATCAGCATCGACAATGATAAAGAAGGTTGAGTGTCCACCCTGTAGACTGGTGGCAACTAACTGAAACGAAATCCCATGATATCGTTGGTCTCTTTCACACACTGGATGTACAATCTTTAATAAGTTTCTGTGTGGATCCCTATGAGTGCAGGCTTGATGCTCATCTTTCTAAATCAATGTGTGCCTTGGGGGCTGTAGTGACTAAGTTGCATCTCTGCATGTATTGTATCCGAGATCCATATGCCCAGCAGCATGGAAAACTAATACTTTTATCACTCCATCTCTATGATGCAGAGGAATAGAAATGGAGTGCAGACATCAAGATCTTTATGACATTTACAGTCCAATCCTATTGGGCTAAACTGCTAGCGGAACAAGTGTTTCTGCAAGCAGAGTCTGCCTTACGGCAGTTGTAGAACCCTCTCCAGCTGTGCATTAATCTGGAGCGCTGGCAGCGAGATCAGAGTGGCTGCATATGAAGCAGCGGATCAGAGAAGGCCTGCCAACCCGGGTAAGCTGGTGGTGGAGGCGGAACAGGGTGGGGGACGGCGGAACGGGCAGGGGGGTGAACAGAACAGGGCGGCAACAGAGATAGGGAGGAGGGTGAATTGGGTCCGGGAAGGGGGTGGATTTTGCACCAGCGGTGTCTGCTGAATCCAAACTCCCTCCTTGGGCCTGATCCCGCAGCCCAGGTCCTCGCGGACTTGTGCCAGCGATTTCCAAGTAGGTCCAAGTAGACTCATCCGGGCCTTGGAGGCTTACCCCTAGGTAAGGGGTAAGCCAAAGGAGTACCCCTAGGTACCCAAGGAGTACCCCTAGGTAAGTACCCCAAAGGAGTACCCAAGGAGTACCCCTAGGTAAAGGGTAAGCCAAAGGGGTACCCAAAGGAGACCTCCAGGACTCCTCCCCCCCACCCGGCAGCCCCACCTTTTTGGCACTGCTGCATTGGTGGTGGGGGGGAATAGTGCAATGGGCAAAAAAGCTATTGTGTCATAGGTGTTGAACAGAATGAAAGTTCTGCTCTTGCGTCTAATGCTGTGGCCAATGCACATTCACCATAAACTGTCATTGAGACAAACTCAGGCTTGATTCACACAACCAACATGTATGTTTTGTTGTCACACAGGGAGTTCTCCCTTCAGGATCCCTTGTTAAAATAATCTTGAACAACATTAGAAGAGACAAGTGGAAAGCTGCAGTAAAATGTTGCAATGTATCCCCAACAGCCAAAAGGAATGGGGCTTCAGAAAAGGAAGAGGAAAGAAGCAACTTTTTTTATTTACCTTCCTTCTGAACTTTTCTCCCACTGCACTATGTAGCCCAAAGGGGTTTAGATTTGGGGCTGGCTGCCAGGCCTACTCTGCACCTGAGTACTTTATTGCTGTGTGCTGGAGGAAAGGGAGAACAGGAATGGAAAAGATGTCATTTTTCCATATCTTCCTCCTGAAATTTTATTGTAGAGTTGTTCTTAGTCTTCCCATGCAGCCCTCCACAACCACATTTCACCACATGGACAGGCAACTTTTCCTTCCAGCAGCCATGTCACATTGCACATTGAAGAGTTGCTTTATGGTGATTTTTTTAAGAATGGCTACGTGTACAATGGTCCTAATGCTTGGAAGACAGTCTAAAAAAATTGGGTTCCATAGATAGCACAGATAGCATTGTTTGCATCTGGTCGAGCAGTTCCTATGGGATGACTGCTTTCCATAGTCAATTCAGAACTCATAATTGGGACTTGCCACCTTAATGAGTGTTCAGTTGAGAATTCAAAATTACTAATTATTTTTGAGGATTTGGTCTGTACTATTTCCCATAGTAGGGAATGTATGCAAAGAACAAAGAGATGGGCAAGAATGTGCAGTGCAATGCAATGACCATTCTGTGGTACCTGGAATATGGAACAGCCTCTGTCCTGCCAAATAGGCTAGACCAAGAGTGGTGAACATGGCCATTCCTAAATATTTGGGATCTCAGCCACATGCTAAAATTCCAAACAGTTAAGTCTTTCTTTTTTATTACTTGGGAAATCTGTTTTAAATTTAGTTATAAGAAAGCAAAATGATTAAATATGGCTCAGAACCAAGTATGGAAGACTTACTGCAACGGATATATTTGAGCATGTATGTAACAGTGGCTACCCTTTCATAAAATGATTTAAAATGGTAATCTTGCCTTTAAGGCTGCAATCCTAAATACATTTACTTATGGCCCAATCCTAATAGGGTCTTACGCTGCCAGAACTAGCAGTGTATTGGTTGTGTAAGGTCTTTTACAGCTGTCACAAAGCGCAACATGCCATTCAGCATGGCTTGGCTGCTGCTGCAAACGGTGAGTGGCCGGGTCTGCATGTCAGCAGTCCGTCCACGTCCCCCCCAGTGCCGGTAACTCAGTGCAGGGGGGGAGGCGGAGAGGTGGAGGAATGGGGAGGGGAGGAAAGAGGCAGAGATTAGGGCGGGGAGGAGTCAGATTGAGGCCGAGAAGGGTGCAGTATCGGCACTGCTGATATCTTATCCCCCTTCCCAGCCATGATCCACCTTTCTGAGTCCACTCAGACTTGTGCCAGCTATATAGCTGCTTCAGGTCCAAGTAGATCGATTCAGGCGGTGAGGGCTTACCCACAGGCAAGGGAACAAATGTTCCATTATGCAGAGGAGACCTCCAGGGCCTGAGACTCCCCCGTGGGATACAACGTGTACCCCATTGGTGTGGCTGCATTAACTTGCGGGAAGTTACACAGGCTGCCCATGTAAACATGGTTAAGACTGGGTGGTTAATTACACGTTTTTCTCCCCTACACCCCAAATTGTTTAGGGGTACTGACATCCCTGTAATGAAATGTTAGAGTTACTGAACACATCCTCACCTTCTGAAGCACATCTATGGCCAGGCAGAAGGCTGGTGAATAGGTAGGCAGTGAGAGGCAAAGGAAGGCAGGCATTGGACAGGCAGGCAGGGTGCCCAACCTGTGAGCGGCTTGGTCTTTGTTGCTAAAGATGAGCTGCTTAGACTTTGAAGCAGGCTAGAGTCTGAGGCTGTATAGTGCCAGGTTAAATTTTATTGGTCCCATGTGTCACCTGATCACCATTGAGTCAGCACATTGCAGTACCTTTTTCTGACCAGAGTATTGGTGGTGCTCAAGGGCAGTGGATTGCAGACCAGCAGCTTCCTATTCTGTTGATCTGCCATGGTGGTTCAGAGAGTGATGTGTTTAGGTGTAGCAGAAATGTGCTGGACCACATTGGTTCCTCTCTTCTTAGCGCTCTGCACCATATATGGAAATCAGCTAGGCATCAACACTGGTTGTGCAGTTTTGCATGGCTAATTTTCAGTTTTTGAAGCCCCCTTTCCATAAGAGATTCTCCCTGTGCATTTTCCATGTTTCCAAATTAGTGCTTAGCCAAAACCCAGGACAGCTATGTGTAGGCATGGCTTAAAAACACATTGGGGATGCTTTGACTGTGGCACCTTGTGCTCTGGCACCTTGTGCTCTGCCCAGATAGTTGAAAACTCATTAATATACTCCCTTCTTCACTTTTTTTAGAGGCATCAATTAGATACATGCAGTTCACATTTGCAAAAGTAATGGAATCATGGGAAATTTGCCACTGGAAGACTAATGGGCTTCAGAGACGTTTATCGAGGGATTGGGAAACAAGTTGGGAATGTTCACTGCATGCTCCGCTCTGCTTTTAGCATATTCTAGGCTTAATTTGGAGATATTTTTAATCCCCCCACAATATGCTCTGTTAACTCTCCTATCTTTGATAACATCGCAATGCATTGTTTCAGATCAAAAAGTAATCTCCTATTTAATCCGCTCCAAACCCATATGTCTCTGTATCTGTCATGTTGGCTACGTCTTCAAAACCACAAGGAGATATTTATCCATTTAGACGGCCCTGCCGTGGTTGTCATGGGCAACTCGGACCTTGAAAAATCAACCTAGATTTACCCCAAAGTAGCTCACAGAAACCAGCCGTTACAAATTATAGCCCCTGGCTTAAGGAACCTACTCCATATAATTGAAAGAAGAACATAAGAACATAAGAAGAGCCCTGCTGGATCAGGCCAAAGGCCCATCTAGTCCAGCTTCCTGTATCTCACAGTGGCCCCACCACCAGATGCCTCCGAGAGCATACAGACAACAAAATAACCTGTTTCCTGTTGTCACTCCCTTGCACCTGGCACAGAAAAAACCTACTTCTAAAGCCAGGAGGTTGCTTATGGCTTGTAACCTGTGATGGTCTTTTCCTCCATGAATCTATCCAAACCCCTTTTAAAGGCATCTAGGCCAGGTGCCATCACCACATCCTATGGCAAGGAGTTCCACAGATGAATTACACGCTGGGTGAAGAAATATTTTCTTTTGTCCATTATAACTTCAATTTTAGTGCATGTCCCCTGGTTCTGGTGTTGTGCGAGAGGGAGAAGAATTACCCTCTGTCTACTCTCTCCATCCCATGGATAAATTTATATGTCTCAGTCATGTCCCCCCTCAGGCGCCTTTTTTCTAGACTGAAAAGCCTCAAACGCTGTAGACTTCCCTCATAATCTTCCTATTTTCCAAAGCAATGTAAGCAAGCCAAAAAACGTCAATGCGCTGATTCACACTTGTGGAGTCCTCCACCTGCCTTTGGGAACCTCAGGAGAGCATAGATGCTACTGTGATTGAGCGATGTTCTCACAGAGTTACCATTTATGAAAACCAGCAACACTTCATGAGGGCTGCTGCACGTGTGGCCATTGCCATCTGTGCAATCACAGCAGCCCTATTCCCCTTCCCCAAATCATAGAAATCTCAGTGGCCATATGAATAGCCCCCATGCAGAGATGCCAGCTCTCATAAACAGTTTGGCCACAAACACTCATAAGACACTCACATGGAAGCTATTGTAAATGTGAATCCGGCCAGCATTAAACTGCTATATCTTCTGTTGCTGGTCAGGAAAATGCTCTTGAAATTATAGTTTGAGAAAAAAAATGTCTGTAAGGGCTTTGCTGATGGATTTTTGGCCTGAACAGATTGGCAATGTTGCAACACATTTCACAGGGCTGATATCCAGCTTCATGACTCTGTTATGGCTCTGTTCTAGCTGATCGCTTTCTGTTCTTCTCAATTACTATGAATTGTGGTTTTCTGTGATAAGGATCTTGGCCCTTCGTATTTAATAAGTAGGTCAAGTTCAGAAAACGAGCTAGAAAAGAGCTGCAAATTAAGCCCATATGTATGTATAAACGGCTATGTTTTCAGGTGTGGATCTAGGTCTGCATGATGCTGAATGTGCAAAACATACTTGATTCTGCAACAATTAGGTCAGTGGGGCAGGATTATAGTCTGCAACCCACAAACCTCTTTCTTTGGTGTAATCCTGCGGTCGCCACCTGGTCTGCTCTAAATTGGCACAGCTGGTATTTTCGCCTCCCATTTGGTTTCATCTCCCAGTCCTCCACTCGCTATCCTGCAATCCAAGTGCTGATTTTAAATGAGCATTTGTCTAAATGAATATATACAAATGAGCAATGGCTACTTAATCTCAACCCTATCATTCCATCCTCTCTGGGCAACTTTCCGAAGTAAGCCAAATGTACTGGAATTCATCAAGACAAGTCCAGATAAGCAATCTTTCAAATGTAGAACAGATTTAATTCCTAGGAAGAATGACAGAGGTCAGAATGTTCAGAGATCACATACCAGACTACAGTTTGCCCTAGTCATAGTTCAGAACCAAAGCGATGTGAACTGTACAGGCAAAGGAAGGTTTAAAGCAACTTGATTCTGTTTTTCATGTGCACGGCACCCCTGTTTCTGTGACAGGGTGGAGGCTTCCCATGTGTCCACCACATAGGATAAAACGATCCTTCCTGATGGCTGCCCTCTTCCAACCCCTGCCATAGAGAGACTTGTGTGCTTGACATGGCTGCCCTCTTTCAAGGGAGCTATCTAACCCTGCTCTGCTCAAAAAAGCATTCCTTGGATGTGTGTGTGGGATGAGAGGGGGGGGCTTGAACCCTGGATGCAGGGGCTCCTAGCAGTTCTTTGCTTTCGCCCCCTTGCCGCTGAGGCCACTGTAACTGTAGAAGGTGTGGGGTGCTGTGGCATCCTTGTGTCATGCTGTGTGTGTGTGTGTGTGTGTGTGTGTGTGTGTGTGTGTGTGTGTGTGTGTGTGTGTGTGTGTGTGTGTGGTGTTCTTGGGACATCTCCCCATGGTTGGGGGGTGGTGCCTGTTGCTGTGCTGCTCATTCCTAGTGACTGGCAGGGGGACTCCCCCCAGTATTAGCCACGCATTGGCCTGCACCTGCCTCTGCCCCCTGGCAGCACTTCTCTGGCCATCAGTATTGGGTGAGTGGATGCAGTGATTGGCTCCTTGGACATCACACCGATGACATATGAATATCACATGGATGATGCACCGATGTCACAGCGATGACACATGGATGTCCTACAGATGATACGCCAATGTCACAGCGATGATACAGTGATATCAGGAGGCCACTCCATGAATAATGGGCTGTGTCGGTATTTCCAAGGGTGCTGGAGATGTTACTGAGAAGGCTTGCATGCACCAGTGTTGCTTTGTCAGGACAGATTTTGCATTTGGTCCTTGTTGCGCCGGCATTGGTGTGCTGTCAGCGTGGCACTGCCAGGACAGCGCAGTGTCTGAATAGGATTGGGCCATTTATCACATATAGGATATAGTCTGCCATCGACTGTAATAATTTTTGGGATGTGGAGAATAGCTTTTCCTGTGTGTGTGCTTGTCCAGCATTTCAACTTATGGTCCCTGCTGTTTCTGTTCTTCTTCCTGATGCATGCTATAAAAGTGCCTAGCAATTTATTGGATGCTATATACTCCTATGAATTATTGACCAAAGCATAAAAGTTCCATTTACCTCACATTGGGACACATAAAGTTCCATCCGCTCCAGCAACTGTCTCTCCCTTGCCAGTTTCAGCCCCTGAACATATTCAGTTGTGGGTTGTTGTTGTTTTTTCCTTTCACATGATTCTGGCATGCAGAGTAGGGTTCTGGTCAGTCTATTTGCTTTCTCTCTGATATTCCTTCTTGTCACTTTCCCATTCCTCTGTCACTGGGCCTTGTTTTGTTATTTCGTTTTACTGAGTCTCTGCTATGAGGGACCCAATGAGGGCTCATACACATTTAATTCTTGAGGTAAAAATACTGTGCTGTCATTCTAGCATTCAGACCCTGAAGGCAAAGAAGCTTGTGGGAATGTCACTATTTAATGGCATGTTCTTTGTGAATAATCAAATCAAGTTTATTAGGTTAAATAGCACATAAGCCATACACCTGTGAAGTTAAAATTTAAAAACACATTGAAACAGAATTTGCTATACACCTATGAAGTTGAATTTATAAGGAAGCCTGTTTAAGGAAGCCTTCTGAGTCCTTGCCTTTTTTTAACATCCTGCTGGTACAGGTGGAGTGCTGCTGTTTTTTATGCTCTTGTTTTAATTGTAATTTGATCTGTTTTTATAATTTTTTAGATTATGTTTTTTACTAGTTTTTGTGAATTGTTTTTATTGTTTTAAATGTGATTATTTTTTGTATTGTATTGTATTCCTTTCCCATGTTGTAAGCCGCCTTGGGTCCCTTCGGGGAGAAAGGCGGGGTAAAATACTGTAAATAAATAAACCACAATAAAACAGAAATTTGCCACATCTACCACACATTCTTTACAAAAACTACTTAAAATATTTTCAACCTTAAAGAATCAGAGCACATTGAATATCTTTGCAACCATTTCTTTAAAAAACGTTCTCTAGCTATTTCATATTTAGGACAATAGAAAAAAAAACATGTAGCAATGAATCTAGTTCATTCAAAGAGCAATTACAATATCGTTGGTCAGATGGTATCTTTTGAAAATGACCTTTCATCTGCGCAGTTGGCAATGTGTTACAACGTGCAATCATGTAAGCCTTCCTAAATTTGTGAACAATTCATTCCTCTATCTAAGAAATTCACTTAACTTCTTCATCTTATAGAACCCAGTCCTGAAAAACTGCTCTCAAAGAAAGATGTCAAGCAATTAATTGCAAGAAAAAAATGTCATGGATTTGCTAAGGATACTTTACTATCACATTCCTGGAGAGCACCTCCATCATGGTGCTCAAGTGCTCCCTGTGCTGGGAAATCAAATTGGAACCTTCCCTCATGGCTCATGGCCTTTAGATATCTGTCAGACTACAGTGTTTGTATTTTAGCAGCTCGTGGTTTGGCTGCCCTAAATTGCACCACTGAATTGTTGCTGATTTCCTTGCTGCAGCTGCACCACTTTGTTTTGTTTTGTTTTTTGCTTGTTATCTGATTATTTGTTTTTAAATGATGTTAGCCACATTGAATGTCTCATACTGACTTGGAGAGGGAAAATTCAGGAAATATTTTAATCCAAAAAGAAAAGCCTATTCGTATTTTCTCAGAAGTTAGTCCCACTGAAATTTGTAAGGTGAATAGAATTGTACCTCTACTGTCACAGACATGGCAGTATTTCTCTTGAGTTGGATAGCAGCTTGGTAGTACCTTTTCCTCCAGATTTGAAGTGATTATGGCCTGGGGCAATGCGCTATGATGATACATGCATTGTGATAATCCGTTGCAGAAATACCATCTTCCTCATGTTTTCTTTTTCACCTTGATATGGAGACTCCTCTACAGTAAAAGTAAGTACCAAACGTTTGGGCAGCCCAATCCTACCTAACTCCCCCTGTGCCAATGTAGGCACGCCAACGGAGTGTGCACTGCATCCTGCAGGGGAAGTTTTGGGTTCTGGAGGGAACATTTGTTCCCTTGCCCCAGAGCAAGCCTCTGCTTCCCCGATGAGTCTACTCGGCCCTGCACCAGCCACTTTACTGGCACAAGTCTGAGTGGATCCAGGTTGGTGAATCAGTACCAGGAAGGGGGATGCTATATTGTCGGCACTGCTCTCGCCAATATCGCCCCCTTCCTGGCATTGATCTGCCCCCCTTCCCTCTCCAGTCTCCTCCCTGTTCCCCTCCCCATTCCTCCCACCCCCCTGCCTCCCACCCGCCCTCCATGCTGACTTACTGGCTCCAGAGCTCATTGGTGGACTGCTGGCATGTGGACCCAGCCTCTTGCTGCTTGCGACAGTGGCCAAGCCACGCTGTATGCGACAGCCATAAAGCACGCTGTGCCACTGAAATGCAAGTTCTGCCCACACAGTGGACCATTAGGATTGGGCTCTAAGTGAAGGTTAAAACCCGATCATGGATTAGAGAAGGCAGGTGATCTATTCAAATGGGCTATAAACAAAGGAAGCTTAAACTTCCTTAAGCTTAAACTTGGAAGGGTGCTTAAACTGTAGCATAAACTTGGCCCAAAGTCATTGGTTCTAGGTCCATTGGCTGGATGCCACTGTGTGATACAGGAAGCTGGACTAGATGGGCCTTTGGCCTGATCCAGCGGGGCTCTTCTTATGTTCTTATGTTTCCTTTTGTGAGTGAATCAAGTTCTGTTCAAGGCATGGGGCTTTCCTTCCTCCCACTTTCCACTGCATTTCTTTTCCTCCCTGAAAATATGCCTTTGAGGGTTGGGGAACCCTCTGGAAATGGATGATATATGGCGCAGGGATATGCGAAAATCAGGAGGCCTCATGTACAAGCAAAATTTCCCTCCATTTGCATAAGAGCATCTAAGGATCCAAGGCATTGTATACAGCAGATAGAATACACTGGTGCAAACATATATCTGAATTGCAATGAGTGCACTGTACTGAGAATTCTGTTCAGTGATGATGTTGCATTTAGGACATAGACTCAGTTCGAGCAGAAACATAGAAGAGGTCAGGCATGCCCGCAAAGTGCGTACCCTGTATATCTTTATGTATTTTTAATTGGAAAAGAAAGGGTCTTTGCCATTGCCGTGGGACTGCTCCAGAGGCAATATCACCAGCTCCTCAGCTAAGAAATGGCCTTGCTTGTTTAATTGATAAGTCTGAAGATCCAGCTCCATGGCTATTGTGCTCACGCCTCAGTGTGTGTTCAGCCAGTGCTCTGTAATTGTGTAATCAATTAATTTTGTTCCTCCAACATGCATGACAAAATAGATGCCATTTCAGCAGTGCTCCTCATTCAACAAACTGCTCAGAACAAAACATGCCAACCCAAAAGGAAATACACCCATTAAACACCTGCATGCATCTTCCTGTTTCTACTTGCTTTCTGGAATTGTGAGTGAAAATTGCAGCTTGATTAGGGAATGTGTGGGGCAGCCCTAGACATGGAAATCAAGCAAAAGGCATTAATACAGCTTGCGTCACAAAACGGTTTCTGTACTGCACTGTTTTATTTATTTATAAGATTTTTATACCGCTTTTCCAGCTCTCAAAGGGGTATACAACAATAAGAGCGCAATCCACAGTAAAGATCTGCAGGCAGCCCTAGGGCCACCTGCTGGATCCTATCCCCATTCTGGGCTGATCATGCTCGGCCCAGAGGTCTCCTCAGGGGAAGGAGACATTCGTCCCCTTCCCCCGGTGTAGCGTGGGGATGCCCCAATGGGCCTCCTCAGATTTCTGCCAGCTCTCAAGCTGGTGTAAGTCCGAGGAGGCCTTGTAATGGCTGCATTGGCCCGGGAACAGGATGGGGATGTGGCAGCCACCATCTCCGCCCCCTCCTGGGCCTGTTCGGCCAACCGCCACCGTCCCTCGCCACCCGGCACATCCCTGCTCCCACCGGCGGAAGCCTTACCTTCCTCCAGCGACGGTTGGGTCGATCCGGTGGCAGAGTAAGGGCTGCCAGCCTCCGCGCCAGTGGCCCTTACACTAATGTAGTCGCAAACGTGCTTTATGGCATGTTTGCGGCACTTTCAAATGGTGGAGCATGCACTCCATCGTTCAAAAGTTATGGTGGATTGCGCTGCTCAACATACAATTGAGAAAAACATTAAATAAAACCAATTAAAACAATTAAACCAATACTGGAGCAGTTAAAATATGTAAAAACAGCAGTAACATATAATAAAAATAGTGTAAAAACAGCAACCAATGACCTATAGGTGTTAAATTCAAAGGTTCCTCCCTCCTGAAAAGCCAAGCGGAATAGAAATGTTTTTAAACCCTGCCAGAAACCATATAGAGAGGGCACTGTGCTCAGGCCTGGTCTGCGTTCCTGAATTGGATGAGAACATGACACGTTAGATGCGTTCTGTCAGCTCTCCTCCCGTGTTTGCCTTCTCTCTATCCCTCACCCCACCCCAGCTTCTTTCTTTTTCACTTTCTCTTTCTTGCCTTTCTGTTTCTCAAGGTCAGTGGTTCTCACACTTTTTAGCACTGGGACCCACTTTTTAAAATGGCACTGTATCGGGACCCTCCTAGCTTTACGAGAAATAAAAAAGTGATCTAGAAAGAAATAATTTTATTTATTTATTTATTTACAAGTAGTATTTTATTTATTTATTTGCAAAAAACTCAATCCATTTCTCATAATGAGGTAGCCCTAATGAATAGCCTCAAGGCTTGAGGGCCTTAGTTACCTGACCCAGCCTTCACCTGCCCCCACCAGAGGCATCGCTTCAGTAGGGGCGAGGCCGTAAGTTTCGCTCCGTCCTAGTCCCGTTTACCAAGCGAGCAGGAGGCGGCCCCGCCCCCTCACTGTCGGAGCCATTCCCGTGCAGAGAAAGCAGCAGGCCCCCACTACCTGTCATTGTCAGACTTGGGGGGGGGGGGAAACACCAGAAAAAAGACACTCAAACAAGTATCTCCTGCAGGAGCTCAGCTCTTTGAAGGGCAATTAGCAACTATATGGTTTTTGAATCGCCTCAGGGCTTGAGGCAATTATTTATCTGATGCACCCACCAGAAATCAGGTCCTGACCCACAGTTTGAGAAACATTGTTCTAGGTATATTTGTCTGTGAAGGGGCATATCTGCTACCTATTGCTGTGCTTGCAGTTGACTGAGGGCTTGAGGGACAGAACAGGTGGGATTTGGGTTTACCTCTGTTATTGATAATTCTTCTCTCCATTGATTGGTTATGACATTTAAATGGATAAAAACGTTCATAGGGAGAATCGCAGCATCCCATCCCTCTCTCCTGACATTCCAATACATACTAGTATGCCCCAGAAACAAAAGCCAAGATGTGGCTGTGAAAATGGAATGGCCAAGTGGCGCAAATATAAGGTTCGCGTTTCATGGCTGGGATGTAGGCTTAGCCCCAATCTAATTGTGTCCCTGAATGCACCTCCTTCACTTTCTCCCATATCAGGAACTGCTTCCTGTAAAGTGCTGTGGGGGAAAGTAAATTGTTGTACTTGGGCATGCTGTTGCAGTGAAAGCAAAACCTTTCAAGAATCATGGTTAACAAGAAGTGACAAGGCTCTTGCAGTGTGTGTGAGCATGTGTGCGTGCAAATCTTGCAATATTCGAGCTCTTTCCTCTATGTGCACTCCCTCCCTACCCCACCTCCCCACCACCCCTCATAATGATGGTAATCTTTCTGGTTAAAAACAAGCATGAGTCAACTTTAAAGCTACTGATAGGAATGTGTGTATGTGTCTAGCCTGGTGTGTGTGTGTGTGTGTGTGTGTGTGTGTGTGTGTGTGTGTGTGTGTGTTTATGTGAGTGTATTTGCATGCCTGCTTATTGCAGTTCCAAATCATTGCATTGAAATAGAATGTATGTACAGATACAATGGACACATGTATTGATCTAATATATATAATCTGCTGTAGTCTTTGTTGAAAACCATTTGTCCTGTGCGCGCGCACGAGTGTGTGTGTGTGTGTGTGTGTGTGTGTGTGTGTGTGTGTGATGTTTATTATCTGGTTATAAAAATAATGATGCTTATAGTCCATAGTGCTCTTTGGAGAGCATCCATTTGATTATACTCAGGGGCAGAATGCATTTTTAAAGAGCTATAGTCTATTTATGTAAGAAATATTGGCAAAAGGTTTATATGCTTTAGCTTGCCATTGCTGTATTACTGCCAACACAAGTGTACAACATTGAGCCAGGCTGTAGATATGTCAATTTTCTTAATAGAGAGAAGATTTCAGGGTGTGTGTGTGTGTGTGGGGGGGGAATGACAGTATTTCCTAATGATTAAGTTATCATCTCTTCCTGTGACCTGCATTGCACTAGGGTGCTGCTGTCTGTCTCCTCTTAAATGTGAGAAGGCTCTGGAGCCTCCTAGTTGTGTACTCTTTCTGGTTTCCTACAGCTCTGGAAGGTAAGCTAACTTTTTATTTGTAATGCTGGGAATTAGATTCTGTGCACAAATACACTAAGGCCCCAATCCTTTTGGGCCTTAGGCTGAAATCCTAATATACACACTTACCTTGGAGTAAGGCCCATTGAACTCAATGGAACTTATTTCTGAGTAGACATGCATAGGATTGTGCTGTAAGTGTATTTGCACATTAGCATTCTGGCAGCGCACGGTCCTTTATGGCAGCATGAAAGCTGGGCTGTTGTTGCACGCTGCCGGGCTGCTGCTGTAAACGGCAAGAGGCGCATATGCAGGACACCCGGGAGTCTCCACAGGTGCCAGTAAATTGCCAGCAGGGGCAGGCCGTGGGCAGGAAGGAGAGTAATGAGGTCTGTTGGAGGAGCAGCTGGGGTGTGTGTGTGTCTGGGAGGGAGGAGGTGGATCCAGCAGTAGTCATGGATGCCGGAATTTATCCCCATTTTTCTACCTGCCCCGTCCCCTGGCTGTCCTTGGACTTGTAACAATTATGCTGCTGACATAGGTCCAAGGAGGCTCATAGGAAATCAGGTAGCCGACTGGGGTGTAAGTAAAAAAAAAAAATACTTATCTCCTGCAGGATGTCCGATTGCCCCCCCCCAGCCTGCAGCGTGCGCTCGGTTGGCATGGCTGCATGCTATAACATGGTGAGAGTTCTCATTTTAGCCCATTTCTTCGGCTAATAATTCTCTTCCCCAGTACCTGCTTACTATGGAGTTCCAGTGCTACCTGCCATGTGGATTGAAGGTGAATATCCTTTGCAGCATATCAGTGTGTTGGTGCTCATAATTGCTCCAGGGATTTTTTTGCCAGATGCAAGGGAGTGGCGACAGGATACAGGTATCTTGTTGACTTGTGTGCTCCCTGAGGCATCTGGTGGGGCCACAGTGAGATACAGGAAGCTGGACTAGATGTGCCTTTGTCCTGATCCAGCAGGGCTGCTCTTACGTTCTTATGAATTGAAACCGGCTAGTCTAGTTCCATTAAAACTGTTGGTTTCACTGGAGTGTTGAGCTCTCTGATTATTCTTCGTTCTGGGTGTTCTTTACGATTAGTGAGATTATGTTTAGTGACCCTTCTAAAACAGAACATATATTTTTTGCTTTCAAAAAAAAAAAATAATCACTGCAGTCACAGTGAATGAATGGAAAAGGAGCCCAGTTGAGCAAGAGTATAATTTTTGCTTCCAAACAAGTGAACAGCTTTTGTCAGTGCTCCAAGGTTTTTTGTTTTCCATCTTTTTGCGTGTGTCATTTTCTGCAATTTATTTCTTTCTAAAATATTGATGCTTTATAAAGCAATTTTTTTTTAAACTGGTGTTACAATTTTAACTCCTGGTATTGAGAAGGAGTCAAAGATAGTAAATGAACCGTAGCTGAAGGGACTGCTGTGGGAGGATTGGAACTATGTATGTAATGCTAGCAGCAGGCTTTGCTATTTATGTTCTGAAAGTTATTTGTTTGTTTTAAGTGGTCTGCTGAATTGGAGGAGGGCGGTCTCCATCAACTCTTCCCTATTTGAGCAAATTGGCCTGTTCACACTGTACTCTGTCCAGCGCGTCCTTCAAACTAGGCTGTTCCAGAGCCAGAGGATTCAGCTGGAACTTAAAATAACTAAGATTAATGTCAGAACAGGAATGCAGGCCTATTCCAAATTGTATGTTAGCTTGAAATACTGTTTGGATAAGCATTACTGGATACTAATAATGAGAAGTAACTGAAACAAGCTCTGATGTACAGCCTCAAAGATGAGTAGGTTCAGGCAAAAAAGAAAGAACTCAGAAAAATGATTTTGACATATTGTGAAACAGACCGCACTCTTGATACACGATGAAGCATCTTATAGCTGGGAACTGGTGAATTTGTGTGCATGGTTTTTAAGGTTCTTCCACACAATCAGGTTTTTTCCTAGTTCAAAAGCATATTCGGCATTTAAAAAAAATTGTTTTGTGGTGTTCAGATGTTTTCTGTCAAAATCATATTTCTGTTGCAAGGATATTGCACTTTCCATGGAACCAAAAGGAGATTGCAACCCACCCACCCCAACTGTATATTCATGCTTTTGATATTCGTCTTTGGCATGTTGATGTGTGATGGTCATGGATAGGCTCGGATAGTGCTTGTGATGTCACTAACAAGAAATACCACAAAAAATTCCCTTTCCCATGTTCACAGTAATTTGCAACTTGTAAATCTTTATTACAGCTTAATTTTTTTTTTGCAATCTTCCTTTGCATTCATGGTTTATTGTTTTGTGAGGCTTTTGTGACTTTTTATTTTATTTACAAGTGCTCTCCTCTCTGTGATCTCCTCTCATTTCCCTCTTTTATCATTCTTTCTCTTTTAACTTTCAGCAGAGGAGCACTACTGCATCCTCAGAAGCTCCTCCCAGGAGGAGGAGTTGTACTGATGCAAAGAGTCTTTACACAAGTAGAAAAGGCTCTCATGTGAGTACAACTCTCTTTGTGTTCCTGTCTGAAAGGTGCTTCTAGTGATGGAGCAGTGCTCTGCCGAAATTAAGGATCCAACCCAACACATGGTTTGGATCCCAACTCGAGTTTGCATGAAAGGATTGGCACTTCTGCTTGTGCACGGTAGGAAGAATATGTACAAAATTCCCCCTTCATTGGTAGCCTCACATCATGTCCCACACTATTCCAATCCTGGGTGTTTTTCAGTGTCAGTTTTTTTTTGGGGGGGGGGCGCTGGGGGCTGCAGGATGGAGGGGGATTTGGGTGGAGAATTTGAGCATACTGCTTATGGTTTTTTGGATTCAAGCCAATGTGTTTTAGTGAGAAGCCTCATTAGTCTGCCATCAGCAGTGAAGGCCATCAGCAAAGAAAGAGTCTCATGCTGCTTCCAACTATTTGGGGCAATTTATCTGTCACAGGAGACTGGGAAATCTCAGGTCTTCCAGTTCATGCTGGAAAGCCAGGAAGATTAGCAACACGAGACTCTTGCACTGCCTCTGACATTGTTAGTTACCTAGTACAAATTGAGAAATCATGTTATTTGATCTTACTAGAGGAGATGTTGAATCTGGGTTGTAATGTTGGCTCCAGGCAGATGTCACCTCCTCCAGTGAGTATGCCACTATCTCCTTTCCCTCCGCTTTCATGAATACCTGGGGAATAGTGGGAAATGTGAACTTAGAATCCTGCATCATTGCTTGACATGGTGGCTTTTCCAAATGCCCAGGTTATGACATGTCCTGACTGGGTGCTGGTATTGGTCTAGGCCTTGAGAAAAACTCTTTGTTCTATAGGAATCAGAACTGAAGGCATGCTCTTTCTGTGAAAATGCATTCCTGTTTTTTTAAACCTGCATAAAAGACGTGCCTTCCTGTATAAATTCTATACTTAACGCTGTTCACTTATGCTCATGTGGACAAACCGCTGAACCATGAGCTGTCAATCGAAAGGTCGGCAGTTCGAATCTGCGACGGGGTGAGCTCTTGTTGCTTGGCCAGCTCCTGCCAACCTAGCAGTTCCAAAGCATGTTAATGCGAGTAGATAAATAGGTACCGCTTGCGGGAAGGTAAACAGCGCTCCGTGTTCCAGCCGCATGCTATGCGCTGCGGCAAGGAGAGTCATGCCGGCCACATGACCACGGAAGCGTCTTCGGACAACGCTGGCTCTTTGGCTTTGAAATGGAGATGAGCACCACACCCTAGAGTCAGACACGACTGGACTTAATTGTCAGGGGTCACCTTTTCCTTTTTATATTATTAAAGCGTACCGATGAAATTACACTGAGATTCTCCTTGATTATTCCCTAGTCTTCGTAGCATCCTTTTATTCTCATGTAATTGATTGCTTCTTTTATGCAAAGGTTCATAATTCTGAAACTCTTCGAGAAATCTGCTTACAAGCTTGAACTAGAGCAATGTTAAGCCTCATTCAGCATCCGTATCAAAAACGCTTGGCTTACTTTTCCTAATTGCTTCGTGTATACTATCACAGTAATCTTTACAACAGGCCATCAAATAGGCTAATAATATTATCTCCATATTACATATCGGGTTGTTGGGGGCAGGATGGGACTCCAGCGCATTGGCTTAGGTGAGATCTGAACCAAGGACACTCTTCCTTAGGGTTTCTCCTCGTAACCGTCATGCTGTGGTTATCTATCCATCAGTTCAGCCTTCTTTCTTCTGTTCAGCTTTTTCTTTTCAGTGTTTAAGGATGGAATCTTTTGTAAACATTAAGCAGGACAGCTATTTACATTTATATTGTTCTAGGCAGATTTGTTTTAGAGCAGGTGAAAGAATATCAATTAGGCAGGCAGCCTTGAGGCTAGTCACCGTGGCGCAGCAGCTAAGAAACCATTGCTCTTTGCATTGTTGTGCACCTCTACATTGACAAGTGTTTGTGCTGTGTGTGGATCTCTACATCTGTTTCATGTTCAGAGTTTCTGCAGTCATTGGCAGGTGAGATTCATGCACCATGCTTGACTTCATTTCTTGCTTGCAGTTGTTTGTAACCATAATCATGGTGCATGGAAACTGTGTTCAGGTTATTTATTTCATGGGAGCAGTGATTAGGTTGGTTGAAGTTTTGGTCTTGGTCATACTGATATGGTTCCACTGATTTTTCAATTGGCGGTTTACCTTCCTGTGACAGCTTAATGGCAGAGTTGAGCTAGAAGTGTTGAGCCCAGGTGGATAGTTTTGTTCGTACTTAGTGACGGTTATGCAATGTCTTGCATCTTGGTTTTTGTTCTTGGTCCTCGTTGTCTAATAGTCCTGAGAAGCATCGTCCTCTGGATTCCTTATACTAGAGGCTTCTCTTTCCGTGCTTCACATAGGCTGCCTTGGTGTACATGGCACTAAAATGAAATGGGAAATTGTCTAGTCAACACTAGACACACTAGTTTAGAGGTCAGTTCAGAACTTCCAAGCTAAGTACAAGCTGAGCTGAAACCTCATCGAACTTTCATAGACTCGGCTACTGATTTATTAAATGTTTTATTGATTTATTTTACAATGTAAACCATATGTGAACTTATTGCAAAGCGATATGTAGTCTCAATAATAATATTCTTAATAATAGTTTGTTCAACAACAAAAAAGAGAGAAGCATCCAAACAGCAGCAAAAGAGAGGAAGAACCTCCAAACAGGTACAGATAAAACAATATATTACAAAGTATTATGAGATGTATTTGGTTAGCTCAGCATCAGTCTGCCCTGTCTCTGCGACCACTTCCTTTTCTTTCCCATTAAAATGCCCCTGGTGGCAGAGATGGGAAGTGCTGCTGTGGTCGTCAAGTAAGCCCTGGGTCATTGTACTGTAGTAGCATTTTGGGCACCAACATACTTAGGAAATCTTCCCAGAGCTTCTGGAGCTTTACTAAGGATCCAGAAAGCTTGGGACACTAGAATTGGGGATTCCGAATGTTCTTGCTGCAGCATTCTAGAACCTAATCAAGACCTAAGCGGCAGCCTGTCTCACCACTGCCAGGTAAGTTTCTGTAAGAAATAGAAGGGGTTCACAAGAGGGTTGGGAGTTGAAGGCTTTCAGTAGTTCAATAATCATGTGCCCAGAGAGATAAAGAGCTTGGAAATGGATCCAAACTTAAAATAAAAAGGCTGTTTTCACCCTGGTTCTGCAGATTTGGTACGGGCCATTTCATGCCTTATTATGTGAAGGCATGCCTCAGTTTGTCAGTGAGTGTATACTCAGTAGGGAACTGTAGCCAAGCCAGGTTCTCTTATGAATGTACTTTTAGGATATGTAATATATATTTGTCCCCCATTCACACTTAAATTTGTAGATCTGTACATCTTCCCCTAACCCTCACGCAATAATGCTACTGGTGCGTTCAGCTTGCTATTGTATGCCAAACAGTTCATATGGAATCAGCTCTCCTGGGAGCCTTACAGGAATGATTAATAATGCAAGAAGAGAAAGAAGATCTTTGAGTCTGGTGGGATATTTTAAGGATTGCGTGTGGGTAATGTATCTAAAAGAGGCATTTGTCTCCCCTCTCAACCTGTTTGACATTTTGGAGAGCAACTGTCTTGTTATGGCTTACCTCTGCTTATGAGATGTGTAAGGTAGAGATGGTGGGAATGTTCACTTTTGAGATCTATCCACAGGCTGAGGTACAATGAATAGGGAGAAAAAACCAACGAGATGAGAATTAAAAATAACAGAACATGAATAACATTAAAGCATCATGCCAAAGGCCCATCTAGGCCAGAATCCTGTTTCACACAGTGGCCCACAAGATGCCTCTGGGAAGCCCGCCCACAAGCAGGAGAAAAAGCATATTTCTCTTCTGTCATTGCTCCCCAGCAACTCAGTCAGAGGCATTCAGAGGTGTAATGGGGGGGGGGGGCAACAGGCTGGAGTGGAACTCTGGGACTTCTTCTACAGGAGCGGTGATGTCATCAGCAGGAGCACTAAGAACTTTGAAATGTTTTTCTTTGCTAAAGACCATAGCAGAGAAAAAGCATCAGGCTCAGCAGGAGGAAAACTGATAAATTTGCCTAGGGTCATATATTAATGTAGGCCGGGGAGGCTTAGAGAACTGTGAGTACTTGTGGGGGCGGGGCCAACAGCTGCAGCGATCCCGGGAATAGCCACTGCCGCCACCGAAAAAATGCATGAAAATGGATTTTTGGCACTTACTGGGGCTTGGGAGGGGTGCAGGGACGCCCATGTGACCCTCTGTAGGCCTCAACGATGTTCAGATTGCCAAAAAATGGCAATTTTAGACCACGTTTCACAAAAAATATATTACTAAGTGTTTTAAATACATGATACTTAGAAAGCATTCCATTAAGGCACCCCAGAATGCTCTGCACAGCACTAGTCTGCGCGTTTTATCATGTTTAAAGCAAGATCCCTCACTGAAAACGTCTGAAGGATGACTCAAAAGTAAGAAAATTGGTGTTATTTCTTGATATGTTTTTTTGATTTATTTCTTATCAGTAAACATCGTTTTATTTAGTTAGTTTTATTTAGCGTTCTGTGTTGGTCACACACACACACACACACACACACACACACACACACACACACACACACACACAAAACCTCTACCTATTGGGCTTCTTCACTGCCGGAACTTTCTTACTGAAACTAGGTTTCAGTAAGAAAGTCCCAATCAAAGTGAAATTCCATTGCTGCGTACCCTTACGCAAAGGGTCAGCCTATCCTTTACTAACACACTACCAACGCAATCCTGTGTAACTCTTGCACCAGTGTAACAGTAGATCCACTAGTGTAAGTGCACTTATGCCAATGTAACTTTCTGTACGTTAACGAAAGCAGGATGGATGGTAATGTACACCAGCGTAACCCCTCTCAGATGCCACATATGCACATTTCAGACACAGGACAGGCGCCAGAACAACTCTGCCGGTGCAGGGGGCATTCCAGGGGCGTTCAGACACCCCTGGAATGCCCCCTGCACTGGCGGAATTGCGCTGCATGCGTCCTGCATCAGAACTGCATGTGTGCGGTGTCCGAGGGGGGTTACGCTGGTGTCCGTCCTGCGTCCGTCGGCGTACGGCAAGTTACACTGGCATAAGTGCACTTAAACCAGTGGATCTACTGTTACACCGGTGCAAGAGTTACACAGGATTGCGCTATACATCATTGTCTTATAGACAAGTTGAAGCTAAGGAATTGGATGCAAATGATGTCTCAAATGGCCTTAATGGCATCACAAGAGATCTGTCCTTGCTAGGTACCTGTTGCCATGCTTAATGTCCTTTTATAATTGAATATGATGATATGCTAATTCTTGGGGTCAGTGCACACATAATGGCCACCACTTGAAGATATCTATAAATGCCTTTCCTTTACAGCTGTCTCCATGTGGTGACAATTGTTTTCCTCATTGGCTAACTATAGGATTTGGGACATTGTCTTTACATTGCTGTGAACTGAAGAAAAAAGTTCCTGGTGTCATGGAGAAGATGTCCTGATCGCCATAGTGGCTCACTGTTTACGGATAGATCACCCGATGGAAGTAGCTGCTATTGGGAGCTTTGTAAGGTCTCTTGTTGTTTATTGTATGTTGACCCAAAATCTGTGCTGGAACTCCATTAGAATGTCAGTATAATAAAAGTGCTTAGCTGGCAGTTCATTAATTGGTGCACTCGGTTAACTGGCACCTCTGCCTGCTTGGTGGGCAAAGATGCTGGTTAACCGAATGCGCTGCTTAACAATGTCAGTTAAGCAAGCTGCCTGCCCGCCTCCCAGCCAGTAAGTAAGTACGCCCTTACTTACCAGACGGCTCCCTCTCTGTGCTGCTGCTGTCTAGCAGCCCAATCCTGCGTGACTCTTGCAACAGCAACATCTAGAAACACCAACATTTGAACTGGTATCTTTACCATTCCTAGGGCGCAATCCTGTGTAACTCTTGCACCGGTGTAATAGTAGTTCCCCCGGTGTAAGAGCACTTATGCCAGTGTAAATTGCCGTATGCCGACGGATGCAGGACGGACACCGGCTCAAACCCCCTTGGACACCTCATGTGCAGTTCAGATGCGGAACGGACACCAGTGCAACTCTGCCGGTGAAGGGGGCATTCTGGGGGCATTGAGACACCCCTCAATTATCCTTTGCGCCAGCAGAGTTGCGCCGGTGTCCATTCCGCGTCTGAACTGCACATATGAGGTGTCCAAAGGGGGTTGCACCAGTGTCTGTCCTGCATCCGTCGGCATACAGCAAGTTACACTGGCATAAGTGCTCTTACACCGGGGGATCTACTATTACACCGGTGCAAGAGTTACACAGGATTGTGCCCTAGAAATGGTAGAGATATCAGTTCAAATGTTGCTGTTTCTAGAATCTAGGAATATCGTACAGACTAAATTATTCTGTAAAGGACTTTGGGGTCACTTGCAACAGACCTGAGTCTGAACTGAATAGGTGATAAAAAAATGGCTCAGTCTGGCAAGATCAATCCACCTTAAAGTAGCCCGTCAGGAGGGGGATAACTGAGCAGAACAATTGGAGCTAATAGACAAAAGTTGCAACTGTGAAAAGCAGCTGCCTAGGGCAAGGAAGAGTAAGAGGAATACAAATGAAAATCTAGTCCATTTTGTGTGTGTTTTTATTCTGTCTGGTGAGCAGTTTCTTGGGTTTTCTGCAGCTCTGGTATACAGACTTTTCAAACAAAAAAAGAACTCGTTTACATTGGAACTGGACTGCAAAACTCTAGATGACGTTAACAGCATTGATGATTTAGCACTTATTTAGAACCACCCAGTGAACAGATGATAGACAATAGTGCTGCTGGCAAATTTGTTATTTAAAAGAGCCAGGCACAATTTCATGCAATCATGGCTTCTTCATGTTGTTGTCTCGGAAAGCAATTAGATGTTTAATTAAAATCAGTGTGCTCCCCCCCCTTTCTCCCCCTCTCTATTGGCTACAACTGTAAATATCCTCAATCTATCAGATGTGTGTCTGCCATAGACACTGAAATACTGTGTTTGCAAGTGAATTGCAAAATCTTGCCAAGATTCTACAATGAAGAAAAGTGTTGGCATTTAGTTAAAGAGCCATATATAACTCCTAAATTAAATCTTTTGAGTTTGGATAATAATAATAATCTCCACATTTTCAAAGCTATTTTAAGTGTGACTGTCTCGCCATAAAACAACAAAGGAGGATGTATGTCCTTTTTGATTGGATGGCATTATTCATCAGATGTAAATAATCAAGAAGCGTCTCTTTAATATTATAATATAAACCATATTTCCTGCTGCTAAATGTTTAGGAGGACTAGAGCCAGTTTATTGGAAAATATAATTAAACGTGCAAATTTAAAACGGCTAGGATATACTGAGTTCCTCCCAGCTTGATAGCAGTGCTGGAAAAGATGGGTAGAAGCTATTCACTGTAATTAAAAATGCACGGCTATCTCTTGTTACTCACAACTCTTTCTGTTGAATTAAATTGTAGCTTGGCTGTGAATTCCCTGCTCCTGCTGAAGGTGTGTGTGTGTGTGTGTGTGTGTGTGTGTGTGTGTGTGTGTGTGTGTGTGTGTGTGTGTGTGTGTGTGTGTGAGAGAGAGAGAGAGAGAGAGAGAGAGAGAGAGAGAGAGAGAGAGAGAGAGATGTACAGTACAAGGCTACTTGGTGATGGGAAACATTAGTTAAGTGAGCACAGATGTCCAGATTGAAATCTAGTACAGATATTCAAGGAGGGGAAGCATGCTTTTATTTTGTCCATATAAGGTCTGATCACATGGTCAGCTCCTCGGGGATCCGATGGATATAAAACTTTAATAAGGAAGCCACCATGTTGGCAAAAGAATGGAACAAAGATGGAATCACAGCAGTGTTCAAAAGCTTGCTCTTGGATATGTTCAAGATTAAATTGCAAAACAACCCTGGCTTTTTATTTTAAGAACATTTGCTGCCTGTAGTGGCTTTTTCTATGCCTCATAATGTCCAAAAATGTAGATGTTCCTGAGGAACAATCACATCTTGTCTTAAAAATGTGGGCAGGAGTGTCCCTCTCTGCCCTCCCCAAAATGCAGGATGCCTTTAGCTTTAAGAGGTTTTAATTGTTTTGGAAGATTACAGCTCTGCAGAGTGCAATGGATCTCCCTTATTTTAAACACCACAGCTTCAGAGTTCCCTTGTGAAAGCAGAGAGCTTCAGGGGCAATACTGTATTCAGAGACTGAGAAAAGTTATTCAGGTGTCTCAGTGATAAGAGAGGAAGCAGCAGCCTGGAAGACCAAGCAAAGTCAATAGAGGAAACAGGATATTACTACTACTACTACTACTACTACTACTACTACTACTACTACTACTACTACTACAGTATTTATATACCGCTTTTCAACAAAACGTTCACAAAGCGATTTACAGACAAAATCAAATGATTAAATGGCTCCCTGTCCCAAAAAGGCTCACAATCTAAATCTAAGGATAGCCTTGGGTATAGAAAGCTTTAAAAATGTGGGACTCTGGTACAGGGGTTTTCAACCGGTGGTACGTGTACCACTGGTGGTAGTTCAAATGACTGGAAGTGGTACGTGGACCGTTGGTCTGCATGAACCCCCCTCCAATGCAGCTTCTTATAAGCCACATTTTAGCTCCCTAGAGGCTCCTGCCTTTTGCTGAGCCACTTGGAAGTGCTAAAAATCGCCATCTCACCCGCCACAGAGCTACCTACCTTTCTTTTCCTGCAGCCGGAAAAGAAAACCTGGCCGAAAACCCGGAAGTGGCAATGATGTCATCGCCACTTATGTCCGGTGGTATGCGGCTCGAGGAGGCCGCCAAAGATGGTACACTGACGGCTGGGGGTTGAAAGCCCCTGCTCTAATAGATTATGGGGAGAAATATGGTGGGACGGGTTACAGAGAACACAGAATCATTGACAAGAGATTTGGATTTGATGTGAAAGAAGAGGAGATGCTAATGGAGATGCTTGTATTGCTGTGCTACTAATGGCCCAGAAATGCAGCTTATTAGTTTCAGAGGAACTACATTCATCACTTAGCACTGAAAATACAGTATTCATCACTTAGCATTGTCCTTTTGCAACTAATTCCAAATAGTCCCTATCTCCCTGCACTGTCAAGTATTTGTCTGCACCCACAGCAATTTTTTCCACATTCCCGAAGACCATCTCAACAACTTCTATTCATCCACTGTTTTTTCTTTGTGCCATCCTCTCTGAAAACTGGAGTTACTTGCTAGTTAATTGGCGTGGTGGCTGTGGCAGCAGCAGTCTGTGGCGAATCTTCATTTGTCAATGGCTCAACTCTTTGTTACTGAGTGACCCATTTGGTTTACTGCAAGAGCAGTGGGCAGGAGGGTGGTGAGCATTGCATAGTTACAGACATATGGTTTAGGCCAGGGTTCCTCAACCTTTGGTACGAGTAGCCCTAGGGGTATGCGCACCAATGGCAGGGGGTACGCCAGAGCCTGCCCCTTATCAGAATCAATCAGTAGTTAATTACTTGTTAATTACAATTTAAATGCAATCCCCCCTGTCTGTCTGTCTGTCTGTCTGTCTGACTCACTCTCCCCCCCCCCCCTCTCTCACACACAGAGTTAATTAAGACATTTTTTCACATTTAAAATTGTACTGTAGGCAGTAAGAGTTACCTTATTCTGGACACTTCAGAGTTCGTATGCTATAGGAAAACTTGATTAAAATCCCTTTGAGCTTTTGGAGGGCCTTATCAAGAAGGTACTACTCTGGTTGTCATTCTAATTAACTTGACAAGAGACAAAGATCCAGGAGAACAAAGTACAGAATTTGAAGTTGGGTCCAAGTCCCGATTTAGCTATAGTTTCAGTGGGGGTGATCATAGGTTGTTCTCTCTCATCTTCGATCTGCATTTCTGAAATGAGATTAATGCTCCTTTCACTGGGTGTGTTGTGAAGACAAAGGAAGAAATGGTGATTCCAGGGATCAGCAGGGTCTCAGGCAAATGGCATTGTCAAGCAGGCCAGTGGTCAGATTCTGTCACAGGCCGATGATGCTCCAGAGTTTAAGAGGCAGAAGATGTGGTCTAAGGTCTGGTCAAGTTCTGATGTGGGCAAACAGGAACTCAAAGGCCAGAGGCAGGTGATATGGTCTAAGAGGGACTGGGTGTCAGGTTCCACAGCAGTAACGGAAAGATGAAGCAAGGAAAAGCTGTTTAGCATCTTTTTGTTAAACAAGTTTGGGAAGCTAATTCTGGGGGAGCCCAGCCTAGCTCAGGGAAATGGGGCGGGGGGCGGAATGGGGTAGAAACCCGGGAGGGGAGAAGGCATAAAGTAGGCAGGAGCATGCATGTCCTGGCATGCGCCACCTGCGCCTGTATGCTATCCCCTTCCACACCTCCCAGTATGCCCCCTTTTTCTCCTCAGACTTGCGCCAGCTAAATTGCTGGCACAGGTCCAAGGAGACCCATTGGTGATCAGGAGGCTTATGGGGAGGTAAGGGAAGGTAATACAGTATTTTCCCTTACCTCTCCCAAGTCTCCCGATCTGCCCCCCCCCCCACATTATAGCATGCAGTGTAGCCCATTTTGGGAAATCCTATGGGAAAACCATAGGATTGGGCTATAGAATACATAGTGAAAAACTGAAGTAAATAGGTCATCTGAACTAACTTATAACCCCTTGATAATTTTCAGTAACCTATATGAACGTACGTAAATGGCCTAGGCCAGTCCCATTTTTTTGTTTGCTTATGTCTCACAAGCTCTTAAATCAACTTGGTAGGAGTAGTCCAACATTATCAGACCACACAGTTTCCATAATTGTATCCTTCTAACTCCTAATTATAAAAGATTCCCACCAATTTGCCCACTAGTTTGCCCAACTGAACGCCAAGGAAGGCAAATATGTGGGGGTGTAAATTACTATCCAGTTTGAGCTTTTCTACTTTGCAATGCCCCATTCACAGTGATGATTTTGAACGAGATTTTCATAAATGTTATCAAAATAGGGATGGGAATTGGGGCTGGGCTGGAGATTCAGATCTAGGAAAAGAATTCTGTGACAGGGAGAAAGCAGTAGTCATTCCCAGTGGCCTCAGAAAGCCATTTTTTTTGCTCTTATTGGGAATGACTGCTGTGTGGGAGAGGATAATAGAAAGGACAGGCATTGAAATGTGATTAGGATAAACAAACACTGGTTCTTATCCCTTCGTTAGTCACAATCTAATCCAAGCAGCTCAGAGTAAAAGTGCCGTTTTGGCCTTAATTGATATTTTACTAATCTCATTGCACCGGCTGTAACGATAACTTTTTTGCGTTGACATCATAAATCCCCTTGTGTAAAATTTCATCTGTACCGTTTCAACATAAACACACTTTCTTTTCTTTTTGGCTGGGTTGCCATAAGCTTAATGTTTGAACGTAGTACCGGTTTGCCTTGATGGACTAAATGGAGCTGTTTTCCTGGCTTGAAAGTCAATTTGTCAATGCTGGCTCAGGAAAAATCAATAAACGTTTCTCTTCCACTAACTGGAACTCTTTGAGGTCTAATCCTGTAGGTTTTCTTCCTGTAGGGAATTCCTGTCTATTAAGAGGTGAGTAACATTCAAAGACCAGGTAGAAGTGGCCCTCAAATCTTTTCAAGGCAGGCAGCTGATGCCATTACAATTAATGTATTAACTGGGAAGAATTAAAGTCTTTAAACATTGATGAAGCCAAAACTCCTGAGGAAATATCTGTTGAAATCTATGCCCTCATTGATTTATCTGCTTTTAGAGTGCTCTCATTGTGTCTGTGGTTGCTGGTCTGTCAACGGGAGTGTGGAGCCAATGTTATTTTTTGATTGTTGAAAGAGTCTATCTAAAAGCGATGGGTGGATCTCACCCCACAGTGTCCCCACTCTCCACCCATTACCAGGAAACCGCTGCTGCTGTAGCTCTCCATCTGCATCTTCACATGTAACTTTGCATGTAACACACCTTTTCAGTGAAGCCTTTGCCACAATCCCTTACTTTAGATAATCTGTTGTAATTAAGTCTGTAACAGCCCAATCCTGTGTACGATGCGGCTATCCTATCCTGTTCCCAGGCTGCCCCGGGGCAGCCCAGGAGCACCACAAGGGAAGGGGACGATTGTCCCCTTCCCCGTGTGCACGCGGCCTGAAGCCCTATGGGCCTACTTGAATGTGCCCTGTCAGGAGTCAGCGAAAAATTTCTTACTGCTTTGGCCCTCCCACTGGCGTCGCTGGAGGTGGGGCGGAAAGCTAAGTTCTGCAGCTTTCCGCCCCACCGTCACTCTCCGGTATGAGGCGCCCCACCTCCTCGTCATAGGAGCCCGTCAGCGGAGAGAAAGCAACGCGCAGGAGAGTCCCTGCGCGTTGCTTTCTCTCCGCTGACGGGCTGCTACGACGAGGGGGCGGGGTGCCTCGTACCGGAGAATGACGGTGGGGCGGAAAGCTGCAGAACTTAGTTTTCCGCCCCACCTCCAGCGACGCCAGTGGCCCTGCCACTACCTAAAGCGAGGTATGACATTTTCTGTGAAAAACACCAAGGCAGATTGGTTCGGGTAAGCCACCACCATCCCTCTGAAAAATTTGACAGAGTTTTGTGGAGGCCTTACAAAAGCTACCAACTCCTCCTGTTTTTGCTCCCTGTGAGCAAAAAAAGCAAAAAAAGGGATAGTACTGTCTGAGTCAGCTAGAATAGTTTCTGTATTTGGCACAAAATATATAGGAGAGAAGTCTGTGAGCAAATGTAGCTACATCTACATGCAGATATCCAACTTATCTATCATCTTGACAATCAGATTATTTAATAGCAGAAGTTTGCAGGTAAATATTTGGCTAGTTACTTTGAATCAATATGTGAAATTTAGTCCATCTGTCTCCTTGGCCTCCTCCCATTCCCTCTCTACCCAATAAAAAATGCATATGACTGCTCGGCTGGAGGATAAGTAGATTATGAAGAGGTCCTCTCTGTTTTATTATTTGTAGATGGAGGCTCTGCATAAATAATAAATACTATTAAGTCCCTCTGGCAGCAATAGGTATGTGACTCCCTCGACAGCATAGACTGGGAGGTCCTATTTGAGGCTGTAGGCTAGACACCATTGTGGCTGTAGATATGGTGCCATGTGACCACAGTGGCTACATTTGAGAATGTGATGGTGGTGTTCCCCTCTTCAAAACTTCCTCTGCAACCATGAGGGCAGAAGCTGTTACTTTCAGTGCAAGCAGACATTTTTGCTATTCCTCTAAAATATGAGCTGGACCAAGAACGTGGCCTTGTAGGGCAAATATTTTGTCTAAGAAAGAAACATTCTCTGTGGCAGACTGTCTGCCACAAAGTTAGAAAAACCACTTGTTCCCTGTGATAAAGGAGCTAGGACATAACTAGCAATCACTGATGCTCCTTCTGCTACAGCTGAACATGGAAAGATATTCTGTTAACTTACCTGGGACCTGAGGTGTAGCACAAGCAGTTTAGAGCATGAGCTATGTACCAGAAGAACCTGGTTCAGATCTCAGCTCTGTCCTGAGCTAATTGACAGCACAATCCTGCCTAAACGCACTGCGACAGATCTGAAGCAGGATCAAGGCAATGCCGGTGGAGCTGGGCCACACCTCGGGGGAAGGGACATTCGTCCCATTCCCCTGGTGTAAGCCCCTTCAGCCTCAATGGGCCTCCTCGGATGTGCGCCAGCTATTTCGCTGGTGCATGTCCGGGGAGGCCGTGTAAGGTTGGCCTGACCCGGGAAGGGGATTAGGATATCGGCAGTGGGCACCATCAATGTCACCGCCCCCCTCCCTGGCCTGACAGACCAATCACCCCAGCCCCTGCCACCCCAGCCCTCCCTCCCGATGCTCTCCCGCCTCCCGTAAGCAGGGCTTACCTGTGTCTGTCGGCACAGGTATCAATTGGTGGCGGAGTGAGCAGTGCCGGCTTTGGTGCCAGCACCGCTTACTTTGCGGGTACCAGGAAATGCCTTATGGCACTTTTGCAACACCCTAGATGGGCAGAGCACTTGCTCCGCCAGTCTATACTTGTGCAGGATTGCACTGTGAGTGGACTTCAGCAAAGCTCCATCTCTCAGATTGAACCCCTCATTTATAACACAGGTGTTCATCATAATAGTGGTCTACCTAACAGAGTACAGAGCATTGAGATAATGTTATTTAAGTGTGGTAAGCACTTAAGGGGGAAATGCCATATTCATGACTACTTCAATTTCTTTTAATGAAAGAACTGTTAGTGCCTTGGCTGCTGTGTGTTGGCATGATTCAGCCTAAGAAGAGTTCTGTTTTAAATTTAACAGGATCTTGTCATAGCAAATTCAGACTGAGGGGCGATTGCAAAACTGTGGCCCCACATGGAGGCCACCAAGCAGCCCTTCCCTATAGCATTGCTTTACGTGGAAGGCATAATGCTTCTTATTGTTCCGTGCATTGTCCCAACCTCAGGTACTGTCTGTGTGTGCCAGCATTGCCAGGAATATGCAGCTGCTTGCTGCACACGGTTGGGAGGTTGTAAACATGATGTCCCTGTGTGAGGAGCATGGTCATCGGGGGGGGGGTCATCTTTGGGAGAACTGCCATGTCGAAATGAGGGCCCCTGCCTGATCAAACTAACAAATGGAACTTCGAAGGTTCTCCCACTTGCTGTGGCCGCTTTGCTTGCAAACCATTTGTGATTGAGATTAAGCATTGGTATTCAAAATCAATTGACAAGAATAAATTAATCCTTATTGCAATTTAATTTCCCCCCCTTCATATTCACAAGTCACAGTCAGAGTAGTGAATGATAAAGGGTAGATTTTTTCCCCACCTTTGCAATGCATACTTATGTGAAAAATGGAGAATTCTGATCTGTGATTTGAGCATGAAACTTGCTGGTGACAGTTATTCAGTTAATCTAGAAGAAAAGTGTGTATATTATGAAGAGTTCTTGGACCAAGCCATAGAGACCTTTGTGAAGAAGGCTTAATGAGTGTATGCTGAAATGTTTTTGGAGTTGTTAGAAAACAAGTTGGAAGTGGTACTCAGTCAGGTTTGGAGAGAACGTTCAGTCAATTCCCAGAGGTGTTCATAATGGTGATGTTTTACCAGCATGTACATCTAAGATCTTCTCTCTCTCTCTCCCCCCCCCCCCCAGGGCCTGTGCTGAAATGTTTTCTTGGTGTTTATGCTACTTACAGCATAATCCTATACATCTCTACTCAGAAGTAAGCCTCATTGAGTTCAATGGGACTTACTTGCAGGTAAGAGTGTACAGGATTGAAGACTACAGCCCAATCCTATACTTCCCCCCGCTGATGCAGGCCTGCCAAAACAGCTCATGCTGCATCCTGGGGGGGGGGAGGGGGAAGACAGTCCCGAAGGTCTCCTCTGGGTAAGGGAACAATAGGTGCGCGGAGGGGTCTACTCAGATCTGCGCATGGGAAATTGCTGGCACAGGTCCATGTGGACCTGGCCCTCGGAATCAGGTTCAGGAAGGGGGGTTGGATTCAGTGGCTGCTGCCAAACCTGCCGCCTTCCCAGACCCTATCCACTGTCCCGCCTCCCCCGCTGACTTACTCCTGCACCCTGCCACCGCACATGGGGCCGCTCCGGCCTCGCCACTGGTACGCCGGAAGCATGCAGCTCCACACACTTTCAGAAGTTGCCGTTTGCAATGGCAAGAAAGTGCGCCCGTTGCCGGAACGCTAGTTCCAATGGATTGGTCTGTTACTGTATGGAATGTAACTTGTAACATATATATTGCCACTTTTCTCACCACCACTACTAGCATCCTGGTTTTCACAAATAGGAAATGGGTTCCCTCCTTTCCTACCTGCCTTGTCCCAAACAACAACAACAAAAGCATTCTTGCATGACAGCTGATATATCTCAAAAGCACCAAAGTAAGATGCCATGCAGACAAATGGTCCTTGTTCTGTGTTAAGTGTTTTATGAGCCTCTGTTGTGAGGGGAAAGATGGGCTCTGGTTATCATGCCCTTCATCAAGGCTGTTAAGAACAGAAAATTTGTGATATGAATTTGTGGCTTTTTTGATATTACAATTTCCAGGGAATTTTCCATTGACTACACAAAGACCTTATCTATCATAACAATAGCCCTATAATTAATCATTAAGACTGATGGAGTGCTTTTCACAGCAAGGGGGCCGGCTATCAGGAAGCTCAGCCTACCTTGAAGTATTTCACTGCTTCTGGTTTCGATCCACATCTAGAACTTGTTAGTGTGGGAATAGACCATGATCCTAGAAATACAGGAAGGGCTGGTAGAGGATAATAAACCTGGGTCTGACCTGTGTCACTTCAGATTGCAGATATGAGGAGTTGCATGATCGAACATCCCTCCATACCTACAAAAGTGCTCTTTACATTTAGAAAAACAGAGCTCATGTGAAAGGGCTTTAGCTGAGTTGTCTTTTTCACTTGGAGTTTTACATGTGCAGGCATTTTATTACCATTTTTAACGTAAGAGCAGTCAACCATGTGAGCCCCACCTTCATTCTGAAGTGGTACAGTCCAAACACAAGTTTATGGCAGTGAAAACTAGACGAGCGGCCCAATCCTCTCCAACTTTGCGACTAGGGATCCAGTGAGGCCAGCACAGGCAGCGCTGGATCCTGAGCATGAAATGGGAGCTGGGAGGTCACCTTGGGGGAAGGAAACTTTCATTACCCTGGGTAAAGCCCCAGCCCCCACTACGGGCCTCCTTAGATCTGTGCCTGCAATTTCGGGGACACAAATCCAGGAGCCTTGTGTAAGGAAAACCAGCCAGGGAAGGGGGACAGGATTCGGCATGCTCTGCTGCTGCTGATCCCACCCCCTCCTCGGTCCGGTACACCCATCCCTGCCCCCATCGCTGCCCTCCCACTGCCCTGTTACACCACCTCCCTCCTCCCTTCACCCCATCCTGCCCTCCGGTGCAAAACTCATCCTCTTGGGCCATGTGTCTGCCAGATCTGGAGCACGGAGGCCAGTGCAGGCCTCTGCGCCAGCCTGAAGCCGCCGCAACTGCCTTCTGGCAGCTTTTGGCCGGCCCAGGATGTGCTATGCCAGGCCAGGGGTCAGGAGGGTTGTGTCCTAAAGCTCTCTTTAAGTGACCAACAAAGTAATTTCAGACATCTCTCCTATTTTATATGCTGATGAAATGTTGATTTATTTCCCAGCCTTTGTCAACTACTGTACTTACTACTAGTTACTACAGTATATCACAGGAATGTATAACAAAATAAAATTTCAAAGATAAAAATACAGAATAAAATGCAGCTTGATAAAGCAGTAATAAAATGACAGCGCAATTGCAGTAATTATACCTTCTTGTTAACATTTTGTTCAGTGTTTAATTATAGGTTCGTTTGTGATTGTTTCAAACTCTGGTTTGAATGACCCCAGTTACCCAAATCGCATAAGTAAAGCTATTTAGGTTGCAATCCTATATAGGCAACTCCCCCATTTATGGAAGGGGTCCATTCTGGCCACCCTGATATAAACTGATGTTTACATAAGTCAGGTTTCTTTCTCTGCATGCACAGTTCCATGGAAGGTTTGAGATGAATAGCGAAAGAGCTGTGTGAAGAGAAGATGGGCTGGTGTGTGTTATTGTTGTGGCTTATGGAATGCTCTGTATAAGTTTGAAATTGTGTTATGTCGAGGCGGCTTACATAAGTCATGGACCTTCTGCACAAAGTTGTTGTTGTTGTTCAGTCGTTAAGTCGTGTCCGACCCTTCGTGATCCCAGGAACCATAATCCCGCCAGGCCTTCCTGTCCTCCACTATCTTCCTGAGTTCGCTCATTTTCATGTTCGTTGCATCGGTGATGCTGTCTAACCATCTCATCCTTTGCCTTCCCCTTCTCCTTTTGTCTTCAATCTTTCCCAGCATCAGAGTCTTCTCCAGAGAGTCCTCTCTTCGCATCAGGTGGCCAGAATATTTGAGCTTCAGCCTCAGTACCTGTCCTTCCAGGGAACAGTCAGGGTTGACTGATTTGATCTCCTACTTACTTCTGAGTGGACATGTGTAGGATTGTACTGTTATATACTTGCAACCAAGAAACCACAGATATTTCAAGTGATATCTCTAGAAGCAACTGTATACTATACAGCAGCAGTCTGTTCTTGCAAATTAGTGTGAAATTAAAGACACAAAGTATTTTTGCTGTGTGTGTTGTGGGGGCTTGTGCTGGCACAGTAGCAGAATGGAGCTACGCTGAAGAAGAAGACTTTAGCCTCTTGTCAACAGTCTGTGGATTAAAGGTCTTTGTGAGCACATGTTCACGTGGCTGGGGTCTCCTGTAGCACATATGTGTAATATCCTGAGGGAAAGTGCTGGGAACGTTTGCCAGTGAAGGCTTGTTCTTGATCTGCCTTCTATTTCTGTGAGTAATGGATCACTTCTTTCCTTCTCCTGCGGAGAAATATTCTTGAGCCTAGGTTATAATGAAAAATGGCTAACAAACATAGCTGTGAAATGAAAGTGCAGATAACTTATTAATCAAAAATATTTTATAAACCACTTTCAGCAAAGAAAGTTCACAAAACAGTTTACGTAGCAAAATAAATTAAAAGGTTTTTAATTTATGGTTCTGTGTCCCAAAGGGCTCACAACCAGTGTTCCCAATAAAATGCGCAGCGGTGCAGCTGCGCACCTCCCAGCCGAGCTTTGCGCAGCGCGGAGCTCGGCAACCTGGAAGTTCAGCAATGGCGTGATGATGTAATCACCGGACGTATGGAGGCGGCGTACCAACAAATTGCAACGCCACACAGCTGCCAAAGGGCTCTGCGCCTGTGCGGAACGGTGGTTACAATTGCAAAAACAAAGAAACAAACATAAGAGATACCAACAAACAACCACTGGAAAAGGTACCATGCTGGGGTAAATAAGGACATTAGTGTGGAATGTCCTTGGAATAAACCTCATTGAACTTGGTGGGATTTACCTCCAAACGGGGCTGGCCTAAGACCTCCTGACCCCTGAGGCGACAGGCCAAATGCTGTCCCCTCCTTCCCCCGTGATGTGCCAGCCCCTGCTCCTCCTACTCTCCAGTGTTCTAGCTCAGCACTCTCCTTCCCTCCACATTTCCTCCTCCACCTCTGTCTCCCTCTTCCTTTTCCATTCCAGAGAGTAAAAGGAGGAGGAGTGGAAGCAAGTAGACAGACCGATGGGTGTCCCCCACCAATCTGCTGCCAGTCTGAGGCAACCAATTCAGTTGGTCTCATGGATACAAAAATGTAGGCTCAAGCTGGGCAGGGAGCACAGAGAGCAGAACAGTGTAAGCCTGGACCTTACTAATCCAGTTCTGTTCTCTTTTGTCAATTGTATCTGGTCACCCTGGTCAAAAACAAATCTAGATTTCAACTGGTCTATGGTAAAGGGAGGAGGAAATGTCCTTTCTTCCTCCAACCCAGACGCCAATGCAGCTAGAGAGGTTCCCAAGCGGCAGGAATTCAATTGGCATCCAGTTGGTCCCTGGTGCAGGAGGGAGAAGAAAGTACCTGCTCAGGCACTTTCTTCTCCCTCCTGCACCAGGGACCAACTGGATGCCAATTGAAGCCCTTACTCTCTAGGAGGGCAGCAGCTGCTGGACCTGTCAGGGTGGGTGGAGCAAGAGGAAGGCCAGCCCTCTGGATCACTGCAGCCTGCTGGGTCACTACTGCCTCACTCTCACCCTAGCCCAGGTAAGCAAGTGTGTGTGTGTGCGTGTGTGTGTGTGGCAATTGACAGCAATGATCTGGAGAATGAGTGAGCAGGTGTGCCTTCATTCCTTCCCCCCCCTCCCCACCATGCTGTCATTGCAGCCCCAGACCAAGTAAGTGGTTGGAGGGTAGGGGTGTGGCAACACATGTGAACACACAGAGAGTCCCAAACCAGCCATTAACTGAGGACCCAGAACACCCAAGTGTTGCCACCACCCTGCTCCATCTCTTTGGGTCTTGCCAACTACGGTTGATTGCCTGGGTGACATAGGTGAGTCTGACTCGAGGAGATTTTCTGGAGAAATCGAGCATCATGGTAGAAATTAGAAAACGCTTCCTGAGAAAGGCCCTTTTCACGGCACATGGTCCAGCATACTTTATCATATTGCTTTATCTACTGCTGTTGCTTCTGAGGCTGGACAGATATTTATTTCTAGGGCAAAGGAACATATTTCTCTTCTTCTCTCATCTTGGCTCGCTGTCAGCTTATGTAGGAGAGAAAGTGTGTGTGTGTGTGTGTGTGTGTGTGTGTGTGTGTGTGTGTGTGTGTGTGAAAGAGAGTGAGTGTGTGTGAAAGAGAGTGTGTGTGTGTGTGTGAGAGAGAGAGATTGCACAATTATGAGTATAAATGAGAGCATGCATAGGGAGATTTGAATGTGTATGTAGGGGATAATATTCAGTTTTTTGGTAAAGCCACTGGCTAATTTAAAATTAGTAGTGTTCTCCCCTACACAAAGACTAGCAACGGTTCCCTATCCTTCTCCTTAAGAGGAGAAATCACATAGATTTTTTGCAAGTACTGCATATAAATATGAGGCAATCATCAGTGTTGACACTAAAAAGAACATAATGAGTAAGCATTAAGACAAGACAAGATAAATTTGTGCCTTGAATAAGTTATTTTGCCTCCTCATGGTGACAGAAACACTGTTGTTTAAAAAATTAATGAGCAAGTTCTGTAGCTGCTGCAAGGAACTGGAACTCCTTGGAGTCCCTTTTACTATGCTTATATAGGCAGTTAGCTATAGAGGTCTTGAGTAGTAAAAGCTATGAAACCTCAATATGTTACTAACTTTATTGTTCACACTCAAAGGAAACTACGGTCTGAAAACAAAAGAAATAGATACAAGAATAGACAAGTACTGTATACTACATGGGGGAGCTTTGGCAAGGTATGAGGTGCAGGCAGTCCATCCATGTCTCTGAAATTCCATGACAGAAGTGACTGATTTTCTACTAGGGAAAGCCCCTGTCCATGTAACCCAACGGCAGGACCCAGCCATCTCTGCAAGCATCCTGGGCTGGGCACTAGGCAAGACCCTGCAGTGGCCACTGCTTGTTCCATGCAGACAATTGAAGCTTGCCCCTCCTGGACATGTTCCTTCTGAGGAGCCTGAGATGTGAGATCCCAGGCAGGGATCTGATATCCCCCCCCCCCCACTGGACTTCAGGATCCACTCCAGAACTTCCTTCATCACCCCTGGGACTCCAAAAACAGTGGCTGTGTTAAACTAGGGCAAAGCTCTACAGCCTGTCAAAAAGTGCTTTCCTGGCCATGCAAGGCCTCACTTCCCTTGAGCCTCCTCAGGAAAAGGAGGAAGCAAACCTTGTACTGTACTGAATCCGACTAGATCCAGAGGTCTAGACCGGGGTGGCCAACCTTCCACCATCAGGGCCTCTAGGTTCTTAAGAGTTGTGTAGAAGACAGAACCTTGGCAGCTGCCATTGCTGATGGTACTGCTAAAGCAGCTGCACCTGCTGAAATGCCCTCACCTTGACAACCATTAAAGGTCCAGGAGCATTCATGTTGAAAGGTTGGCCACCCCTGGTCTAGACACTGGTGCAACAGCTTTACCTGTCTCATAGCCTTGACCCAGCCATTGTTGTGTCTTCTGTTCTTGCTTTCTATGCCAATCTTCTGCCCCTGCCCTCTGTTGCAGTCCTGCTATCCTGTTCCAGACTTCCACTTTCATCTCATCACCCAATCCTAGCTCACCTACAGACAGGAACCATGAGTGGCCCACTTCGCCTCCCTTGGCCAGTCGGGAATTGAGAGCTCCATAAGCAAATTCAGGGTTTTCTGACTAACTTTTTTCATTTGCTTGTTTCATAGACTTCTCACTTCTTTTTTCTGCTTTTGAACCTTAGCTCTGATCTATAAGGCAAAAGCGCTATTATTGTTAACGTTAACAATAATAGAGCAGAGATGCAAGAACAGGACGGCTGTTGACAAATCTTATTTTGTCTTCCCCCTGCAGCACATGGGAGGCTTGCTGGTGTTATCACTTGCTTGAGTTATCTGCAGCTGTTTCTTCTGCAAGCATGTTCTGGAGTGCAGCTGGTTTCTACCTCATAACCGAGTGCAGTTGGGATGGTGATCACTGATGTGTTTCAGCAATCTAGCGGTCTCAGTGGTTTGGATGAGATCACCTTGTGGTCAGACTTAAATCAATGATACTCTGGGTTTGATTTGTAGGTCTGTAAGGGAAGTGGGTGCGCAGAGCTCAGCTTTGGCCCCTGGGCTGGCACTACCTTGTGATATCCCCCCTTTTTTACTTTTGCAAAGTAAAAAATGCAAAATGTCCATAACTTTCAAACCTGATTATCAGAAACCAGCAAGCTGGTAAAAGTAGTTGAGAAGATCTTCCAATTAACAAAGTCATTTTGCAAATAAGTTGTTGTCTCGGTTCATTGTGAATACATCTCAAAATCTGTTTGCCCAGAACAAATGATATAATAACAATTTGGCATGCTATTTGAACAAGACATAGGACCTTTAATGTGTTTAATCAGAGATTAGATAGGGCTGAATCAGTGGCATTGTGCAAATGGTTAAAATGACGTCAAGTTGTACTTGAAGACTGTGTGTCTACGAGTTATTGATAAAATGCATTTGAGAGCCTCCGAGATGATAAAAGGAGTGAGAGAGTCGCTGCCATTTGCTGCCTCTGGGCTTACTACAAGCATTCTCTTCCACCAGTGCCTAAGGATGTCCAGCCCTCGATAAGCATTTGTATCTACTTGTCCTCTTTAATTTATTGGGATACTTTAAACCTCCCCAGGAAGGCTGGGGGAAGACGTGAGGATGATAACAAGCTGATATAGCTGTCTCTCCTGCCTGCAAAATCATGTCTCTTTGCTGGCTGGGACCAGGAAGAGAAATACACACTGACAGTGGCAGAAGGGACTAGAGATAACCACTACTGGTTGTAGTAGTGGCAATTAGCCAAGAAGTTATTAGCAAGCTCAGAGTAAATCCTTGGGTTTTTGTTTACACTTTGGCTTGAAGAATGCTACTGCAGTAACGTTTTGGCCTTCTATACTGTACATGACTATTCTTGACAGTTGTAACACTGCTGGTATCAGCTGTCAGGGGCATTTAAGTGACCAGGCACTGCAGCATTAATACCAAGAACACTTAGTAGAGTATATTGAGTACATGGAACTCACACAGTGCTTAAATCCCACCGATTTCATGCTTAACATCTTCTGACTTTTGTCCTTATGCTCCAACATTTTCATAAGCACACTTTAAGAACAGTTGCTTTTCATAATGGAGTCGAGAGCAAGCAGCAGAAGCTTTCGTGTCCGTGGTTCTCATCACTGACATAACCTTCCTAAGAAGTTGGCCTACAACTGATGGGTCACAACCCACAAGATCACAACCTTATCGGAGGTGTGCCATGAGCATGCTTTGGAAAGAGAAGGATAAAGGAGCTATATCCCCTGCCTACCAGGCAAAACATCATATCAAGGGGAAAAACAGCCCAGCCCCATTGACTAAAGATGGAGCACTCTCAAGAGCTTGTTTCCCCCCCTCCCTATGAGAAAGAACACTCTGGCCGAGTGCCAGTTGCCCAGTGCTGGAGGCTGTTGGATTGTTGTTTGTTATTTGTTGTAAACCACTTTGAGGATTATTTTGATCAAAACACAGGGTACAAATCTTCAGAATAAATAAGAGAAGTGAAAGAATGATAGGGCAATGAAGGACACATCTAGATTGACAGTTTAACAGCCCAATTCTGTGTAACTATCCCCTGGCGGGACTATAGTCCCGCCGGGGGATTGTGTTGCAAACGGGCCGCAAGGCCCGTTTGTGGCACCCAGGGAGTGAGTGACAGTGAGACTGCTGCCACTGATCCCCCAGCCGCAGACCAGACACTGGTAAGGCCCACCGGTCGGGGCAGGGGCATGGGGGAAGGCAGGAGAGAGGGGAAGGCAGAAGAGATTGGACTGTTTTCTTTAATTGTGATGGATTAATGTAGCTCCCAAATATAACTTTCAGAATGTCAGAACTTCATATACTTGCACAGTGCCATCCAAAATAACTGGACTCTTCATATTTTTGTATGAACAATGGCATGTATAAAAAAGTGATGTCGCTTTGTGAGTGGACAGATGTTAGCCCATTGATCTTACTAGTTGCATTTTTGGTTGCTGTTTTTATGGCCATTTAACATAAACACACACCCCCAAGATATCAATGGTCTTGAATTTCTCATGTCATGTATAGTTTGGCTCCTGGTGGTATTTTTGAGGCATTATTATTACAGTACTTTGCGAGGTCCCCACCTGATCGTGTAGAGCCAGTCAGGGACGGCATCCGTGATCGCTCTCTCCTCTCTCCTCTTCACAAATTCAGGTTTCATGCATTTCAAGCATGTGTAAATGGCTATTGTAGCACTGAGGTAGAAGATGCCATTCTCATTCTGGAAATCTCCTGCCCTGGTACTCGAGCATTCTGTTATGCTGCCTGTCCTCCCATGCTAACTGTAAAAACTAAAATACAGAGGACTAGAAACTCCATGTGATGTATTTTTGTTGTACCATTTCATAGTGCAGATGAGTGTTCAAATGCTCCTCTGTGTAAAATACTCCCTACATGTGCAATATATGTGTACAACTAGCATTGACGGACAGGGTTGTAAGTTAGCCTTTATCTGGCATGCTAATTTTTGTAGGTAGGGAGAGTTTTATTTGGGGAAGCATTAGAATATTTTGTTTCACGCTTGCCTGATGACGCCCAGCAACAGATGGATCACATCAGCAGGGAAATAGGGTAGGAAATCCCTAGAACCTCACATTCTTATTTGCAAGGATGTGATCGTAAGATGCTTTTTTGGCTCTTGCTGTAATTCCAGGCATTTTATTAAACTGTAAGGCTCCAGTCAATAAGGATCTATCTAAAGGCGTATTGTCATCCTCATTGCCAGCATAATTCCAATCAGGTTCATGTTTCAGTTTATCAAAAATTACCATGATGATATTATACACAAAGCCTTTATTAGCTGGGTAAGCCTTTGTAATTAATTTTTCTGCTTCCTGCATAGCAAGTCATTTGCCAGGGTCATTTACATGAAAAAAAACCCTTTCTTACAGTGTCATGGATTTGAATATTTAAAATTGAATTAAATTAAAGTATAAATAAATCCTTTTACATCATAAAACATCTTTGGAGGCCTGTGACTGAATATCCAAGAAGGTCATTAAATCCTTGTGTTCTTCTTAGATTACAGACCACTGCTGTCAGAAATTTTAATACGGTGTACCTCCAGAGTGATAAGTGATATAAATAGCATAGTTGACGGGGTCTGGGCGCAAAATGCTGGCTCAGTTATAATCAGTGCCAAAATTCCCATTTACGTTAATGGTCCCAGAATTTCAATCTTGATGCCTATATTTTCAATGCTCTTGTTGGCTCTATGAAAGCCTGAAAAAACTCATTCAAACTTCAGTCTCAGGTTGTCACGTTTGATCTCCTTCATGATTTGTTTCAGCGGAGATTAATAAAGTTATGACATGAGAAATCTCACATATACACGCATGCGCGCGCGCACACACACAAAGTGAAATGCCGACAGAGTGCAGGAAGAGTTTTGAACCTGAAAATACCTTGGAAGACTACATTTTTTAAAATTAAAATAAGCACATTTTTAAAAATTAAAATGATTAATATTTCTGGTTCAAGCCAGTAAACGTTCAACAACCAGTTTAGCACATTTGAACCTGTATGGTTCAGATTCATGTGGGAACATAAATATAATTCATATCACAATCTTGGTGGGGGGCTTATTTAATACTCTATTTGATACTGTGCTTTTGACCATTTTGGCCAGATAGTTCAACCTCTCATATGTACCGGAAGATTGATTGCTGTGGTAGTATTATAGGGAAGGAATGTGGAAAAATATGTTGATCCTGGATTGTTATTTGATATTAAAAGATAGCATGGGAAATATAATGTTTAAAATACAAATATCAATTAATATGTTCTTGCACATATTATTCCTCCCTATGCTGCCATATCCCATATATCTAGTATTTGGAGCTACACATTTTGTACCCTGGGAATCTGCTATATTATGGGTCCCTGCTGACCATACAGCTGCAGCTTTTCTGTAAGGAAGTTCATTTTTTAATAGGCAGCTGTGCATGTGCTACCCTGCTGGACAAAAGTTAGCAAGAAGAACACGTTTCAACAAAACCTCTGTAGAGAGTGACTGATTGCTATCATGAGGGCTAAGCAGAGGGCAGTACTCATAGGCACTTTCTTTTCTCCCTTCATACACCAGGCTCTCTTATGGGGCTACCTGGGTCTACGTCAGCTAAATAGCAACTCTCACCTGCTCCAGTGGCTGCAGGGTTGGGAACGCTGCGGACTAAGGGCTGCCAGCCTGACCGCTGGCGGTCCTTACTCCCTGGGTGCCTAAAATGCGCTTTACAGCATATTTACGGCACCCTCTGCCTGTGGAGCGCGTGCTCCGCATGCAGAAAAATATGCAGGATTGCACCATCAGTCTTGTTTTAGAAGGGGATGGCTCTTTAAAAGCCATTTAATTCCCTTCCTACTGGGAGAAGGGGAAGGCAAAGGATGAGATGGTTAGACAGCATCACCGATGCAACGAAAATGAAAATGAGCGAACTCGGGAAGATAGTGGAAGACAGGAAGGCCTGGCGGGATATGGTTCATGGGATCACGAAGGGTCGGACACGACTTAACGACTGAACAACAACAACAACAACTTAACTCACCTTGAGGACATCTTGAGTCTTATTCAGCTGCTTGCCACCTAACAGGCTAGAATCCTTATATAAGAGAGAATAGTTCACCTTTGCAATGGGATATAGACCAACAAAGTGCTGAATACAAGTAATACTGTTACTGTGCTTGAACCAAATCTCACTCGGAGTATACATGTGTGTTGTTGCTGGATGGTGACATCGTATAAATGCCTACCAGAGCAGTGCATTTAAAATTCCTTCCAAGCCAGTGTAGCTTGGTGGCTTGAAACATTATTTCCCTCTCCTGCAGTGGAACTCTGCCAAGGACCATTGCTCAACTGCCTGTGGCAGGGCAGTTCTGAGGAGTGATTGGCCAGCAGTAGCAATGGTTGGTGTCTCTGGCGTTGCCTGAAAGGGAGCAGACACACCCTGCTCTTAGCAGTTGCAAAAGGAACGAAGGGATGGTTAGGCAACACAGTTGATAGAGGAGACACATTTGATAATCCTGGAGGGCCAGAATGGGGGGGGGGAGGTTGAGACATGGAAGGGAGATGCAGCATCGATACATTGGAGCATGGGAGATTCCTTCCCCCCTTTGCTTATACCTGTTGGGTGCATTGCCATTCACCTGTTGGGGTGGTGAAATAGAAGTTCCAGTGGGGTTTTTTTCTGGTTTTTTTCCGGTTTGTGTGTAGAGTCCTCCTGGGTCAGACTACCTGCAGTCAGAAGACAGGAGTTAAACTATTTTGCCATAGATATTGTGAGGGACAAGAAATGTTTTGTGGGAAGTGTTCTCTGTGTGTGCCAAGTGCTCTTTCATCTTGGTTCCCATCACCAAAGTTCCCCTTTGGAAAGATGGGTGTATAGGTCCCTGCCATGTGTCTTATCATCTGAGAGGTAGTCTCCCTGGCTGGGGCTTTAGTACTGGGGTTTACTGCTGCGGTTGTCTTCAAAATGTAGTCTGTATCATATGCTATGTTGTGGCGAGAGGTGCAATTTTCTGGTGTTCTCTTCCTCAGTGTTCCTTATGGGGTTACTCCTACCTACACCAGCTCTGTCATTGGTGTTGGGGGCATGCCTATTGCCTGAAAGAGGGTTAAGATATGGTGTGCGTCAATTCCTCCTCATCCCTCTCATGTCCCTCCCATGTCATGCCCCAGTCTCCTCCCCATTTTGGCCTCTCTGCAGGCAGAGTTCCACTGGAGGCTTCCAAGTGATGTCTAAGCCATGTTGGTGCAGCGTTTTTCTGGAGTTTTGCTGGTTTCCATGGCACATCTGTCAGCAGGCAGGCTTCTACACTGACTGTGCCGGTGTATGGGGAATTACACTGGAGTATCCTGAGGATGGGATCAGGCTGCTAATTTTAGAGAGTTCTTGATTGTGTTTTCCCAAAGCTATAGGTTGGCATCTCTTTAGGATTAACAACATATTTTAAGTGCAGAGCTCAAATGCCTTCCAGGAATAATCTTCCTGCTGAGGATATGTGTCTTTGTAATGAGGGAAGAGTTTGAGACATGCAGAGGCGTCGCCTGATATGGGGCAGTGGGCCCCAGGGCGTACGGGCGGAAGGGCTCTGGGGGGGGCGCGAGGCTCCTTGAGTTTCGTTTTCCCCCCCGGGTTTTTTAAAGCTTTTTACGGGGTTTTTTTTAGCGCTAGCGGGTCTTGTAAACGTTAGTGTATGCTTTGCTGCAACTTATCTTGTTCATAGGACCCTCCCGCGATGATCAGGGGCGACGCTCTCTCCAGGGGGCGCAGATCGCTCCTCTGCTCCGAGCGCTTAGCAGAGTTCACGCACGCGCAGACCGTCGATTGGAAACATAGTCGCTCTGCGCGTGCGTGAACTCTGCAAAGCGCTCCTGGGCGCTTTACAGAGTTCGCGCCCGGAGCAGAGGAGCGATCTGTGCCCCCTGGAGAGAGTGTCACCCCTGATCGTCGCAGGAGGGTCCTATAAACAAGATAAGTTGCAGATAAGCATACACTAACGTTTACAAGCCCCGCTAGCGCTAAAAAACCCTGTAAAAAGCTTTTTTTTAAACCGGAAAAACGCAAAAAATTAGCATAAGTTATGCTAATTAGTTTGGGGGCGTCGGGGTTTTCCGCCCCAGTAGCAGGGGCGCCTGGCTACCCCTCTGGAGACATGTGCCTGGCAATGCTTTCTGAACTCACTTTGCCTTTTTTTTATGTCACGCTCTCACATGTCCATTCATACTCATGCCATTCACCCCCATTACAAAGGTGTATTTCATCATTGCCCAGGAGGAGGGTAAAAGTTAAGTTCCAGTTCCTGGAATGCTATTGAGCCCCTTACATACTGTATTGACCTGAGTATAAGACTCACTTTTGTCCCCTAAGGCAAGTCTTTGAAGTAGGGGTGTGGCCTATAATCAAAGTCTAGCTTTTCTGCCTAGAGTTTTCTGCAAAGCATCCTGTTTTCAAGCCTCTCCAAGTCTCTTTCAAAGGTAAAACACTTTTTCTTTTTTAAAATTGCAAAGCTGTGTTTTCAGCTCTTAATCACTTGCTAAATGGCCATGATCTCTCTAGCAACCTCTAGCCTCAGGATGGAAGCATTTGAAAAAAATAACCCTTAAGTTCCAGCCCCAGGACTCTGTGGAAACTAAGATATTTATTGATCCTGAAGTTTGAAAGTTGAGAGCAAGAGCTCCTGCATAGGCTTATCATATCCAAAGGGGGACAGAGTGCCAACCTTTAGGCTGAAATCCTAAGCACACCTTCCTGGGAGTAAGCCCCATTGAATGCAATGGGACTTCTGAGTAGACATGCATAGGATCATGCTGTTCATTGAAATTTGGGCAGGTGCAGCTCATCATCATGGAAGGGTGCAACAAGCTGCACCTGCCCAAATTCCAAAAGGTTAAAGGTAGGCACTCTGTCCCCCTTCAGATCTGGGACGGCTACTTATACTAGGGTGCCCAGATTCAATAAGGGACAGGGTGCCTATGCCTTTAACTGTACTAAAGCTGTACTGTTTTACTAATGTGTATATTTTCTTTTTTTAAAAAAAGTTTAAAATGTACCAAACTTTAAGGGTGCGGCTTATAATCAGGAGCGTCCTATACTCGTGGCAATACGGTATATGGCAGTAAGATGAATTCTTCACCATTCGGAACCCTTCCCCCCCCCCCAATAATATCCACACTGTTCTAATCGCATATGAAGTGGCTCTAAACCGTCTCTGAAAGAAGCTCATCCAGACACTCCAGAGGCAGAATGTCCATAGTTAAGTCCGATTGATATTTTCAGGATTTGAGAGCCCTGTTAAGCTCTTCAAAGAGCCTTCCTTTTTTGTTCTGCCAGTGAACATTTAGATTCAGTGGGGATTTCCTCTGAAAATCTTGCGAAATATTTCCTCTAACTTCCACTCTAGCAAACTTTGGCTTTTGATGTTACTGTATTTTGGAAGTATAAGAAGAGTATTAAAAAAATCTTAATACATAATTTTTCCCTGGCTGAGCTTAGGAGCAAATTTGTCAAAAACCCTTTTTGTCTGATAAAGTATAAATTATTCTGGCACAGTGGTTTGGTGTTGGATTTCCCCTATTACTAGGGGGAAAACGCACCATAAAGCACGTTTACGGCACCCGGAGAGTAAGGGACACTGGCGCAGAGGCCCTTGCCCTGTAGTCCCCCCCATCCCCGCGCCTGCTGGAGCAGGTAAGGCCTACACCAGCTGGGGCAGGGGCGGGGGGAGGGCGGTTAGGGCAGTCAGGGACGATCGTCCCTTTCTCCCGAGTTGTTCGCAGGCTGCCCTGGGGCAGCCCAGGAACTCGATAGGATACGCTGCCCGACCCTTTAGGCTGGGCGCCGTGTCCCACACAGGATTGGGCTGCCTGTCTAGTAAAGTTACAAGTTTCAATCTCTGCTCAGACATGAAGTTTCCTGGTGGACCTTGGCCCAGTCACAGTCTCTCAGCCTAATGTGCCTTACAGGGTTGTTGTGAGGACAAAAGGAGGGAAAGAACTATGTACAGCACCTTGAGCTCCTTGGAGGAAGGGTGTTATAAACATGTGAAAAAAAATAGTGAGCAATAAGCCTCCCCCCCCTTCCCCCAGCAACTTCTAAAATAAAACTATAGGTTATAAACTTCTCAGTGAGCTGTTGCATAGACCAATAATGATTGCGTATATAATTTTTAACCCAAGCAGATATTAAAATTAATTTTTAATTAGGCCAATTGTGGTGCAAATCTTGGTTAAATATAAATCTTATGAATAAACAGAACTCCTTAGATTTGAATGCAAATACAATATTTATTGAGAAAAATGAAGCATAATAATGCTATTTGCTTTCTTAAGTCTGTAAAATGACTTCAGAAGAAGTAATGTGGGCCCTGCTTTCTATTTAAAGCTACTATCCTGATCACGCAAAGGGAGAGCCACACATGTAAAGCAGGCACTGTGCTTCCTTGGACGTACACCACTAAATTAGGTGGCAGATATGTCTGAGAAAATCCATATGCGGCTCAAGTGCTAGGCTTACCAGATCGTCGACTGGGACGGAGCGATCTCCCCTTAAGGGGGCGTGGCGTGGGGGGGCCCAGAACGCGTCGCATTCTGGCCCCCCACGCCCCACCCCCTTAAGGGAAGATCGCTACGTCCCAGTCGACAATCTGGTAAGCGCGTTCTGGCCCCCCCACGCCCCGCCCCCTTAAGGGGAGATCGCTCCGTCCCGGTCGACAATCTGGTAAGCGCGTTCTGGCCCCCCCACACCCCGCCCCCTTAAGGGGAGATCGCTCCGTCCCGGTCGACGATCTGGTAAGCGCATTCTGGGGCCCCCCACGCCCCACCCCCTTAAGGGGAGATCGCTCCGTCCCGGTCGACGATCTGGTAAGCGCATTCTGGGCCCCCCCCACGCCCCACCCCCTTAAGGGGAGATCGCTCCGTCCCGGTCGACGATCTGGTAAGCCTACCAAGTGCTTATGTGGAGGTAAGTAAAAAACCTTTTCCCTTACCTTCCATTTGCCTTCAGGTCACACACACGACCATAGGATGTGGTGTTATGCCAGCTTTTTGGCATGGCTGCATTGGCACTGGTAGCAGGGCATAGGATTGGTGCCTAGATATAACAAAAAAAATCCTGCACAGCTAGGCCTATTCTGTTACTATCAATGTCCAAATTACAGGCTTCCATTTCAATGTTCATCTTCACATTTCTACAATCTAGTGCAGGCCCTGCCTTCCATACCAATGAATGCTCACATGACATTCTCCTTCATTGCTTCACTGGCATGTTTACCATGAAAGACATAATGTCAAGGATAATATGCACTTTTCCTGGAGAATGTGTTAAACTGGGATGTTATGGTATCTTGGATATGTTGTGGTGAGGAAGCAGAGGGGCACAGAGTGTTTTGCATCTAAGACCACAGCTGCCTGTGCTTGCAATGCAATAACAACATGATTTACTATTGCAATAGGACTTTTAACTGCAGGGAGAAGTTGAAGCTCCTATGCTGCAATCCTGTGCACGCTTATCTGGAATGATGCCCCACTGAACACAGTGAGACTTACTTCCAAATAAACAATTGATTGGACTGCAATGCTTCTTTACTAGTGATATGAACCTTTTACTCCCCCACCCCTCTAACATACCTTTTAATCTCATGGAATGTTGTAGACTTTGTTTATATTCACTGGTTGGTGCCTTAATCTTATCTCCAGGCATCTCAAAAACCACAGTCATGGGTTGGCTGCACAGGAAAGTTCAGAAGAACATACATCGTATTGTCGATTATGTGTACATTACTGAGTTAAAACACCTGTTTTTAATCTCCTTTGGGTGATCAGGTTCCTGAGCAACAAAACCTTAAAATACATTTTACACTTGTATCTGACCCTTGTTCCATAAAGGATAAATAATGCACCTCTGATATACCAAGGGAATCCTAATGTTCTTTTGTGGCGTGGTACTGATTGAGAAATAGCAGTTGCTCCCACTAGTAATTTGACGGCTGATGTTCCACTGCACTTCTTTTCAAACTGCCTTGTTCTTATCAGCAAATGGGTGAAAACTTCTCATTTTCCTGCGGGGACTGGTTAAGTGCAAAGGCCTCCAGATGTTACAGTCTTCCTAACCTGTATGAATCTGGTGTGAAACCTCTTTGCTTGCTAGTAATTGTCATTCCAAGGTGGTTGGATACTTTGGGTTTATAAATGCTACAGGAGAGAGATTAGAAAAATAAATTGAAGGAATTTTGGGTGAGGAGATTCTAGTGGAGATTTTGTAAGCGTTTTTGAAAGCCTCCTTTTTGGCCATTTCTGGGGGAACTGCATTGAAAGGGAGTGAAATTGATAGGTAGTGAAAATGTTTCCTTATGCAGAGTATGGGGCAATCTGTGTTCTGATTGACTGGGATCATGCATATGAACTCTTTGAGAAGATGTTCCTCTGTGAGATAACATATGTGATTGTTCCAGCTATCCCTTGAAGAAATTGAGTCAGTTGTCCCTGAACAAGAGTCTTATGACTTGAGACACAGTGGACCTTAATACACTGCTGGCACAATCCTATGTCCATTGTGTCCAATGGGACTTACTCCCAGGAAAGTGTGTATAGAATTGCAGCCTGCATGTGTTGCATCTTCTGAGGTCTCCTCTCTCTTTTTTTTCCTGTACTGGTGCCTTCCAGTCTTCCTTTCCATGTGACTGATGCTCGAAGCAATGGCCTCAATTGGCTTAATTTATTCTCAGTGGTGTTAGCATATGTAGCCAAATCTCATTGACTATGTAGTGCAGTGACATCATCACATTCCCTACATTCTTCTTTTTTATTATGAAACTATTAAATATAAAGTATACATGATTATGATTACAGTTAACACACACACATATGGCAAATTTACTAAAGTGACTGTAATGTGTGGTGAGATATATTGACTTGGAGAATTTAAAATTCTTGAAATTTGGAACTATTAGCAGCTTTTCAAGCAACGTGGTTAGGAAATGAAACATGGGTCCATTTATTGGAATATGAGCATAAGGAAGAGAAAACTTTATCATACCATTGCCTACTTTTTATTGTCACAGACCAAACATTCGTCTCCCACCAAATCCGTCAATCCTAGCTCCCTGACAAGTATTCCTGCTGAATGATTCATGTGTGTGTTGTGCCCACATTTTACATTCCTAAGTGTATACTTGACAGTGATGTAGACTTGAGTCTATTGATTCGGACTTGATTCGGACTCAAATCGCATCAATGACTGGGTGATTGTAAAAGACTTGGAAGACTTGACTCGAGGCTTAGAGCCTTTTACAAGTCGAATTTTATTCAGGTTTAAACCCATTTCCCCCATTAAATAGATAGGGACTCGCAACTCGCAACCAAAGACTCGGGACTTGGGGGCAAAGACTTTGGACTTGACTTGAGACTTGGACCCAGAGACTTGGGTCTTGACTCGAGACTTGGGAGTCAGAAACTTGGTCCACATCCCTGATGTGGTGTTTATCTTAAAAGATGTGTGAAAAAGTCCTGAGGCATCTGTTCTGATGTTATCCATTGTTGGAGAGACGATACAGAATTTGATGGACTGTCAGATGACAAATTTTATGGATGGAACCATAGAAATAATATGGGAAACATACTCGTGATAAACTATTTTATGGGTTAGGGTGCAATCCTGTCTACCTTGTAGACTGGCGGGCTGGTATAGGGTGTCACAAATGTGCAGTAAAGCACGTTTGCGGCACCCTGGGAATAAGCAGCGCCAGCGAAGAGGCCAGCACCTCTCCTCCTGCCTCAGATCTGATGGAGCACCCGCCGGGAAAAGTAAGCTCCGGGCAGCGGAGAGGTAGGGGGAGGGTGGACTGGGGGTCAGCTGGGCCCAGGAAGAGGGAAGGAGGGATCGGCGGCAGCAGCTCCACCAAGATCCTATCCCCCTTCCCGGGCCTGGCCAGTGTTACACCGCCTGCTCGAATGTGCTCCAGCAAAATAGCTGGCTCACAAAATAGCTGGCTCCACCTGCGTCAGTGCTGGATCCTATCTGGTTAGGATGCGGCACAGGCTCTATGCCCGCGCCAAAGCCTAGCTAGACAGGATTGGGCTGCCCATCTATTAGGGATCCTAGTTCAATGTACGAGCCTTGTTCTGCGATTAAGCAAACAATGATAATATCTGGGCCATTATAAGATTTATTTTACCCTTTGTCTACTAATTACATCCCCCAAAACGACTAATGTTTTAAACTGTGAGTTTTGGAAATTACTTATTTCTATTACTACTACTGTTGTAACACTGCTAGAATAAATACCTAAACTTACTTCCAAAATAAGACAGGCAATCTGCACTTGGAACATACTTATTGCTCTGTGGGGAGTAATAAAAATTTAAATCCTGTATCTTGTTTAAATCATTAAGTAACCTTATCCAGTATTGTGGAAGAAAATATTGTCAAATTATTTGCTTTCTTTGAAGTAGAAAACCTTTTCCTGGGGTGAAACTTTTCAAAAACATTTTTTTTCATTGAACGCTTATTCATGTCGCTTTTTATTATTTTATTGTTTTCACATGTGGCCCATATTATCAGCTTTTGGACAAAATGCTGCTTCCTTCTTCCTTTTTATATATAGATCTCAGTGAAAATATTATTAATCTTTCTGGGGATATTTACCCAGTATCACTAGTAGCAGATCTATGGAGTCAGTGTTAATGATTTTGCGTAGGAAAGACTGAAATCCCTATACTGACCCCAAAGCATTTCTGACTTGCCTAGTATTACTCTGCAACACACACTGTTACTACTGACCTTTACAGCACAATCCTATCCAACTTACACCACTGGTTTAACCAGCAGTGCAGCAAGAACAGGAGGCCCTAGAACGGAAAGGGGATTCAAATCCCTTCCAAAGGGGGATTCAAGGGGGATTTCAATCTCCCCTCCCCTCCAAAGCCTCCCGCCCTGCCCTCCCCCACTGGTTACACCGGTGGTGTAAGTTGGATAGGATTGCACTGTTAGAGACTTGTGGAGGGGTCTTCTAGCTGTAACACTGCTTTTCATTTACATGGATATGAGAAAATGTATTTGGTACAATCTTATTGGAAAGGAAATAATGTCCGAACCCTTAGGGTCAGGTTAAAGTCTGCTGAACAATGCAAGTATTTGAGCATTTTAATCTCAGAAGCTGGAACGTAATAAGGGTCACTTGGAGGTCCCATCATAAGGCAGCCTGGCCCAGAATAAGACAATGCTCATAGGATCCTAAATTTCCTATCTCTCACATGCTAAGGACCACATGTCATGAGACAGTGTTTCTGTTCAGATGATACAACAAACCCTGTTTTTGTGCTGCAGGAATGAATACCCTCTGTGTGTGTGTGTATGTGTGTGTCAGCGCAATCCTAACCAACTCTCCAGCACCAGTGCAGCCGCAATACAGCCCTGAGGTAAAGGAACAAATGTTTCCTCACCTTGAAGAAACCTCCCTGACTGCCCCTGCACTAAAAATGCAGAGTGTGCCCTGTTGACATGGCTACACCGGCACTGGAAAGTTGGTTAGGATTGCGCTCTGTGTGTGTGTGCGCGTGCGTGTGTGCGTGCTCATGCGCACTTCCCCGCTGTGTTCTACTTTAATAAGTTATTTCCTATTTGACTAAACAATAGTTTGCCATTATATCTGAAACATCAAACTATGATTGTACAAAAAAGAAAATAACTAATTGATGCTGCAGAGTGTGTGACTGGGGAAGGAGTGTGAGCATAGGGATTATTCCCATAGCATCAAACAATACAGTTTGGTGTTAATGTGAACCAACTCACTTTTATTTGGGTAGTGCAAATAACCACACGTACAAAATAACCACACACAGACATAATGGGAGTATTGACACTGTAAGCTCCATGCAGTAGGTTCCTAACTTTGTGGTAATGACTCAATTTTATTTATTCGTTTATTTACTCAGTCAATCAATTCTTACCTTGCCTTTCCTCCCACTGAGGGGCAGCCAAAGCAGCTTACAAATAGTAAACAAATACTGTATAAATTATGTATAAAATGGTAAAGGTGACCCCTGACAATTAAGTCCAGTCGTGTCCGACTCTAGGGTGTGGTGCTCATCCCCATTTCAAAGCCGAAGAGCCAGCATTGTCCGAAGACGCCTCCGTGGTCATGTGGCCGGCATGACTCTCCTTGCCACAGCGCGTAGCATGCAACTGGAACACGGAGCGCTGTTTACCTTCCCGCAAGCGGTACCTATTAATCTACTTGTATTAACATGCTTTGGAACTGCTAGGTTGGCAGGAGCTGGCCAAGCAACGAGAGCTCACCCCGTCGCGGATTCGAACTGCCGACCTTTTGATCGACAGCTCATGGTTCAGCTGTTTAACCCACTGCGCCACCCGCTGGCCCTCAAAATGATGTATATGTGTGTGTAAATATATATAATAATATACAAGAGCTCAAACATGGCATTTCCCTTCAAAGTACATGCAGGTGGGAGGCATTTTGTTTTTTTGTGAGTGTATTGAAGAGCAAAGAGCGTGATCCTATGCTCTTAATAGTGTATTTTTACCTGTTATGTGTGGCCTGCTGGTCCACAGATAACAACTGGATCTGTGGTCCAGTTATGACTCCTCCTCCCTCTTCCTCCTGTATTATCTTGAAACAGTTGGGGGATAGGAGGAAAGAGAGGGAAATGAATGTGTACAGTGTGATCAGGTCACTCTTCTTTTGTCTGTGCTTGCTTACCTCCCAGATCCATTCGTCCAAGACTTATCACTGAATACAGATGGCTATTTACCAAGTAGTAACTCATCACTGTGTGCTTATAACTACAGTACTTGGTTATCCATTCATTTGTATTGTTCTACTAATGTCTACCAAGTGATGAGGAGAGCTTCATAACTCTTACTTCCCCAGATTTCTGATTAGTGTAGTCAAAATCCACCTCACCACTTTGCAAACCAATACAGACAGCTATCTTACCTTAACAAATGGTTCCATGGACACTTTAATAAGTAAGTTTTTACCATTGGTAAATGGTTGTCAGAGGGCTAGTGTGGATAATATCTGATTTGGATAAAATATTTAACCCCAAATTATTCCTACATGGTAAAAGACATGCGTGCTCACAATGCACACACCCATTCCAGCCCCTCCCCGCACTCCATGCGAGTTATTTTAATCTGTATGAGTTCTTGGTACTTGTGTACATTTAGGACTGCTTCTTAATAATAGGGGAAACAAGAAAAAGCAGGGGACAACTGAGGAGGATAGAGAAAAGAGGGGACAGTCTTATTAAAGATTCAGGGTATAATCTGAGAGTGTAACCAGAAACAGAAATAGTCAAGAGGTTGGCAATTAGTAGCTGGGCAAGCAAAAGGTTGTTGTTACTACTACTACTACTACTACTACTACTACTACTACTACTACTACTACTACTAGTAGTAGTAGTAGTAGTAGTAGTAGTAGTAGTAGTACGATGACGAATATTTATATACTGCTTTTCAACAAAAAAAAATGTTCAAAACTGGTTTCCATAACAAATAAATAAATGGTTATTATGTACTTGAACCATAATTTAATTTACAGGGTTCCTCTGAAGAATTCCTGTAGCCCTGACCTGCTGTGGCAAAAGCAGGAAGTGCTCATTTGGACAGTAACCACTAACTCTGACATTGTGGTTCTGATGAAGACAAAATAGTCAGGATTTCCCCAGGACCAGGACATTCGTACATATGAGAACGAAGGCTCCATACACATCTGGAATGCAAAATAGACCCTTTTTCTTATTGCAGTTTCAACCCAGGATTCCAGTAACTTCTGACAGGAATGTCTGTTGTCATTTTCTGGAAATGCTTTACAAGAACCTACACACTGAATGTTTTCCAAAAGAGGGAGGGAGGGGGGGGAGAGCATGAAGTACTTGTTCTCCATCTGCTGAATTCTACTGGAATTATTAGTCCTTCATGCTTTTCTCCTTCTTTCAGCTCATAAAATCGGCAGCAGCAAATGAAGCTGTAAAATAACAGATCCATGTTAATAAAGTATAATTGTGCCAAACCCTGTTAAAAATGAACATTGCTCTCAATGGACTACTATAATACTTTAGATCTATACATTCACTGTGTGTGGGAGGGGGAAAAGACTCCTTAATCGATATTTGTGTGACAAGGGGGAGGGGAAGCAAACCCCACAGAAGTTCTGGCCAAGATAGGCTTAGAGTAGTTAAAGATCCTATGTGGTGAGTTTAACTCTTTGCTGAAATTATTGGAATAAAATGGAGCTACTGAGCAGCCTGCCTCCTCTCTTTTCACGAGGACTACCAAATGCTACAAGGAAGAAAATATTATAACGGCAAAATAGGTTATAAAACTGAAAGGAATGTCTCTATTAAAAGAGCATGCCTTCAGCAGTTTAATCAAGTTTTATTTTGAAACTTGATTAAACTTCATTTTATAGAGTCATCAACATAAGCCAACTGACACAGAAAACTGTATTGGCAGAAAATAAAGAAATACTGTGAACCATTGATTTAACGGACCTTTGTTTTTACAGACTTTGGAAATAACAGACGTTGTCCACTTGTTTAAAAACTAGTTATTTATGCTTTGCGCATGCACATTGTCATAAATAAATTTGGATTTAATGGACTTTTGGCATTAATGGACACCCCTTCTCCTATTAGTCTGTTAAATCAAGAGATTGTGGAAGCCTCTTTCGGGTTGCGTGACTCACGCTCAGAGGCGTCGCTGTGGCGTGGCGGGGGGCCCCAGGTGACGCGCGCACACGCTGCGCAGAAAGGTGACGCGCGTACAAGCGAGCGTCGCCTTCTCTGCGCGCGCGTCGCCTGGGGGCCTCCCGCCCGCCTCGCCAGGCCGGTCGCCCCCTCAATCGAGAGAGCCGGCTCGGGGACGTCTTCCCCGGCCGGCTTCCCGGGGCCTTCTAAGGAAGGCCCACTGCGCGAACGTTATTTCTAACGTTCGTTTGCGCATGGGCAGACTGTTACTGAGGGAAAAGGGCTGCCCTTTTCCCTCAGTAACAGTCTGAGCATGCACAAAAAGAACGGTATAAATACCGTTCTCGCAGCGGGCCTTCCTCAGAAGGCCCCGGGAAGCCGGCCGGGGAAGACGTCCCCGAGCCGGCTCTCCCGATTGAGGGGGCGCCCGGAGCAGCGACCAGTCGCGCTCCCCCCATCTCAAGATTAAGAGAGGGTGTGTGTGGGGAGTGCTCACTAGGGTGTCGCGCGCCCCCGCCCTGGGGCAGCGTGCGCCCTAGTGACGCCTCTGCTCACGCTTCCTCTTCCAAAACAGCTCCAGAATGCTCCAGAATGCATTGCAGTGCATTCTGGGGCAACCTTGGGAGAGGGGACTCATGCAACCTGGAAGAGGCTTCCAGAGCACAATTTCAGCATGATTAAAGCAAGAATACGCAGTGGTTTCAGTCAAAAGGTTAAAAAAAAAAAGTGTTCCCCTTTTTTTTCTTTTTTAGCACGTTTTTAAGGTGGACCCTCACAGATCTGGGATCCGCAGTGAGTCAAATCCACGGGTCTCAAATCTACTTTAAAAAAGGGTCCAAAGAGCCGCATGTAGCTCAGGAGCCACAGTTAGGCCATCCCTGCTGTATGACATGCAGCCTAGGAAAAGTATAAGAAGTGCTTAGTATGCGTTAATGATGGGACAACAGTACTCAGTGAAGGGACAATGGATTTGTTGAAGGAGAATAAAAGAATTAAAGAGATGAAAAAGTGTATAAGAGACAGGAAAAAGAACAAGAGCTGTGACTGTTGTGACGTAATCAGCTTGTACTGTAGTATATTTTAACAAACTTACACCTGCAGCTAGTTGCATCCTCATTATTCAAACCTTAATTACTCACATTTTCCAAATATCTACATTTTGTCAGTTTTGACTTAACAACCTTCCTATTTTGTGCATAATTCTGTACATTTGGTATGTCTGCTATGCATGCCATGTGGTTATAAGCTTGTACTGTATGGCAGTCTAGTATAACCAACCCTTCATGGAAATGAAATACTGTACATCCAGAGGTTCCCTAACTCCTGGGAAGGCCTTACGCTGCTCTAAGTAGCAGCGGGGCCTTCCCAGGAGTGGCGATGACACGCCTGGGATCGCACCGCCGCCGCCACCGCTGTGCCCGGGATCGCCATTTTTACCTTCATTGGTGGGCAGTGGGTGTCCCTCGGGGGTTGCGGGTTAAAACCGGAAGTCAGTTGCGATCGCGTTGGAGCGCTGCACCGACGCTTGGGGAGGCCTGCGGAGGGGTCCGCAGGCTCCCCGCAACCCCCGAGGGACACCCACTGCCCACCAATGAAGGTAAAAACGGCGATCCCGGGCGCAGCGGTGGCGGCGCGATCCCAGGCGCGCCGTTGTCGTCACTGCGGGTTGCCATTCCCCTTAAGGGCATAGCAACCCTTTCTTCCCGGCTGGGGCGTCGCGACGCCCCAGTTAGGGAACCACTGCTGTACATCCATAGTCTGAGATTCAGAGATTTCAGGATGTTTTATCATGAATGAATATTATATTCCATCTTCTTGTTGTCTCAGGACATCTTGTGCACGTGCGCGCGCGCACGAACACACACACACAAATCTCCGTATAAGACCCATGCTGATTGCCATCAAAGCTGTTTTCCCTTTTTGATTATCAGTTGCGGTGTTCCTTTGAGGTGAGAAAAACCAGGTCCTCAAAGCAATAATCTCAGGACTGTGCCTGTCAGATAGAGATATGAGATTTATCAGATGGTGCTGGAATGCACTCTCGCTTTCATATCATTAACACAGCTTCCTGTCAAGCTAGCACCAGGTGAGGTATATGAGCTGCTAATTACATGCGCCTGAGGATATTGGGGACTAAGCGTGTGGGGCTGTTGCTACCTGGTACTGTGGATCTATATAACAGAGTTATTTCTTATCAACATGTCAATCTATGGACTGAGCACAATTTATTTTGGCCTGATTGAAGGGGAGGGGGTGAGTCAAACACATTTGCTAACCGGGTTCCCCATTTATGAGCTGTCAAATAAAACAAAATACATGCTTCTCACAGAAAGGTTTGTTAACAGCATGACGTTAAGGTTGCCCAATACATTCATTACAATAAAATGAGGAGTTTCAGAGATTCTGCTTTTAGCTCAAATTTGTGACACTTTTTTTCCACCAGCTGTATTCGTATTTGTGCTGTAAAAGTTGCACAGAAATTTTCGTTAGTGAGGGGCAGACTCTCCCAAGTCCAGCTTGTAGCTGGTCTGTTTAAAATGCATTCTTTAAGAGGATATCTGCTGGATGTCTGAAATTCATTTTTATAAAATGGACTGCTGATCAGTAAGGCCTGTAAGCCCCAGCTCATCCAGACAGAGAGTGCACAAGGGGCCTAGAGACCAACCCTGCATCACTGCATAGTCTCTGGGACCCTCTCCACCATATATCTTACTTTTCTTGCCTCATCCAGGCCAGGAGGGTGGCTGGTTGCAGGGAGACCTCACACATGCTAGCTCAGTTGCTTGTGCATTACCTTTGAAGTATCCAGGGGATGTGGAAGCTACAGACTTTTATCCATATCCACCTCATCTCTGCTACTCAGGTCTATTTGGGAAACCATTGATGGTCATGTCTTCCATGAATATCTTTCACAGAAGGAAAGAGTGAATTCACTTGTTTCAAAGAGCGAATGTCTCTATTAGAGTGCAACAATACATCATAGCTGGGAGCATGGGATGATTTAGTAGAACCTTGAAGATGTAGTACTCCAAGGCTCCCTTGGACTTGTCTCCACCTCCCCATCTTCTTGCAGGTTCCAGTGATCCAGTGATGCAAGCCTCAAATAGGAGGCGTAGGATGTTCCAATCCCGAGGGAAGTTCAGGCTCATCTCTCTTGTGTACCTCTCCTGTGAAGTGAAGAGGAGCTCTGGAAAGTGCTTGTGTCTCATTTAGGGGAATTCCCCCCTTTCCTTGCTGTTCCATGTGTTCCATCCCACACTGTTGTTGAGGGTGGGATGGAGCAACATCGTTTCTATTTTCCTTGGAGGGGGGCTGCTCTGGGGAGGAGAGGTAGGGTAGTTTCATTGCACTAGTGCCATTAAAAAGGTAAAGGTAAAGGTATCCCCTGACAATTAAGTCCAGTCGCGTCCGACTCTAGGGAGCGGTGCTCATCTCCGTTTCAAAGCCGAAGAGCCAGTGCTGTCCGAAGACGTTTCCATGGTCATGTGGCCGGCATGACTCAACACCGAGGCGCATGGAACGCTGTTACCGTTCCGCTGACGCTGTACCTATTAATCTACTTGCAATTTCTTGCTTTCGAACTGCTAGGTTGGCAGGAGCCGTCACACGGATTCGAACTGCCGACCTTTCGATCAACAGCTTATGGTTCAGTGGTTTAACCCACTGCGCCAGCCGCTGGCTCATGTGTTCCATGTGTTCCATCCCACACTGTTGTTGAGGGCGGGATGGAGCAACATCGTTTCTATTTTCCTTAGAGGGGGGCTGCTATGGGGAGGAGAGGTAGGGTAGTTTCATTGCACTAGTGCCATTGCACAAACATATATACAGTTGGACCTCGGTATTCATGAGGGTTCAGTTCCGGGACACACAAAGATACTGAAATCTGTGTAAAGCAAAATCGCTTTAGCACGGATATGGGGGCCACTGTAAAAACCTTTTTTAAAAAAAGGTTAAAAATAGTGTTCCTTACCTTTTCACTGGCAAACCACTCCATTTGCAGGGCTGTAGACAGTGAAATCGTGCTCCTACAGCCTCTTCCGGGTTGCTCAACTTCCCCCCTTCTTCTCCAGGCTTGCCCCAATACATTCTGGGGCAACCTTGGGGGGGGGGGAGTCGAGCGACTCGGAAGACGCTGTAGGTGCATGATTTCACTGTCTACAACCCTGCAAATGGATCAGTTTACCAGCAAAAAGGTAAGGAACTTTTTTAAAAACTACTTTTTCTTAAGGTTTTCACAGTGGCCCCTATATCCGCATTGAGACAAATCCGCTGATGCCGGATCTGCGGATAGCGGGGGTTCACTGTATATATATTCCCTCTATATATTCCCTATCTTCAGTCCATATTTGAATTCAGTTTATTATTTGCAAATGGAAAAGGCTCTGTGGGCTCCATTTTTGCTTTTTCAAAGTAAAGCAAGACAAGAGAAAAATTGAAGGCTGCTACTATGGTTACAGCAAGAGAAAGCAAAAGTGTATGTGTGGGCACATTTCAGTAGTAGTACCTAAGTGCAGAACGAGTGTAATGGATTTATACATAAATCATGTCATACAACCATTCTTACAGCTCACCCACAGGACAAGATGATTGGGAGGAATGCTCTGTGTAATTCAATTCAATCTATTGGGGTTTAGGTTGCCCTTAGTAGAAGAAGCAGAGAATTCAACTACACTGTGTTACCAAGTGTGCTTTTAAACACATGTAACATGACATGTACACATGGGGGGAAAACAGATGCGTGTGCAGGGATCCTGCGTCATGGTCAATGGCACAGTTCAGGTGTTTGGTGGGGAAGGAAGAGGGAGGCAAGGATGAAAGGTCCAGCAAATCAAACTTGATTGTGGGGGTAATTAACAATAATAGAAAATGGGAATCAAAATAAACTAAAGGATTGGAATTGTTTATCTTTCATCTACCAGTCCAGGACAGAATCAAACATATTATAAAATGCATTTATTATTATTATTATTATTATTATTATTATTATTATTATTATTATTTGTTGTTGTTGTTGTTGTTGTTGTTGTTGTTGTTGTTGTTGTTGTTGTTGTTGTTATATCTTGTAAGTCAAAGAAAGGAAAGAGGATGCAAAAAAGACAAAATAAAACTTGTAGGAACTGGAATGCAAAAAAGAAAAACAAAACATTTAGGACCTTCTGTGAAAATACTTTCAAATATCTTTATCTAGGTTTTTATCTAGTTCCACTGCTTTTTTTTTTTTTAACTTAATGATGATATAGGCCAGCGGGTGGCGCAGTGGGTTGAACCACTGAACCATGAGCTGTCAATCGAAAGGTCAGCAGTTCAAATCCGCGACAGGGTGAGCTCTGGTTGCTTGGTCAGCTCCTGCCAACCTAGCAGTTCCAAAGCATGTTAATGCAAGTAGATAGGTACCGCTTGCAGGAAGATAAACAGCGCTCCGTGTTCCAGCTGCATGCTACGCGCTGCGGCAAGGAGAGTCACGCCGGCCACATGACCACGGAGGCGTCTTCGGACAACGCTGGCTTTTCGGCTTTGAAATGGGGATGAGCACCACACCCTAGAGTCGGACACGACTGGACTTAATTGTCAGGGGTCACCTTTACCTTAATGATGATATAGACTTCATATCTGATTTTTCTCATGGGACCTATTTTCTTCATGTTTCTAGATCGATTTGAAATAAAATCAGTGGGACAATTTAGTTGCAACTGACTTAAACTTGTTGAGTTCAATAGGCACAACTATCTCTATCTGGATCAGGGCCAAAGATATTTATTTAGAAGGTTTCTACCCCACCATTTGCTCAAGTGATCCTCAGTACAGATTTCTTAAGGCAGAAGAAGGCTAGTTATGTTTGATTGTATGGGTCTTCACTAGGGCAAATAAGTGTTTAGGCTTGAGTGCAACAGTGTCATGACCTGTGGCACTGTGGTCATGCCACAAAACAGGTTCAAGATGTCATCGAATGCAATGAAGTCATGAGGCTACAGAATGTGGATTACCTTTGTATACTCTTTTTATATTTTTTTTAAAGTATACACCTCCTACCCTTTGACACTCAGGCAGTAAGAGACTTGGTACAGATGTACTAAGAATGAAAACTTTGACTCAGAACTGAAAGAGGAGGAAACAGAACTGGAGTGAGGTGTGCAGCTACAATTTTAGTACTACCTAATGAGATAGTCTACTCTGCTCTTTCTCATGCTCCATCATGAAGATGCATTGCATCGAAAAGTGCCAGTCCACTTGGACATCTTTTTGCATACCTTGATGGCAGTTGTATAGGTCTTGTCCCTGTCTCCCAGGTGGAAAAAATAATTTAGTAGTAATGTGCAAAGCAGTCCTCAGAAAGCATATCTGAAGGTAGGCTGCTACATTTTGAAAAGCTTGTGTGCATGTTACAATGCTAGGGGAAAAGAAAAGATGGAAAAGCTTGTGACAGCAAACCTCTGGGGTTGGTTTAGTTGTGTCTTACTGCTATTTTCAGCACCATGGTGCTTTATAGTAGAATGCTTTGTGCCAGCGCTTCAGAGTTAACCAGTTTTTCTTCTGTGGTTTTATAGCACTTTGATTTAGTTACATGCACATGCTTTGAGGCAGCAGCCAGTACTGTATTGCATGATCATCTCAAAGATACAGGAGTGAGCTAGGCTAGGCCCAAGGGGCAAACTGAGATAAGTATTTGATGTTTTGTATTGCCCTGCAATCTAGACAATTTGTAACAAGCAGTTAAGCAGGGGAGTGTTTTGGACTCTTGCTACTGTCTCCACAACACAGCAGGTTCATAATGGATTGGGATGGAACTCAGTTATATTCCTCTAGCGTTTGCTATGGTATTGTTTTTGCTTCATTCCCCAACTCCTTGTCTTGGCTTTCACATTTGTGATGGAGGATGTGTGTACATTCAAACGGTCTCTCATTTTTCACTGGTTTCTGGGTTTTAAAGCTGGAAGGGACTTCATGCACATACTCATGGCATTTAACTTGCTACATACACAAAATGTGGAAATGCATGCATCTGTTCCTCCTGTTCTAAGCTCATAACTTATGCCTGAGCTGTTTTACTTTACCACTCTAGAAACCATTTCAATGAATATCTTGCTCAATTTTGCTACTGTAGTTTCTATAATGCTTAAGAAAAAATGTGTTTATAGTCACAATAATCATGTAAAGTACAGTAAAATACTCCCCCCATATCCGCTGGGAATATGTTCCAGGCCCCTCCGTGGATACTTGAAACCATGGATAGGAGCGAACACCCCCTCCATGGTTTCCTGAGGGCCCCCCGCCCTGCCTCCCCTGCAGGCAGGCATGCACGCCCTCCCCCCAGCTCTTATTTTTCTTTCAGCAAGCTTTGTTTCTTCCTTAAAACAGACAGAGAAGCAGCCTCCAATGCAGGCAAGTAGAACGAGACTAAGTCCTAGAGAGGCTCTGCAAGGTTTCTGTTAACCTTGCAGAGCCTCTCTAGGACTTAGTCTCGTTCTACTTGCCTGCAATAAGCAGCCAGAGGCTGCTTCTCCTGTTTGTTTAAGGAAGAAACAAAGCTTACTGGGAAAAAAGTAAAAGCCTGGAGGGGTCCCCGTGATCCATGGATAACTGAAACCATGGATAGCGAATCTGTGGATACGGGGGCCCACCTGTAGTCTTAAACCTTGACCGTTTACAGATCAGGAGCCAAAGCCGACTTGGCCAAAGATGCCAAAAGCCCTTTGCAGAAGTGGGTTTTTTGCTTACAGTACAATCCTATGCGTTTTCTTGGAAGCCCCACTTTGTCCAGAGGGGTTTAAGGTAAAGGTAAAGGTGACCCCTGACAATTAAGTCCAGTCGTGTCTGACTCTAGGGTGTGGTGCTCATCCCCATTTCAAAGTCGAAGAGCCAGCGTTGTCCGAAGACACCTCCGTGGTCATGTGGCCGGCATGACTCTCCTTGCCGCAGCGCGTAGCATGCAGCTGGAACATGGAGCGCTGTTTACCTTCCCGCAAGCGGTACCTATTTATCTACTCGCATTAACATGCTTTGGAACTGCTAGGTTGGCAGGAGCTGGCCAAGCAACGAGAGCTCACCCCGTCGCGGATTCGAACTGCCGACCTTTCGATCGACAGCTCATGGTTCAGCGGTTTAACCCACTGCGCCAACCGCTGGTTTACTCCCAGGTAAATGTGTATAGGATCACACTGTAAATCTAACTTACACACCCATGAACTGCTGGTTCATATTCAACTTCAAACTCTCTCGTTTCTGAAGTGTTGTCTTCAATCCTGCCCTACTCTAGACCTCAAATTTTACTGCCCTCTTTTTTCTATCCATACTTGTGTACCCATATTTGGCAGCATTTTTACCATTAGTGGAAAGGCAACATGTTACCCTAAATGGAAAGCAATTTTTAAACATGGCATTTAAAATTCCTGACTCCCATAGGCTTGCTATTAATATGATACATGCTATGAACTGCAATTAAGTCTTGGCAGACCATTGTAAAAAGTCTAAATATTGTTTAAATAGAACTCAGAATTATATGGCAAAATAACTCATTCTGCAGCAAGGAAAATGAATTCTGTGACTTTTATGTCTTATGCAAATAAATTGCATAGATTTGCATATTTTGCCTAATATATTCTGCTTCTGAAAAATAAGGAAAGAGGCAAGGATTTAGACGGGAGTGAGGCACTATACCCTGCCCACTGGAAATTATGCTTCACACTCCCATCCAGCTTTGAGGACATCCCTACGCATGGACAGATAATTTCAAACCTATCTTTGTAGCATTAGGAGCTAGAGACTTGCCTTTTTTTTTTACCCCAAATAAAAGCTAGTAGGACTCTGAAGATGTCAGTCCTGTATCTAACACCAAATTCTGCACTTACACAAAACAATGGTGACACACTGTCCTAAGCACAGGCCACCTGTACGGCAGTAAAATATTGCATACCAATTTAGTCAGTGGGAATTGAGCTAAGCCATTGCCATTTAGCTGAAATTGCTCTTCTGTTCAACCAATAATGACTCAGGATGGTGCTACAGATTTTGTGCTCCCACTGCCTCCAAATGTAGGTAGAGGTCTTTGTTTGCAGCACTTGAAGGCAAGTAACTCAAGCAGTACAGCAGAATGGTGCCAACCCACAGGTGTTCTCATCTGAACAAAACCACCCCAAGTGGTCCCTATCTACTCCTAAAGTGTAGCAAGGCAGCTTCCTGCTAAGATTTCTTTAGTTTTACACAATGAAAAGTCAGGTTGTTTTGCTAGTATGTGAGTTTTGTACAGCAACACTAGACTTGCAGAAATAAAAATCAATCAAATTCCAATTTATACAGTATTTCAATTGCACCCATTAATGACTGTCTTGCCACTGCTATGTTGCTTTTTTTCTTTTCTTTTTTGTTTTCACATTTCTATTATTTTTTATTTCATCTCCTTTCTAAGGTGCGAGGCAAAAAGTAATTAGGTTCTGGTTTACAGTAAGTTTTACCGGTTATTTGTAAGTAAAATGACATGAAGATATGTAACAAAGGTACTGTATTGTTTTTGGGGCTGGGACCCCTGAATCTTCACAGGTGTGTGGTGGTTGCTGGTTGTGCCGGATTTAGGGGCAGGTGTAGGGGCCTACAGAGAGGAGTAAAAAAAATACTTTTTTTACTTACCTCTCGTTGACCTTCTGGTCACCCCCCTTGCCATAGCATGAAGTATGTGCTCTGTTGGCATGGCTTCGTACTGGCGGGAGATTGGATTGGGCTGTATGTCTTTCTACTATCCATCTAAGCCAGAGGTTCTCAACCAGTGGTATGCGTACCACCAGTGATATGCGAGGTGGGTCTTGGTGGTATGCACGGCACCTGCAGACACCCACCTCGCATCATGGAGGCCTCGCCGTGACCCTGCAAATGCCAGTAGGAGGCTCGGCTTGGCGGCCAGAGTGCTGGGAAAAGCCCTCCCACCCATCCGGAACCTCTTATTGGCGTTTTCAGGCTCGTGCCGAGGCCTCCAACCCAGAAGTAACTGGCGATGATGTCATCTCCAGTTACTTCTGGTGGTATGCAGCAAGGCCTCTGAGAGGGGGGGTTAAAGGGGTACAATCGTACCCGGGCCCTGGGCCAAAAATGGGTCAAAAAGGGGCCCAGGAGCCAAGTTCACATGAAGGGAAGGGGCCCAAAATAAACTTTGTACCCCCTGATAAAATTCCTCTGGGTGGCCCTGGTTTGCAGGGACCTCTGCGGCCCAGTACGTGGTACTCCGAGGCGGGTGTGTGTGTGAGAACCCCTGATCTAAGCCATAGGTGATAATGTAAATCAGGCCAGAACTTGTATTCGAAACAGAACTTGTATTTCTGGGCTACAGACACAGTGTAGCACTAGAGAAGCAGTATTTATGCTCTCTCTTCACCCCTTACCCTTCAAGGCTAGAAGCGAAACAATGAGAGTCAGCGCACTTGTCCGAAATGCATAATGCAATGCTGTGGTGGCTGCTTCCACAGCTTTTCTACACTGCTGGTCCTGGTCCAAGATAGGCAGTTTTGGTTAGTCCTGCCACAGTAACACAGAGAAGGGAGCTGAAGCTGAAGATCAGTGGAGTGGAGGAGGAGCAGGGGGGAGTATTTCACAATCGCCTGTGTTCTCGATGTTTTAATGGCGATTCTTCTCTGTAAGAGTGTTTGCCACTAAAACGTCTGAGGTCTGTATGCCAGCTGATCCACAGGTTCATCTGCGTATTATTTGCAGGCTTTCACACAAGTTTGGTACAAAGATGTTGTAAGCTCTCTTATTCTGACACTCATGGTGACACTCAAAAAAGTACGGTAGTTGTGGGGAAATCCCATCAAATCTGTATGGATTAAATTTGGGACTGTGAAGACAAAAAGTGACAGTATTTTCACAACGAAGGTCTTGGGTCCTTGTGTTGACAGCACTGAAAAGGGCTGAAGGTGAGTATGGTAAAGTTTCCTCCGGCAAGGCTTTGTTGTTGACTTCTTAGCTATTTAAGCACGGCAAATCTTGGGGGGTTGAAACTCACTCCTGTGCTCAGTGCAGCAGCCTGGTATGTTTTATTCATGTCAGCATCTTCTGAGCAGTTGTACTGGGCACCTAAGCATCAAATTAAATCCCCTTCACTCTAAACTTGAACAACAGGCCCTAATTATTCTCCTAAAGACAAATACCGGTAAATGGCATGCAATATATCCACCTAGCCTACTACAGGAGTCTGATTAATTATCCGAAAGCAACATCACAAGAGCGGAGAAACACCTCCGATGTCTACTTGAAGTGCTATTGGTGTTACTGACCTCTGTCTCTGCTTCTTGTTTATACAAAACAAGAAGGCTCTGTTGCTATGGCAACTCCTTTTATGGGCTCAGAATTTACAGTGCACTATATTTCTTTGTGATAGATGGACAGGAGGAAATGATAAAAAGGTAGACTTGCAGATCAATGTAGGAAACAATAAATAAACTTGCAAGGTGAACACGTAATAGCATAAGGCTTGGTAGACCCTACACAGTACTGAAGAGTAACTGTATTTTTCTCTCTCTATGTACAGTTTATAAAACAGGCTCTTCTGCCCTGACAATACCTGGCTTGTGTGTCCCCCCTCCCATTTTGTGTGAGCATGTTATAAACCAAGCCGCAGAGCATTAGTTATATAATGTGTTTCATGATTCTCCCAATAAACATACTCAATAAACAATAAACTATTGCAGCTGCCTGTTTATTAACAGGATTCATTCAAGGCAGGTGAAAGTTATGACAGGTTTGCACTGCAGTTATTGCCCAATGAATGAGAGAAGCCTCTCTTCCTTCTATCAAAAAATGCAGCTCCGTGTATCTGACAACCCTTTTCCCTTTTACAGGTGAAATCCTACACAATTCATGACAATTGCTCTTGTCAGTTGTAGCACATTAATGCCAACTGCAGTGGGGAAACCATAATCAAGAAAGAGATTTTGTGGGAAATGTTAACTGTTGTGGTCCTGTGTAAACACAAAACTGATACATAATCCTCTAACTTACAGAGAAACTAAAAGGAGGCATAGCAAAAGTCCAAGTCTTAGATTTGGGGTTTTAGTTTTCTAGGTGGATGTCCTGGTTTTTATTTTCAGAAACGTTCTGAAACGTTTATTTTCAGAAACAGATAGTATTAGGGTTATTTTGAAATAAATCTGTTGGTATTTAAGGTGATTAGCAGCCCAATCCTAACCAGGAATTTACGACAGCAGAACACAGTTCCTTTATGGTGGCGTACACAGCATGCCACCGGCTGCCATATTTCAAATGCTGCTGCCGCTCTGGCAGTGCCGGAGGGTCACCAGACCCAGCTGCCTCCGCCACCGAAGGTAAGCCGGTGGCGGGGTTGGGTGGAACGGGGTGGGCATCGGAGCCTCTGGGGTGTAGCGTGGGCAGAGGGTGGATATCAGCAGCAATGGCTCTGCTGATGTCCTCCACTCTGTTTTGGCCCCGACATGCCCCTTTGCCTCTACTCCGACTTGCACCAGCTAAAGAGCTGGACCCATTGGGCCCAGGCAGGAGCAGAGTAAGATAAGTAAATGATATGTTTACTTACCTCTTCACCCCTGCATGCACTCTGGCCACCCACAGGATGCAGCAGAGCCTGTGCTGGTGTTGCTGCGTCCTGTGGGCAGCCTTTAGTTAGGATTGGGTCCAAAGATTCTTTGTTGCTTTTGCTGCAACAGACAAACATAGCCACTCTCTGAAACATGTCACCTTTTTTTCAGGCAGAGGTCCATTGCCTTTAACATGATAGTTATTAATGAAGAGTCTTCCTATCATTGCATCTCAAGGCTGGGAAAATGTGCTCCTGTTGAATCTCTCTGCCTGCCATATTCAAAGCATATTGCAGAAAACGGTTGGCAATAATCAATAAAAAAAACAATATTGCAGACATAAGGGTATCATATTGTCCCTTTCATATCATCCCAGGACCACAGAAGCCTTAGGCCAGATCATGTGATGTCACACTACAGTTTTCAGGTGACATATTAAGCCAAGAGAGAAGTTGAAAAGGGCCAAATATGAACACCAAGCTATAGCAAAGATCTGGGAATAAAAGAAGGTCCACTAACCTGTTAGTTCAGTTATTTGTAAACTGGTTGAAGGACTGGTGCGTTTACAGTTCATAAACTTCATTTAAAAGCTATAATAGAGGAGGTCAGAAGAGTTCCTTTAATTTAGCTGGTCAAAGGAGCAAAGTGAATAAATTATGCGTTCACACATTGGTATGCTGAGCACTCTCCACATTCCCTGACTCCAGTGAATTCATCATAGTTGTTGATGGCTATTAAGACATTTTTAACAACTCCACTATGAAGTAGAATTAATAACGACAAAACTACCTGAAAATACTTCATTCTTAATATGCATCAATATGAAAAGCAATCAATCTAGCAGAACAAAAATATTTTTTGACTGAAATAAGCAAGGAGTTTTTTGTCTGTACTATTACAACAGTGATCTTTCCATCTCTTTTTACATTACTAATTCTAGACTGACTGCAACCTCGACAGTTTTTGTGTGCAGTTTTTGCATGCAAATGTGTATTGCACACATTGAAAGCCTACCATGCAAAAAAGGGAGCAGCTTTTTTGTGTAAAACTGAATCACATTTGATTGTAAAGAACATAAGAAGAGAAAGCCCAGAAGTGTCTGGATGCAAAGTCTCATCTTCCATTTCGTGTGTTTATCCATGTTCAATTTTCCAGAAGAGCTTGTTTAGTCCAAATGAAAATGAAATACCAGTATCTTCTGGCAGACAATTTTGAAGCAACAGTTTCTGGCAGGTTTGAAGTGATTGAATCTTCGTTATTTTAAGTGTTTGTAATCACTTGTCATTGCAAGTAGATGACAGCAATTTTCCATTCCAGAAAAGTAACATATATATTGAACTAATCAAAACTCTTTTCAAAAGAAAAGGGTGGGTTAAAGGTCTCATACTTGCCAGACTTGGAGGAAAACTTTAATTAGTTGCTTCAACAAAAAGTAACTTTTTATTCTTATTCTTCTTGTTCTAATATTCATTTATGATTCAATGACCCCACTCAGAATTAAACTGAACAAAAAGATCCAGGAATATGTCTGGTCCTTTATATCTGATGTGATTAAATAATCAAGAGTTTCCATATTTTAATTAAACAATCTGACAGAATTTCATATTTATGCTTATTTCCAGTTTTTGCAATTATAAACTTTGCCATTTTAAGCATGCTAGCAAACCAATCAATGTATGATTATTTTAATTAACAACCGCTCTTTAAACACTCAGAAGATGGCAATTATGTGAAATTTCTACAACTCTGTGCTTTGTCTGCCAGATTGGAAAATGGTTTGAGTGCAGAAAAGGGTGTAGTGACAAATATGTGCTGCTTCCTGATACTGCATCCCTGCATTAAGTACTTGGTGCTTACTTATGCTGTATTGAGGTCTAAAGACATGGTACCAAGCTGGGGTGCTTGCTGCCCATTGGGCAGTTATGGATAGTACTTGCACACCGTGGAGTATCAGAAGTCTATTGCTAGTATTTGGGTGCACTGTGTATTTGGGTGCACAGTGGCTTCTACATATGGATCAGCAGTTTTCAGGCAGCTATTGTGTGCTCGCAGGTTCTTCATGGAAAACACCTGGCTATAATAAATTAATATCCATGCACCTATGATCCTATTGGGGTCTGAAATTCCCTTCTGTCAGGAGACAAATGCATGTGTTGGCACTTGAAAGAGAAACATAAACCAGGTGTTTGCAACAGCAAAATCCATGATGGTTATTGAAGTGGCTCATATATAATCGTGCACAGCAGGTTGAACAGGGAAAGGATGTGCATATGGTCTGTTACAGCTTCCTTTTAAAAGCCATCTGTGTTCAGGTAAGAGATAGAGGCATCTTACACACATCTTACCAAATTATAAAACTGGGCAGCGCAAAGGAAGAACTGACCTCTGAGACCAAGATCCATATATCTTCATTTGCAGGTTGCTCTTAGACAATTAACAGCTTTGTTTAGTAAATTTGTGGCTACAGTGGAAGCCATAGAAGATGGTATTTGCCATAAACTTCTCTTGCCCTCAGTTCCTCATTGGTTTGTTGTTCCATGTTGTTGTTGTTGTTCGGTCGTTAAGTCGTGTCTGACCCTTCGTGATCCCATGAACCACATCCCGCCAGGCCTTCCTGTCCTCCACTATCTTCCTGAGTTCGTTCATTTTCATGTTCGTTGCATCGGTGATGCTGTCTAACCATCTCATCCTTTGCCTTCCCCTTCTCCTTTTGCCTTCAATCTTTCCCAGCATCAGAGTCTTCTCCAGAGAGTCCTCTCTTCGCATTAGGTGGCCAAAATATTTGAGTTTCAGCCTCAGTACCTGTCCTTCCAGGGAACAGTCAGGGTTGATTTCATTTAGGATTGACTGATTTGATCTCCTAGCAGTCCAAGGGACTCTCAGGAGTCTTCTCCAGCACCACAGTTCGAAAGCATCTATTCTTCGTCGCTCAGCCTTCCTTATGGTCCAACTCTCGCAACCATACATTGCTACTGGGAACACCATCGCCCTGACTATGCGAACTTTTGTTGGCATGGTGATATCTCTGCTTTTTATTATGCTGTCTAAGTTTGCCATAGCTTTCCTTCCGAGGAGTAAGCGTCTTTTAATTTCATGGCTGCTGTCTCCATCTGCAGTGATCTTGGAGCCCCAAAAAGTAAAATCTGTTACTGCTTCCATTTCTGCCCCTTCTATTTGCCAGGAATTGATGGGACCCGATGCCATGATCTTAGTTTTATTAATGTTGAGTTTCAAGCCAACTTAAAAACCATAGGGGGAAGTAATTAAAATGAATGTGATCTGTGGGTTCTGAAAAGATAGAAGTTATCTCTACATTATTTTTTTTTTAAAAAAAGCCAAACCTCAGTGTAATAAAACAGTGAAATGACATTATTTATTAAGATATTCCGTAAAACTCCAATAGTCTGGCATCCAATACTATGGCACTCCTGATACACTGGCATCAAAATGACCAACAGCGTGTTGAAGCACAGCAAGCTCACATCCAGCCTAGCAATTGCCTCTAGCCACCGTGGCTGCCTGAGCAGTGTTGGTGGCCTAGCACAGGCCCCTGGCCCCTCCACACCCCTCCTGACCCTGCCTGGCCCTGCTGCCAAGGGCTACCCCAGCCCTGAGGCTGCACAACAGGCTACTTCCCACCCCCATCGCTGCCTCATGCCCCTGGAAGGTAGTGCACTGCTCAGCTAGCGAGGAAATCAGTCCAGCATTAGTCCTCCTGATAGTCTGGTGTATTTAAAATAATCCGGCACCACCTAAGTCTCAAAGGTGCTGGGTTATTGGAAGTCCACTGTAGATTGTCGTTTTGCATATAAACTGCTATAGTAGGCTTGCTTGAGAAGCAGCATAGAAATACAGTATATAAAATAAAATATTATCTTACCCTTAACTGTCCCAGTTCAGTCAGGACATAATTGAAAATGAACCCTGGGTTAAGCATGTGCTTTGAGGCAGCATCCTTCTGAATTCTAAGTGTGCGGAGACATGGGAGACTGCAGTAGTTCAATTATAGTAAATGGCACGCTCAGGGTTACATAGCCACTCCATGAGTGTGATTCTTGGCAGGAAAACAGTGCATTACCAAGAAGCTGGTGGTGGGGAGTGATGAAGAAAGAATCTGTTTTTGTGAAAATTTGCTGGAAGGAAAGTGAGGGGGAAAGCAGAAAAAAGATGTGCCACAGCTTTAACTTGTGTATGAGATATCCCTTTGAAAGCCGTGCTTCTTAATTCTGTGAGGTGAAGGGATTAATGCTAGTTGCTTATATAGCCCAGTCCTACCCAACTTGCTGCGTGGTGATGCAGCTGGGCCAAGGTGGCACGCACTGTATCCCGTGAGGAAGTTTTGGCCTCTAGAGCTCTCCTCGGGATAAAGGAACATTTGTTCCCTTGCCCTAGAGGGTAAGCCTGTGCTGGCCTGCTGGGTCTACTCGAACCTGCGCCAGCTTTATCGCTGGTGCAAATCCGCATGGACTTGGGTTGGGGAATCGAGGCCAGGAAGGGAGATAGGATATTGGTGTGCGCCACTGCCACTGATACGGGCCCCTTCTCAGCCTTCACCTGAAGTCTGAAGTGGCATAACTCACAGGTTTCCCACTTCAGAGGACTACTAAGCCCTGAGGTCCAGGCAGCTAATGGAGTTCTTTAGTCCCATAGAATTTAGCAGTCATTCAGAGGAGCCATATTTTTGCAGAAGGGAGGCTTTTAAATCAGTTCTAACACAGTTCTCAGTTCTATTGCAGTTCTAAGTTCACGAGGAAGAAAGCATGGATGGGAGGGGGAAAAAAACGATATGTGGGGGCAGGGCGGCAGAGTGTGTTCAGCACGCTCCATTAAAAGCTTGTTCATAAATCAACTACTCACCTCTCAGTACACTCCTGAAAACATGTTGTACGTCAGATTTAGTTTCGTTAAGAATCACTGCTCACTCTCACAGACCTTCAGGTGAATGTCAGCAAGTCTTCGTGGAAAGCAGTAACAAGGCAAACCCTCAAGGGCTCACTGCTGGGACCAAATCCTATTTAACATCTCTATTAGTGACGTGGAAAGGAAAATGAGGCCTAATTGCCAGATGATAGACTTGGCAGCATGCCCATTGTTTGGAGCAGGCACGCCAGAGGAATTTATACTTGGCCTTGGGATGACACACAGCTTTTCAATCTAGCCATTGCGTGTGTGCGCTCTCACACACACACACACACACACACACACACACACACACACACACACACACACCACCGAGTGAAGTGAATCACAATGAAGAGCAAAGGCTCTTAAAAATACTTGCTAGGCTAAAACACTCAATAGCTATCCCTCAAATACTGAGACTATATACTTACAAATGCTATGATTTTTCTAAAAAGAGTACATTTTGGTCTCGCTGTTTTTTTAGCATGTATTTGCAATGACTGCAGGGTGTTTCAGGTTGAAACCATTTCCCCTCTGACGGGATCAGGAAGACTCTACATTTGCTTGAAAGTATTTTTTTTTTCCAAATAATGAAGGGCCTGCATTGATAAGATTATTCTACGTAACTACACTTTGAATATGAACACGCATATACTGTATTCATTCTTTCAACCACTTGCACAGAGTTTGGACATGTGTGTACAACATAATGTTTGCACAGGCCTGTGGTCTCTGCAAAAAGAAAAAAAAACAATCTCTAAATCATGGCTCATGTAACATAACTACTATTACTAGTTTTAGGCTGCAATTCTATACACACTTCAGTGGGCCATACTTCTGAGTAGACATGCATAGGATTGCACTGTTAGCGAGTTGTAGATTCTGTGAATCTTAAGAGATGATATAACACACTATGAAAAACAGGTTCTGCTGATTATTTGTAAAATATGAACCTCGGCTTTTATTAAGGATGATGAAATTCAGAGATTCAGTCCCGCGTTTCTCAAACTTTTCGGTCTCTGGAGACCTTTACATTCCTAAACAGAGTCTCGGGGATCATGTGCAGAGTCTCGGGGAGTCCCAGAGTACCAGTGCATGTGCAGAGTGGCTCAGGGCCAAGCAGATGGCAACCACATGGTGTGCTCCTGGAGCCCCTGAATGGGTCTCAGGAAGCCCCAGGGCTCCTAGGAGGAGCACACTTTGAGAAACACTGGTCTAGTATAAGCTGTTGTGTGTAAAACCTACAGTCCACATATGTAGAATCTTCAGTCCATGTTGCTGCCCTATCCATCCGAATAGCTCATCTCAATTATTGCAGAGCTCTGAAAGAGAAATTATAGGGGAAAATGTGTTTGCCTGGGAAGCTCCTTCCCTCTCTATACCGCACAATGTCAAATTAGGAGAATTTGCAGTTGCCATGTGAATGTGACCTCTTTCAGGCATGTGTAACTGTGTGCTAGATCAAAGCATTAATGTGTTCATATAAGCCTCTTTCAAATAATTCCATAACCAGCTTTGAGATTCATGGTTGGTGAATACAGTTTTTACTGAATAACTCTGCATGGGGTCGGTAGCAGCCTGGGGGGAAGCCCATGGGCACAGGGTATTTGTGGACTCCCCCAGGTAAGCTAACTGCAGCAGAAGCCAAGCCAGGGAAGAAGCAGAAAAGAGCTCCTTTCTGCTGAGACTGCGGCCATGCTGTGAAAGGAGAGCTCCCTTCTGCTATGGCTGCTGCTCTTCGCCCATCACTGGTAAATGTCCCATGGCTTATTGGGCAATGGGGAAGGGGGGCAGGGCATCCAGGAATGTCCAAGTGGTGCTGGGCCCAAGGAAGATGGAGAGTTGATAATCCCCTCCTATCTCCCGGTAAGTCATGGAATCCTTACTTGGCACTGGGGAAGAAGCAGTGGCCATGACAGTCACACTGGATATGGCTGAGCTCATGCATGCTCCTTGGCAACAGTGTGTGGTTCCCAAACTGGGAGGCACGGCTACCAGGGGATTCGCAGAAACCAGCCAGGGGAGCCATGGAGTGCCACGGAATCCTCTGGGAAAACAGTGCAATGCTAGAATTAAAAACAAACATCCTGCCGGGAAAACTCCATCGAATAATACAATTTATTTCATAATATGATAGATGTTAATTGGCAATGCACAATACCAGTTGGCAGGCATCAACATAATGTAATGGGGAGCCGCAGCCAATGGTCTCCAATGGTCAAAGGAGCCGCAAGTCGAAAACGTTTGGGAAACACTGTAGGGCTAGGCTATCAGATGAAACCCAGCCAGGCCTGATGTGTAACACTAGCCCTGACTCCACATATTACATCTATTTGTAATTAACAGGAAACTTTTGATTTCCGTACTACAGCGTAAGTCAAAGTCGTATCTGGATTATGATATTATAAAAATGCCATAGAAATCCAATGTTCCCACTCGCCTACTTACCTGAACCAGTCTAGTGAATAATAGGAGTTCCCAGTGCTATAGTACTGTTAAAGCTAAGAAGGTGTGGACTTGATTTGTGCCGAAGTAGGAGACTATTGGGAGCCTCATATTAGCCACTTTGAGCGTTTTAAAGGAAGATTTGACAAACTTCCACACTGGTTCCGGGAGAACTTCCCTGGTTCGAGAGTCTTATACCTTACACAAATAACATTAGTCTGTATGCTTAATTCCAACAAAAGGTAAGAAACTATAATGATGTTATTCCTGCCCCCACCAATTGGCCCAATGATGCATGTGCTTAGTCGGGCCCTTGCACTCTGCAGCATATTTAAGCATTTTCTGCAGTGGCAATCCCTGAAATGCAGGGATAGCTTCTTCCTATGATTGCACTTTGGAATGTTTGAGGGTTACAAGTCAATAATGAAAAGTCTCCCTGTATTCAACATTGATCATTCGTACAAATACTTGGATGGGTAGAAAATGGGTAGAGAATGGGGGCGGGACTTAATGTGCTCATCATCTATAGAGGCCGTGGGACTAAGCCAGCATGCTCCTGGGAAACCCTCACACACTCACAGCACAATCCTGTGCAACCTTGCACCAGTGTAACAGTATGTGTAACATTGGTGTAACAGCAGGTGCACTGGTGTAAGTGCAAGGTTACACAGGATTGCGCTGTTACTATCCATGGGAGAGCAAATACCTGAATAGGACTACTACTGTGTCAATAAATAGCTTTGGGTGATATAACCGTGCTTTTAATCAAATTTTCCCTTATTGATATGTCTGTACCATGCAGTCTTTATGGTTATAATTGTTTCTTGTCTTACTATTAAATGAAACCATCAAAATGGTTCCAAGCAGCATGAGACACTAATTTGTGTGAAATAAAATCCTGTAAGAGCTACAAATGTTGCAGGAGTTTCATAATCATTACAATTGAATGTTTGTGTGGCTTGATGGACTTGACATTAGTTAATACTGTATCTGAATGTTATTATAAGATAGCTAGCAACTCCATGCAGGTTGCCCTTAATGAATGCATGTCTTTAAAAATGTGGTTTCCACATGGAATATGTGGATTGCCACAATTATAAGTGAAATTGTGGTTACAAATGTCCTCCTCTTAAAATGCCTTCTATATTAACTGACCAATATATCCTGATTACTCTGTATGACAAAAAGACACGATACATATGGGAGGGAAATTCTAAACTTAATTGCAACAACCCGCCTTTACATTCCTTTTGAAACAAAAGCAATATTTATTAGAGCCTAATTAGCATAATATATTGCAGTTATTACTTTCAGAAAGCCTGCAGACATCGTCTTTGGAGGGGGTAAATTGGATCCTCATAATTGGGTTTCAAACACAAACTAAATAAATTGAAAGCTGAACTTAATAATGCATATGATGCAAATTGGAGCCCCCTCAGCCACTTCATTCTGCCTGGGCAAGTATTTCAGTTCTTATAATGAACTGAAAATGCCTTTTAAGTGATCGCATTGAAATATGAATTATTGTGGTACAGTACTACTGTATAACAAAACAGAAAGCATTTAAATAAAGATATTAATTGAAAATACCGTATCTAATATTATCCAATGTCTTTAACAGTGAGCTCTTATACAGATTTACTCAGAAGTAATTCCATTGTGTTTAGTGGGATTTACTCTCAGGAAAGTGTGTTTAGGATTGCAGGCTAAGATATCGCCTGCTTTTAAGGGAAAGAAAAAGGAAAAACCCAAATCCCATTATATAAACATAATGACCGTATAAGTTATTCAGTGCCTTGCTTTCAGCAGACTGCAGATTGGGAGGGAAATGGCTTTAGTGTCTGCAGTTTACAGCTGTGATAGATATGTTCCTCATCAGATAACTCTGACCATTCTGCTCACAGCTCATTCAAAGGCAAGGATAACAATTTGCAACATATCAGAATTTAAAACATGTACTGTGTTGTCTAGATCAGGGGTGTCAAACATAAAGCCTACAGGCTGCATATGGCCTGCGGAAGTTCTTTATCTGGCCCATGTGATAATTGGGTTTCCCAGCAGCGCCTTTTCAGCAGCGTCGCTTCTGCTGAGGCACTGGGAGGGAGAGACAAAAGGAGGCCACAGACGGCAAGGAATGCTTCAAGGGAAGGAGCATACCAAGAGGAGTGAGAGAGGGAGACGCTGCCAAGGTGCTGGGAGAGCCCAATTATCACGCAGGCCGCCCTTTCAGCAGCGCTGCTTCTGCTGAGGTGTCACTGCAGAGCACCTCTCAGCTGCTGAGCTGTGAATTGATGCCTCAGCAGAAGCGATGCAGCTGAAAGTGCAACCCGTGTGATAATTGGGCTCTCCCATATCATGAAAATATTACGGTATCAAGATTTGCATCTTTCTCTTCTGTCATTTGCAGCTAATGAGTTCCTATGTGAGAACAAAGTGCTTATTTCTGACCATCAGTTGCTTAATGATATCACTTCCTGTGTAATCACGTCACTTCCGGTCCCCAGCAGCCCCTTACCTTGGGGCTGCATTGTGGCTGCATCGGCACTGGAAAATTGGATAGGATTTGGCCCTAAATGAATGAAAGTTCTTAATAGCAATAACAAACAGAATCAGTACATGAATATAAATCTTGCACACTTCTAATCAATAGGAACAGTTGGAGTCTGGATTGAAGTAAATCTGAAAATATGTGGCTGAATTAATTTTCTGATATGGCCCTTTCTTCTTCCAGACCTTCCCTTGCCCTACCTTCTTGCATTCCCACATTTCTAATCTATTTTTAACTCAGTGTTTAAGACAGAGAAATTCATTCACTGGAGTCTCTTCCAGAATATCTGCCTATAATTAGAAACGCTGCCAGTGAGAAATGTTAGCATGTTAACAGCTTTTCTAGTTTTATGAAAAAAGAAAGAAAAAAGTGCAGCGTGAAAAAGTTATGAGAGAAATGTGTTTAAAATTGTTGCAGCACATTAAAGAATGTTTTCAGTGCAGAGAAACTGGAGTGTATTTTTTCAGCTTCCATTAACGTCCCTTGTAAAAAGCCATCTTGCTTTGCAAAAGCACTTCACATAATAGGTGTGTTCAGAAGGCTTGGCTCCCTGCTGCAAATGAAAAACACAGTTCTGGAACAACTGGTTATGCGTACTGGGACTCTTCTTGCTGGGGGTGGGAAGAGCTTTTTGGCTCTCTGTACTTTGGTCTGTGTGTGCAACATTAAAATCTGCACATTGGCACAGCCCCACAGAATTTCTCTATAGAATGTTGGGAATGAGGGATTTGAGCAAAATGTGGAGGGGGAGTAGGAAGGTTCACTTCTGGAACGCACTGAAAGCCATGCTGATGGACAAAATGTAAGCAATGGTATTACGCCACTCTGGAAGCTCTGACTGTTTTTCACTGTCATTTTAACATTTTTAAAAGGAAACCTGTAACATAACACTAATGGAAAAGAAAAGAGTTGAAGTCACCCCACGTGACTCTCCAGCATAGGAAGGCTGGGGATCTCTCATGTAAATATACTAAGGATTCATGAGAAGTCATGACTTAGATCCATATTTTTGTGCCATGGTAGCACCAAATTCTTTTGTAGTGTTGTCTGTTGCTCCCATTGTGATCTGAGATTTGTAGCCCAATCCACTGTAACTTTGCGCCTGCGGAGCACCGTAACGTTGCGTGCGCTCCACAGGCACCGGGTGCTGTAAACACGCCGTAAAGCGCATTTTCAGCACCCAGGGCATAAGGGCCTCCAGCTCGGAGCCCGGCAGTCCTTACTCCACCTCCCAGACGATCCTGCAGCTGCCGGTGCAAGTAAGAGTTGCACCGGTTGGAGCAGGGGTGGGGGGAGGGTGGGCCAGGCGGCGAGGGAGGGTGGCCGTTGACCAGCCCAGGCCAGGAGGGGGCAGGGATATTGGTGGCAAGCTCCTCTGATATCCTAAGCCCTCTCCCGGCCTGGGCTCCCTTTACCCTGCCACCCTGGATGTACGTCGGCTTGAGAGCAATGTACATCCAAGGGGGCCCATTGGAGCCGGGCAGCCCTACACTGGAGGAAGAGGACGAATGTCTCCTTCTCTCGAGAAGACTCTGGGACATGCTGGAGTGGCCCTGGAAGGACTCAGGATACTGCGGCTGGCCCTATGGGCTGGCCGCGTATCCTTACTCAAGATTGAGCTGTTGATCACAAATTTTGATGGAATTGAGAAGATTTTGCATAGAAACCATGTAGATCCATATAGATCTGTTTAAATTTACATGGAGCCACCTTTTATTTATTTATTTAAAGAATTTGTATCCCGCCTTTCTGCCGGCAAGGGCACTCAAGGCGGCTTACAACATTAAAATAACATACATAAAAATAATTAACAGATAATTAAAACAATTAAAACAAGCACCCCCAGTGGGTCACCTATATTTACATTTGTTAAAAGCCATTTGTTAAAAGTTAAAAGTTAAAAGTCAGCCCACCATGTCAGACATCGAATGCTAGTCTAAATAAAAATGTCTTAAGGCCCCGCCGAAAGGTCTCCAAAGAGGGAGCCGTTCTTAATTCCAGGGGGAGGGAATTCCACAATTGGGGCGCCACAGCTGAGAAGGCCCTATTCCGTGCCGCCATCCCCCTCACCTCTGTTAATAGCGGCACGGTTAACAGAGCCCCCCATGATGACCTCAGAGTACGGGTCAGATTATAAGGAAGGAGACGGTCCCTCAAATACCCTGGGCCCGAGCCGTTAAGGGCTTTAAAAGTCAAAACTAGCACTTTGAATTGTGCCCAGAAACGAACCGGCAGCCCGTGTAGCCGCCGAAGCAACGGTCCGACTGAGTTGAACCGACAGGCCCCGGCAACCACCTGGGCCGCCGCATTCTGCACTAGTTGCAGTTTCCGGACAGTCTTCAAAGGCAGCCACGTAGAGTGCATTGCAGTAATCAAGTCTAGATGTCACTAGGGTATGGGTCACTGTGGCCAGGTCTGCACGATCCAAGTACAGTCGCAGCTGGCGCACCAGCCGAAACTGGGCGAAAGCCCCCCTGGCCATGGCCGCCACCTGGGAATCCAGGAGCAGCTGCGCATCCAGGAGAACCCCCAAGCTGCGGACCTGCTCCTTCAGAGGGAGTACAACCCCATTCAGAGGTTGTACTTTTATTTCCCTTTGTATGTGAACATCCTGGAATCAATTCCTCACATTGAGGACTGAGCCCAACATTTGGGATAAAAAAATGGGGGATAAAAATTTGGGATGCCAAAAATGGAGACCAATTTTTAGATGAGAAAATTTAAAAGGTTTGTGAAGGGGCTTTCCTGTAGCAGCAGTCCTTTTTAAAAAAATAGCCTTTTTTAATGTTCACAGTATTCGCCATTTTCCCCCCAGAATGCTCTGCTTCTGGGACATTCTGAGGGAAAAAAGTGATTGCCAGCCACAGGTAACAGCTACAGTGAGGTGACTAAAAAGAGCTGTACTGCCAATGACAAGCCTCCTGCAGAACGTGAGAATTTCACTCCTGTCCAGATCACTGAAATCCACCCCTGCATTTGTCACCTGTGAACACAGCAGTAAGTTGGGGGGGGGGATTTTTGTTTCACAAATTTACCACATTGCCACTAAAAATGATCTCCAGTGTAGCAGTATTGGAAATATAGTACCTTTGTCTGAATCTTCAGAGAGCTGTTACCCATCAGAATAGACAGGACTGAACTAGCTGGCTAGTCTTAGGTCAAAGACAGCTTTATATACGGCTAGTCATGTGGTATCACCTGCACACCAAAGTACTGGAGGTGCCATAGCATGTGGAGCGATGGGCTTGGTTTCAAAACTACAATGCAGTTGTATCCAGTTGATGATTATGTTATTAAACTCTTCTAAAATAGGGAGGGTCAGCACGTTCTGAACAAAATAAGTACTGTATACCTTTATAACAACGCAATCCTGACTAAGGATCTGGATGGCAACCCAGGGCTGCTTGCCGGATCCTGAGCCCAGGCTGCCATTGCACTGGCGGGCCAGAGGTCTACTCGGTCTACATTCGTCCCCTTCCCCTGGTGTAAATCAGGGCTGGTCTCCTTGGATTTCCGCCAGCTAAATAGCTGGCGGAAGTCAGAGGAGACTGTGTAATGGCATAGCCGCCCAGCAGGGAGGGGGATATGGCAGGCAGAGGCGTCGCTCCGGTAGGGGCAGGGCTGTAAGTTTCGCTCCGTCGGAGTCCCTTTACCGAGCGAGCAGGAGGCGGCCCCGTCCCCTCACTGTCGGAGCAATTCCCCTGCGGAGAAAGCAGCAGGCAGGGTCGCTCGGTAAAGGGACTCCGACGGAGCGAAACGTACAGCCCCGCCCCTACCGGAGCGACGCCACTGATGGCAGGCGCCATCCCCTGCCCCCTCCCGGGCCGGCTAGGCCAATGGCCCCCCTCTCTCGCCTGCCCACGTGGCCGCCGGCAAGGGACCTTACCTTTCTCCAGCGGCCACGTCCCGGTCCGGCGACGGAGTGAGGGAGGCCGGCCTCCCTTACTCCCAAGGTGTCGCAAACGTGCTTTACGGCACGTTTGCGACGTCTTGGAACGGCGAAGTGTTCGCTCCGCCATTCCAATGCTGCAGTGGATTGCGCCCTAAATCATGGACCCAGTCTTGAGAATGATAGGTTTGCATAAAAGATATTGATTTCAGTAAGATTTAACTTAATGTTGACCTTAATCCCCATTGCTTTCACAGGGATTTAAATTTACCTATCATTCTGGACTGCATTCCATATCCTCAGAGCTGTAATTAGTAGTGGCTTTGGGAATCCTCTGAGCTGAGAGGTGTGACATAAGCAAAAGATTGATCATTATTTTATATTACGGTAGCATTATTCATGTAATGTAAGGGTAATACAACAGACTTCGTCCCACCTGATTGCACACAGTCTGTATTGGTTAATTTAAAAGATGCTGAAAACACTATCACGGAATGAATTGAAACTACTGATAGAAACTAATTTATATCTTATATTTCCTGTAAAACCTCATTATTGCTTTGTTGTGTAACTTGTTAAAGATGATGTGCTAGCATTCATTAAGAATAAATCTCTGGAATTTATATAACCAAGCAAGAATTCTGATATCGGTTGTTCAGTGACTGAAATAGCAAGCTGAAGTGAGACAGCAACATATTTGGTTTTGCACTTAATTTCCTGTCACTGTTTGCAACATACCTTGTAGGACCAAATATACCGTTGTTGGCATCATCCCCAATTTTAAGTCCCTGCAACACTTAAACTATGTTTGTTTAGGAAAGATTGTGTGTTTTGTTTCTCGTCCTGAAGCTTAGAGGTAGTATTCTGAAAAGAGGGCTGCAGGACAGCCTTAGGCTGAAGACCGAGAACTAGCTTTTTAAGATGGTTGAGAATGCTTTGAGAGAGGTCTTGCTTCTCATGGCTTATACACATTTTTGTTTGTTTGTTTGATACATCTGGCCCAACTGGTTCTGCAGGTTTTTGATTCAACATAAAACCTGTTTTCTATACACAACCTACTGGTATGCAACCTAAAATTGCTTAGGCTACAATCTTAAGTAGAATTATGCTGGAAGTATATTCTGTTCAATTCAGAGGGACTTGCCTTCAAATAAACGTGTTACCAATCATTGACCTGGTAATGTAGATTAGTCCTCTCCTTAACACATTTTAAGCATTTGCAGAGTGGTTAAAGAGTAATAAAAGGTGTAAGTCTCTTGCTTTTTCAATGTATACCAGTAATAGGCCAATATGATGATAAATAAAATTGGTGATTATTGGCATAATTCCTGTGAGAAAGGAATTAAGCATGGGGAGAGAGAGAGAGAGAGACTTACGCACAGACAAGTACTATCATGTTTGTTGTGTGTAGTGTTGTGTGTAGTGTTGTGTGTAGTGTGTAGTGTAGTGTAGTGTGTAGTGTTGTGTGTGTAGTGTTGTGTGTTGTGTGTTGTGTAGTGTAGTGGTTTGGGTGTGTAGTGTGTAGTGTTGTGTGTGTAGTGTGTAGTGTTGTGTGTAGTGTAGTGGTTTGGGTGTGTTGTGTGTAGTGTGTAGTGTTGTGTGTAGTGTGTAGTGTTGTGTGTAGTGTAGGGGTTTGGGTGTGTTGTGTGTAGTGTTGTGTGTAGTGTAGTGTGTAGTGTTGTGTGTAGTGTAGTGGTTTGGGAGTTGGACTTAGACCTGGAAGATCCAGGTTCAAATCCCCGCTCAGCCACAAAGCTTCCTGGGTGACCTTGGGCCAGTCACTATCTCTCAGCCCCACCTACCTCACAGGGTTGTTGTGAGGACAAAAGGAGGGGAGGAAATATGTACACCACTCTGAGATCCTTGGAGGAAGGGTGGTATAAAAATGTGGAAAATAAATAAATAACTAAAATGTGTCAAAACAGCTTTCCCTTAGCTACCCCAGCAAAGATATCCCTGTCTCCTCCACAGGCTGCCACCACCACCACCACCACCCCATTCTATATCCATCCACCTTGACTGCAATGCTAATTGCACACTCCACTTTGTTTTGCTTTGCTGCATTGCATTGCATTCTCCACTCTCCTCAATACTTGTGCTGGTGAGAAAGTGTGTAGAGGCTGAGAAAGGTTGGTGAGATAGTGAGAAAGGCTGGTGCTAAAGTGTGTAGTAATAGTGTAGATGGTCTACACCACATGTCCTAACAGAGCAATGCCTGCTAGCCCTGGAGTTTTGTTTCAATAATTTGTGTGAAGTGTGGTGAGGTGCCACAAACCATATTTCTGACTGGTCATTGTTAAGAGTATTGGACTTGAAATCCCCGTCAATTGTGATGTTCACTGGGCTACTTGAGTTGCCATTCACAATCCCTCAACATAACCTACTTTATAGGGTTGTTGTGAAGATAACCCCATGTATGTTGCCCTGAGTTCCTTGGGGAAAGATATGACTACAAACATGGCAAATAAAAAAAATAAGCAATGTTCATATTTTGAAAGAGGAGGGATTCATAGATGTCAGGACAGCTGAAGATACTCGATTCTTAATGGGCAGAGAAAAGCCAGATGCCACCTCTGGAAATGCTTTTGTGGGGGAGCAGCTGTGGGGGAAGATGACAGGGGAAAATAATAAAAAAAGTAGTCCGGGTTCAGGACATAATGGTGCCATCCTCTGCAAAGTAGCTGTCCTCTGTAGAAATGTTATCATAATAGGAAATTGATTCTGAAATATTCCATGTGACACGAGCTGCACTTTCATTCTTCACTGTAATTAGCAAATACAGCATCACTAGCATTTGAGCTTTTGTGCACATGGCCAGCATTGGGACATGTCTATGCTGTTCATATTGGAGAGAGGGGATGGGGAGGTGCTTATAGAATCCCATGACAGTAGAAGCCTCTCTTCCTTTCATGCATACGCGGCTACATTGATTTGTTACAATAAGTTAAACCGAACAACTAATCAATGCCATTGATTCGTTGTGCAGGTTCAATTGTACTTTCCTTTCATTATAAAACACTACCGGCAATCATGAACATTCCCGTCAATGGAAGAACTTTTTCTTCCACTTGCTTTGCTTTCTCTAGGGGGAACCTTTTCTGGCCCAGGCTGCTCTCCTGCAAGAATAACAGTAGCTTTCTGTAGAGATTTGTTACTACTAGCCATCTCTCCATATGGGAAGAATGTGAGACTGAGAAAGGACAGACATCCTACATGGGGAGAGAGCCTCAACATTGTGTGCGCATGTGTATGTGTGTTGTGTAATGTGTCTGTAACATCATTTACTGGTAAATTCTGAAAATGATGTAACAAGAAGGTGATAGAGCTGGTGATGCACTTAATAAGGACCTTATAAACATATGAAGCCACCTGACATGGAGTCAGATCACTGGTGAATGTAACACTGTATTGTCTACCCAGACTGCAGTGGTTCTCTAGGGTTCCATGCAGGCGTCGGTCTTTCCCAGCTCTACCAGGAGATACCAGGGATCAAACCAAGGAGCTTCTGTATGCCAGGGATGTGCTCTACTCTAAGCTACAGCCACTTCCTGAGTTATCCTACAGTTAGTTATTTCCACAACCAGTTTCCATTGCTGACACTTTGTTATACACGTTTACATGTAACACCTAATTTGCGCCTCATTGAACTTTCCATATTTTGAAAGTATTTTCCCCTCAGGTCAGGTAGACTAGTAGCCTTGTGATTTCATCTTACAGCTATCATGATGACTAGTGTGTTTATTTATTTTTTTCAGTCTCTGACCTCTCCTCTTGAGACTCAAAAGATCTGGGTCACTTGCTTAGGTCTTTGGATTGCTCAGTTAAACTGTGCTTTGTTTGCTTGTTTTTAATGTCATGAAGGAGTGGGTTCAATCTTCCTTGCTTACCATGGGTTATGGCAGTGAATCTGTGGGAGGAGTTGTAAATACTTTGTGTGGGTTTGAAGAGGACCTCTTTAGGGAGTTCGTGTCTCCAGAATTAGAAACAGCACTTCTGTAATATAGATTTCCTCCACAGTCTCCAGTATTGGCAACCAAAGGGTTACCCCCATAACGTCAACGTGCCAGGAGGAAATTAAACACATAACCTCTTGATATATGAGACTGGATTTTTCCTTTTCACACATAAGCTGTAAAGTTGTGCAAGTTAATAAGAAAGTTTTAAGTTAGTAGGAATAAAACTTGAAAACTGCTAGACAGCCAAAGATTCTAATTAAATTCTCTAGGTCAAGCTAGCCCTGTCTCAGCTGGTTTACTGTTTGAATGCTGCCTTCTTCCAGCAACAACTAAGGAGCTGTGTTGCTTCTCTTAATCCCACAAAGCCTGATTGCTCTAAATTGCTGCATTATGATAGAAGAATTGAGGTTCCTAAGTCTTTCAGAGCATTCTCTTCAAAGTCTGACGGCCCAATCCTATGTGCCAAAATGGCTCGCACTGCATCCTGCAAGGGGGGGGACACACACACACACCAGTCCTGGAGAACTCCTCTGGGTAACCCTTATGCAGGGGTAAGCCTCCGCACCGTGGAGGGGGGTCTATTCGGGCCTGAACCAGTGAAATTGCTGGTGCAAGTCCGCATGGACTTGGGCCATGGGATAGGGTTTGGGAAGGGGGGTTGGATTCGGCAGCTGTTGCTGCCGCTGAACCTGCCCCCTTCCTGGACCTGATCTGCACTCCCCCCACCTCGTTCCATCCTCCCCCACTGACTTATTGTCAGGCGGTCTATTGCCAAGCAGGGGGCTGCTTTGAACTCACTGCCAGCAGACTGGCACTCTACAGGTCTGTGTGCTGCCGGCAGGCCGTTCATGATGCCCATAAAGTGCTCCCCACTGTCAGAATGCTAGTTCCAGCAGCGGGGAGGGGGTTAGGATTGGATTCTGAGTCACTTATAGTCTGAATGGACACACTTGGCACATATGTCTGACCCAGTGCACTTTTGTTGCATGATATAGAATGTTTGGGTTTGTCCCTTGATAGGTCTGTTTGCACCACTGTGCAGGAATCCTATGCAGATGTGTGCTTTTCTCATAGAACTAGTGGGCTGTTGCATAATCCAGGTTTACAGGAAAGGAAGTTGTTATACAGTATATATAAAACAAAGGATATTGCTAGATCCGCCATATGGGCAACTGTGCAGAGATATGCAGAGATATGTAACTCTGTTGTAGTGTTAAAAAATGCAGAGGAAACCTTGAGATCTCTCTATGGTAGGACCAGTTTCATGATTTTGGGGTCCCTCCCCAGGCAAGACCAATGTTATCCTCCTTCACCAAAGGGTCGAAGGGGTAGATATGCAAGCAAAACACCCCTTAAGTCATCTGTCAAGATCATGAATGCAAAGAAGCCAAGATACTGTATATGCCAGATTCTTTTCTTAAAACTTCACTTTCGTGTTCAATATCATATAACTAAAGGACAGCTTCATCACCCTTCATATCAGCATGCCCAGGCACAACGTGGTTCCACCCACAATTTTATGGACTTCCTACACAAAACCACAGTTTTATATTCTGCATTAATCCAGAGTAACACCCTGGATAACACCTTGCTGTTGTAACACCCTGAGTAACACCCTGGATAACACCTTGGATTTACACTCACTGATGGAAGTTTAACTTGCCAATTCATCCATAAGTATGCATTGGAAGTGCAAAAAAAAATAAATATCCACCCTTTTGTTTCCCTAACTGTGAATGCACAACAATAGGGTTAATAAGCAAGTTTGGTTCAGACTAAGACCATGTTTATTTGAAGGTTTTTGTCCAACTTTCTCAGATATCTGCAGTTGGCCACCCTCTGAAGCTGGTCATGCTGTGCGGGATTGTGAAGCAGTGGGCCTGTACAATGTCAGAAATAAGAGGAGGATATAAAAGAGTTCTCAGTTGGTGGGAACTGGTGAATAGGTGCTGTGGCATAGTGATCTAGCCTAGTACTTTGCCCTGGAAAGCCCTGCTTTACAAGAGAGCCGTGATTTGAGAGCTCCTTTCATTATGGACCATGAAGTTCAATAGGTATATCAAATTGGGAGAGTGCCAAGTTCCTATTAACAGCAAAGGAAGTAAACCTGTATTAGGTTGTACCTTATAAAGCCTGAGCGCTCTTCGTTTTGGACTCAAGGGAACTGGGAAGGAGAAAAGGTGGTAGTTTTCTGTTGTAAGTGATTTATTGTTTACAATACAAGAAAAAGCATCAAAGATAATTTACCGTATTGTCCCGAATATAAGACGCACCTGATTATAAGACGCACCCTTAAAGTTTGGTGCTATTAAAAAAATTAATTAAATCACTGGCATTAAATTGCAACAGCCTGATTATAAGACGCACCCCTAGTTTAAAAACTTAAATTAGGAGAAAAAAGTGAGTCTTATACTCAGACCAATACGGTAGTTACAGCACAGATTCTGAAAGTGACTGCTTTATTGAACTTCAGCCTTAGATGAGCTTAGGCATTTGACAGGGGGGACAGACAGGACATACATACAATCTGGTTAAAGCATTTAAAAATAAAAATAAAACCGGAGGAGTGATATAATGACTGAGACAAAGGTCACTGTACAGGTTTGTGCAAAAAAGGCTATAGAGACATTGCGGCAAGGTTAGTATCTGGTGGTGTATCACTAAATGTGTAGTCCAATATTCCCCCTCTACTAATCATGATGTCAGAAGAATGATGGAACTTAGGTTCAAAGATGAGGAAGGATATATGAGGATAATAATACTGGAGGATTGAGGATTGGGCCGGCGTGTTGAACCCTTTGTGACAGTGGAAGGCACTTCCATTGTCGCAAAATGGCTGCACAGCACTCTGTTGGCAGCCATTTTAGTAGCGCTGTCGTGTGAGGTGGCAGCACTCCAGGACCGTCGATGGAACGTTCTACACCTGCAAGAGCAGGTAAGGCAGCGGGGAGGAATGAAATTGGGCGGGGATGAAACAGGGTAGGGAGGGGGCATGACAGAACAGGGAGGCTGCGGGAGGGGGTGGATCCAGTGCCGAAGGTGTGCATCAGATCCTATCCTGTCCAGCAGCAGTCTCCCTGCCCCCTTTCTCTCTTCGGACGTGTGCTAGTGAAATCGCTAGCACAGGACTGAGGAGACCCATTGCAGGTTGGGAGGCTTATGCAGGGGTAAGGGGATGTAAATCCCCTTTCCTTGCTGAAGCCTCCAGATCCTCCCCCCTTGGTGCGGCTGCACCAAAGGGGAGGTGGGGAAGGATAGGATTGCGCTCTTAGTGACATTTTAGTTGGTCCTCATAGTTCAACTTTTGGAATTTTTTTTCTAATGGACTGGCATGGCTCTCTACAATTTTTGTATTGCTTACAAAATGGTCTCATCAGTCTACTCAAAGAGAAGTGCTAATCAGAGCAGGGCACAGGGTTTGGTGTGGACTCACACAACCTATATGTGGTATTTTCTAGTCTGTTACATTAAGTCAGTTGATGCTGAATACCTCTTTTAATATGTGTAGCTTTGCCATTTGAAAAATTAAACTAATGCTTGTGGAATAGAAACTGTATGGCTCTTTCAGGATGATTGGTTAACATTATGAAAACAAAGACATCTGTGCTCTGTGCATCTGCATATAGAGTCTAAGCTTCTTCTTCAGACAGAGAAACTTCTTTCTACCCACCCACCCACCCTCTGTGTAGCTTCACAGCCTCCTGAAAGTGGTGAGCATCTTCTAGGGTTATTAAAGTATCAGCTGTATTGTCCCTCCTCAGTGGAAGCATACAAAATTCCACTGACAGAAGTGTTTGATTAAAATCCACTTTGTTGTGCTATGGGTGATGGTCTCTCTTTACGTTTTAAAGAACAACAAAGAGGCAGAAAGATTTATGGGAGCAGTGAGAAAATTCATTACTATGCTATGGTTTAGAAGGGAAAAAAAAGTCCTTCAATTGAGTTACGGCTGAAAAATAAATACAAGAAATCAGATTAAGAAGTCAGACAATCTGCAGTTATGTTTAAAGAATGTTATAAGCTCCAACAAATCAGCAGTGCTCTCAACAAGATGCAAATAGACAGCTACTAAGGATAGCACTACACTTTCCTCAGCAAAGTCGATGATGCATGTATAGCATTTTCCCACCTGGGGTTCACATGGCAAAAAGGTAATGTGTGGGTAACATACCAGGGTTGCCAGCTTTGTCTGAAGTAATTTGGATCCCCCTCACCCTGCAAACATTGGAAATTCCTGGAGACCCTGCTGAAATCTCCAGGGTTGCTTTCAGTAGTCACCTGAAGATGGATGTTGATTCCTGAAGATGGGGCTGTGTATTCCTACCTCTTGGTATACGTAGGTCAGGAGATGATTCTTAAAATGAATATGGGACCTCTGTTATCCCATACAGTGACCTGTATTGATGATCAGGAAAGGGAGTGGGGAGTGAATCCTGTTCTCTTCATTGCTGCTAGTCCTTTGACCACTACACATCATGCAGTTTGAAAATGACTATCCCATTGATATCCTGGAGAAAGTTCAGCCTAACTCTTTCTTGCAGTTCTTTATAATTCAGGGCGGAACTAGCAATGGACACATGGCTGCCACCAAAAACAGCAGCCTCACCTTCTCACTCATCTCATCTCATCTCGATATAGACACAAGACAAATAGCATGATGGGATCGTGTAAGTGAGTGTCTCTTTCTAGCCTCAGAGGAGCTTATGCACCCCTTGGGGATCGTTCCACCCTACTTGGTGCCAAGAGGAAGAGACAAGTGTAGTTGCTCTGAAGTCCAACTCTGACACAAGTCCTGACAGTACTTTTCTGAAGCACAGTAATCTTAGAAGAACGTAATAACCTTTTGGTGACAGTGAATACAGTTTGATGGATGGTCCAACAGTGTCTTTTTGTGGCCTTTGGCTTTCTTGTTTGTTTTGACTTTTTTGTGCTCTTTAGCTTTTAAATGAAACAGTGGTCCTTTGAAACAATCCATCATGGAACTGTCATGCTTAAAATTTGTGGCTGACTAAACAAAGTTGGAAACCCCCAGGACTTCCCTGATTTTGGTCTGTGCTGTGATTTCAGTCCCTTTATCCACATTTCCTGAGCTTGGGGGATAAATCATTCCCCTGGCTTCATTTTCTATTATTGTTTCTGGAGGAGAAACCTACACGCACACAGCAGAGCTTGCTTCCCTCCTTCTAGCACACTATATCCCACCTGAGAATAAGTTTGCCAATAAGTGTGGCCCCTGTGGCTTCACTGCCCCATGACAGGTGGAAATTCAGCAACTAATGCTTTTCCGAGCAGGCACCCACACTGACCAAAAAGTCCTCTTTGCATCTGGGCTTTCCATGCCACAGTTAGAGGCCCAGGAGGCCTACTAGAACAAGTACTGTATGGCCAGCCCGCTTGAGAGGTTGATTGTTGGAAGGTGGGGATGAGGGAGCGGATTTTTTCCTGATCCAAGTCACAGCCCTTCTGGAATCTGGAACCAACAAAGTTGTGCTGGATGGCCAATTGTATAGCAGCACTGATGGGGCAATAATGGCACAGGGCAGTGGTTCCCAAACTAGGAGGCGTGGCTCCCCTGCCAGGGGAGCCATGGAGTGCTGCAGAATCCTCTCAGAAAACAGTGCAATGCCAATTGGCAGGTATCAATATAATGTAATGGGGAGCCGTGGCCAATGGTTGCCAATGGTCAAGGGAGCCACAGGTCAAAAAAGTTTGGGAAACACTGGCACAGGATTTTGTTGCAAGGAGAGAGAGAGAGAGAGAGAGAGAGAGAGAGAGAGAGAGAGAGAGAGAGAGAGAGAGAGCTGTTGGCCGGTCCTGCACATGACAAGTGTGCCCACAGTTGACCCAGTTTGGGCCTTTACCAAGAAGCTAAGCTGTGCATTGTAGTGTGGATGATGGACCCATGCCTGATTCTTGCCACTGTTACATCCTTGTGAGAACTAGGAATCTTAGAAATAATGGGCTCTATGGCCTTCTTGTTCACAAAGGCCAGTCCAGAGCTGCTTTATATGTTCGAAGAAAAGTAGGTGCACATCTGCTTTCATACTTTCAGGTAGTACAGTACTGCGGTACACTTCAACTAAAGTAGGATGTGGAAAGTGTCAGTGGGGAGTGCAGTTGTGGATACTATCAACTATGAGAAGATGGGGTTAAAAAAACCTGTCAATAATAACTACAGTATATGCAGCGGCCCTATCCGGAGCTGGACTATTGGTCCATATAAACCAGGGGTGGCCAACCTTCCACCATTAGGGCCTCTGTGTTCTTAAGAGTTGTGTAGAAGACAGAATCTTGGCAGCTGTAAGTGCTGATGGTGCTGCTAAAGCAGCTGCACCTGCTGAAATGTCCTCACCTATGCAACCATTTAAAGGACCAGCATTCATGTTGGAAGGTTGGCCACCACTGATATAAACCATAGGCAGTTGTTCTGAAAAGACTTAGAGGATATTGTTCCATCTACTGAACTATTTTTAACTTGAGATGTTGGGTTTAAACTTGGGACCTTATGTACTCAAAGTATGTGGTTTACCACTGAGCTATGTTCTCTCCCTGTTTTTAATCCTTATTATTTTTTATTATTAATAATAAATAGTATACAGTAGTAGGTTACTGTTTCTGTCTTTTTCTTAAACTGTAGAAATTCAAGTTGAGATTACAATATAAATCAAGAACAGAACATGCATCAAGGCCAAAAACAAAAATCCAAAGCAAATGAAACTATGGGATGACGTTACAGTATTTTCAAAGTGGCATCATCTCATTTTGTATCTTTCTGCAGGACTGCTTTGGTATTTCTGAAAAGATTTCAAAACAATATTTATCAGGGAAGACAGATTACTATTAGCCTGATGTTTCAGATGTCATATCTGTTTTCCTTGTGGGCTTAATAAAATGAGACAAATACAAATAAATGCAAGACATATTATTAAGGAATGGCTCCAAGGAGGTAAGTAATGGTTTTGTTTTGTTTGCTAGCTAGGTCAAACTTGACAATAAGTTAAACAAATAATGTGTACTGTGCTTGTTTTTTTCTTCCAGAAAACACCACATTAAGGGTGTGTGTGTGATCCACTGGAACCATTGCATATTGCAACAGAGGGTTGTCTAATCCTTCCCCCATTTCTACTGGAAATCGCTGTATCCAGCGAGGGGTGGGGGTGGGGTGTATTGGGAGGCTTCAGAGGCAAAAAGGGGATTTAAATCCCCTTACACCTCTGTAAGCCTCCTGCTCCACAATGGGTCTCCTTGGACATGTGCTAGCAATTTCATTAATGCAAGGAAGGGGGCACGGAGGCTGCAGGAAAGGGGGATGGGATCTGGCATGCGCGAACACTGTCAGATCCCCCCTCCCACAGCCTCCCTCCCCATTACGCCCCCTCCCCTCCTAGTTTCACCCCCTCCCTGTCCCCATTCCACCCTTTCCCCACCCCTCCCACCTGTCTTGCTGGTTTATTTGCTCCGGTGGGCGATGGGAGAGCCGACGACGGCATCCTAGCAGTGCTCTACTCTGCTTTAGCACTATAAACCTGCTATTTGCCCCCAGTGGTGCTACTGCAACAAATGAAGCGTATAGGAACAACAGCAAACAAGGCCAGTCTTCTCGCTATGTGATCCAAGGGTACTGCTTAGGGCAGAGGTTCCCAAACGTTCTCCGTTCACACGGTGTCACCCCCTGAGGTCCGGAGTGCCCCAAAACTGAGTGGCGGTTGCTTCCTGTTTTCACTGATGAGCTTGATATCATCAGCAAGAACGTTGCTTCAGCCACTGCATGGGCAGCTTGAATTGCTCAGCTTCCACCCCCACATGTGATGCAGCCAGCAGTCATTGGTGGAGGGAGGAAGAGGCTGTGTTGCCTTTAGGGCTGTGTTGCAGCACTGAGACCTCCAGGAGCCATCCTGCAGCTCTCCCACATGGAAGAATGAAGCGCAGCTTGGGCAAACAGCCTCACGTCCTCCTGATTGATATGTCCCAGCAAGTTGAGCAGGGTGCGATCTGATTGTAGGGACAGTGAGTGGGCAGAGGGTGGGCAGGGGGATCGGGCAGATAAAGAGTGGGATAGGCAGTGGCGCATCCAGGTCCCCCCCTAGAGCTGCTTGGCTGGGCTTGAGAAGAGGGTAGGTGGGGAAAGGAAACGATTGGGCAGACGACGAGGGACGGACACCTTGCCAAAGCTGCAGGGTCTTGCTTGGCAAGGAAGCGCTTGTAAGTACAGTAAGTCTGGGAAGTTGCTTGAGGTTCTCCCCCTTTTGCAAAGCATTCTGGGGCGAAATTGGGCGAGGGGAGGGGGGAGTCGTGCGACCCGAAAGAGGCTTCCGGAGCATGATTTCAGCATGTTTACAGCAAGAACACACAGCGGTTTCACTCTAAAAGGTTTTTTAAAAAAGCTTCCCCCCCCTGTTTTTTTCTCTTTTTTTTACATGGTTTACAGTGGACCCTCACGGTTCTAGGACATGCGGTGTAACAAACCCGCGGGTCCCGAACTCGCGAATAAAAAGGCTCCACTGTACATATATGTTGTTCCAGTGCAGCACACAGTAGACACACAAATGAAAAAAAGTGCAAGTTAACCAGATTTGGTCTGCCGGAAGCATAATTTATGGCCTAAGGTTACAAACAAACATGGCTGCACTTTAGTCCCCAGAAATACAAAACTGAACACACAGAAGGCCCTGTATCTTTTTAGCTGCTTTATGTGAAAGCATGTACATGCTTTACTGAATCTTGATTTTTTCCTTAAACTGAAGTTCCTTAGAGTTCTTTTTCATCTATCTATCTAACATTCTAAGGTCATATTTGTCTTTGAGTTTTTTTCCAGCTCTCCTCTAGCTTTCTTAAACAGAGGCATCCCAAACTGAACCCAATTCTCACTAAGTCTGGCTGATCCGGTAGCGCACAGAGTAGTAGCATAACATTTTCTTCTCAATTACTCACTGGTGTTGGAAATGGTTATGGCTGACTGGTTGTTTCCACTCCAGTTGTTTTATGCTCTTATCAGGCAGCGGCATGTGGTGGGTGGTAGCTTGGAGAGCAGACATCCGCAGGTGTGAGCCAGAAGGTCTTGCTGTCTAGCTCTGAAAAAGAGGCAAGTAGAGATAAAATCTGACAGCCCTAATGTGCTAAGCACTCCTTTCTCACTCCTGCTGTTCAGCACTTAGAGCAATACAAAGCATCTTGAAGAAACCTGTGGACCAATGGTGTTGTTGACTGTCATTTGAAATTACTGATGGTCTAGCTAGCAGATAACATACCTTATGTTTTGATTCATGTTGTAATCTAAGGATCAGTTTTTTCTGCATGGAGATCTGCATCGGCAAAGGGTTAGGCAGATTTGAGTATTGGTCAGTCAATATAACCTTGCTTAGGTAAATGCTTCTTGGGCCTAGTGCAGTGGTTCCCAAACTGGGAGGCACGGCTCCAGTCAGGGGAGCCGCGGAGTGCAACGGAATCCTCTCAGAAAACAGTGCAATGCCAATTGGCAGGCATCATCATGATGTAATAGGGAGCCGCGGCCAATGTTCAAGGAAGCCGCAGGTCAAAAAAAGTTTGGGAAACATTGGCCTAGTCATGTGAATTAGGACAACCTGATGCTGGATTGTCGCTGAAGTTGTTGTGGACCTGATAAGTCTCTTCGATGAGAGATCAGTAGGGGACCATGTGAGAGTGGGGTGGAAATATAACAAATATTGAAAAGTAAATACCTCTCAAAATTGCTTAAGTCTTTCAGATCTTACTAGATAGGAGTTTGTAAGGTCCAAGAGAAACCCTAGTACACCAGTGATTATGGTGTATTCTGTGCCAACTGGAGATCTGTATCAATTTTATTAATTCTGAGGCTGCAATCCTGTGCACATTTACGTTGGAATAATTCCACAGACTGCATTGTGACTATTCCAAGTAAACATGCATTGGACCCGACTGCCAAATCTGCCAAAGATTTGGCTTTGATTTTTGTTCTGTTTGGCAGTCCTTTTTGAACTCTGGATTTTTCATCTTATCATGGCTCCTCCTGGTTAGCACCCTTGGTTTGTTGCCTGACACTATATACAATCCCAGTTTTGCCAGGGCTTTCAATCAATCCATCAATGTCTAATATATTTGTATGTGGCCTTTCCACAAAATTATTCCCAAAGTTAAAAAAAAGGTAAAGGTGACCCCTGACAATTAAGTCCAGTCGTGTCCGACTCTAGGGTGTGGTGCTCATCCCCATTTCAAAGCCGAAGAGCCAGTGTTGTCCGAAGACGCCTCCGTGGTCATGTGGCCGACATGACTGTCCTTGCCGCAGCGCGTAGCATGCAGCTGGAACACGGAGCGCTGTTTACCTTCCCGCAAGCGGTACCTATTTATCTACTCGCATTAACATGCTTTGGAACTGCTAGGTTGGCAGGAGCTGGCCAAGCAACGAGAGCTCACCCTGTTGCGGATTTGAACTGCCGACCTTTCGATCAACAGCTCATGGTTCAGCAGTTTAACCCACTGCGCCACCTGCCCAAAGTAGTTTACAACAAATCCAATTAAAATACATGTATTAAAAATATGCAGAAAAACTATAATCAATATAGACTCTGCGGGCAGGGTCGAGGCTCGCGAGCCTGTTGGGCTAGATCCTGCTGGGACATGCGAGCCCGGTGGGCTGGATTCTGCAAGACCTGTTGGGTCTTACACTATCAAACCTAGTAAATTGATCCTGCTGAATAAGCTTCAGTTCACAGCCTAAGGAATATAAAAGTTAAAATGCAATACTATTTTGTATGTGTTCAGATGCACAGTTGCAACATAGCCTCAAAAAACAAACAAGTGTGCCTTTAATTCTCAGCTTTGCCTACTAACATTGTTTCTACTGAATAATGTTGCCCATGCCCCCACTGATTAATCACTGATTAATAAAGCTTTAGTTGATCTGATTAGAGCTTACTGTCCCAGTTTTGAAAGTTGTCTTCTTAAAAATAATCCAGTGATAGAGGGGTGGAATCTGGTATTTGGGTTATTTGGGGTACTTTCTGAGTTGTGTGATTTTTAGACAATTTGTAGCGGAGTCCCTTTTAGAGCTTGGATCTCCTGGGAGATGTTACAGTATTTTTCAGTGTTTAATTGAATTGGAGAACAATTGCTTCAGTGATTTTAGCCTGGCCATACTCCCAAGGCATTCAGGCTTCCTGGCAAGAAGATTAGTACAGGACTTGACTACCCCATTTTAAAAAAAAGTATTTGAGAAACAAGTTAGGTTCCTTCTTTTTTCCTCTATGACAGGGAAGAAGAAATGCATAGATAGAAAATGCAGCAGTAATGTGTAGGCAAGGTTGTCTTCCTTTGACTTTGAAAGCTGAGATCCGATTAATGCCAGGATGTTTCTGCTTCCCTTTGGGATGCTCAGATTTTGTCTAAATATCATCTCATCCATCCAGGCTTATTTTGGAACCCTGAGAAATTATTAAAAGCTTTTGAAAATCCACTTCAGATATAGGAAGAGGTCTGTGGCACAAAGCTTGTTGGTCACCTTTAGCATCAATAATGTCCTGGGTTTTCTCTTTCCATCTTTCCATTCTCTTCTGCCTCAAAATTACTTGAAGAAAAAACACCTGCTCTTTCAATTTGAAAAACACTGCTTGTCAGATAATGTAGAGAAGAGAAGCCTGGGAATAGGAAAACTGATGTTCCCTACAACACACAGAGGCATATTCATTTGGAAGTAGAGGCTAGATAGATACCTGATGAGAATCAATCCTTTCAGTGTCAATGGCCAGCAAAGACGTGGGGGGTCTCTGCACCCTCCCTGTCTTCCCAAGGGGGTAACTCCACATCAAGGAGGGAAGGGTACGACTGGCCAGTCTGTGTTGGAGCAGTTAATCAGGCAAACGTCTGCTGCTGGGGGAGGGGGGGGCAGCGAATTTATTGTGGATCTGGTTGAACAACAACAAGCAATGGGCCCTTACACCAGGGCTTATCATACCAATGGCTCACTCGGTTTCAAGTTGCTCACCAGAAGCTTCTTTGCATTATATGGTGTCATATTGACCTGGCAGGAAAGGCCATGCCCAGTGAAGGACACCAGCTAGATTTGACAGCATGGGGGCGGGACGGTGCTTCTTGGGTTCACCCTCTTCTGTGGCTCAAGGCTGGATTGTCCTGGCCTTGGACACATAAGGGTGAACCCCAATTCAGTTCCCTTCGCAGAGATACCATCTTCCAAAACATGGCTAAAGACATAGGAGGGTGTGTGTGTGTGTGTGTGTGTGTGTGTGTGTGTGTGTTGCTACCTCTGTTGCTTTGATTTCTTCTCCCAACTGATCTCTTTGACATGCCATGAACTCGTGTGTGTGTGTGTGTGTGTGTGTGTGTGTGTGTGTGTGTGTGTGTGTGTGTGTGTGTGTGTGTGTGTGTGTACAGGAGCTGCAAGCCTGTGCTGCAAGCCTCTTCACACTCCGAGTGTGTGCGCAATTCAGTCAGAGCAGCAGCCTGTGAAGCGGACTTGTGAGAGCTGAAAAGGAATCCTGCTTCATGCACACACACACTGTACATACTTTCCAGGCAGGGGAAGGGGCTTTCTGACAACCATCTACACAACCATCAGAAAGGCAACCCCCCAGGGGGAAGCTCCCACCCCTTTTGGCTGGCAAGTGCTGCTGGGAAATATACAAACACAGGAAGTCTGCTGAAGGATGATTGGCAGCACTGGAGGAGGGACTAGCAATAGCAAGCTTTTGCCCTGAAGAAAACCCTGGATTGCGTGAACATATGGTCGCAAATCCCACGTGAGTTGAAACCCACAAATCTGTGACTCACGGTCAGATATGTTTTCCCACAGAATAGCTGCATGTTTGGTCTGGGCCTTAATAAAAAAAAAGTTTGAGTGCTGTCCTTGTCCAAGAGCAGGAAAAATTTAATCTACGTTTAATAGGGAGATTGTTGTTTCAAGTGCACTGCACTATTGTGGCACCAAATGGCCTTGTTTTTGATTTGCACAGGTTCTCTCCCAATATCTTAAAAGTTGAATCTCAAGGTGTTTCTCGAAGTTAAGCCATTCTGAGGAAATTAGAGTGTTGGTTCTCATTCAGGCTTTACTCATAATAACAAAAAGTACCCGGGGAATCTTGGAAGCAACAAGAACCCCTGTTGGTTTCTTAACCCCATTTCACATAATTAGCTCTCATGCAGGCTCCTGATGGTCTGGGAAATAGATGAAGTCATGTCATGTAATTCATTGCTACATATTACAGGAGAAAAAAAAAGTGGAGGTAGACCATGGAATTGCTTATATGAGCAGCAATCCCATGTTGTTTTGGGGAACGTTTAGCTTTGCCGTCACTCTGGGTGGTTGCAATTTCTGCCCATCCTTTCAATTAGTAAAAGGACAAGTTGGAAATCTAAATCTGCATTAGTGATTATAATAAGTACAGTCTCAGAGGATAGTAGTTGTTATTGCAATTACAGCCCAATCCTATCCAGTGCTGGCACAGCAGGGCTGCACGGCTCACACTGCATCCAGTGCTGGGATTGAGCAGGATGGAGGCCTCCTCAAGGTAAGGACATTTGTCCTCTTACCCTGTGTCAAGCCCCAGCCTGCTCATGGGGCTTCTTGGGTCTGCGGCAGCTAAGCTGCTGACGCAGGCCTCAGAAGCCCCGTGTAGGGCTTCCAGGTCTGGGAGGGAGAATAGAACATGGCAGAGGCCTTCTGTGCCAATCCCTCCAATTCCCTCTCAGGCCTGATCTGTCCACCCCTGCCCCGTTATGCCCCTCCCTCCCCGTCCTGTTCTCCCCCCCACGCCTCTCAGTGCAGGGCTTACCTGGCTGGCGGTACAGGCCTTTACTCTGGGCGCTGGAACAGCGGCACAGGCCACTGCGCCAGCAGGCCTTACTCCCAGAGTGCCACAAACGTGCTTTACGGCATGTTTGTGACACCCTGGGCTGGTGTAGAGGCCCAGCCAGACAATAGGATTGCACTGCTAATATATTGTAGGATATGAGGGTGTGCTTCTATGTGTGTGGCATTGTGTTCCAATTAAACTTCTTTTGGATTTTTATCCACTTGTTCAACAGTTTGAGGTTCTCCAAAATTGCAAAGGCCTGAAGCTTAGATCTGTGAACCTCTGTGGTACCCTTATTCTAAGATAATTCTGAGACATAATGTAGAATGTTAGCAAGGATGTGCGGTGCAGGGGCAACAGGTGAGGCAGAACTCTCCTGTCGTTGTCCACGGAAAAGAGCCACAGCCTAACACCGAGATTGCACATGCGCGCTGTACAGTTTCTCTCAAGAAAACCCACTTTCTTGGGTGAAAGCAGATGGCGCGCATGCACAATCTCCGAGTCAGGCTGTGGCTCTTTTCCGTGGACAACAATAGGGCAGTTTTGCCTCACCTGGCACCTCCAGACCACATGTCCCGAATGTTAGGTGTATATAAAAGCACATACTTTTGTTCTGATTTTTTTAAAGCCACACTTAACCCTACACACACTCCACACTCAAAAAATGAAATGAATCTATACCATTCACTGCTCAGATTGAAGTCCCACTGACTTCAGAATGGAACTTGCTCTCAGGTAAGTGTCCTTGGGATTGCAGCCTTTGTATCTGAAGGGGAGATCTGCATCTAACCATGAACACATGGCATCCTTAGGGGAAAATGGTAGACATAGGCATCTGGGCTGCAATCTCTGGGCACATTTATGCTCCTTAAAACTCACTAACTTCAGTGGCATGTAAAAAGATAAAACTATGCCCGGGACTGCAGCCCAAAACTAAAAGTGCAGGACTGGAATGCTGTAGTAGTGAGATAAGGAAAAGGTGCATGAAAGGGAAGAGTGTGTGTATGCGCGCATGTGCGTGTGTCCCTCCCTCTTCTCTCTCTCCTAGCAGAGAGTGAAAACTCCACAGCACCAGCAATTCATATTCTGTCCACATTCTCAAGGTGCCAGCTGTCAAGACCCACACTCTAGCCTGGACTGCTGTCAGTTGCCCTCATTCTTTTTTTATTTGCTTTTGGCATGTTCTGGATGTTGCCTTGAGTTTCATTAATTTTTCATTTTTTGCCCCAGGGAAACTTCTCTCCATTTCTGGCATGTGTCCCTACGTCTCCCAGCTGAATGCTGAGTCAAAAGACTTGTTCAGTTTCGTAGCTGTTTAGATGCTCTGGAGCTGCCTCATGCATTTCTGTGAAACAGTTCTGGCGTAAGCCCTTTGTTGGCTCCCCTTTCGAGTAAAAGAACACCCAGCTTCAGTAAAGGAGAGCAGGACTCCTTCAGGCCAATCCAGGCCAATTTCGAAACTATGGCTGCATGTTTGTACTTCAAAGAAGTCAAACCAAACCAATTATATTTTAACATTCTGATGAATGGGGACAGTGGGAATGAGTGGAGCCCATACACTGGAACATTTAGGACAGGCAATTTGTAACAAACAATTATAATAGAAAGGATGATAAACAAATGCATCAAAATAAGTCTTTGAAATTTTGCTAGGACAAACTGAGGCTCTAATGCAGTAAAATTAATTTAGGCTGCAATACTATACACACTTTCCTGGGAGTGAGTCTCATTGAATTTAATGGGGCTGAGTAGACATGCATAGGATTGTGCTGTTATTCATTTAGAATCATGATTTTATTTGCTTTTCCACAGTGTATCACAGTGTTGCCCTTTACACAGTTACCTTAAAGCTGCTTAAAAACTCAGTTGGCTTAATTTGGCCCTTTAATAGCATCCAGAAGTGAAAGTGTATTTTCAGCCTGAGGCAGCGCAATCCAGCGCAAGGATCCAGCAGGTGGCCCATGGCCGCCCGCCGGATCCTGAGCCCCGGCGGCCGTTCTGCCGCCGGGACGTAGGTCTACTCAGGGAAGGGGATGCATGTCCCCTTCCCCGGGTGTAAATCCAGGCCAGCCCGATCGGCCTCCTCGGATTTCCACCAGCTAAATAGCTGGCGGAAGTAGAGGAGGCCGTGTAATGGCCTAGCCGGCCCGGCGGGGACGGGGATATGGCTGAGGCCATCCCCCACTCCCTCCCTGGCCGGCTAGGCCAATGGCCCCCCTCCCTCACCCGCCGAACCACCCCTGCGCCCGCTGGATCCCGACTCTCCTCGTCCAGCGGATGCATGGGCACTCCGGCGACGGAGCAAGGGAGGTTGGCCTCTGTGCTGGCCTCCCTTGTTCCAGAGTAGTCGCAAACATGCTTTCTGGCACGTTTGTGACTGCTGCTGGCGACGGAATACTCGTTCCTTCGTCGGCACGATCATCAGGATTGTGCCCTTAGTCTACTTACATATTCTCAATGTTTGATGGAAAATAGATACACATTTCATTTTAAGTGTGTTAGTGCAGGGGTCCCCAACCACCGGGCCGTGGCCTGTTTGGGACTGGGCCCCAGGCCCCGGGCCATGCGCCGAGCCTCCACGGGGAGCCATGGGAGGCAGTAGCGTTGGGGTTGGGGCGGCGAAGGGGCGTACTTGCCTTTGCGATGCGTCGCCTCTGCCGTCTTGGTTTTCGGCCCTCCCTGGAGCTCGAACGGTTCCAAAACAGCAACGAAACCGGCGTGGGGGGGGCGTGATTGGAGCCGCACTGGACGCGTGCATCTGACATCACGTCCGGGTCACGTGAGGGTGTGGCGTTGGCGGCCCCCCCCTGTCTGTGGAAGAAAATTCCACATGGATACCGGCCCCGCCACCAAAAAGGTTGGGGGCCGCTGTGTTAGTGGATAAACAGCATAAGCATATCACTTCTATGGCATCCTATATACACTGGAATTTTGGAAATTTCCACTGCCTCCCCTTATCTTCTGATGTGTAATTTATTTATTTTTTACATTTGGCTGCCAGAGTCTTAACAGTTTTCTGTATCATAAATATATTTCAAAATATTAGACTTAAAAAAAAAAAACAGAACAAAGTACATGCTACTCAAGTTGCTAGAGGTAGCATCAAAGCAAGTAAAAATAGGTGCTCGGGTGGGTCTTGGGAGGGTTAGCCACAGGGGGCTGGAGACTTTGCAGAAGCTGGGATTTGTGGAGGCTACAGTTCTCCGTGGGGGAGACGGGAGACGAAGACTTTTAAATGTCTTTAAATGTCTATGCAAATTCCCACCCTTGCTTCTGCCCTCTTTCCCCAGCATCCCCATTACCGTGGCATTGGGGGCACCATTTTTCATCATGCAGAGCCACTCTGGAGGAGCCCAAGTGGCCTGTTATTGTAGGTGGTGTGGCAGCCAGTGTGGGCAAGCTCACAGACTCACACAGCGCCAACAGGGAGACCGATCCCAACACTATTATATTTGCTGAAAGAGTACATGCTCTAATATTAGGTTTTAGGAGCACATAAATGTGTTTGCAGACACAGTTTCTGTGATGTTGAGAGAGCCAATCCACATTTTGTAAGGAGCAGCTTTGTAACATGCCAGAATCTGAAGCAAGTCCATCTGAACTTTTAAAAGGGGTGGGCAGCCCGATCCTATTTGTGCCGGTGGAATGTGTGTTCCGCCGGCGCTGGATGCTGAAAAGCAGCCATAAAGTGCTGGATGACAGTGCAAGCTGCCAACAGGAAGTCTGGACCCTTCCCACGCATGCCGGCGGACCTCAGAGGGCCCGCCGGAGCAGTTAAGCCTGGCGCATGGGGTGGAACAAGGCTGGGAGAGGGCGGACCGGGGAGGAGATGGGGTGGGGATGGGCAGATTGGGCCCAGAAGGTGGCAGGTTTGGCGTCAGCATACAGGCTAATCCTTGGGCAAGGGGGCAAGTGTCCACTGAGGAGACCTCCAACAGCCAACACTCCTCAGCAAGATTTAGCGGAAGCTGAGATTCAGCGAGTTAGGTACGTAGGATTGGGCCATTAGATTCATTAGAAACTGGCCTGGTCTGGCAAGGCCTCGTCATGTTAACTGTTTGCCACCTACGTTCTAGGGACATGCAGTGTGGGCGTGGCAGACGAGGGAATCCCGTCCCCTCATAGTTCATGGAAAAGAGCCACAGCCTAACCGTGAGATTGCACTCATGCGCTACCTGCTTACTCACGTGCAGGCAGGTAGCATGCACATGCAATCTCACGCTTAGGCTGCGGCTCTTTTCCGTGAACTACGAGGGGGCAGAGTTGCCTCAGCTGCACCGCATGTGCCTGCTACATTCTATTAATGAAACAATACTGTTACTGTAAGCACTTATCTGGTTCTTCCCGGCTTATTACAGAATCCTACCCTCCTAGAATCTCTCCTCCCAAATGTTACTCTTTTTGTATCTATGAAACAGTTCTTGGGTTCATTTGTATACAGTACTTCAAAGGTAAACCCACTTTACCCTTACGGCAGGAAGAAGGATCAGCCTCTGCATGGATCAGCCTTTATGCAAGGGTGAAGGGGCACATGACACTTTGGGATGAAAGCAAGCCTTTTTGAAAGCACGGCCTCCTTTGGCTCCCTGCCTGTAGTGAGCTCTTTGTGTGCAGTTGCTGCCTGCCATGCATAGGAGAATCGTGCTTTTTGACATGCTGCTACCTACCCACATTCAGCGTGGTTTATGGTTGCTAGCAGAAAGCCCAGTGCTGTACATTGTGGTTGACAAGTGACAGGCACTACGGCACAGTCGGTTCACCACAGGCAAGGAGCCAAGGCCTGCCACAATTTCAAGTGGATCGAAATCAAGCAGCCATCACATGCCCCGTGATGAATTGGCCCTGACTGTACTCATGGCAGGAACTACTCTTGCTTTTCCATCCTCAGCGCCTGTCACTGCTGAATCAATTTTAATCAGAAAAGTGGATAATGTTATTTATACCATTATTAATCTCGTTGACCTGATTAGGACTCAGAACTGCTAGTACCAATGCTACTAGAAGGAGGAAAATGAACTTTGGCAGGAAACTTGAATTGTAGGAAGCTCCAGGCAGAGGAGAAAACAATTCCTTATCTTTATGGCACCCCCCATTATCAATTTCTCTCTGCAAAGGAAATGAAGAAGAGTCTTGGAATTCTCCCTCTGTTATATCATTCACTGACTGGACAAGGACAGTGTCTTTTCCTGCAGTTTTTGAATCAGTTATTTCTTCTGTCGCACCATGTATAACAGAAGAGGGATGAGCTCTGGCTTTGCCTTCACAGTTCTTCAAAGGACCTTGCAAACTAACTGTAGCAGTTCATTTTCTCTGCTACTCTGAAAAGAGCCAATGTTTACTGAACAGACTTTGTGCATGTCAATTTCACTCCTCTCAGACAAAATGTCCTGTTCAGTTTTGAACAAGTAACAGAGTGAATATATTTCTCAGGCTTTAAGCAACAAAGCTCTTTGATTCCCCCCCCCCCCCCGATCTGAGTGTTTTCTAGTTCCTCATATAACCATATATTGCAAGTTACAGTTCTTTGTGCTCCTGATTTCATAGATGTATGCCTTACACACATTCAGTAACAAACAGGGTGATAAATTATTGAAGGGTTTCTGTGGTCTATAAATCTCAAACTAGAAACAACAGAACGAAACTGCTTACAGAATGTGAACGAGTAACTCAAAAAGTATTACCACCTTACTATATAATTACTAAACAATTTCAACATGTGCACCATTCGTGGCACATAAGAGGTCCAAGCGATACTCAAGCACCCCCACATTGGCCTTTTATTGTCCGTGAATCTCTTAACATGCATTTTCCTGGGTGCTGGTGTGGTGGACTGATTCCGTGGCCCTTCCCGCTCACCCAATATTACGCCACTTGACTTCTTCCTGTGGGGCTACATTAAGGACATTGTGTACCAGACCCCTATGACCTCCCTCGATGAACTTCAGACCAGAATTGTTGCTGCGATACTCACAGTTACGCCGCAAATGCTGGAGAACATGTGGAAGGAAATTGAGTATCGCTTGGACATCGTATGCGCCATGAAATAAAACCTTTTGAGTTACTCTTTCACGTTCTGTAAGCAGTTTCGTTCTGTCGTTTCTAATTGAGATTTATATAGACCACGGAAACCCCTACAATAATTTTGAATCACCTTGTGTATCCCAATTCAGGATGCAAACACGAGTGTAGTATTCACAGTAGCATAAGATGGAGCTGAGAGCTGGAAAGGAGCATAAATTAGTCCTAAACAACATCCAGAGGATCTTATGTTGGCGGACAACTGCACTCTTGTCAGTAAGATAGAATCAAATTGGAAACCTGAATTTAGAAATGTAGTTGAGTTATTATGTCAGAGACATACAGTAGCTGCAGTCAAATTGTCCTGCAGGCTCCAGCATCATCAAGAGCCATGTAACCAGATGTACAGATGCAAAGTGACAGGAGCCAGGGAACAGAGTGTAGGGCACACTCAAACAATGTAACAGAGCATTATAAGAACATAAGAAGAGCCTTGCTGGATCAGGCCAAAGGCTCATCTAGAACACCCTGAAGTGCAGTTAGATTACATGTCACCAGTGCTTGGGACACAGAACTGAGTTTCAGCGCTCCAGACATGTCAACAAGTATGCTAAATTCTTGGTGACCTTCTGTGCAAAGCGACAGGCTAGGAGCCAAGTAGCCTAAGCTGGAGACTTTTAAAGATGTCATTTAGCCCTTGAAGTGGTTCTGCAAGTGATGCAAAGTTTATGATATTCTTTTAAATTTGGGTCTGTATATTTAAAAAATCTGATCAACATTTACTGTTTGAGAAAATTATGCTTAAGTAAATTATGGATTACAGCTGTAAAGCTGCTTTCTATAGCATTGTTTTGTTATAGCACTATTCATCCTGAGTGTCATTTTTACAGTATCATAAAAAAGACGGTCACAGTCAATAAAACTATTGAGAAAAGTTTGATGTGGAAAAGTACAGCTGTCTATGCTGTGCTTTCAGCTAACAGGCTGCATATTCTGGCTAGCGCTGTGCCAATGAGAGAGAGGTATATTCTAGCTAGCATGGTAGTGCTTTAGGAGAGGAAACAGTGGTCAAGGCAATCTACCCTAGATGTCTTCTTCAGCAAGAAGCTTGTTGTTCCCAAGGATAAGCCAAAACACAACCTGGCTTATCCTTCTGGGAGTAGCTCCTTCCATCATCTTCCACCAGTGCCCTATAGGAGGAGCGACGTCACCATAGTAAATTATGCAGTAGGCTCTGACCTAATGCACTGGTGAATACAGTACTGTGAACATACCCAGAGTACTGTGAACACATCCACCCTAGAAAAGTGTTATAATTACCTCCTATAGTGCTGTTTCTCACAGCACTCTGTTTTCCTGGAGCACATCCACAATGTTATAAGAGGTATTACTGTAATTGATTACACTGATTGAATGATTAATATTGTCCTTCTGCTGTAAGAAAAACGTAAAACTTCCAGTTGTAAATCAATCAGCAGATGTTCCTAGCCTCACCCTAATATTCCATAGCTTTGATTATTAAAACCCAATAAATCCGTCACATTTAATTTGGCCTGATAATTGTTCCGGAGGGAAATAGCCTGAATAGCGTCTTTTGATTTGCTTGCCTTTATGCATTTTAATTCTTCATTTGTGAATATTATTGCATCTGTTTAATCTCTCCTAGATAAATGGCCAGGAGTTAATGTTTCTGGCTACTGTGGGCACTTCAAATTTCAAGTTTGAAAGGCAGTTTCAAGTACCTGTTTATTTAAGCAGCAGGATGACCATGTCCAATTTCAAAGTAACATCATTTTTATGGTTGTTTACAGCCAAAGGATGGTATGAAATCTCAGTATGAACACCTATAATGTGAATGAACATGTGCATACAAGTTATCAAGGGAGAGTTACACGATCGGATTGAATTGGTTCTATATGTTGAGTTAAACATATATGCAGTATATCAGTGGGTGAAATCCTAATTGTGGTTCACCCAGTAGATTTTAGGACTATTTCTTTTGCTGAGCCAGGCCCCGTTATCTTGCCTCCTTGCACAATGCAGGGTCTTTTCCTTAACTGGAGGTCATTCACTGATTTCCCACTTTCTGCCCCCACCACATACATATTCACGAAACAGGTGAGAGCCAAACAGGACTGCGCCTGCTGACCATGCCCCTGGCCACAATTCCTACCGTCCACGCATTAGACATTAGTGTGAGGGGCTCTACGAGTGTACAGCTATTAGTGCATAAGGCTCCTCCACATATATTCAGGAATACTGGTAGCTCCAGCATCCCTGAATGCATGAAGGAGCCTTGCGCATACAGCCACTTTTGTACTAACATCCAGTGCGTGGACATTGGTGGGCAGCACATGTCTGACATGCAGAGTGTGGCCAGCATACTCAGTCCCATTTCCTCCCCCATGTGTTCCCTGAACATGGTGGTGAGGGATGAGGCGTGAACGGCCATTGTGTGCTTGCTTTGTTCCACCTAGGCTTGTTTCACTAAATGTTCTTTGAGCATTTCTTCTGTGGCATCAAACCTCTCTTACACTACGTCTGGAAGATGTGGGCTGATCTAGCTGGAATTTTTGGTTGTGGAGGATAATACGTGTCTTGTAATCAGGGATGTGGATCAAGTCTCTTACTCCAAGTCTCGAGTCAAGTCCCAAGTCTCTGGGTCCAAGACTCAAGTCAAGTCCCAAGTCTTTGCCCCCAAGTCCTGAGTCTTTTGTTGCGAGTTGCGAGTCCCTATCTATTTAATGGGGGAAACGGGTTTAAACCTGAATAAAATTCAACTTGTCATAAAAGGCTCCAAGTCTCGAGTCGAGTCTTTCGAGTCTTTTACTACTGCTGAGTCAAGTCATTTACGTGACACGAGTCCGAGTCAATAGACTCAAGTCTACATCACTGCTTGTAATCATAGCCAACCACCTCGTCACTTGTGGTAAACTTTACTTTAGCTTAGAAAAAGAGTATATGCTTTGTATGCAGAAGGCCCCAGCTTCAATTCTAAGCAGGGTCAGGAAAAATGGACTCCTGACTGAAACTCTGGGGAGCTGCTGACCATGTAGATAATACTATGGGCCGGCAACTGCCCTGGTGGACTTACTGGGCAGTGGGTGACTACAGTGATGTGTGGCCCCGCTGACATACATTCAAGCAGGCTGTGTAATGGCGGACAGACCCAGGAAGAGGTATAGGATTTTGGTGGGGCCTCCGCCACCGATCTCTTCCCAGGCCCGGTCAACCAATCCCTCCCTCCTGGAAAGCCCTGTTCCACCCTCCCCCCGCCCATTGGGGAACTTACTTTCTCTGGTGGGTGCTCTGTTGAATCTGGGGCAGGTAGAGCAGCACCAGCCTCAGCGCCAGCACTGCCTACTCGCCGGTTGCCGCAAATGTTCTTGTGATTCCCTAGACCAGCGGAGCACACACTCCGCTGTTCTACTAGGCAGATTGGATTGTGCCGTAAGGCTGATCCTGCAGGCTCTTTTTATGTTTTAAGGCTTTTATTAAGGACTCTCTGAAAGTTTAAGTAGACTGAAATGGACAGATATCTATTCTTACCTATGAATGAGACCTTTTCCAGATTATTACTCAAATTGTTCAGAAATTAATAATTACACAGAATACATGGACATTTCCTAATTGTCTGTTTAATTAAACCGTTGTTCCTAGAGTGCTCTCACAACACCATAATTTGGATATTAAGATATTTGATACACACGCACACACATACACACACACACACACACAGAGGGAAATATATTTTTACCAAGCAATTAGAGTCACACAACTGTTAACATCCACTTAATGCTTTGTATCTTCGAGGTGCTAATCGTTTTCAGTGATTTGTCACAAGTCATTAGCAGATATCACCTCTTTAAAAAGCCGTTGAACTATTTACACAGTTCTCAGTGATCTGCTAACATGATTTACTAATGCAACGCATAGTCTTCTGATGTTCTTTTTGTCAGTAGTCTTTGTTATAATAATTAATAAAGCAAGCAGATAAGCTAAAAACCCTTTGCAGCTGTCAAATGCGGCTACACTTATTGGTCCAATTTCTCATAAAGAAACAAGCGTGGTTTAAAAATGAGTTGGGAATGGTTTACTGCTTCGTGAGCAAAGCGCTGTAGTGTGCAATGGTGTAGTTAAAATATCTCTATGTTCAGTTGAATTATTCTTTGTGCTACTGAGTCACAGACTCCCATAATTATTGGTACAGTTGCATGCTGCTCAGTGCCACTGTCAGGTTGCTGGGAGCTATGGCGTAAAGTCCCAGGCAGGGCCACATTATGACTTTCGTGGGTCCCTCCCACCATAATAATGTCAATATTAAAAATTATTTTTGATACAACTGTAAATACTCTAACATTTTATTTTATTTTTCTGTTTTAGGCAAAATTTAATAGGTTTTTGTGGACCCTAAGAATTTCATTTATTTCTGATGTGAGAAAAAAAATGTTTTCTTTGACCTTAAACAGTCATTTTTTTCTTTTGATTTTAAAATAAATTAAAAGATTTTTGTAGACCCCTAAAAGTATCGTGGGCCCTAGGCACTGTGCCTAACTACGAGGAGATTCAACAGCAAATGAGTTCACTTCAGACCCACTTCTAGCTTAATCCAATTGCATGTATTTGAGGAACAGGGGAGATGCAACAAGTGCTGTGCAAACCAGGCATTTAAAATACAGGGGGGGGGGGCAACAATAACCTCACATTTTGACAACATTTGTAATTCTGAAATTTTCGTTCGGTCTGCACATATGTGATGTGCTACTTAAATCCTTTTCCTTTGCTGCTAATTTGGTGACTGGAATGCAATGAGACTAAAATATAACATTTGGATTGTGGACAAAGCAACTTCTCAATTTACCATACCAAATTAATTGTGCCAAAGAAAAGAGTGTGAAGAGATGTGGTGGGAAGGCAGCCAGGCTGTGGGAAGTGTTTAATACCCTTCTGTACTGGAAATTGGGAAGGATTAGTACCGTCCAACCTCTCAGGGCAGAGGTCACTGCCAGGCCTCTGAACATAAAATACTGAACTTAAAATACGTAAAATGTATTATTGTATTCAAGCCCAAAGGCTGCATTTGTTTTGGGCAGGTTAATTAACATGTTGTGATGCCTGAACCACTATAAACACTTTGTTCTCTTTTAGGCGGTCTGCAAGGTTGCCCATTAGCCTTCAGACATGTTTGGCATGAATAAGAGGCAGGCCGCATCCCTCCTCGTTTGTAGGCTTGTTTGGAGAATTTGTTGTGTGCAGCTGCTAATGTTCACCATTATCAAACAGCCGTGTGAGAGATTGTGTGAGTTTATGTTTAGTGCATGGTGCCATTTCCATTTTCTAGAAGGTGTCACAAAAGGGATTTCAATGGCAAGATTCTTGGAAAGACTTAAGGCCAGTCTTGGATACATTAAAGATTAAATTGTTGCTTTCAAGCAAGGCATTTCTGTTATATTATGACTTCTGTGTTTTATACCTCAGTGCAATGCTCCCCCATCCCTTTTTGTCTTCTAAGAAAAATGTTTTCAGGAGCAGTTTTCCACAATTGTCTTGGAGAATGTAGGGGTTTTAGTAGCAGAGTAATAGACCCCTCTCCTATGGTAAAAAAGAATTATCCCAAACACCCAGACTAGATTGCTATCAGTAAAAGACACACGGAGGCAGAGGCTGGTAAAGGTTATAAAAAGGAACTCACGGTTCCATTTCATATATACAGCATCTGGTTAAGACCAGAGGTTACTCTAACTTTAGGATGGGACACCCCTATAGCTGGTGCCCCCTGCATGAGGTATGCTTGGAAGATGGCCGCTGAGCTAGGGAGCCCAACATGGCACGTCCTTCCACCTTGGAGTCAGGAGAAGAAGAGAGAACGAGGCTAGGAAGAGGAAGTAGGAAATGGGGTCAGGGGCCACGCCCCTTCCAGGGATCACAGAGAGGACCAGGTGAAAAAGTCAGGTGACCGGATGACACACTGCCCCCCAGTCTCCTGCAGCCGAACGCTGCCCATCTCCAACAAATTGTTGGGTGACTCTCCTTCCCACCCACAAGTGTGGTTGTCTCCAAGGTAGTCCTCCCTTCCCTCTGTGCACAGCCCTGCTTTCCTTTTCTGCTCTGGAAGGGATCCTTGGCTGGGGGAAGGAGTTTTCATTGTGCCTTGCTCTGGACTCCTCAGCCAAGCATGGCCAAACAGATGAAACCCCACCCACCCACCCACACTTTCCTCTCCTGCTCTGGATCAGGAGAGGGAAGCATGGGGCTGGACTGTCAGGCTATGCTCAGCCAAAGTGTCCAGGTCACCTTGGACAAGGACAGCTACGTAAAACAACTCCCCCACCCCATCCTTACTTTTCTTGCTCTGGAACAGGCGAGGAAAGCACAGGGTTTGACTGTTTGGCTGTGCTCGGTTGAGGTGTCCAGGGCACAATGGCGGAGTGCCGCCACGGCAACCCCCTCCGTGTGCTTCCATCTGCTGCCCTGGAGCAGGAGAGGACAATGGAGGACTCAGCTGTACTCAGCTTTGCTGCTGACCCACCAGCCTCGCCCACCAGCCTTGCCAAAGATAGCCAGTCCGCTCTCCATGACACGGAGTGACTGAAATTGTGGATACCTTTTCAGGATGCTACAGGAAGTATGATTTGGCTAAAATTAAGTGGAGTCATGGGGTGGGGCTTGTGGATTACATTACGGACTCCTTACTTTCCTCTCATAATTAGAGCACCAAACAGACCCCATACTTAGAGGGGTGTTAGTGGCCATTGTGTAAATCTGTTTTGTTGATTTCCACGATGGGGCGCTTCATAAATGTGTGCCATGCATCAAGGTCAGGGGTTACAAAATTGTGACTCAGAATCCCTTCACAGAATCCCTTATTTTAGTTAAAGAATGGGGTAAAGAATCACAAAGGTGAAGTGATTTATAAAAGGCCTCTAAAACTATGACATATGTTACATCTGTTCCCTCCTCACTGCCATAGTTTGAGCGCTGATGAGGAATGAAATTAGGCAAAACTTTCTGGATTTTTTTAATCTGTCAAAATTGTGTTATAAACTCCTAATAACTCAGTCCTATTCCCTTCCCCCCCCCCCGCCGCCGCCAATGTGGCAACACCAAAATAGCTACCGCTGAATCCTGCAGTTGTGGTTGCAGAAATCTTCTCTTGGTAAGAGAACATTCATTCCCTTACCTGGGGGTAAGCCTCCGCAGCATGGAGGGGTCTACTCAGACCTGCGCTAGCGAATTCGCTGGCACAAGTCTGCATGGACCGGTGCTGCGGGATTGGGTCTGGGAAGGGGGCTAGAATTTGGTGGCAGAGGCTGCTACCAAACTTGCCCCCTTCCCAGATCCGATCCACCTATCCCCCACCCCATCACCACCCCATTGCGCCCTCCCTCTGCCCCCGTTGCTGCCTCAGGCCACCCTCCTCCACCCCATCCTGCCTCCCCTGACATCCTACCCACCTTGGCAGGTCCATAGCTCCGGCCTTCCTGCTGATGCTCCTGCAGCGTGCTACTCTGCACGCTGCCCAAGTGATTATTATGACTGCCATAAGGCAGTCGCCGGCAGCGGAACCACTGCTGTTCCACTGTTGGCTGACCCACATGGGATTGGGCCAAAAATGTTGTATTTCAGATCTGCTTTTCAAATGTCAAATCTGAAGCACAGAAGGATATACAGCACAGTACAAGCTTTGCAAACTACGCAAGTTCACGCTTAGGTGCCCCTAAAGCTTGTACGGTGGTGTCCCTGAGATGTTTGCCTTACATGCAGAAATTTAAGAACTTGGCAAGATGTGCAGTATCATTATCAAGCAGATCTCAATCAGGATGATGAAATGACATCCAAGAAAATAGCACCTGCACTGAAGAAGTCACACCAGAATTAGAAGGGGTGCCATTCAATTTTCCTGCTTTGCAGATTTTAAGGGGGGGTATAAGACCAAGGTTTTCTACAGGTAATTGCACTGCAGGGTCTGCAAGTTGCTGACTACAGATTCAGTAAGCATTGTGTCGATTTCCTCTTCTAGATATCCTGCTGGAGAACGGGAAAGATGTTTTCCTTGTCTGACTACAGATTGTCACTTGATAACACAGTCCCACTTATTCTGTTTTCCCACAGGAGTTGTTAATTACGTGGAGAAGTTTTGACTGCAAAACAGTTCAGTAGAAATGGAACTTATTTGAGGAATCGATTTTCTATGTCATTAGAAAAGAGTTATGCTTAATGTGGTTGCTTAGACTGATATAAAGAAATCTAATAAACCTCAGTTTTAAAGGCTTTTCAAATAACTGTTAGGGTTCTGTATCATTTGGTTCAGACAACTGATCCAGTTGTGGTTGATTTGATTGAATATGTGATCTGAAAAATATCTGAGCCCCCATGCTTCCTCTTCCCCTGTCCCTTACCTCCTGAGCTCCAATGTGGGTCAACCACAGTTGAACCAGGATGTAAAACCAGAGTTGAATCATGATTTCACATCCTAGTTTAATTGTGGTTTGTAAACCACAGTTAAACAACAGTTCCAGGCTGGGCAAGCTGCAGAGTTGTGGTTAATTCCTTCGCATGTAAGCAGAAAAGATAAGGGGAGAGAGAGAGGAAGGAGTTTGCAGGCTGAGAAGCTGTTAAGGTTACATTCGTGACTTAACTGGCCTTGTGAGTGAGTGAGTGTGTGTGTGTGTGTGTGTGTGTGTGTGTGTGTGTGTGTGTATTCGCATGCAAATAGACATTGTGCCAAAATAGATGGCATCAGTGTTTGAGTTGAAAAAGTGCTTTCCTCTTTTTAGCAAACAGTTTTTTAAAGCTTGTAATACATTTTTTTCTGATCAGTGGATGGTAAGTCAAGCATAGTATCTCAGCAATGGAGAAGTGAGCTTCAATTAATCAAATGTGAATTGCCTGTTGTCATGGTAGAGATAACTTAGAGCTTATTCTCAAGAACACTTCAATACATGCTCAGCCACTGCTGAGTTGCAGCCTGTTGCATTTGGGCCATGTTGCATTAGTCATGAGTAGGCTTACCATATTTTTGGTGACCCAATTCAGCCCCCCCAATTTTGGGGGGGGGCAATTTTTTTGTGGGTGTTTTTGGGTCTGGCTTTCTTTCAATGTTTTTTAAAAAAATTATTTACCCCCTTACTGTGGCTGCTGCCGTCACCGCCGCTTTTCCTGTAACCGTCGCTGCTGCTGCGGCCGCTGCTGCTGCGGCCGCTGGCCCGCTGCCGCCATTTTATTCCAGGATTGCTGCGAACAAGTGGCCCAGGAGCCCTTCAGAATGAAGGGCTTCCAGGCCGAGCTGCACACACGCGAATTTAGCGAGCCACACGCATGCGAAGAAGCGGCCCGGGAGCCCTTCAGAACGAAGGGCTTCCAGGCCAAGTCGCACGCATGCGCACAAGCGGCCTGGAAGCCTTCGTTCTGAAGGGCTCCCGGGCCGTTTGTGCGTGGCAGTCCGGTAGATAAATGGCTGCGGCCAAGTTTTTTACATGGCGGCGGCCATTTTTTTTAAAAAAAGTAATTTTTTCTGTCATTGCTGATGGGGGCCTCCTGGGACCCTGCCCGTTTTGAACCCCCAAATACTGGGACTGTCCTGGCCGGACCGGGACGTCTGGTAAGCCTAGTCATGGGGAACTACACTTTTCTGGATTATGAAGTTTAGAATGGATTATGACGAGCTCCAGAAGGATCTCCTAAACTGGGAGAATGGGCAGCAAAATGGTAGATGCGCTTCAGTGTAAGTAAGTGTAAAATAATGCACACTGGAGCAATAAATCAAAATTTCACTTATATGCCGATGGGTTCTGAGCTGTCTGTGATGGATCAGGAGGGAGAACTTTGGCTGGTGGTGGATAGCTCAACCCAGTGTGTGGCAGCTGTAAATAGTGATAGACTGAATTTAATATGTGTTGGTAGCATGCATACAACCTGGGCTGATGCAGGTGGGAAGCATGAGATGGAAATTTTTACTGCAATTCCCAGACATTGCACTGATTCATAAAGTACATTCAAATTGTTTTATATATACAGTACCTCTTTTTTCTTTTATTTTGATATGTGCCTCTCGTGAAGTAAGGTTCTCAAAGTGCCTAGCATTGAAAAAAATATGGCGTTGTTGGAGTATCCCTGATCAGGAATCAAAACCATTCAGCCATCTAAAATTGTTAGCTTAGAGATACTGTAATCATCATATTGTTATAAACAATTACTTAGACCTCTGCGGTAAGTATGCATGCCAAAGGCACACATCCTGTCACGAGGGAGTGATTGTTTGACATTGCTTTGTTATGACGTATTTTTTTTAAAAAGCCACAATAAATGTTCTTTAAAATGCACTGCTGCTTTTTCATTGTAATCATGAGTACTGTACTGTATAGCCAAGTAGAATTTTTTTTTTGAAACTTGCTTCCTATTGAAATCTCTTCCCTCCCTGCCTCAATCTGAAATAATGCTCCTGCTGGTAGTCCATGGTGCATTCTTTCTACCTGGGTGTGACCCAGTCCCGTCCCGTCCCCACGTTCAGTAAACATGTGGAAGGTGTTTTTCTCTGTTCTTCTAAACCAGAATGCAGGAACCAGACCCCCCGAGTTCTCATCCGGTTTTGCTATTTCCTCATTTAGAAAATATCCTTTTCTACAAACTGGCCCCATAGGCTGATAAAGTTGCTGAACCAATGCAGGATGCTTCCACATTCTCTGTCACTACAACAGCCACCAGGTAACCCCGGCAGGTAGTCCAGCTAGCGGGAAGGCATTGGCTGAGGGAAAGAGTAGCTGGAGTCTGGCCAGCCCTTTCAAGGTACAGTATATAGCTCTGACTGGTACAGTACTTTGAGGGAGAATCTATCTGAAAAATTGGAGTTAACAGAAGTAAGCTCTAATTTTTCATCTGGATTTTAATGATTGATTTCATGATGAACCTTTATATTGGAATAATTTGTATAGTTTTTATTTGTTTGTTTGCGTGTTTATGTAGCATGATAGTTGTTTGAATAAGCTGCTGGGCTGTGTGGTAGGATATGTATATATGAACAGCCATCATCAGCATCCCCATTTACTCTCATCATCACAGCTACAACTATTTATTTATGTGTTATATAAACACATAAATAAATATAAACACATAAATAAATAGTTGTAGCTGTGATGATGAGAGTAAATGGGGATGCTGATGATGGCTGTTCATTCAATGTGGTTTCAGAGGACCAGGTTTTCTCAGTGTGCATTGATCTTTGCAATCCATGGATGATATGTAGAGAAGAGCAAGTTGGTTCAGATTCGCTTCTAAGTGATTTGAAAATGATCAAATTTTCTCCAAAAGATTGGGGGGTGGGGAAATAGGACAAAAAATGTTAGATCATTTACGGACTCATTTTGAGGCTTGGAAAATGCCCCTGCCACCTCTCCCATCCCTCAAGCACCTTCTCCACCAGACTTTTGCTACTATACTCCCTTTTACAGCAGTGGGGAACTCCCCTCATTCACTGAGGCAGTAGTGAATTTAAACCATGTAGCATGGGACTGTTTTTCTTTTCTCTTCTCCAAACAAGAAGAAAGGAAGGCAAAGAAACTCATAGCATTGTAGTTTTTGAGAGGGTTACTGCAATGGAAGTAGCACTGGCAAAGACTGTAACCTCCCCCCCCCCATAAGCCACTTTACAGATGTAGAACCTTTTTTTCCTTCCTGTTTGGAGAAAAGAAAAAGAAAAAAAAATCATGCAGCAGTTTAAACCCTCTGCTGTCTCTGTCAGCAAGGGGGGTAAGAAAGAGGCTTTCCATTGCCGCAGTAGTAAGTATACTGTACGTGTTGAAGGGGGGGGGGAGGGGGTTGAAGGCTGTTGGGATGTGAGTTGGGGCTGAGTTTCTTTGAGCTCTGGTTCAGAAGCTGAGTTTTGGGAGTTCATCTCTCATTCGGGGGTGGGGGTAACAGAATTTAGAACTCCCAAAGTTTGCTTCCAGTCCCGGACCCAGAGAACTTTGATGACACCTGTAATGATATGTGCTGTGTACACCTTGGTTGCAGAAGGGATCCAATGGGCTCTGAAGTTGCTATTCACTGGGTAGGCTTTATATGCTGGGATGCCTGCTTATCGGAATCTATCTCAGGTTGGCCATCTTCTTGAAAAGGGCCTTTCTAAATCTTAGGCGGCTGAATGGTTGGCAGAAACTGCAGTACTGTTAATGGACTGTGCTCTTATACATTTCCTTTGAAGCATCTGGAGCTGGCCATGTTTGAAACAGGATACTGGGCCAAGTGGACCCCTGGTGGACTGCCCCAGTAAGGAGGGTTATGTTCTTATGCTATACTTGTTTCCTGTCCAAACATATTATGTGACTTTTCTCCTTAACCAGTGTTGTCAGGGGAGGCTAGTGAAATCCAGACTCAGGAAGTAGCTGTATTTCTTAATCAAGGGTTATCATTACTGCTGAAGCTATTCAGCATGTTGGAGGCGTTGGAGATAAGCACATTCACTATATATCCTATTCAGAGATTGTCATCTCATATATTAATTTTCCAAGGCTCCCGATGTTCTGAATGATTGGCTGAGAGCTGCAAAAGACATCAAAAACAGGACTGATTTCCTGTCATGGACGAGGCCCTGTTTTCAATTACCATCCTGCAGTTTTCTTCAGCAACAGGTTATTGACATGTTAGAGGGCAGGATGAATAGAAGCGATATAGAAATAAAATTCTTCTGGATCCAGGATCAAGGTTTTATTTTTATGTCTTGCAGGTTCTAATCTGTTCAGATGTTGCAGTCATGTATTGATCACAGAATATGTATTTCTCTCCCCCCCCCCCCCGTGTAAACTGCTTTCTCTAATTTACATCAATTAGTTAATTCTCATTTTACTACTGAAGCATAAGGTATAGGAAGGAATGCCTAAATTAAGAGCAATTTTGTGCCATGTAGCAATACTTAAGTATCCAGCTGATGGGAGTAACTAACAGACATATTAAAATGTGTGCATACCGACAGCTTGGAATAAAACCTGAACTATGTGTGGTCCAAAGAAATGATTACAGTAGAGCTGTACTTACAGATAAATGCATCTACAGCAGAAGTTCCCAACTATAATTTGAGTGTGTGTGTGTGTGTGTGTGTGTGTGTGTGTGTGTGTGTGTGTGTGTGTGTGTGTGTGTGTGTGTGGAGTGAGTGGGGGGGGGGAAGAAGAGATAAATGTCTTTAGGATATATTCTGTAATGATAATTTTGCAACACAAGTCCCCTCCTTGGGATTAAAATAGTGCTTAGAATTCAGGTACTTGAGCAAGAAATGCCAGGAAGATAAACTTGAATATTTATACTCACATACTGAAGTGGTCAGGACACTTTGTGGCTAGTGTCGAAGAAATGGTGGATCTTGGGGTCACAAAGATCCTCCAACCTGCATCACTGAAAGTGAAAGCACACTTAAAAAGCAAGCAGTCCAGGTGCTTCAAAATGAAGTTTAATTTACGGTATCTTAAACAGAGGCCAGCGGGTGGCGCAGCGGGTTAAACCGCTGAACCATAAGCTGTCGATCGAAAGGTCGGCAGTTCGATTCCCGCGACAGGGTGAGCGCTCGTTGCTTGGCCAGCTCCTGCCAACCTAGCAGTTCCAAAGCATGTCAATGCGAGTAGATAAATAGGTACCGTTTGCGGGAAGGTAAACAGCGCTCCGTGTTCCAGCTTCATGCTACGCGCTGCGGCAAGGAGAGTCATGCCGGCCACATGACCACGGAGGCGTCTTCGGACAACGCTGGCTCTTTGGCTTTGAAATGGAGGTGAGCACCACACCCTAGAGTCGGACACGACTGGACTTAATTGTCAGGGGATACCTTTACCTTTTTATCTTAAACAGAGTGATTTACTGTAGCAAATCTCTTCATTTTCTGTCAGAATATAAAAGCAGCAACTGAGAAGAGCAACTATTTCTGCTATAGCTATTAGAATTTCCTTCATGCTAAACTGTTAACAGTTAATCTTAATGATGGCAGCCAAAGCTCACACTTTCCAAAAGAACAGCTTTACACCTAGTTAAAAACCTGTGACATCCCGATTTAATTACACACTTTCTGACATTGGGGGTGGGTATAGGAAGATGTAGTTTGAGGTTCACCGTTCTCTTAATAGCATTAATGCACATGCTTTGAGGATGCTGTGGACTGTGGAGCATGACGTTCTCTGTAGTGGTGCTTTGGTTGTGTAACTCCCTCCCATGGGAAGTCTGATTGGCTCAATCTCTGAGCAGTTTAATGTTTTTGTGTCCAAAAAGCGTTTAGAACCATATAAAACTGTTTTATGCGTTTATGAATTTTAAAGATGGTTGACTTTAGGACTTTTATTGAAACCTGCCTTGTTTTATGTTTGAAGTTTTATGTGAGATGCCTTTGGTCCAGCAGCCCATGGACCATGGCAGTTTATAAATGGAGAATGTAAATGAATTAGTGCTCAGATTATTGGAGAAAAAATGGGTGCTCTAAATGAAATTACAAGCTCTACTCCCTGATTTCACTGCACTTTAGCCAATTTACTGCTCCATTTTAGCCAGTTCATGGCCCCTACTCTAAAAAGAGTACTTGGTATGTATGGGTGCATCACAAAGAGAGCCAGAATAGGGAGTGTTACGGCCCAATATTATGCGGGCCTTGTGCTGCCGGAACTAGTGTTCCTATGGGGGCGGACCCCAGGGCGGGGAGGGAGGGCGGATCAAGGCAGTGCCGCCAATATCCTATCATCTTTCCCGGCCTCGATCCTCCTTCCTTGGTGCACTCAGACTTGCGCCAGTAGGACGGTGAGGGCTTAGCTCCGGGCAGGGGAAAAATGTTCCCTTACCTGGAGGAGATCTCCATGACTCCCCCCCCCCACAGGATGCAGCATCCCCTCCAATGGCATGGCTGCATCGGTGGGGGGGGTTAGGTAGTTATTGGGCTGTTAGTTTAGTAGTGTATAGAGCAGTGGTTCCCAAACTGGGAGGCGTGGTTCCCAGGGGAGCTGCAGAAACCAGCCAGGGGAGCCACAGAGTGCCACAGAATCCTCTCAGAAAACAGTGCAATGCTACTTGGCAGGCATCAACATAATGTAATGGGGAGCCACGGTCAATGGTCGCCAATGGTCAAGGGAGCTGCAGGTCAAAAAAAATTGGGAAACACTGGACTATAGAGTGTTGGTCTAGGAGCATGGAGACCTGGGTTCAAGTTGCCACTCACTCATTAATGTCACTGGGTGTTCTCACTGGTAGGCTTGCCAACCCTGAAGCAATCGTGGAACTTTTCATAGAACCTCCCCGGTTCTATGTGCATATGAGAACCAGCTCCAACCTTAGGATTTCATTGACTACATCTAGTACATTTTAAATATGTGTGTTAAGAAATTGTCTGCAGTTGTGAAATGATTAATATAGTCAAGAACTTATTTTTCTTCGGATTTTAGGGCTCAACACGGAGCTCTGCTCCTGTAAGTATTTGTTTAAAAATACTGCTGCTGCTAAGACTACAGCTATTTAACATGTATTGAGTGCCAACAATGTCAGAACTTTCTGCATCTTCAGGAATGCTGGTGACTTGGTGTGTTCTCAACAGGACAAGGCTGAAATTTCTGTCTACATTTAGTGAGGAAAAATATTTCAGACACCGATGTCAAAAATGAGCCTTTCAGGTGCTGCAAGATTCTTTGTTGTTTCTTCTGTAACAGCCCACGCCTCCCTTAAAAGAAAAAAAAAACAACTAGTTTGCATTGTCTTTTCACATATAAATGCATATTTGATGTTCAAAAACAGGCCACATGGCAGTGTATCTCATTTTTGTGTTGAGTTCCTTCTTGAGATTGCTAGGTGCTGAGACCTAGGGAAACTGGCTGGTAGGCTGGGGCAAGGGTGTGGTCCAAAGCAGGTAAGCTTGAATACAGAATCAGAATACAGATATGCAGATGCAGATCAGAATATAAGGGGCCAGAAGCAGGCAGTTGTTAGAGCCAGGTAGAATGTTGGCAAGATGGCATTTGGGCGCGTGAAGCTTAGCAGAGCAAGGCATGGCACCAGGAGCCCATAGTGCTACTTGTAATGATGAGTCACTTGGACTGATGAGTCCTGGGCTCCACAGGCCTAGGTGAGCAGTGATGGCCTTTGGGGGAACTGACAGTCACTTAGGGTGCAATCGTGCCAGCGACGGAACAAGTGATATCCCCACCCCCTCCCTGGCCTGGTCGGCCAGTCGCCCCTCCCCTGCCACCCCAGCCCGCCCTCTCCGTGCCCTCCTGCTGCCCGGTGCAGGACTTACCTGTGTCTGGTGGCATGGGGTCTGGATGGTGGAGGTGTGAGCGGAGCTGGCCTCAGCGCTGGCGCCACTTACACCCGAGGTGCTTTATGGCACTTTCACGACACCGTAGGCCTGTGGAGCACTCACTCTGCTGGCCTATAGTTAGGCAGGATTGGGCCCTCAGATCCTCAGATACATTATGTATATGCAAATATTCCAAAATCTGAAAAAGTCTGAAATCTGAAACACTTCTGGTCTCAAGTATTTCAGATAAGGGATACTCAACCTGTAGATAGTGTTAAATCATGACGTTTCCAGCACAGCTCTTGGCGCTGCTGAAGACGTTTGCCCTACTTAAACTTTAAGAGCTGAATAATGTGTCAACAACAGCTAACTGGAAACCGTGTTCAAGAAATCACAGGTGGTCACAAAGTGAAATTATGGCTACAACTTCTCTTTTTGTGGAGGAGTTTTAAAGATTAATTGTAGATGTATAACAAGTTTCTTTGTTTCTTTGATCTTTTTCTTCCCCCTCTGCCTGCTTTTCTAATGTCTACAGTGTTGTTTTTTCCTAACAAAATACAAAATCAAAAGAAAATAACCACTGTTAAAATGTTCTTTATGTCAGAGGATAGGGTGTGCTTAGAAAATGACTTTGTAGAATGTGGGTTTTTAGAAAAACAATGCAAAGCATGTATGTCTGCTGTTAAAAACTGCTCTTGCTTTGATACCCTGTTTTTGCAGCGTGATTTAGATGCATTTTTGATTAGAAGATCTAGATTCTCCTGAATAGGTTTTCTTGTGTTTTATAGATAACTTAGATGGTCATTTGACCACAGATGTCAGAGATCTGTACGACAACAGCTTGCTCCCTCTGGAGATCAGTCAGATTTCATTAACCTGTAACCCGTTCTTTGTGTGGCTCAGTGGTCCTGTGAGCGAAGAGAAGCCAATTTGCAGAATTTAAGCTGTGGCTCGCCAAATTAATCTTGTTATATATTTCCCCCTTTGTAAGCAAAGCATGTTTGGGATGAAGAGCGTGTTATTGCTAACTCTGGTGCTGAGTCCTGCAGTGTAATAGGATATATGAGATGAGATTACACGCATGGCCTTCTGCCTTTGACATCAAGACAGTGGGCCGGTTGTCTTTTTGGAATATATTTCTTACATTGTACCGCTTCAATTGAAGTTCCGCAAAGAGTTGATTGAGAAAGGGATCTGGATGAGATGAGTCTATTCCTTTCCATCTGGGCTCTTAACCTATTAAGTAAAATCACTAAATTTTCTCATTGTTGTGGATCAGGTCAAATTTTATTTTATTTTATTTATTTATTTCCAATTGTTATCGCTCTGTCACTGACATTCTTAGCGTTCCAGTCTGTACTCTCACTACGGCACACAACAGCAACGCCTGTCTGCCACCGAGGGTCGTAACAGCTTATCACTGATATCAGTGACTTCTGATCTGTCTCCCTTCCATCACGTCATGTGCTTAGCTTCCGGCAGTTCAACCTCAGGACCACACCTCCTGCCCAGACACTATTTTTATTATTTCTCCAGTATGAATTTTCTACTCTTTCTTATTAGAAGGAATCTAGTATGAGCTGCTGTTCCAGTAGGGTTATTGCTGTTATTGTGGCAAGCCACTCCAATCAATTCACAAAACAGAATTCCAGCATGCATCCAGCCATCAAAGAATTACCGTATTTCTTCGAGTCTAAGGCGCCATCGATTCTAAGGCGCACCTTTACTTTCAGTACCACCAGCAGGAAAAAAAAAATCCATCAATTGTAAGACTCGCCTCCCTTCATTAAATCTACCTACTCAGCACCAGCTCTCCCCAGCATGTCTCCTGCAGCTGAGGATGACTGAGTGCACTGCCTTTGCATAGCATTTTTGGCCCCGTCAGAAAGTGCCATTTCCTTTGTTACCTGGGCTTGGGGGAGCTTCAGGGAGGCCTGCGCAACCCTTTGCAGGCCACCCTGATCTTCAGTTTGGCGAAAAACAGTGATTTTTGGCCATTTCTGGTTTTTGCGAAAACCGGAAATGGCTGAAAATACCGTTTTTGGCCGAACTGAAGATCAGGGAGGCCTGCAGAGGGTTGCGCAGGCCTCCCTGAAGCTCCCCCAAGCCCCAGTAAGTAAAAAGATAGCATTTTGGGGTGCTTTTTGGAGACCTTCGATTCTAAGATGCACCCCATTTTTTGAAATGCTTAATTGGGAAAAAACATGCGTCTTAGAATTGAAGAAATACAGTACATTCTTGGCAAGCCAGAAAACACATGGTTGCGAGACAGCCAAACATACCTTGTACTCATTCACAAGACTGGCTTTCAAATGTATTTCTACCACATACTGGCAAAAAATGATTATTTATTTTATTTTTTATTTTTATACCACCCTTCCTCCAAGGAGCTCAGAGTGGTGTATATATTTCCTCCCCTCCTTTTTGACCTCACAACAACCCTGTGAGGTAGGTGGGGCTGAGAGATAGTGACTGGCCCAAGGTCACCCAGGAAGCTTCGTAGCTGAGCGAGGATTTGAACCTGGATCTTCCAGGTCTAAGTCCGACTCCCAAACCACTATACCATCCTGGTCCACTGGTCAGATTATGTGAATCTTCCCTCAGTTGTAATGTATAGTCTATGTGTCAAGACTGAACGTGTTTCAATTAATTACCTATACACAACCAGTGTGGTGTACTGGAGTTGACCCAGTCTCACATCTCTCTGTTCAGCTGCTGAGTAGCCTAAGCCAGCAACAAGGGTTGCTGTGAGAATAATATAGAATAATTCCGTGTGTCCCATCATGAGCTCCTTGATAAAAGTGCAAGTTACAGAGATGTGATAAGTAAATAAACGGGGTTAGAACTAGAGAAATAAACGGGGTTAGGACTACTGTGTTCAGGCCTCTGAATCTGGGGTAAACTCTCTGAAGCTACAGACTGCTCCAGAATAAATAGTATGAGTACCGCTGCTTGGGAGTCCTTCAGAAAAGTAGGCAGTGGTTTGCTTTTCCAAAACAATTAGCAGCACACAGCTTAACTAATTAACAAAACGGCAGGATTGCAAGAGCAATGGGATTCGGGCCTGGTAAGATCACCATCTAGGAAGGAATTTGTCATTCTGCAACTTCGCTTTCACATAGTTTGCAATGACCATTTCCTGGAACATCTGTGGGCTATTTTGCATGCTGGATATGGTTAAGAATATAGTAGTTACAAGCAGCTTGTCTCCGTCATAAGAGCCATAAAAGCAGGCAGAAGACGAGTCAGGTGGAGATATGGAGTCTTTACAGACTGGCAGTCGTGACTCAGCCATCCATAAAATGATTTTTCATTAATGTTTTAAAAAGTGTGTCAAGGATGTCAGAATACATAAGCGCCACATATCAATAATTTAGGCTTCTGCTGTCCTCCCCCTCCCTTCTTCTAAACCCCTTGAAGCTGATGTATGTAAAGTGTTCTAGTTTTGTTCAGATTTATAGTGCTGTCTGGCAGATAATACCCATCACCTGTAAAATACAAAAAATTCAAAAACGATTCTCTGTACACAAACAAACAATCTTTGAAAGTAATTGCAGTTTTGAGATGGTTCAACTGAGTTGATTTTCTTTATCGTTTCCCTAGAACACTCATCATACAACATGTCTTCTTCTTAATGGACAGTAAATAACAAAACAGTAATTGGTTTAAATAGGCTGGGGTTGGTTTCTAGTTCCCAGTGTTTTGGACAGGTCCCTTTTAAAAAATGGACTGAAGCTCTCTGGATGAAATTGTTCAGTAGCTGACTGATCAGCCCAGAGGTTCACTTTGTCCCTTGACAACTCCCAGGAGATGCAGCAGCCTCTACTTCTTCCACTCATTCCTTTCCTGGTCCTTTTGTCTGCTCATCTTTTCACTTGTTGTATGTGGTACATGTGGAATCCTTACCATAGTATAGCAGATGAGGGACAGATGAAAGTCAGGCCACCAGATTGGGACACATGAAAATGCCAAAGACATTTAGAAGTTAGAAGTTTTGAATAGAAATATTAGACAAGATGAAAGAATACATGGTGTAAAGATTAAGAAAGAAACATTCAAGTTAAGAGCCTTCGCGGATGACTTGGTATTAATGCTGGAAAATCAGTTAAAAGATATAGAGTTGTTGATGAGTAAATTAAAAGAATTTGGATCTCTTGCAGGATTTAAAGTTAATAAACAGAAGACAAAAATAGTGACTAAAAATATGAAGATCCAAGATCAATTGAAACTGATGAATAAAACAGGATTTAAGGTGGAAAAAAAGTTAGATATTTGGGAATTGTATTGACGAGTATGAATTGTACATTATTTCAAAATAATTACGTTAAAGTATAGAATAAAATTAAGAAAGATCTGTTAAGATGGGAAAGATTGAAATTGTCTTTACTAGGAAGGATTTCGGTGATTAAGATGAATGTATTGCCAAAAATGATGTTCTTATTTCAAACGATACCAGTGATTATATCTGATACACCATTTAAAGAATGGCAGAAAGACATTTCTAAATTTATTTGGCAAGGGAAAAAACCAAGGGTGAAATACAAGATCCTTCAAGATGCAAAGGAGAGAGGAGGATTAGGACTACCGGATTTGAAAGTATATTATGCAGCATGTTGTTTTGTATGGTTGAAAGAGTGGGTGTATTTACAAAATAGAAGATTATTGGAGTTAGAAGGCTCCGACTTGAGATTTGGTTGGCATGGGTATTTGTGGTATGATAAAGTGAAAGCAAATTTAGAATTTAAAAATCACTACGTTAGACATGCATTATGGAGAATTTGGAATAGATATAAAATGAGGTTTTATGAGAAAATACCATTATGGGTTGCACCATATGAAGCACACTTTGGTGGAAGCAGTGTGCCAAAAGAGAAAGGACTATTATACAGAAATTTATTAAATTTTTCACAAGGAGACTGTACCATAAAGTCAAGAGAAAAATTAATGGAAGAAGACTTTAATTGCCAATGGTTTGTATATGCTCAAATTTTGGAGAGATTTAAAGTGGACAAGAAGGCATATGGATTTGTAGAAGAAGAATCAATACTGGAGGTACAATTAAAATCTGAAGACCAGGTAATCTCAAAAATGTATAAATTGCTTTTGAAGTTCGAGACAGAAGAAGAACAGGTTAAAGAATGTACGATTCATTGGGTGAAAAATGTAGGTCATGTTATTTTAATGGAACAATGGGAACAACTATGGTTAAAGCAGTTGAAATTTACGTTAAATGTTAATATTAAAGAAAATATGTATAAAATGATGTATAGATGGTATATAACCCCAAGCAAATTAGCAAAAATGTATGAGAAGGTGACGAATAGCTGTTGGAAATGTAAAAAGCAAGAAGGAACTTTTTACCATATGTGGTGGACATGCCCCCAAGCAAAGAAGTATTGGACTTAGATTCATAAACAGATTGAGTTGATTTTAAAGGTTAAGGTTCAAATGAAACCAGAAACCTTTTTGTTGGGTATGAGGGATGATCATGTAGGTGAAAAATTTCAAACTTTGTTCTTATATATGATAGCTGCGGCAAGAATTTTATATGCACAATATTGGAAGAATTCGGAGATACCTTCGCTGGAAGATTGGTGGCTGAAAGTTTTGGATTATGCTGAAATGGATAAACTTACAATTTTAATTAAGGAAAAGTCAGTTAACCTTTTCGAGAATAACTGGAAACCATTTATCGATTTTTTAAGAGAGAGAGAGAAGAACGATGTGATGATATGCGGATTTAATGAATAGAATGTGGGTGTTATTTTGGCTTAGTTGGATATTATATGTAGAAAATAGTGAATAGTATGCTAGTAGGATGTATTGCTTCGCGCTTGCTATAACTTTATGAAATATGTATTTTTTATGTTTTAATATATTAATAAAATATAAATATATATCGAAAATGCCAAAGACCGGAGAACAGTGGGAGATGCCATCGCTGCTTAATTGGTAGTTTTAAATAGATTAATTGGGATTCACAATCAAGGCCAATCCTTGGAGCCTGAGGTGGTGCAAACCCCCCCCCCCAAACTGGTGGCAAGCCAGCTGCAACCTCCCCCCCAAATCCGCCGAATCCTATCCCTCATCCTGGATCTGGCCGGCTTTACACTGGCTCCTTGGATTTGTGCCAACCATTTTGCCAGCACACATTCAAGGAGGCCCATTAGGCCTGCTGGGGCTCTTCCCGGGAGAAAGGAACAAATGTCCCTTTCCCCCGAGGTGTGCTCCAGCTCCGCCGGCGTGGCCCCAATCCTGCCTAGGATGCAACGGCCGCCTTTGTTGCACCGGTGCTGCATTCTAGACAGGATTGGGCTGTTAAAGTTATTGCTTTAATGTTAGACTAACAGTTAGAGTGTATGCTGAGAGCATTAATCGCTGACTGTCCCTTAATACAGTTTTCATGAAATGTTTGCCTTCCTTTTCTGAAAGGTCAAGGTATGACTGTTGACTGTTGTAGGCAATGAGATACAAACGGTGACTTTTTGACATCCGAATGCATCTTTCAAAGGTGGAAGGAGGTTTGATTGCATTTGCATGTTTTGGTATAGTGCTTTGCCTTTATCAAAGCCCTGCCTCGCCTTTGGCCTGCTCTCCAGCAGCGGGACAGCCGTGCTTTTCATGTTTGTACATTCAGGCACCACATTTGAAGCCCAGCACTGCCAAATGCTTCATGTAAAGAATTACAATCTTAGCAATTAGTGCAGGGGGGGGGGGAACCCACACACCTCTGCCAGAATTTAGTACTGCAAGAAAAAAAAAGGCAGCAAGAAAGATGGAAGCTTTTCTTTTTACAAAAGCTGCTCCTGTATGAGGATCCAAGAAGCAGGAAATCCGAGAGACAGACCTTTCTATTAAAGAATGGGCCCAAAGCGTTGGCTCTCTGACAAGCCTTGGCAACGGGCTCTGGGATTTTGGAAAGCTTCAGCTTACCCATATGGCTGGAGATGGGCAGGATGTTACAGCAAGTGGTGGCCATGTATAATTAATAGGGGGAGGAAGGACAGGACACGAAAACGGGGAGAAAATATTAGTTTTGGATCCGCTCTAAGTAATACACACCAATGGCATTAATCTTTTTCATCTGGGAATAAATTTCAGCTATAAAGTGAATATAGTCTTTGTCTTAGATAGAACAAATGGTTTGGGGCAATGGGATTAGTCTACTGTGCAGATGGCCTGTTTGGTTTCCATGGTTCTAGGCAGTGAACTCTTTTAACAATTCTCCAGGAAAGCAGTTCAAAGTATAGAGCACGTGGGGAGGTCATTTGGTACGTCACAGTATGTAAAACCTTCCTCAGTTCTCTAGCATCCACAGCAGTTTGCAATTCAAAGTTTCCTGTCAGTAACAAAACCAACTGAAACGTACATCCATAATGTGGCGGAACTTTTCAAGAGAATGTTCATGCTGCTCAAGATTCAAGCAAAGATTCAAGCAAAGAAGATTTCAGGCTTTGCAGCAAGTGTTACTTCTCTGTTGGGCAGCCAAATCCATACTATGGTTCCGATGCCGGAGCAACATTCTGACAACTCGTGATGGTTCCGACAACCCGTGAGTAAGGGAGGCCGGTGCAAGGCCGGCCGCCCTCATTCCGGCGCCGGGACGTCCATGCGGCCGGCAGCGAAAGGTATGTCTCTGGCAGCGGCCGCATGGGCGGTCCGGGCGGCGAGGGAGGGGGGCCATTGGGCAAGCCGGCTCAGGAGGGGGCGGGGATGGCGTCGGCCATATCCGCAGCCCCACTGGGCCAGCTCGGCCATTACACAACCTCCTCCTACTTCCTCCAGATATTTAGCTGGCGGAAATCCAAGGAGGCCGATTGGGCCTGCCTCGGTTTACACCCGGGGAAGGGGAAGACGTCCCCTTCCCCGAGTAGACCTCCAGGCTGCAGCAGCGCAGCCCAGAGCGGGGATAGGATCCGGCGGGCGGCCGTGGTCCGGATCGGCCGGATCATTAATCAGGATTTTGCCCTTAGTCTGGTTGGATCCAAGTTGCATGACCAACAGAAATACCTAGTACAATTCTTGCTGGATTGTGCTACCTCATGCTGCAGGTGGATGGGTGGCAGGATCAGGGTTGCGTGCTCCTGTATGTAAACATTTAATTTCTCATACACAATTGTTTCAGAACACTCTTGCACATTAGACTCCCAGCTCCATAAACCACTATGAACTCTACCATTTTGCAACAGCAAAGCTCTGGTTTTTTTTTAGGAATCCCATCTTTACTAAAGCTTCCCAGTCTCCCACTGAGTATTGTTTCATTTAATGATTCAGGTCATTTTGGGCATTATACCAAATCACAGTGAGCACATGATTTCCAGTGATTTCCAAACCAACATCACACAATGGTTTCTGGTTCTGGTTTGCTGGATAATTTGGTAACCCATCATTTGTATTTGGATATCACACCAACAGCGCAATCCTGTGTAACTCTTGCACCTGTGTAACAGTAGATCCACCGGTGTAAGTGCACTTATGCCAGTGTAACTTGCCATACGCCGATGGACACAGGATGGACACCGGCATAACCCCCCTCAGACGCCTCACATGCGCAGTTCGATTGTGGAATGGACGCTGACGCAACTTTGCTGGCACAGCGGGAATTCTGGGGGTGTCCAAATGTCCCCAGAATGCCCCCTGCGCCGGTGGAGTTGCGCCGGCATTCGTTCTGTGTCCGAACTGCACATGTGAGGCGTTCGAGGGGGGTTACGCCGGTGTCCGTCCTGTTTCCATCGACGTATGGCAAGTTACACTGGCATAAGTGCACTTACACCGGTGGATCTACTGTTACACCGGTGCAAGAGTTACACAGGATTGCGCTGCAAGTTATGCTTCCTTAACCATGATTTGTCCTGATGTCTCAGCTGAGCCTGTTTGCCCCGACCAAGAAAACATGACCAGGTAGGATTCATCCCCACTCTCCAGACAGTAATTCCTCCTATAACATTTTTCATTATAGCACTCTTTGTCCAGCATGTAATTTTGCCAGTATTTTTTTTTTAAAGTTAGAATCCATAAAGTCATTGAAAAGTTTGTTGCAGAAACGTACAGCTGTCTGTGCTGTGTTTTCAGTAAATGGAAGTTGCATATTCTGTCTAGCTGAGCCAGAGCTCAGCTAGAGAGCAGTGAGAGCTCTGTACTCTGGTTAGCATAGGGCCAATTGCCTGCTACCAGGAAATGCTTTGGGAGACGAAACAGCGGGCAAGGCAATCTATCCTACCCTACTCTCTACTGTCCTTCTTCAACAAGAAGCCTGTAGGTCCCTGCTGGCTCATCGTTCTGAGAGTAGCTCCTCCCACTATCTTCCCACCACTGCCACATAGGAGGAGTGATGGCAGCGGTGGTCAATTACGCAGCAGGCTCCAACTTAACACACTGGTGAGTGCAGTACTGTGAACACATCTATAAGAGAACAGTGTTATAGTGACCTCCTATATAGCACTGTCTGACATCACACTCTGTTTTCTAGGAACATATCCACAGCATCGTAGGAGGTATTGCTGTATCTCTGTTGAATCTGCATAACCGCATTCACTGGACAAAAATTCAGTCAGAGAAAATCCAATGTCAGGCAGGAACATGAATGACCATATAGTGAAGAAAAATCCAGCATTTGGCTTAATGTCTACTACATTGTTATCTCTCTAACCCTTCTTGCCTTTGCCAAGTCCTGCCTGCTCATCCTCCTGAACTTTGTAAATAGTGGGTGTGCAAAGGGTAGAACTTTGATGAAGAGAAGTCCCTTGAGGGATCATTGTGAGATCAGTCAGTCAGTCAGTCGCCTTAGGGCAAAAGTATACATGATAGCAACAGCCCCATTAGTTCGTTCATATGTTCATGCATAAAGCAGCAGGGGGTGGGAGTGGTAGATAATATCTAATGTGAAGGTGTCTATGTGAAGATAATATCTAGGTGAAGAGAGCTGAACCCTCCCTTTCTGACTGTCTTGCCACCTTGTACATGTCTTGCCACCTCATGATCCATTGCCCCAGGAGTTTTTCTCCCAGCTCTTCTGATATTAGAGCTTGACTGGGGGGGGGGGGGAGGAGAGTAAAGAGATAGGTGGGTTGGGTATCAGTTCCTTTCAGATGTCCTGTGCTTTAGTTGTTAAAATTGGAGTACCACCCCCATTTTATTCAAGGACAGGCAAGGCAAATGAACAACAAACATGGCTGTTACTGTCACTTTTAGTTTTGCCTGCATAGAGGCAGGGAAAACGGATAGATAAGGACAAAGGAACACGGAGGGAGGTGTGATAGCTGCAGGCTTACATGGTACCTCAGAGTATTTGAAAGTATAGGCAGTCTCTCAAGGTGAGGGTCTCATAGCCTGATGGTTGTTCAGCAGTCTGTCCTGGTACTGTATGTTCCTTTGTCTCCATGTATTTTCTCTCCCCTTGGAGAAAGTGAGTTTTAATGCTAATCCGGGAAGGCCTAGGCTGGGATATTTCTCTGTTTATTTTCCCGTCTTCCTCAGGTTTTGTGTTGAGTTTATGTTTATGAGTTCAGTAATTTTTTTTTAATGTTGTGTTTTCTATGCCTGAGCAAAGCTGAATCCTGGATGCTCTCCTGTCCTATCTGCGTTATCTTTTCATGCTCTTTTCATAGGTAGCGCAGCACATGCAGTACACAGTACATGCAGTACACAACGCAAAGAACGACCAGAAGGATGTAGTTTTCCGTCAGGAGTCAGTGGCGAACACTTCCTCAAAGAAAACTAGGAAAGAGCTAAGAAGTCCCCAATACAATACTGTGGATGGGTTTGTCCTGTTAAAGCAATGGGGAATGTTGCAGCAGTACAGTATACATTTAGGAAATGGACAAAGAATCCAGCCTGCTCCAGTTCATTAGCTTGATTTGTGTAGGGTTAACAGAGGTAAAGAGCAAGGCGGGTGTACTTTTCATTACTCCAGTCAGCAGCTGTGACTGTATGAAGACTGCATTAGCCTCTGACTGTATCAGTCAAAGGCTTGAACAATTCTGCGAAGGAAGAGGTTGCCATTTATCCCCAGCTGTTCTTCAGCGGGGAACAGATCCGCAGCCACAAAACCACTTTTCTTCTGGCAATCACTTTAAAGCATCAGGCCCCGTTCTGGAAAAGCAGGCTGAGGGCAGGGAAGAGCAGTGGAGCTGGATACAAAAGTTATCATTGCTGCTGCATTTGACACTCTAACCAGCCCAAAGCTTACATACACAGTATTCCACAAGAAAAATGTATATATATATATAGACTCTCTTTCACACATGGTGTCTAGTTTAAAATGGAAACATACACACTGGAAAGAAATGGATTAGAAACAGCTGGGCATTTGCATGAAAACACTGGGATGTAAAATGTTTGGCGTGTGCATTTTTGCAAATTAAAAAGTAGAGAAAGCATCTTTGCCTGACTTTCTCTTTTTGTGACTTCATTGCTGACAGATTTTTTGATGTGTTCTAGTCACTGATTTCCTTTTTAAGCTAGGTTAATTTAACTAGTTAAAGTAGCTTGGATCCTAAAAACGGCAGGTATATATTTCCGGCTGCCCCCTGGATCTTTCTCCCTTTCTCCATCGGTGACAGTTAAAAGTTATAAAGGGGGAACTCGGAGTACGTCTCAGTTCGATGGCATGAGTGGTTCAGTTGCTCCTTGCTGAAGTGCTGACTGCTACTCTGAAGGAGCCTTCATACATTTCGACCGTTAGATGTCAAGGCACAGGAGCAGGATCATTAAAACAAAAGATGGTTATCCTAGAACTATATGTGTGCTAAATTCCAGCTTTCTTGTGTTGTGGATGTATCTTAACTAGGGACGTTATTCTACTGAAAAAAATATCACAGCTCAATCTTATTCTTTCCCCCGCTTCCGATGCAGCTACACCAAAATGGCTACCACTGCATCCTGAGGGTGTGGCAGTTGTGGAGGTCCCTTCTGGGTGAGGGAACATTTGTTCCCTTACCTGGGTGTAAGCCTTTGCAGTGCGGAGTGGGCTACCGTACCTGTGCTAGCGAAGGTCCACATGGACCCGCGTCATGAAATCAAGACCAGAAAGAAGGCTAGAATTCAGTGGCTGCCACTGCCACTGAACCCACCCCCTTCCTGGACCCAGTCCGCTCCTGCAGCCTGCTACTCTGTGCACTGCCGGAGCGCCTTTTATGACTGCCATAAGGCAGTTGCAGCAGCGGAATGCGCGTCCTGCTGTTGTCTGGTCCAGATAGGATTGAGCCGTTAGTCCACAAAACATGTCTCTTTTAAACTAAGGATTATTGATGTGGAATGCAAGTGTTCATGTGTTTCAGGCCTGAGGTATGTAAATAACCTTTTTGACAGGAGAGTGCAGTGGCAATATGACTTCTTCAGGAAAAAAGTACACTTAGGGGTCGTCTATCTGGCTGCTTGAGAGCTTTGAGCTGTGAAAGCAGTTGGATTGAAAGGAAACCCGGGCGTTGCTTAGGAATGCTGCTCAAGGGAATACCCACAGGGAAAGAGGTTTAGCAGATTCCCTATGGGCCTGGGTGCAGCTTACCACTGCAGGACTACAATGACAGAAAAAGCTCATCTGTCCAAATTTCTCCTTTTTTCAGAGTTCCAAGGACTTTGAAAAACCCCACCTATTACTGAACCTGATAGGTGTGGAGCAGAAGCATTCCTGAAAAACAGGACTGATTGCACTCTACAGTACTTTGAATTATGGCAATCGCACACAAACTGTGTTATTGCACAGTCCTTGCAAAAAACAATACAGTACTGTATTGTCCTAGGTTTCCTTTGAGGTTAATGTGTGAAACTTGGGACAAGTCTGCTTGGGAAGAGTGTATTTCTCTTCCCTGCTGAGTTTCAGATTTTTAGTCAAAACCCATTGCATTAGTCACGCCTCCAGAGAGAGAGAGAGAGAGAGAGAGAGAGAGAGAGAGAGAGAGAGATCATTTCAGGCTAGTGGACAGAAATTACTTCTAATCGAGCACCTTATCTTCTTCCCTACATCTTTTGGCTTTTGAGTTGGGAGAGAAGTGTTTCTATAACCTTTGTTGACTTGATTATGGAAGTGGATTTATAGCTGTATCGTTCTTATCATGTGGGGTAACATCTATTGCATTCGCTCGTCAGTGCACCATAGCAACCAAAAATTGTCCCCCCTTCAAACCATTATGAAACAGCTGAGCAACCTCATGTGCCAAGGAATGACTCATTTACCTTGGCAAACATTCTCCTGGTTTTGGAATGACAGGAAACCTGCACTTCACTGGCTTTCCTAGGGAGGACAGAGTGCTGATTTATTAGTCCGATTCCTATGTGAAAGTGAATAAAGAGGAAGATACAGCAGGCCGCCAATAAACGCAATTTGTTCGAACATGAAGTTTTAACTGAGTTTTAAACACAACTCTAAGTTAAAAGTTGTTGGAACTCTTGTTTGTAGCATTTATACTAGGTCACTTCACGGCCACAGGTAGCTTCGACTGTGACCTAAAGTCATTCCAGTCTTCAGTCCATCTTGGTGGTCTGAATTTTGTTTTGTGCCCTCCCTGGCTTCCAGGAATTCAAAATCCCAGTCCAGCCTTCTTTGGAGCATGGATGAAATGTTGAGTTGAGTTTGTGTAAAAAACCCTCAAATTGTCAATCATGGTATAGGCCGTCATTTTGTGACCAACTTCGGCTCCCCAGCTGCCATTTTGCCCTGGTAGCTTCCAAGGCAAAATAGCAGCTACAAGAAGCCTAATCTCTACACACCCCTTATTCCCCATATTGTCCCAATTGTCCATATGTGCGGTGCAATATTATTTCAACTGTCTGAAGCTTCAAGATATTCAAGGTTATGTGATGACGAGACAATAATTCTGTGACCTGTATAGGGTTACCAGAAGAAAAGAAGGTGGGGGGGGGGGAAACCCCAAATCCAGCTGCTTTCTCTGTAAAAACAAAAATGCAGATGAGCCAAACCTTCCCAAATTGAGCTCTTGTCTGCATTATCTTCATTTCTGCAACACAAAGTTGAGATGGTTGCAGGAGGGTGTGAATGTTGAGGAAACAAGTGTTCGTTGAAAGAGAAATAGGCAATCTGAAGATCTGAAGCACAAGGAGGCCCGCAGAGGGGGCCACTGGCCCCCCCACCCTCCAAAGAGCCAGCGCGACCCCCAGTAAGTAAAACCCCTTTTTCCTGCAGGCGGCACTCGGCCCGTCCCCACAAAGACTTACAACTTCCCCAACTTGAGAACTTTGAGAACCGCTGCATTAAAGTGTTCAATTCATTCCACACTGTATTTCCTTACCTTTCCTATTCACAAATATATTTTAAATACTGTTAGTTTAGGTAGTCAATAGGAGTCAGATTGTGTGTTCACTGCATGCTTGTGTACTTTTTAAAAAATCGACCCATTGAAAGCAATTGGAAATTAAAACAAAGAGCTGTAAGGGACTGGATGTGGGTAAAGAAATGAAAATGTACATGCCAATCCTGTCTAACATGTGGCGGCGGCCGGCCTAAAGGTCCGGCTGCTGCATCCTAGGCCCATTGTGTCCTGCACCAGCATGGTCCGGACTCCCCTCAGGGGAGTAAGCAGTGTGGCCGCAATGGGCCTCCTTGGATGCACGTCAGCTCTTGAGCTGGCGTGCTTCCGGGGAGGCCGTGTAAGGCTGGCCCGGGCTGTGACGGGGCATAGGATATCAGTGCAACTCAGCACCGATATTCCCGCCCCTTCCCAGCCTGTACCAGCCAATGGCTCCCTTCCTCGCCACTCCTGCCCACTGTCCCCCGCCCCTGTTCCGACCGGCACGGGACTCACCCGTGCCGGCTGGCGCAGGTCCGGGACGTCGGCGGTGTGAGCGGTGACAGCCTCCGCGCCAGCGCTGCTTACATGCAAGGCATCTCAAAAGTGCCTTATGGCCGGCAGAGTGCTTGCTCCGCCGGCCTATTTGTAGGCAGGATTGCGCTGTTAATCCAGGCAATAAGGATTCTGGAGTGGGTTTACAATTTGTTCTGAATGGTGTTGTATTCCCCTTGAAGGATCGGGTTTGCAATCTGAGGGTGCTCAGTTTTGTTCCTGGAAGTGCAGGTAGCAGCTGTGGCCAGGAGTAACTTTGCACAACTTTGGATAGTGAACCAGCTGTGACCCTTTCTGAAGAAAGCAGATCTGGCTCCGATGGTCCATGCCTTAGTCACAACCTGTTTGGACTGCTGCAACATGCTCTATCTGGAACTGCCCTTGAAGACAATCTGGAAGCTGCTGCAGCTGGTGCAGAATACAGCAACTAGGGTGCTATTGGGTACCTGCTGGTTTGAGCACATTACATTAGTGCTGTCTGCATTAGCTACCAGCATGTTTCTTGGCACAATTCAAGGTGCTGGTTATTACCTATAATTAAAGCCCTATGTGTCTCTCGGGACCTGGATGCTTCCACCTTCCCCCAAATCAAAGGATTTCATCTGCATTATGTGTTCTTCATCTGAGGCCCTCCTCTGCTTCCTACCACCATCAAATATGATTGGTGGGGATGTATGACAGGCAAGCCCCTCCCCCCTGTTTGTGGAATTCCCTCCTCTGGGTGGCCTGACTAGGCCCACAGAAGATCTTTATGTTTTCTTCAGTCTTTCCCTAAATCTTTTTAGTTCCGTTGCTCATTGATATTGTTTCTGTGTCTGCTCTCCGTTGCATTATTTTGTTATTTCATTTTATTGTTTTAAAATGTTTTAGTATTTTGTTTTATATACAGTATACAATATATTGTTGTAAGACACTTTGGTGGTCCTTTTGATGGAACAGAAGGACAGTCTTAAAACCCTGTGCCTTTTAAATAAATTGCAGTAAATCACATGATTTGGGGAGTCAGGATCATGTGAGAAGTGTGGTTGAAATTCAGAGTCTCTTCTGATTGGATGTTGCTATTTTCTTCTTATTTTTGCAGGATCTTTCCGAAATGACGGCTTAAAAGCTGCTGATGTCCTTCCCATACTAAAGGAAAAAGTGGCCTTTGTGTCAGGTGAGTTCATTGCTCATGTGTTTTCCCATCTGAAGTGTATGGGTGCATTTTGCTAGTGAACATTGAAGAAGCATAGCAGCAGCAATACAATATTAAGTCCAGTAGTTTTAGATCTTCATAGTCCTGGAAAACATTAAGGAACAGATTCTAGGGTGTTTATTTGGATTGAAGAGAATTTTAATCCTCATAGTGGGCCACTGATCTAAATGGAGTAACTTGTGAAGTCATTTTTGTTGTTGCTGACTGTAAATAAAGGTGATATTGCGTGGTTCTGCATAGATCTGAAATGCTTTTTGGATTTACAGACTTCAAATCCAGTTCCAGTGCCAAATTAAATCCAAATGTTTGGATTGGGAGCATGTTTGAATGTGAAAATATTAAAACTCAACCACAGGAGAACTGGACTTTAAATCTGTGGGCTGTAGTTTAATCTAGTTTCAACTAGTGAGTACTGGACATGGTGTATACAAAAATGAGAGTAAGAAGAAAAGGGAGGAGTTTTGTGGTAGGATGAGGGACTAACAGATAGGTGCTGATTACAGAGTAAAGAAAAAAGTAGTAGAACAGTAATAAATAAATAAAATGTATTAATTTAAAATATTAAAAACCCGCCTGAAATCATCAGAAGAAACAACAGAGCAACCTTATGAGAACAAAAAAAAAAATGTTTTTTATAGTTAGAACAGAACAAACTCCACATCCCAGAGAAAATAAGTAGGTTTTAATAGAATTTAAGGGGATCTCTTCACTCTAGGACAGTGGTTCTCAAACTGGTGGGTCGCAACCCACCAGGAGAAAGGTATGCTGGCCCTTGCCCCCTTAAGGGGTGGGGAACAGTGGCGGCAGCGCTTCCGGGGATTGCGCCACCGCTGGGGAAAAAGTGATCCTTTTTAACTTACCGGGGGTCCTGGCGGCCCTCCGGAGGCTGCGGGGAGGCCCGCGGCTCCCTTTGTGGGCCTCCCCACTGCTCCAATGCATTGTGACCACTTCCAGTTTTGGGATGAAAACCGGAAGTGGTCGCAGTTGTGTTGGAGCGGCAATCTACAGCGATAACCTTTTCCACAGCGGAGGTGCAATCCCCAAGAGCGCTGCCGCTGCTGCTGTCCCCACACCCACAAGCACTCACAGTTCTCCCCTCCTCATGGGGAGAACTTTGAAAACCACTGCTCTAGGATGATCAGATTTTTTAGATTGTGAGCCCTTTTGGACAGGGAGCCATTTAATCATTTGATTTTATCTGTAAACCGCTTTGTGAACTTTTTGTTGAAAAGCGGTATATAAATACTGTTAATAATAATAATAATAATAATTTGCAAGTGGATAAAGCTTGTATGTTGGTTGTGTAGAAAAGGAAACGTAGCTTGGTACCGCTTTTCTCACCTCTGTGTAAGAAGCTTCACCTGTCCACATTATACCTTCTGTAGACCTACTGAGAGTGCAGAAGCCCTGTTCTCCTATGTATCTGGTCACTCATACTGCAGTCCTATGCATACCTAGGAGTAAGTCCCATGGAATGTAGTTGGACGTATTCTGAGCACACATGCTTAGGATTATGCTATCAGCCAAGGGTTTGTTTTTGCAATGATTGCATTTATTTTTCAAATTTTTATACCGCCCTTCCTCCAAGGTCAGAGTGGTGTACATAGTTCCTGCCCTCCTTTTCAGTTACAGAATATTCAGTTTTGAATATTCACAAAACTGGTTCACCACACCACTCTATTGGGGCTGGGAAGGGGGAAGTATCGGAGGCAGCTGCGCACGCCGAAATCCTAGCCCCTTTCCCAGCCTCGATCCCCTGACCTGTGTCCACGCAGACCTGCGCCAGCGACAGAGCTGGCACAGTCCTGAGTAGACCCAGCGGGCCAGCATGAGCTTACCCTGGGGAAAGGGAACAAATATTCCCTTACTCCGAGGAGGCCTCCAGATGCCGAAACTCCCCTATGGGATATAGCAGGCACCACTGCATTGCCATGCGGGGAGTTGTGTTGGATTGGACTGTTAGTTATCAAACCTAAATTTACTTTCATCCTTTTTAGTTTAGTACTTTCTATGCTTGGCAGAAATCCAAATTGTTTTCCTGGAACAAATACCTGAAGGTATTCTTTAACCTGCTGCATTTGAAAGTAGTTTTTCATTATCGAGTCCTAGGAGTGTTGCTTGTTTAGTCATTTAATCAAATGGGGTAGTCACGCTACCTACATTACTATCTTTGAATACTGACTCCAAAACGTTTGCAGTAGTATGAACTGGTAGTAACCTTATAATTTTAAAACCCTACTTTAAAAGCGTGTTCTCTCACTGACTGTTCTGAACGTGTAAAAGTTTTCAATGTTTCTATTTTAAGGCCTTGGAAAAAGCAGCTTTTCCCCCTTAAATTAGTTGGGCATTTCCAGTTCTGCATCACATTGCTGCAGGCCCAGAGGCCACAGCCTGCTCTGGACCCACCGTAGCATCCACTGCCCACCCCTTGATAGTACGTTGGGTTCTACCAAAGCCACCAATACAGTAATGAGGTTTCAGGGATCAGCCTGCCCAGGTGGGTCCTCAGATGGGTGTGTGCCACCCTGGTTTGCCTGGATAGATGTCGAATTTGGAATTTCGTTAGTTTTTTTGGAACGAGATTGTGTTTAGAACTGTGGGGGAGGCGTTTAATTTATACTGGCTGTTTGGGTTTCATATCCACATTTTCTGCTTATATCAAAGTTATTATTTATTTATTTTACGAGAAAATGATAACGCCCACCAATGAAACTCCAAGAGTTTTGCGTTATTTTTCTTTTACATACAGTGTGAGGTTACTGGAGCATACAATTTACTTGCAAATTTCATTTTTGCTGCTGTGAACATGGTCCAAAGAGAGTGCAATGCTCCATCTGTAAAGGAGCATTGAGATATTTTTGCATTGTTGGTCCTGTTGGAAAAACCTTGTTGTAGTTTAAATGGTGAGGTGTTGAAGGAGGGTGTGGTTAAAAGAAAAGCGGGGGGGGGGGGGTTTCCAACGTTATAGGGCAAAAGGGTCCCTTCGGCACCTTGTTGCCCAAAGGACAGTGCAATCCTAATCAACTTTCCAGCATCGATGCAGTTGTGCCAACAGGGTGTACACTGCATTTTGCGGTGTGGGGGCAGACATGGAGGCCTATTCAAGGTGCAGGAACATTAGTTCCCTTACCTCGGGGCTGCATTGCAGCTGCATTGGCACTGGAAAGTTGGTTAGGATTGCCCTGAAAACCTGGAGCTGACCTTACTAGTTTGGTCCCTGGATCAATGACAGCAGAATAGAGAAGTTATCCACAAGATTGCAGGAAACGGGCCACCCCCCCTTCTAGGTCACAGTACATATGAGTGCTGCCTGTGCATGCCTGAAATGCTGGTCAGTGATAGCTGTGATCATGGTGAGGATCCTCATGAGGAGGAGGATAGTGACTGACCCTGGGCATGTGACAGAAATTAGCAAGGTTTGTTGTAGGAATTGAATCTTGTGTTTAATTTTCATTAGAAATGTAGCGCCTTAAGCTTTGCGGAGTTCATGGATTTTCAGTTCAGAAAGGAGATTTCATCCTGCCCTGCTATATCATGAATCACTTACTCCTTAAGTAGCAGCCTGGCCTGAACTTGCTCGGGTTGTGCAGCCTGAAAAGATTGCTTGCTGCCCTCAGTCGATAAATCTTTCTTGAGTTTCTTTAAAGAGATGGCAGATGAGTGCACTCGGGACATCTCTTGTCTGATCGCCTTGCTGCTTTGTCTCTGCATGAAAAGGCTATCATTTCTGACACAGCCAGCTCGATAGCAGCTTTGCCATCTACACTGCCTCTCAACAATTTGCAGACACAATAGGCAATGGCAAGGATCACCAGTGGCTTTGAGAATGGAGTGTGCAAATCTATACTGTCTATTATGACAGCCTAAGCAGCAGCATTCTTTATCGAGGGATCAAGTACTGTTCAGTGTGCCTTGTTCTGCATCTCTGTAGAAGAGATCTCACTGCAGGGTCTGTGCCCTACAGCTAGGTGGGAAGCAAAGTCTTCCAGGGAGCAAAATAATTCATGATGGCTATACGGAAGGAACCTCCAGCCAGGGTCAAAAGGCAAAAGCAATACGCTTGTGAATGCCAGCTGCTGGAAAACAATGGTGGTGGAACTATTGCCTTCATGCTGTGGTTTAGAGATGATGAGCAAACCGGTCGAGCTTCACCTCTTAATGATTCAAAAATGATTTGACCTTTTTTCAAACAAAAAATATATATGGAAAAAACAACAAATCATTTGCCAAGTCATTTTGGGACTCAATGCCTTTTCCCAGCTCTCCCATCTCTCCCCACCAGCCCTCCGCCTCCCCAAACACACCCTTTATTTACTCCATCACATCAGCAATGGGGAGTTCCTTTCTCTTTCTCTCCTCCCCCCGTCTGAGGCCAAAATGGAAGACTGTCATGAAATTGTAGTCTCTGCGAGGGCTACTGCAATGGAAGTAACTCTGGTAAAGACTACAACTCCCATAAGCCCCTTTACCTTTCTTGTTTGGACACCAGTAAAGGGCACATGTCACATAGTTTAAACTTGCTGCTGCATCTACCAATGGGGGGGGGGGGAGACAAAGGAGCTCCTCACAGGCACTGGGTAAGTAAGTGGTGTGTTGGTGGGGGTGAAGGCTGATGTGGGGACTGGTGAGGCCGGTCTGAGATTCTTCAAGCTCTGGTTTGGAACCAAGTTTTGAGAGTTTGCCTCTCCTTTGTGGGCAGGAAGTTTAAAACTCCCCAAATTCATTTCTGAACCTGTACCCAGAGAACTTTGGTGACCCATCTACTTGGGTTGTAGGCTTTCCGGGGTATCTGGTTAACCACTGTGAGAAACAGGATGCTGGACTGGATAGACTTTTGCAGGCCCCATCGTATATTCTTACGTCCTATCAGCACTTGGACTATGTGATGTCTCTTCTCAAATCTCCATGTTGGCTGCTTCCTTCCTTGTCTTAACTTTCAGCTTTGTATTGCTTTGCCCTACCTTCTCTTTGTGCTCTTATTTCCCATTATACCCATGCCTGTGTCCTTTGCTCCGCTTCCATCCTCATATGCCCCAAAGTCTCCTGCTCTGCTTATTCTCCCTTCTGTCAAGATACTGTGACATGTTCCCAGGACACCTAAGAGATGCAGCTGTCTTCTTTCTCTTCTTTTAAAATTCCCATTGATTAATTCTGTCATTCCCCTGGGTCTTCACCCCCAGTGGAAACAAAACAAATGTTTTGTTTGTGTCACAGTTGAGCCACAGTTGCACCACCTTAGCTAGAATCACCTAGATTCTATGAAGAAACCACCTTTTTCATAGAAAAAGCCAGGATGGTGTAGTGGTTTGGGAGTCGGACTTAGACCTGGAAGATCCAGGTTCAAATCCCCGCTCAGCCACGAAGCTTCCTGGGTGACCTTGGGCCAGTCACTATCTCTCAGCCCCACCTACCTCACAGGGTTGTTGTGAGGGCAAAAAGGAGGGGAGGAAATATGTACACCACTCTGAGCTCCTTGGAGGAAGGGCGGTATAAAAATGTGAAAAATAAAAATAAAAATAAACTAAGAAAAAAAGAGATGGGCATGGCACAGAGAGATGCACGCCCATTGCCCAGGCAGAGAATGACGCTCAAAGGAAGCTCATGCCTTTGGTCTGCATACACTGTAAAGCCTTACAGAGATAGAATTACACAAACTTGAATTCTTTTTAGGACCACTGTGGGCTGGGCGGATATATCTTTTTGGGACTGTGGACTGGATGATTTCGGGTAGTGGGCCGGATATGGCCCGCGGGTTGTAGGTTGCCTACCCCTGATGTAGAGTAAGAAGCATAACAATGCAGCACACACAACAAGTGGATACTTGGCTTATTTTATTAGCAGCAAGAGATCCACTTTGAAAGATAAGACGTTAAAGAGGGCAAAAGTTGAATTAAAGGTCTATTTATATACTGAGGTAAAATTTACAGGTTTAAAAGCCATGTAGAAAAAAATGTATGTATAATTTTAAAATCCTTTATGATTTTAAAACGATACATACATATTTTTCTACATGGCTTTTAAACCTGTAAATTTTACCTCATAATGTATTGTTGCAGGCCATGAAAGTTTTCGTACATGTTTAAAGGTCTATTTCTTCATAATCAAAGTATTTTCTTCATAAATATCTCTATGACATATCTGTCACATTTGTTCATAACTTCACTGTCAACATTGTAAGCTCCTCAGTGGAGAAATTTATCTTTTCTTTTTTTGCTAATAGTACTCTCTAAGGCCCCAAATTACATTTATGGCACTGTATAAATATTATTGTTAAGATAGTGAACAGCTTTTGTAATACTCAGCTGGATACGTCTTGGAAATTGCAGGTCTGTGTATTGGCCAGGCTTCACATGCACTTGGCTGTGCCCACTGCGTCTGTTATCAGGAATGGATAAGATCTGGAGAGAATTAGGGGTATTTGTAAGAAGGAAATGAACACAAGAGGAAGGGGAAAAAAGTGTGGCGTTGCTTACAATCTGGAAAAAAACACATGTCAGACAAAATTGACATCTGAATGTTTGTAATATTTCCAGGCACTCAAACCTAAGTTTTCATTCAATTGTTCATTAATGGCAATCGTTGATAGACGTGCAAGCATCTGTCCAGAAAAAAAATCTGTCCATTTTCAAGCAGTTCATCGGTGCGAGAGTCAGTCTGACGTTTCTATCTAGAGTGCTTTGCATGCTAAAGACAGGTTTCCTTTTAATGTTGCTCTGTGGAACGCAACTCCTTTGGAAAGATTCACCTGCCAACGTAGGAGAGGGCGCGTAGTTCAGTGATAGGGCACATGCTTTGCATGCAGAAGGTCCCAGATTCAATCCCTAGTTTACCCAATTAAAGTGCTCAAGTGACAAGTGCTGGGAAAGACCTCTGCTTGAGACCCTGGAGAACCAGCACACAATATTGGGCTGGATGAACTAATGGTCTGTCTCAGTAGAAGGCAACCTCATATACTGTATTCAACTTCTTTCTTATCTTTAGCGAGAGGCAAATTATTCACTGTTTGGCTTCATTTTGTTAATTCTTTGAAATACTTGTCACTATTTTACACAGTGAAGCAGTTTATAAAAACCAGTGAGTTTTAGAAATGTATATGGCTTTCTGGGGCATGCTACTACAGGTATGTATGTAGGAAAAATACTAGTGGCACCTTTGAAATAGTGAATTTGCATTCATGCTTATTTGTTAAGGCATAACATATATCAGAATGCACCAATTTTGGTAGAATGCAATGAACTACGTAGCTAATAAAGTGGGGAGGAGTGTTCATGTAGGTCAAAATGTTTTGATTTTTCTTGAGGAGAAGTTTTCTTTGCATGTCAAAATCATTTGCTATTCTTATTTCCACAAAATATTTTAGTCAGAGTACCGTTTCCCCATGCTGTCTGAGATGATCCATTCCCTGAATCTTTTACACATGCCACCCCCAGCAGAGATTTGACTAGAAGGGATGTGGGAGAGGAGGACCTTCTGTGGTGATGGCCTGCATGTGGAACTCCTCTGCCATTAGAATTCAGGATGACCCCCTCTGTGCCGTATTCTGGCCGTACCTGGAAACCTACTGGCGTATGGGATTTAGGGCGCAATCCAATCCTACTTACGCCGCTGTTGTAACCAGCGGTGCAGCGAAAACGGGAGGCCCCAGAACGGAAAGGGGATTCAAATCCCCTTTGAATTCCCCTTTTGTAGTAGGATTGAATTGCACCCTTAGTTTTATTCTGTTCTCGTGGGGGTTGCTCTTTTGTTCCTGCTGATAGTTTTCTATTGGTAGATTTGGTATTTATGCTGCCTTCATAATTTGATTATTGTTTTAATTGTTTGTTGAGAGCTGCTTTGGGTACTTTGCTTGGCGAGATGAGGTAAAATATAAATAGATAAAATATGTATGTAAATTCAGTTCATATGCTCAGTTGCATTTGAACGTAAGAGGATATGGCCAAACTACACATTATGTCAAGCACATCTTTAACACCGGGTTGTTGTTGTTTTTCTAAATGGGAGCTGCAGAAGTTCCCAGTCCAGATTGGGACTATGGCCTGGGAGAAGGGAGCTGTAACTCTTTACCCCATCATGGTCCCAGCCTGGATTGTGCTCCCCTATAGCTACTATTTGTCCCAGGAGGAATGCTTCCATTAGCACCAGTGGGCGCTTTTGTCCTGAGGGGCAAAACGCAACAGCAGATTGGGCTCAAGGCAGGAGCAAGAGATTAGAACCCCCCTTCATTCCATGATCCCAATCCAGTTCCTCCCCACCTCCACCCCAGTGGCTCCTATTTACAGGACCTCTGAGAGGGGGGTTAAGGGTGTAATTTGTACCTGGGCCCAGGGCAAAAAATGGGTCAAAAAGGGGGCCCTGGAACAAAAAAAGGGGGCCCAGGAGCCAAATTCATATGTAGGGAAGGGGCCCCAAAGAAATTTTGTACCTCCTGATAAAATTCCCTCTGAATGGTCCTGCCTATTTAGAAAGAAATCCAATCATGTCAGCTCTAATGATGCACTTAAAGCCCATCTAGTCCAGCTTCCTGTATCACACAGTGGCCCCACCAGATGCCTCAGGGAGCACAAGACAACAAGATAACCTGTTTCCCGTTGACACTTCCTTGCACCTGGCACAGAGAAAACCCACTTCTAAAACCAGGAGGTTGCTTATGACTTGTAACCTGTGATGGTCTTTTCCTCCATGAATCTGTCCAAACCCCTTTTAAAGGCATCTAGGCCAGATGCCATCACCACATCCTGTGGCAAGGAGTTCCACAGATGAATTACACGCTGGGTAAAGAAATATTTTCCTTTGTCCGTTCTAACTCTCCCTCCACTCAATTTTAGTGCATGTCCCCTGGTTCTGGTGTTGTGCGAGAGGGAGAAGAATTTCCCTCTATCCACTCTCTCCATCCCATGCATAATTTTATAAGTCTCAATCATGTCCCCCCTCATGCGCCTTTTTTCTAGGCTGAAAAGCCCCAGACGCTGTAGCCTTTCATCATAAGGGAGGTGCTCCAGCCCACGAATCATTCTGGTCGCTCTTTTCTGCACCTTTTCCAATTCAACTATATCCTTTTTGAGGTGTGGTGACCAGAATTGGACGCAATACTCCAGATGTGGCCTTACCATCGATTTGTACAAAGGCATAATGATATTGGCCGTTTTATTCTCAATCCCTTTTTTAATGATCCCGAGCATGGAATTGGCCTTCTTCACAGCCGCCGCACACTGGGTCGACACTTTCATCGACCTGTCCACCAGCACCCCAAGATCTCTCTCTTGATCCGTCACAGACAACTCAGAACCCATGAGCGTATATGTGAAATTTTGGTTTCTTGCCCCAATGTGCATCACTTTGCACTTACTTACATTGAAGTGCATCTGCCATTTTGCTGCCCATTCTCCCAGTTTGGAGAGATCCTTCTGGAGCTCTTCACAATCCCTGCTGGTCTTCACCACCCAGAAAAGTTTAGTGTCATCTGCAAACGTGGCCACCTCACTGCCTATCCCCAACTCCAGGTCATTTATGAATAAGTTGAAAAGCACCGGTCCCAAGACCGATCCTTGGGGCACACCGCTTTTCACCTCTCGCCATTGTGAAAATTGCCCATTGACTCCCACTCGCTGTTTCCTGGTCTTCAACCAGCTCCTAATCCACAAGAGGACCTGCCCTCTTATTCCCTGACTGTGGAGTTCTCTCAGGAGCCTTTCATGAGGAACTGTGTCAAACGCCTTCTGAAAATCCAGATATATAATATCCACAGGTAGTTCGCATCCACATGCCTGTTGACCTTTTCAAAAAATTCTAACAGGTTTGTGAGGCAAGACTTGCAGAAGCCATGCTGACTCTCCCTCAGCAGAGCTTGTTCTTCTATGTATTTTAAGATTTTATCCTTAATGAGACTTTCCACCATCTTCCCTGGAACAGATGTTAGGCTGACCGGCCTGTAGTTTCCCGGGTCCCCCCTCCTTCCTTTTTTAAAGATTGGCGTGACATTAGCTATCCTCCAATCCTCTGGCACAGTGGTTGTTTTAAGGAACAAGTTGCATATTTTGGTCAAGAGGTCAGCAACTTCATTCTTGAGTTCCTTCAGAACTCTTGGGTGGATGCCATCCGGGCCTGGTGATTTATTGATCTTTATTTTGTCAATTAAGTCTGAGACGTCTTCTCTTTTAACCTCTTTTTGACTTAATTCTTTAGTCAGGCGAGACCGTTCCGGCAGTGGTATTTGCCCGAGGTCTTCTGCCATGAAGACAGATGCAAAGAACTCATTTAATTTCTCTGCAGTTTCCAAGTCCCCTTTTATCACCCCTTTCTCTCCCTCACCATCCAGCGGACCAACCGTTTCCCTGGCAGGTTTCCTGCTTCTAACATATTTGAAGAAGCTTTTATTATTCCCTTTTATGTTGCCTGCCATACGTTCCTCAAAGTCTTTCTTGGCCTCCCGTATCATCTTTTTACATTCTTTTGCCACAGTTTGTGCTCCTGTTTATTTTCCTCATTAGGGCAAGACTTCCATTTACGGAAGGAAGCTTCCTTGCCTTTTATAGCCTCCTTAACTGTGCTTGTTAGCCATGCCGGCACCCTCCTGGACTTGGTCGAGCCCTTCCTCCTTTGTGGGATACACTCCCGCTGGGCCTCTATGGCTGTTGTTTTAAACAGCCTCCATGCACTCTGGAGCGATTGGACTCTTTTTACCTTCCCTTTCAGCTTTTTTTTTTTTAACTAGTCTCCTCATTTTGGGGAAGTCTGCCCTTCGGAAGTCAAGGGTTTTTGTGTCAGATATGCTCGGCACTCTCCCCCCGACATGCATGGCGAAACAGATCGCAGCATGGTCACTGTTCCCCAACGGTTCGGTAACATTTACCTCCCTGACCAGATCTTGAGTGCCACACAATATCAAGTCCAGAGTCACCTGTCCTCTGGTCGGTTCCGTGACAAGCTGCTCTAAGGCACAGTCATTTAACATATCTAGAAATCCAGTCTCTCTTTCATGACCTGAGCATGAATTGACCCAGTCGATGTGAGGATAATTGAAGTCCCCCATGACTACAACCCTGTCTCTCGTTGACACCTCCCTGATTTGCTTCCTCATTTCAAGATCCCCTTCAGGTTTTTGATCTGGAGGATGGTAGCATGCCCCTACTATTACATCACTCTTTGAGCCTGGTAATCTAACCCACAGTGATTCTACGGAGGAGTCAGAGCCCCCCTCCAGCTCTACTCTGGTGGATTCTACCCCCTCTTTGACATAGATGGCCACCCCACCTCCAACACGCCCCTCTCTGTCCCTCCTATAGAGTTTATATCCTGGAATTGCAGTATCCCACTGGTTCTCCGCATTCCACCAGGTTTCTGTTATACCTACTATGTCAATGTTTTCCCTAGCCACCAAACATTCCAGTTCTCCCATCTTTGCCCGTAGACTTCGGGCATTTGCATAAAAGCACTTATATACCTGGTCCCCCAAGAAGGGCTGCATGTTTGCACCTTTATTCCTGCAGCCTTCTGTCCTGCTAGACTGGCTGTCATGTCCCATCATGCTACCACTCCCAATTCTTACTCTGTTATTACTTGACTGTTCCCCATCCTCTGCACCCTCATTCCCTAGGGATGAGGAGTCCTGAACCGGGTGCCCCTCGGCTCCTGTCGGCTTTCCCCCAGGAGTCAGTTTAAAAGCTGCTCTGCCACCTTCTTAATGTTACGCGCCAGCAGTCTGGTTCCGTTTTGGTTCAAGTGAAGCCCGTCCCTCTTGTACAGGCCCGGCTTGTCCCAAAACGTTCCCCAGTGCCTAACAAACCTAAACCCCTCCTCCTGACACCAGTGTCTCATCCACGCATTGAGACCCCTGAGCTCCGCCTGCCTAGCTGGCCCTGCGCGTGGAACAGGTAGCACTTCTGAGAACGCTACCTTTGGGGTCCTGGATTTGAGCTTCCTACCTAGCAACCTCAATTTGGCCTCTAGGACCGCCCGGCTACATTTCCCCATGTCGTTGGTGCCAACATGCACCACAACCCCTACCTCCTCCCCAGCACTCTCTACCAGCCTATCTAGACGAGAGGTGATGTCCGCAACCTTCGCACCAGGTAGGCAAGTCACCGTGCGGTCCTCACATCCGTCACAGACCACCCTCTCTATGTTCCTGACTATAGAGTCACCCACGACAAGAAGCCCCCTTTGCCCCCTCCCCAGAGGAGTATCCATAGTGCGGCTGGATACGGGCCCATCACCTGAAGAAGGGGTCCCCACTGTGGGATTGTTTCCCTCTTTTCCAGAGCGATGTCCTCCAGCCCTGAGACTCCCTTTCCTGGCAGCTGAGGAGCTGGCCAACTGAGGGTGGGACGATGCCTCCACGTCCCTAGAAGTCTCACCGTGGTTCCTCTCTACCTGTCTCTGCTTCTCCAGGTCAGCAACCGTGGCTTCAAGGGAGCGAGCCCGTTCCCTGAGAGCCTGGAGCTCTTTGCACCGAGCACACACCCATGACTTGTGCCCAAGAGGCAGATAGTCATACATGTGACACTCAGTGCAAAACACTGGATAGCCCCCACCCCTCTGCTGGCTGTCTGACTGCATAGCTTTTGTGTGTAAGTTATGGGTTTATCAAAGTTTGGGTACCTTAATGTTGTTGGAGCTCTCCTCTCTTCAAGGTTGTTGGAGCTCTCCTCTCTTCCTCTCTCCTCTCTTCAAGGGAAGAGCCGGGCAGTGTGTGGGCCCTGGCTTCCTCGCCCCTCTGCTGAACTCGCCCAGCTGCTTAACTCACTGTGTCTTTTTTACCTTGCCACTTTGTCCCAGTGAGCCACTTCGTCCCAGTGAGGCCACTCGCTGCTCCTGAAAGGATATTGTGTTCTTCAACAATATCCATGTGAATCATGAATTTAAAGCAGGGATTCTCAAAGTGGTGGGTCGCAATTCACCACGCCAGGCAGGAGCTGGTGCTGCCTCCTTAAGGGGTGTTGCGATCCCTGATGGCGGCAACAACGCTGCAGACTTACTGGGGGTCATGCCAAACTCCGGAGGGTATGGGGGGCTTCCGCCCCCCCCCCAGCGGGCCTCCCCAAGCCTTGGAACGGCTCCCTGAGGCGACTGAAGCCCACTTCCGGTTTTTGGCAAAACCTGGGCGTAAATCGGAAGTGGGCTTCAGTTGCCTCGGGGAGCCGTTCTGAAGCTGGGGAGCTGCCCCCTGCACCCTCTGGAAGGCAGGGCGACCCCTGGTAAGTCTAAAAATGTCCCTCATGTCCCCGGTGGCGGTGCAATCCCGGAGAGCCGTCGCAGCCATCGCCCTGCCCCTGCAAATACTTACAGGGGAGTTTACTCTGATGTAGAGTATTGTATCCCAATTTAAAATGCTGTTGTAGTCTGGAATGTTTTCGGTTGCCCTGGGAGATGTTATTAGAATCACTACAGTGTTTCTTGGTTCACTTAAAATAAATCGATTGTTTGTATTGGACAGATAACACCTTTCTAATTATGAAAACCTCACGGAATTTTGAAGTTTTGGTAAACCACATAGAGTTGCCACTTGATACACACAAATACGTAGGAGTTTTTTTGTAGCATTGTGATCAACAATAATCAATGTCAGGATGCTCCTAAAAGGTACAGAGATCAACTGTAAAAGACAGAAAACTCTAAAACTAGGGTTTTGAATTGGAACATCCTTACTCAGAATTGCGTGTACATAGCATCAAGTCATGGATGAGAGGAATGTGCCTGTGAGATGGGAAAAGGGAGTTCTCAATCCCAATCCATAAATCACAATTGGTCGTTCTTTAAATGTCTCCATCAGCCCTATCTAGTTGTACAGAATCTCTTGGCCAAATAAGAAAGGCCAAATATATTCTTTCATTTCTTATTTGGCCAAGAGATTCTATACAACTAGATAGGGTTGGTGGAGACATTAATAAAGAATGACCAATCCTGATTTGTGGTTTGGGAAGGGATTGAAGGTGATTTACAGAGAAGGTAGTAGACTGTGGAGTCAGTGGCCACATTTTCTTCTGCACATGTTTCAATCCTGCCCAGAGATAGTACAGCTATTACATGCCATGTCTCCCTGTGTAATTTCCATACGCCCTCAAAGAAATCCACCTGTTTCCAGGCAAAGAGAGAGACCTTAAAGGCTTTCTTTTAACTAGCTTGATCAGGGTTAATGAGGCCACATATGCTGACTGGCTAAGCTCAGCTGCTTTCTCTTGGGGCCAGCAAGACCATAAAGGGATCAAACATTTACCCACCTGGATTTTGTTTACTCAGAAACTTGCTAAAATCCAGTCTAGAATGAAAGTTCATTGCAAATTCCTCAGGAATCTGTGGGGGCTTTCAGGAAGATCAAGCAATGCCTGTATATATATCTCCTGAAATCCAATCAGCCAACATGCTTTTTTAATTAACTGCTGTGGCATTTATTGGACCAGAATAAGTGCAACAAGACAAGTTAAACAACAGGGGGGTGCTGGTGGAATTAATAGTCTGCAAAGAAGAAATCTATAAAGATATTGTGCCTATCAATATCTTGGCGGTCAACTTTCAACCTAGGGCAGCCAGGTTTTTCATTGTCCTTGCTCCTATGCCTAAATATCAGCCTGACCCGCAGAATGGAAGAAAAAAAAAGCTGAATGACAGTTTTATTTTCAAGAAGCCTGATACCTACAAATTGTTCCCCCTTGTACTGATAGCTGTGCTTCACTTAAAATCAATAAAACAAATTTATGAAACATTCAGTAAAATAACTAGAAATTAACTACCTTTTTACCACTTAATAAATGTAGCTGACACATATTAATGGCATATTTGATTTATTTGATTCTTGTTATAGCACTAGTGCTTGTAGTATCCTAGTATTAACCCTAGAGAAGAATAGAATTTCTTCTCTTTATCTCAGGTGCCTGAATTTTTGATTATCAAATTGGTTCTACAGGTTGAGGCCATCTGAACTCTGATTTTTCCCTTGGGTGCTTTGACCAAAGCTCTCAAATTTTCTAACCCCCCCAAAAAACCTAAAGTATTCGTTCAAACACCCTAGAATTCAAGAGGATATGTGTATGATGGTGCACTGGTGTAGTGGTTTGGGAGTCGGACTTAGACCTGGAAGATCCAGGTTCAAATCCCCACTCAGCCACAAAGCTTCCTGGGTGACCTTGGGCCAGTCACTATCTCTCAGCCCCACCTACCTCACAGGGTTGTTGTGAGGACAAAAAGGAGGGTAGGAAATATGTACACCACTCTGAGCTCCTTGGAGGAAGGGCGGTATAAAAATGTGAAAAATAATAAATATTTACTTCATGTCAAGCCAAATATAAATACTAGGAGCCTAGCCTTGGTTGTTACCTGGGTAGGAGAGCAGAAATACTTGCTGTTCCCTGTGAGACTTCAGCCCTGGGTTTCATCCTTCTCCTTGATCTTACATTCACCTCCCAAGTCCGTCCCAGCTCCTGTGCCTACCACCTGGTTCTTGCCTCTAACTTAGAACCTACAGTATTTCCATGACACTTCAGTAATGGTAGTCATAGGAAAAAGCCTGACCAAATTGATCTTCTGTCTGTGGTGCACCTGCCAGCATGCGCAGGCTTGGACTTTTGACAGGTAGGCTGTACACCACCTGCAGTGTGAGTTGTAGATAGTGTCAAAAACCAAAAAGGTGCAATATATATAATAATAATATACAGTATTTATATACCGCCTTTCTTTGGTCGTTGGATTTCTCCTCCGACTTTAATTCAAGGCGGTGTACATGGGCCGGCTTTCCTAACCCCCCTAATGAGAGGTTTTACAATATATAAATGTCCAATCTTTCATGAACAGCTACATTCCAGGTGGTATCCTTTTGCAGCCTGACCTTTCTGCTGGCTGGCGCCTCCCACTCTCGACCGACGCAGCTGGGAGCTCTTATCTCTCCTCACGGAGGCTTTTTCACAGCTTTTTGTCGGTGGTGTGTCTCGAACTTGCCATTTGCCGATCTTCGGGCTTTGCAAGGCGGCAGCTCTCCCGACTGAGCCAGACCCCTCTTCAGGGGGCAACCAGCTCTTCAGTCTAGGAGTGCCTTAGAGATGATGCAGGTATTATTTTCTAACAGCAAACTTGTGGTTAAGTATCTGAGAACAGGCTCTCAAGTAAGATGTACTGCCAAGTCAAGGTTTCAGGATAGGAGTTCCATAGTCCTGACCTAGCCATAACACCCACAAACAGAATTAAAACCAGCTCCGACCTAGAGAGTTACCTCTTTATCCAGGATATCTGGAACTAGAGATCGTGTTTTAAGGTTTCCATGGAAATGGGTGAGGTAATCCCTCCTCATTAACTAGGTACAAATTGCTAGAGATTAAACATCAATTATCTTTGAACAATTGTGCTTGCCTGGGGTAGTGAGTTCTGTTGTTCAGGCCAAGCCACAAGTGTGAATGTAACCTGTAATTTAACTTCAGATTAACTGTTCATTATAGAAAATTTTATAAGAGGCTTTTCTGTGATTTTTCTCTTAAAGGCAATGAGTTTAAGACAGACACAGCTTAAAAAACAAGCATTTCCCATAATTGGAAATCTTTTCGTCTCCCCTCCCCAGATGTTTCAGAAATTATGCACAAGATTTTATTCTTCTAAATAATGGTGCCCTATATCCCATTCAACTGGTTATATAAAGTTTTAAAGTCCAATTAATACAAACATGCAGATAGTAGCACGGTGGGTACTGTGAAGTAGTACAGGTACAGAACCTTTTCTGTGAAGTGGCTCATTGCACAGTTCTGGAAATGTTTACCTTGCCATTAGATGCTCCTACATTTGCAATTTGTGGTAGCGTGAGGCAAAATGCAAGAACTGAATGGCATATCGATCTACACAAATGACTTGCCTTTGACACAATGACACAAATGGATGCTTGAGTATCAGCATCCATATAGCAGCTTTTAAAATAGTCACCATGTTGGACCTAAATTCCACCTGGCAGTAGGGTTTCATTTAGATTAGAATGATGCCAGATCCCTGCAGGCCAACCTTTGGCATGACAGGGGAGCTTTTAGGGGGCAAAGAAAAATGTTCCCCAATACCCAGTGCTTGCTTTTTTTGCACTTGTTTGCTGAGTTTATTGTCTGTTTTGGTAGCTGTCATGGTGCCACTTTTGAGTGTTCTTGTTGGGAATAGTGATATCAGCAATCAGAGATCATGTATGTTACCTGATGATGTGCCCCTGCATAACTATTGAGCTATGTCTTAATGATCGCATCATGAAGCTAATCTACTTGTGAATTACCGTATCTGCTTAAATAGCTACATGAATAGTCCAGAGTGAGAGGACAAAGTTGAATCTCTGTAGTTTAACAGCACAATCCTAGGCAAGTCTTCTCAGACGTAAGCCCCTTTGAGTGCAGTGGGACTTAATCCCAGGTAAGAATGTATATAGGATTGCAGCTGGGGTCTGTCTGTTTGGCTGATGTACATAATATACTTCCCCCTGAGCAAGTTTCTCTTTTCTTTTTCTGCAGGTGGCCGTGATAAACGAGGAGGTCCCATCCTGACATTTCCAGCACGCAGCAATCACGACAGAATAAGGCAGGAAGACCTTCGGAAACTTGTGACTTACTTGGCTAGCGTGCCGAGGTAAAAGTTCAAAAGCAAAGCACTGGTGGACAGGATATGTTCTTGGCAAGCTGCTTATTTCAAGTATTGGCCTTTGGTACCCTTTTTTCCCCTTTCATATATTGGAAAGGAAATCAGCAGCTCTCCCTTTTCCCTTTCATGTTCACTCCAATCACATCTTATGTGTAGTAGCCAGATGGGCAAAACAGCAACATGGGAGCAAAACAGAGATGGACTTGCTTTAGCAGAGAGCTGGAAGATTAGCTCAGATTTTGGGGCATGTATGAAAGCACAAAAAGCTGCTGCTTCTTAATTTTACTCTGTGCATAAAAAAGAGAGAAAGGGATATTTTTGGGGCATCTTCACAAGCAACATTCAGTGTGGTTTCTGCAGTTGCTGTGTCTGTAATCTGTATGTAAAACCTGCATTGGATTTTGTTTAAACTTTTAGAAGTTTTGCATTCTTTCACATTGTATCTTGCATTTTACCAATGATCACAAGGGGCATATTTCAGTGAAAAAGCCAAACTTACATGTGTCCACTTGAAATGAGTCCTGCTGAGTTCAGTGCTATTTACTTCCAGCGGGTGGCGCAGTGGGTCAAACCGCTGAACCATGAGCTGTCGATCGAAAGGTCAGCAGTTCGAATCCGCGACAGGGTGAGCTCTCGTTGCTTGGCCAGCTCCTGCCAACCTAGCAGTTCCAAAGCATGATAAGGTGAGTAGATAAATAGGTACCGCTTGCGGGAAGGTAAACAGCGCTCCGTGTTCCAGCCGCATGCTACACGCTGCGGCAAGGAGAGTCATGCCGGCCACATGACCATGGAGGCGTCTTCGGACAACGCTGGCTCTTTGGCTTTGAAATGGGGATGAGCACCACACCCTAGACACGACTGGACTTAATTGTCAGGGGTCACCTTTACCTTTACCTTTAGGAATGCTTAGGACTATAGCCTAAAAGTCACTTTTCTCAGTTTATTACATCAGATCAAATTGAACTGCTGCAAATCACTAAGGAGGAGCAGACCTGCCCAATTCCCATATGTTTCAAAATTTGCTCTATCCCACTGATCACACTGTAAAACGTTTGATTTAATTTGGAGAATTTCTAAAATTAATTTTGGAATAGGTGCACCAGTATGTCTTTTGGCACTGTCATTTAGTCAGTGCACATGTATCAGGAAGAATCAAGGATAATAGGACACAGACTAAAAACTGGCAAACTGCACATGCACAGATGTTGATTCACAAAAATGTGAAATCAAAGCACATTGGTGCCAAACTGAAAAAAATAATAGGATAATTTGGAATTCTAAACCTGCAAAGAAACTGGGATGCTGATATTTTTGTAAGCATTTCTATTAGTTACTCCAACAGCATACTTCTATGTGTGTTTAACCAGAAGTAAGTCCCATTGTAATGAATGGGGCCTACTCCCAGGAAAGTACCGTATTTTTCGCACTATAAGATGCACTTTTTTCCCCCAAAACATAGGGGGAAAAAGCATGCGTCCTATGGTGCGAAGCCTGGGCTTGGGGGCGCTTCGGGGAGGCCTGCAGAGGCTCGCGCAGGCCTCCCCGAAGCCCCCACAAGTCTCCCCGATGTTCAGTTCGGGAGAAAACCGAAAATCGTTGTTTTCTCCCGAAGTGAACATCAGGGAGGCCTGCAGAGGCTCGCGCAGGCCTGCGTGAGCCTCTGCAGGCCTCCCCGATGTTTACTTCGGCCCCAAACAGTGATTTTCGGCCATTTCCGGAATGGCCGAAAATCGCTGTTTGGGGCTGAAGTAAACATCAGGGAGGTCTGCAGAGGCTCGCGCAGGCCTCCCCGAAGCCCCCACAGGCCTCCCCGAAGCGCCCCCAAGCCCAGGTAAGTACAAACTTTTTTTTCTCTATTATATGCTCTATAGGATGCATGCGTCCTATGGACCGATGCGTCCTATGGAGCGTAAAATACAGTATGTTTAAAAAGTTAGAATCTATAGGTCGTGGAACTAGTACATGTGTCCAGGAATGATAGAAGTCAGTAAGCCAGGAGAAGCATCTGTAGAGACAGTAAGCTTGGGAAAAATTAGATGCTAGAGTCAAATGCTGAACAGGGAGGTAAAAGTCCAGAAATGCCAGGAACACAAATACAGGGATTATTGGATAGAATGTCCAGGAGGTAACAGTGCAGCAAATGTAAGAGGCTGGCAAAGCAGCAGCAAAATGCAACTCTTATTCAGGTCAGTCCTGCCCTGAGGGCTGCCCTGAAAACATTTATAGCAAAAGGATTCAGCAAGTAAAGCCCAATAACAAGCATCAGATGTGGGAAGGGGAAGTTGAACAGAGCCACCTGCAGTATTTTGCTTTTGAGTCTTGGTTAGGGAGAGGAGGGGCTAACTGTGAAGACCAGAATCCAAGAATTTCCATCTCTGATGTGCTGTGGTCTCTTTGCTCGTCCTTTTCTAAACGCTCTGGCAGGCATACATAAGGTGCTTTTTTTTTTTTTGATTGGTGGTAGGTGAGGGCAGACATGCAAGGAGGGTTGTGCATCTCCACAGGGATTTGAAGCTAATGGAGGCTCTCCCAGTTTGAACTCAACTGGGTTCCCGTAGCAAAGGGGTCACATTTCCATAGTGTGAAATCTGGGAAAATTCCATTTCTGGGAAAAAGGTGCGCAGTTCAGTAAGAAAAAAAAAACCCAAATCAGATAGGAGAGTGAGTCCTTAGAGGCTGAGAGATGCATCTGTCATGTCATACCCATAACAATAACCCTACAGATTTAATTTCCTGACAATTTTCCTATAACTCTGCTTGGAATGGCTTTGTCATTGTTAGTTTGGTGACTTTTATTTCTGAAGTTAGTTATTTCTTTTTAGTTAGACACAGCTTGGGCTCTCCTGGATGTTATTTGTCACCATATTGTATGTGGGATTATGATTGTGCCTTGGGTTGAAAGAGCAGTAGGTCAAATTTCCATGAATAAGTGTCAGCTATTCGTCAGTCTCATTGCAGATAATGTTGCAGTAAAGCTGCCCCTTTAGATGTTCCCTTGTTTTGCATGAATCACAGGCTTAGAAATATGATGCCTAATACTTTTCTACATAAGCCATTGCCATAAACACTTGCCCCTCTTCAAGCCATTTAACATGCGTCCTATTTCCATCCAGGAAATACCACATAGGTGGAATATTCCTCATGTATTTTCACACATACTTTTTATTACGCAGGTAAATCACTCAGATTGAATAGTCAACAGGGTACTTACACATAACATTTATGAGAGTCTTGTGAGACCATTGAGGGGAGTCACTCAGTGCTCATGCACATGCTTTGTGTGTCAATGGTCCCAGATTCAATCCCTGGAATCTTCAGGTAAGGCTGAGAAACATCCCTACCTGATTATCGAATTAAAAATTCGCATGTTTGCCAGGAAAACATCCTGGAAAAACATCCCTACCTGAAATCCTGCTGTACGTCAGTAGACAATACTGAGCTAGACAGACCAATGGTTCGTTCTGGGTAAGGCAGTTGCATGTGTCATGTGTTCAATGGTCCATCCATTCCATTGAGCAAACTCTGATAGTAGCTTCATGTACACTATTGACGCTATGATCTTCTTCTGTCTCTTTCAAAAGCTAGTATAGCAAGGTCTGGATGTTGTTGCATTTGAACACATAAATTGCTTTTGTTGAGTCAGATGATTGGTCTTTCTTCCCAGCAGCAACCCTTCAAGGTCTCAGTCTGAGGCATTTCTTGGATCTGCAACCTGAATTCCTTGAACTGGAGGTATCAAGCATTTATGCATGCAAAGCATGTACTCTACCTCTGAGCTGTGGGCCTTTTCCCTGACGTGTGCAGGCCCCAGCTTGCAGTCAGCATAGAGAAGCAAGGGATTCAAACCCTTGGCCCTTTGGAAACACAGTTGTTGAAAGTATCATCATGCCTACCCCAGTTTGCTGCATAGGGGGTTAACTAAAAGGGTATGTACATGGCCAAGCAGAAATCAGATTGATCAGCCCATGGAGCCTTATGGGTTTTCAATGATGAGTTGGATCATTCTGTAACTCTTCAGCATCTACTTTAGGTTCAAGACCAAATTATTAAATTGAGATTGCTATCTGCAAACTCTGCCTCTTTGGTCCTTCCAGGTTATTAGTGACTCCTTTAATAAACATTAGTTACACACCAATGGAGATAATGAATTTATTTGCAAAGCAGTAGTAAGTTTGCTTTTTGTACAGTTCATTTATTTTGAAGTTGACAATTTTCCACTTCTGCTTTTTCACCACATGTAAAAGTGACCTGTTGTCATATTAGAACTCATGTGAAAAGTTCCGGCTGATACACAGTACAGTACCCTGGCTGTCTACCGATGTGGGTCATAGGAACTTGCAATTTTCCTATAACTTGCAATGAGTGAGACCACTCATTGATCTCAGACCCCCAGCGGATCAGGTCAATAGTAGCTATTTTATTCCATTATTGGATCACACAGCTTGGCTAATGTGTCCCCAAATGTTGGCATCCTTCAGCTCTTTGATGCTCTTGTTTAAAGAGCTCATTAACAGAAAGAGCTGATTACTATTGTTAGTCCTAATGAACTGTTCATTGCTATAATTAGTTTGTTAGCACTGCTCACTGTTGAAACAATTTAATAGCATGTAGCTCAGTCATGTGATATGATCACCCAATAACGGTTCTTTCAGTATGTTTCATTAGGTGGTTTGATCACTCAGCTACCTTGCATTTATCAGTCAGAATCCATTTGTTTTGTCCTAGGTATGTTCCCAAGATAAGATGGTAAGAGAACCTTCAGGAGGCTCTTATTTCCCACCCTGACTTAGATTTGGGTGTAAATGGTACAAATGTCATGCTACAATTCAATCAAGAAAAGTAATCATTTCAATTAAAGTTGAGGTGGATTCCTGAGGTAAATGTAATGGAAATGATCACACACCTCAGGTGAATAAACAAATCATCGTAAGGCAAACGTATTATTTCGGTCTAACAGCGCAATCCTGTCTACAATTAGACCAGTGGAGCAATTGCTCTGCTGGTCTAAGGGTAGCAAATGTGCCAGAAAGCATGTTTGTGGCACCCAACGAGTAAGCAAAATGTTGGAGCTCCGTGACGGAGAGGTAAGTTCCCATGGAGGGGAGGGGGGAGGACGAGAAGTGGGTGTTCCGGGGGGCCAAATTGGCCCACCAGGCCTGGGAGGGGGAGGGATCGGCGGTGGCATGTTCCGCCGAATCCTATCCTCCTTTCTGGGCCTGGCTGGCGTTACACAGCTGGCGCACATTTGAGTAGACCCATTGGAGCGGCTGGGTCTCTACTTGGGATAAGGGGATGAATGTCCGTTTACCCTGAGGAGGCCTCTGGCTGTGCCAGTGCAGCGATGTTAGCTTATACAGTACTTATTGCTTCTGCTGAAATCACTGAGATCCAGAATCTATTCACACACATTGGAAATTGTGCTTTGTAGCTGCAATAACTATTTGTGTGAATATCACAACCATATGGCCAGATATGATTGCATGGGTTTTCTCCATCTCTCTGGGAGAGAAGATGCTGATCAGGTGGAAAGACCTATCTGATTGGCCCTGTCCATATACAGTAGACTTTTGATAATCTAGCACCTTTGGGACCTAGGTGGTGCTGGATTATGAGATATGGTTGAATTTCAGGAGCTACTATAAGCTGATAGCACTGAGAAAGTGGGAAGGAGCCTGCTGTGCGATCATGAGACTGAGGTGGCCCTTAGCTTCCAGTGCAGCCTGGGTGACTCTTCTTGCCCCGCCCAACAGGGCCAGGGCAAGAGTAAGAGAAACATTGAGGAGGTGGTATCTGTGCCTGGTAGAAGCAATTGCCAAGCCCTGAACTGTCTGGATGGATCTTTTTTTGGAAGGTTTTATATTTAACTCACAAAGTACCTTACAGACTTTATTTTATTTTCCCTTTCACAATCTTATAAGGAAGGTCCCCGTTCTTAAGAAAGAGTATAAACAAAATGGGATACATTGCTCTCATGGCAATTTGAAAACCATTTTGGTGCTGGGGACGGTCAGCAGTGCTGTACAGTTGGATCTGGGACTTTTGGAGTTTCACTGCAGTCGCAATCTTCTAGGGCTGCTTGCTAAGGGGGCTTTAAAGGGCTTAACATTGGTTTCGACCATTTGCAACATTTACAAACTGAAGGTTTGTTTCTAAGGGTCAAACAAGACAATATGCTAAATACATAATTACTGCTTGTGTTTTATTTTTTTTATTTTGCATAATAACACACGGGGGGGGGGGGGAGCAGGACCTCTTGGGTCCTATAGCCAGTTCAGAGAGAACATTTTTTTTAATCAGGACTGTGGCACAAGAGGAAAGGATGAAATGCCCCTCCTTGTATGCCAGAGTCCTCATCCTGATTGCCCTCCTGATTGATTGCAACTGTAATTTTACAAAAGAAGAAAAAAATACAAGTAGCAACAATGCATTTGGCATCACATCACATCAATATTGACACTAACAGTGCAATCCTGTGTAAGTTTGCACTGGTGTAACAGTAGATGCATTGGTGTAAGTGCACTTACACCGGTGCATCTGCTGTTACACTGGTGCAAAGTTACATAGGATTGCACTGTAATCTTGCTAAGATTTTCCTACAACTTGCCTCTGCTTTTATACAAGTCATCTGTTTCATGTCTGGACGCCATGATACATGCATGGCGTTCTAATTTCTTTTCATTCATAAGTCCTGCCACTCTAGAATTTACTCTTCCTTCTAGTGAGACCCAACAGACAGTAGAATTTTAACTCCTTCTCCTTACTCTCTCTCTTTTTTAACCTTTGACCTTTTATAGGTCACTATTTCATCCTGTGATAATTAAGAATATAACCCATTGCATTAATTTTGATTTGATAAATGCTATTTTTTTGCAAGTTTTGAATTTCAGTGAAATATTGCACCCAACAATATTCAAATTATATTCAGTGTATCAAACTTTAATATGGATGTCAGTGGACAAAACAACAGATCATGCATTAATATAGACTGAAATTAGGACCACTCAATAGGTCTAGGCATGTGTTCTTCTCTTATAAGCATTGGTAGAAAAAGCAACAATTCTCATCAAAAAGGGTTATAATTTATCATATCGACCTCACTTTAACAGTTATCTCTTTGTTCTTTCTGCCTGCAGCTACAGAGTGAGACAGATTATTATCCTCATTGATGCTATTTGTCAATTGACCCCAGACATCTCTTTTAATGAAAAGGCAGCAGTAGTACATTTCTGTAGTAGGCTATATGAAGATAGGATATGGTGATAAATGAGGAGGAGGGAATTGTGAACCCAGCTGACAACATTCCAGATCTCATTTACTGATCTTGTTTTAACAGCTGTGGATTAAACATACTGTATTTCTTCAATTCTAAGATGCATGTTTGTTCCCAATTAAGCATTTCAAAAAATGCGGTGCGTCTTAGAATTGAAGGTCTCCAAAAAGCACCCCAAAATGCTATCTTCTTACTTACTGGGGCTTGGGGAGCTTCAGGTGATTCGCGAAAACCAGAAATGTCCCAAAATCGCTGTTTTTCGCTGAACTGAAGATCAGGGAGGCCTGCAGAGGGTTGCGCAGGCCTCCCTGAAGCTCCCCCAAGCCCAGGTAACAAAGGAAATGGCACTTTCTGGCGGGCCAGAAATGTTATGCAAAGGCAGTGCACTCAGCTGAGCACTCAGCTCAGCCTCAGCTGCAGGAGACCTGCTGGGGACAGTTGGTGCTGAGCGGGTAGATTCAATGAAGGGAGGTGAGTCTTACAATCAATGGATTTTTTTTTCCCCTGCTGGTGGTACTGAAAGTAAAGGTGCGCCTTAGAATTGATGGCGCCTTAGACTCGAAGAAATACGGTATATGAAAGAGATACAGTAAACATGGTAGAAAGACTTATATGCATAAGACTCAATTCCAACCTTAACGCAGGTAAGGGGTAAATTTAAAATACTTATTACATTTTTATCTTACAATTTTTCAGAAGAACACAGCATGGTGTATTTGGCTGCTCTCCCCCCACATCAGTTTGTCCCCATAAGACCCTGTGGAGTAGATTAGCATCCCAATCCTGTGTAACTTTAAGCAGCCAGCCTTAAGGGCCGGCCACTGTATCCTAGGTCCATTGAGGTCTGCACCCGGCGCGGCCTGGGCTCTCCTCGGCTGAAGGTAACGTTTGTCCCCTTCCCCCATTGTAAGCTGTGCAAGCCGCAATTGGCCTCCTCGGATGCACCTATCTGCCAATCGCCCCCTCCCCCATCACCCCGGCCCACCCTTCCCATGCCCTCCTGTCGCTTGGTGCAGCACTTACCTGCGTCTGGCATCCAAGACAGTATCCGGCAGCTGAGTGAGTGGCGCCACTTACTCTCTGCGTGCCGCTAATGTGCTTTATGGCACTTTGTGACACCCTAGGCTGGCAGAGTGTTCGCTCCTCCAGCCTATTTTTGCGCAGGATTGCGCTGTGAAGCAGGATTCTTCAGCTGAGATAGGAAAATACTGGCTGTCAAAAATGAGATTTCCTCTCCCCCTCCTTTTTTCCCCTGCCAGCAATGGCAGGGAGGCTGCCTATCCAAGCCTTAGACTGCCCTCTGCCTCTGGGAATATGAAAGGAGCTTGTGCTATTCACAGAAATTCCAGGCATTCGAGTGTCAAAAACCAGTTTGAAATGGAACACTTGAATGAAGAGGAAAGGAGCAGGTGAGAAGGGTGAGGAGTGTGGGTTCCGGTAACTCTTTTCTTGCCTCTTTAGCCGTGTGCACTTTGGGAATTACTCGCTAGAGTCTGGCCACTGATAAGCTTTTCATGGGTTTCTCAGTCATTTCAGCCTGTTTAATTGGCACCTACATTTTGATGCACCAGCCACGGTGCGGTGCAGTGCGTGGGCCAGCGTCGGCATGCAACTCAAAGATCGCCATCTGTCTTGCATTTTGTAAGATCATATAAGTTCACAGGAGAGCTGCGTTGCCATGCAAGCAAAGTTGGAGAAATTCAACTTCAGCCAATGAGAGGCCGTATTTGGTGCAGTGGTGGTGGGATGCGAAGAGACACGTTGGCCAGTTGGAGTTGAGTGTGTTTTTTTAGCCAATCCTATTCAGCATCGCTCTTCCTCGACCCGCAAGTGACCAATCATTGGGAACGTTGATGTTCGGGAAGCACTCCGGTGTAGATGGGGTGTGTTGCAGTGCAATGTGACACAATGGCTACTCTCACGCCGCACCATGACGCGGGGTGTGTATCAGCCTTTAGTGTAAACGAAATGTCAGAGAAGCTGAACCGGAACCCACACCCCTCACCAAGTGAGCACCAATTGGTCTTGTTAGTGATGCCCAAAAATTGGGGTATACTGGCTTTATTAGGAGATGGGGCTTTGTTCTATCAAGTTCCATTGCTACCCAACTGCTTCTTCTCCCTACTTCCTCCTGTGAAGGAGTTTTCCAAGGAACTGCAGTCTGTCAGCTGTGTGACAGCTCTTGCTCTGGTCTCACACCTCTTATAAGCAACATCAATAAAAGGAGGCTAACAGTGACAAATGGCAGCAGACAGTAAGTACCCAAAGGAGAAATGGAAGCTAATTCAGCCATACTTGAAGTGGAATGGGTACAGTTTGAACTGATTTCACTGATTTGCGTCACAAGCATCTTGAATTTTGTGATCTGAGAGACAGTATGTCGTTCGTTAAGTTTACAGTCCCATGCAGGTTTACCTGGAAGTAAGTCCCAATGAACTCAGTGAGATTTACTTGTGAATAAACATGCACAAGCTATTACTCTGACAGTCCAATCCTATGCATGTCTACTCAAAAGTAAGTCCCATAGAGCTCAGTGGAAACTCCTTCCAGGTAACTGTGAATAGGACTGCAGTCTACTATACCTTTTACATTTATTTGGAATATTTTTAATCCTATTTTTCAATGTCTATACATTTGTTATAACCCACACCAAGAGCTTGGGATGGAATGAGCTAGATCTTTGGATGAAGTACAATAAATTCCAAAATAGAAATAAGAGGCAGGAAAAGAAGACCCTATAATAAAGAAATCTAAAGTTTGGTTTGTTTGTTATGATGTTTATTGGGATGTGGCTATGGGGGTGGTGGTGTTGTCATGAGCTCCTGCACTTTCAAATGTGGTCTAAACCCCTGAGTGTTTAGTAGAAGGTATGAAAGGAAGCCTATGTGCAGGTTGCTGCACGCATAGCTCTGTACATGATGCAGTGGGGGAACACTGATTGTATAATGTTTCCAGCTGTGTGGAAGAACCTATGCATGTACAGTTGTATAGGTGTAGGCCCCTTTCAGTCCCTCTTCTGAACTTATATGGTTTGGGGGGGAGGCAGAGCCAGTGGGTGATGTGATTTTGTTCATCCTCCACTCATTTCGTCGTCATGCAGCTGGAGGTCCAAGTCCCTTAGTGACCGTGTCTATCTATGAAACTTCGCTCAGCCTTTGTTGGCTGCTGGTGCCAGCTGTTACTTCCATGCTGTTCTCGTTCCAATGAAATGCCTGACATCAGTAGTTTCTTTCCCGCCACCTCTCCTGCCTTGTAGCAAAAGAATAAATCAAACAACCAGAGCCTGTCTGTACGTGGCCAGTAGAAGCAAATAATGAGTGCTACTATTGAAAAAAGGTTGTTAGTCTACAAATAGCATCTATTCATTCCCTTTTTGCACTCATTTCTGGTTATGTTGTGACTGAGGGCAGTGACATCATGGGCTATGAGCTCAAACTAAAACCAGGATCCTCAGGGGAACTTCTCACTGTCTTCACTGGGAATTGTTAAGGGGATCCCTTTTTATTCCCCCCTCAACTTTCACAGCCGAGGAATGTAGCTTCCCAGATCCATGTTGCTTCGTTGAAATACCTTTCTATTTGAGCAGGCTTTTTAGATTACAAGTTCTTAAGCATTGTTGCAGTCAGGTTTTTGTTTGTTTGTTTGTTTATTCGTCCTCTTTTCTGCTGTCATTTTCTATTATTTTTACTCCTGTTCGTTTGTATTTTTATGTTAGTTTTTCAGGACCACTAACAAGATATTTTCTGAAGAGTGGAATCCAAATTCCCTAAATAAACTAGCAAGCCAACACATCTCCTACTCAGCTGCTAAGAGATTTCTAAAAAGCTGAGCTGAGACGAGGCCTCATTGCCCAGTTATCATTCTGGTATTCCCGATGCAGATATCCTGCAAAGAAGAACACCAACATAGATAGTCATTCTAGGCCTAAGCAACCTCCCTCCTGCATTCTTTCTGTCTTGCTTCCATATGGCAAAGGGAATATCCTGCCTCCACCCAAGTTGCTGTTTCTGTTGAATACATCAGCCTGTCTGCAATCCAAGATTCTCATCTTTTTCTGTGGTGGGAATACATGATACCTCTGAGACCATCATACTTCATCATACATGTCTCCGTTTATTTGTCCTTAGTGAAGAAAACATCCTCAAATATTTCACCAGTGCTGGGGGACATCCAAGACTTGGAGAGCAATGGCGGAAGGTATTCCAGACAGACTAAGATGTTTGAGCAGCTTGTTGGAGTTTCTTTTGTGAGACAATTTAAAAAGGCATCAGAGCTCCTTTGTTTTAAGTGTCAAGTGGCTTACATTACAGACAGATTCTTGATTTGGCACATTTTACTAATATAAAGTGCTGCCCTGGCTTAATTTCAAACTCTTTCTTGGTGATCTCCAAGTACAGCATATATTAGGAGGTCATACTAGAAGTAGTGTGAAATTCATTTTGTTGATTGAAGTGGATTAAATGCTGGGGATCTATTTTCTGTTACATGATCCTAAAATAAAGGAAGCTTTATGAGTCTCTCTCTTCCCCCCCTGAGGACTATCATACTGTTACATAAATAAATAACCATATGCTTAAAAAAATAACACAAGGGATTTTATACTAATTTGGGTAACTAGATAGCTGGCATACTCAGTCAAGTCATGATTTGGCAGTGCACATGCCTCAAGTCAAAAGGATACATTAAAAGTGAGTTGAAACTGATGAAGTTAATGGATCTTTGGTTTGTTCTTTAACGGTGTCATCTGATTCTCTCCAACCCCCCCCCCCAAGTAAAAAAACTTAAATGTTTTCCATGTAAAGAAGGTTCACTGGGGACTTGAATAATTGTTTAATGTTGTTGGTGTGTCGTGTTTTAGGCTAATACAGGTATTGGAAGAGAGAAACTAGTGCAGTGGTTTCTGTCAAAACTCATTTGATGACTAGACCGTGTAGCAGGAAACTTAAAATGCTGAGATTTAGCAGACACGTAAAGGCAACAGTGAAAAATGATGCTGTTTTGGTTTATCATTGATATAATCCTTGCATGAGGGCCTCCATTTCCAAACAGGCTCCCTGGTGCTGATTCCACTGTGAGGGAAAGCCGTGCCGAGTCTATGGCAAAATACTTTGAATTTCTCTTACTTCCTCAGCTATTCTTGTCTGCTGGTCTCAGACTCCCCAGTTCATATACTTGCCTAAGGGTGCAATCCTGTGTAAGGATCCGGTCGGTCTACTCGGGTAAGGGGATGTTCGTCTCCTTCCCCGGGTGTAAACCAGGGCCAGCCCTATGGACCTCCTCGGATTTCCGCCAGCTATCGGAGGAGGCCGTGTAACGACCTAGCTGCCCAGCGGGGACGGGGATATGGCGGGCACCATCCCCCTCCCGGGCTGGCTAGACCAATGCCCCCCCTCCCTCGCCTGCGCTGTTACGTGTTTTTATTCCAATTTTTCCCCATTTTAACTGCTTTAAAAGTGTACTAGATAGGTGGTATAGGTTGTATAAGTTGTACAGTGTCAGCAGATGAAGAATGATGCAACATTACATGGTTTTACTTTTCCCCCGCAGATTTTTTTAGCAGAAAGCAGTGTTTTGTGTTTTTATGCGATTATCAACAACAACAAAACTCCTATTAAACAGGCTATTCTGTCTTTGACATGAAGCAATAAATCTGGTATGTGACCACAATGCAACTTGTTGTGTCTTGGGTGAAGCCACATGTACTAGTTAGAGCAGTGAGGTCATAAGCACAACACATTCAGTATAAATTTCCTTACTAGAGGTAAGCTTGGGGGGGGGGGGAGATTCTGCAAATTTAAAGCATACGTCATTTGTGTATGATGCTTTATTTCTTGATCCCTGTGCTATGCCTGCATCTCTAGGTGGGGTTGGAAAAAACTCCTGACTCAAATGTCTGGATAGCTGCTGCCAGTCTTCATAGACCAGGGGTGGCCAACCTTTTAACATGAATGCTCCTGGCCCTTGAATGGTTGCACTCGTACTGTATAGGTGAGGGCATTTCAGCAGGTGCAGCTGCTTTAGCAGCACCATCAGCAATTGCAGCTGCCAAGGTTCTGTCTTCTACGCAACTCTTAAGAACGCAGAGGCCCTAATGGTGGAAGGTTGGCCACCCCTGTCATAGACAGTACTGAGCTAGATGGTCCATTAGTCTGATCATTATAAGGCAGCATCCTCTATCACTGAGGCTTCAGTCATATGTACACTTACCTGGGAGTAAACCTCATTGGACACAGTGGGACTGAGTAAACATGCATAGAATTGTGCTATAAGAGTCATCCCACCCCCAATCCTTGGAGCTTCTGCAAAAGTTTCCTTCTTTGAGTTGAACAGGGTTGTCCTGCGTATCCGCGTTGCCTCTGCCAGCCACTTGCCCATTGTCAACTTAGCTAGGAGTCTACTTGCTCTAGGGCTGGCAGGAGCCTCCCTCTTCTCCTCTTCCTGCTTACTGCCCCAGGAGGTGAGCAGGCCTCAGCCTAGCAGGAGCTGCAACTGCCATCCCTTCAGGAAGTGTGTAGTACACTCCCCCCCCAACTTGCCCCCCAGGCTCAGTTTGGGGAGCAAGCAAGGAGAGAATGTGCATGCATGCATGTGCTAGCTCTCCCCGCTGCCCACAGGGCTGCAAGCGCACCTCCCCACACAAGGCAGTAAGTGGATACCCCCCTCATGTTTGGGAGGAGGGACTTGGGCCATCCCTATCATGAAATCTTTATGGTAACTCTTGATGCTGTATGCACAAGACTCTTATTATAAGCCTATCAGACTGTTACATTTGGACTAGCCAAGTCTTCCTGTTTTCATATGAAAGGGGTGATTGGAACCATAAAAAGTTGCAATTAATGTTCCAGTCCTAAAACTATTTACTTAGAATTAAGTTCCCCTGAGATTTCAGTGAGTCTTATTTCCCAGTAAGTGTCCTTGAGACACTTCCTAAGTCTTCAGTAATACTAAGATTATTTTTAATCTTTGTATCAATAATACTAGGGGATAAAAATGAGGAGATCCACTTATTTTATTTCATTTTCAGCTGAACCTCCAGAGTGGTACTTTCCTCAGTATGTTGATCTAGAAACGGGAAAAGCTCTTCAGTTATTTCAGTAACTTGATTCTTTCTTTAAATCAGTTTTCCCTAACGGTGAGGAAGAATATTAACAGTGCAATCCTGCGCAAGTATAGACCGGTAGAGCGAGCACTCCACCGGTCTAGGGTGTCGCGAAAGTCCTTAAGGCACTTTCATGGCACCTACAGAGTAAGTGGCGCTGGCGCCAAGGCCGGTACTACTCACTCAGCTGCCGGCCCTGGACCGCACCACCTGACACAGGTAAGACCTGCGCTGGGTGGCAGGAAGGCGTGAGGAGGGTGGGCCGGGGTGGCGAAGGAGGGGGCGATTTGCTGACCAGGCCAGGGAAGGGGGTGGGGATATCAACGGCATGCTCCACCGATATCCTAACCCCCTTCCCGTGCCCGTAGCTTGCGCACATCCAAGGAGGCCCATTGGGGCCACTGGGGCTTACACCAGGGGAAAGGGATGAACGTCCCTTTCCCCCGATGTGTGCCCCAACTTTGCCGGCACGGCCCTGATCCAACTTAGGCAATTTGGAAAATAAACAATGGGGCTTGATTCATTGACCAACTCAGGCACCTATTTTTTATTCTAAACTTTGAAGAATGTCATGTGATCACATAAAGTCCTGTTGTATATTAAAAGGAATTTACGGCGCAATTCTGTCTAGAAATAAGACCGGTGGAGCACCGCTCTGCCGGTTTAGGGTGTTGCAAACGTGCTATAAGGCATGTTTGCGGCACCCAGTGAGTAGGCAGCTCTGGTGCAGAGGCCGGCACTGCTCTACGCACCACAGAAGAAGTGGAGCACCTGCTTTATGACACGTTTGCGACAGCGTGGAGCCCAGTCCCACCGGCAGAGGTGGCAGAGGATTGGGCTCCCAGTCGTGTTCTGTGCAGCACGGAGCTCAGCAACCCAGAAGTTTGGCAATGATGTGATGATGTCATTGGCGAATGTCTGGAGCCCGCATCAAGTCCCGCCGCGAAGTTGCTGAAGTGGTCCGTGCACCGGTGCAGACCCCCAGAGGAAATGTTGCCTCTAATATATAATACAATTTAGTTGTGGTCTTCACCTGCAGTAGTAATTGGTACAGAGGTCTGAAATGACAGCTCTACAGTCTCTCCTTCCTAATGAAATCTATGACAGCATTGTGACTAGCACTTCCATGACTAGCACTTGGAAACTGTCTTCAGGAATGGAAAATCACTCCATGACCTGAAGAAGCATTTCGCTTGTGCAAGGGGGTCCTTCAGAGAGGTTGCTTCCTTTCCTAAAGGAGCTCCTGACAGCAGAAGCGCTAGTTGAGATGCTACCGTATATTTTTCGACTTGGGAACGAATTAGTAAGAATGAGAAACAAATTACTGAGTTTTTTTTTAAATAGAAGCATTGTAAAATGAAGAATGTACAGTATGTTTAACCTTTTTGAAGTATACAACCTGTTTGTATACAGAAGCAAGACAGGAAAATTTCATTAGCTTATACAGTATTACCATGGCTATCTTTGCAAGTAGATGGACTAGAAATCTAATTTAAAACCACCAAAGCTTTGATTTTGGGAAAAGCAGAAAAATTGTCTAAGTTTGCTCGGTTCTATTGTCCACATTTATAAATAAATATGAAGGCCTGCATGTAAGTAAAAGCAAAGTCCTGTACATCTGCTCACTTATGAGCTGAATAAAGCAAAAATGTATGTGGCACTGTTCACGAAGCATGTGTGTAGAGTAATAAACATTCCAGAATAAAATCTGTGCATGTGTAAAACAGTCTGAAGGCTCTAGCATGGAAAATGGGCTCATGGTTAGATATTTAAATCACATCTCTGAAGTTTTATGAGTTGACCACAACATGATGAGAGCTGGATGTAATTTATAATTTTGTTGACATCCTACTATAGGCGCAACTGTCTAGAAATACAAGAACGGTACTTGCTCCACTGTTTCGTACTATTTTAATTCGAGTAGAAGATTTGTGGAAACTTGAAGTGTAATCAAATGAAGTGTCTTCATGTTTGCTCTCTCTCTCTCTCTCTCTCTCTCTCTCTCTCTCTCTCTCTCTCTCTCTGTGTGTGTGTGTGTGTGTGTGTGTGTGTGTGTGTGTGTGTGTGTGTGTGTCTTTCTCACCATTATATGCACTCACCTCATGGAGGTATCAACATTATTAAGGTGTACTGATAATCCAAAACATCCTAATTACTAGAAAAGTTCAGAAAATACTAGAAAATCTCAGGAGTAGTGTTGTTGCAATTCCCTGATTTGGAACATGTATTTCTCTAGTTTAGGGGTTCTCAACCCCTTCCTGGCTAAGTACCACCTCTGGTGCCACTCTCCTGCTGTGTACCACCGGAAGTGACTGGTGATGACATCATCGCCAGTTACTTTTGGATTTTCAGGTTTTTAGAAGCCAGAAAACACAGGAAGGAGGCTCTGGGCGGACAGGAGGACCCTTCTCAACATTCCCAAGAGGCTTGGCCAAAGGCAGGAGCCTCTCGGGAGTGAAAACGTGTTGCCAAAAGTGCTGCATTGGAGTGGGGTTCCAGAGGTCCAAGTATCACCAAGTACTAGTACCAATGGTTGAGAACCCCTGCTTTAGTGCATAAAGTCTGGGTGTATTACAAATTGAACTGCATTTCCTCCAGAAGTACTTCTGCATCTCATAATGTAAACTGAAATTTTGGCTGGGCACAGAGTGTGCTTTTAGTTTAAGGCGGCAATCTAATACGTATTTACCTGAGAACATAGTGGGACACAGGCATTGGATTGCACCGCAAGTCTATTTTTGTTGATATTTTCGTAGTTGAAGAATGTATAGGTCCAGATGCACACTTGACTGGGGTATCAAAATAGTTAACTGTACACGTAATCCCACACATCTGAAAGATCTGGAAATTGGTTAAAAAAAACAAACACCCACAAATCTGTAGCAGGAGTCTGCACTCAGAGAAAGCCCACCCAGCAGTGTATGAGCTGCTATGGAAAAGGTGTAGGTCAGTGGGAGAGCACGTTCTTTGCATGCAGAAGGTCCCAGGTTCAATCCCTGACAGCTCCAGGCAGAGCAGCAAAAAATTCCTGTCTGAAATGTTGGAGAGCTGCTGAAAGTCATCAATACTGGGCTAGATGGATCAATATAAGGCAACTTCCTATGTTTCTGTGCTCCCACATTACCGGGGAATGTGGCTATGCATGCTGACAATGTTTTTAAATAAGCCTGAATAGGCACAGTGGTTTACCAGGGACAATATGAGAAAACAGGGCCTGTACTTGGTAAATGGCAACCACAGAGCATAAGCAGTAAGTGGAACTGATGTCTCCTTTACAATGACGCTTCCTCTTTTGAGTCATTTTCAAACTGAGATGAAGAAGAGGGATATACAGTTTTTAAAATAAGCTGAGCTAAACAATCCTATGTGTGTCTACTCAGAAGCAAGTCCCATTGCCTTCAGTGGGGCTTACTCTTAGGAAAACTGCATAGGATTGCAGCCTTAGTAAAGGGTTGCTGACATGGAATTAGTTTGAAAGAACTAGAGAGTGAGAGTGAGGAGAGGCAGCCTGGACCCAGGAGTGCCCAGATCCAAGTAACAAGAACAAACCATATTAATTCTTTGCCTGTGGTACTAAATGCCTAAGTACAGTCCCGCTGAGAGGTACTGCACAGTGCATTCATTTTCATTAAAGCAGAGTTCAGCTTGTTCTCTGCAGATGTTCTGGGCGTAATCAGCAAATCCAGCTAGTTGTTTTAGCTTCTACATTAGTCACACTTTGAAATTATACCCAAACAAATGTCAGACATGCTCCCCTAGGCCTATTTGTGCAATCTAAATGATTCCCACTGACTGAAACTCTACCTTTCACAGTCCATTTGGGCAAGCCATGTCTGTCTGCAAAGCAAGAAAAATTGCAGTGTATGGAGTTTAACATCCATAGTACAGCAACCAAGCTAAATAGTGGGTTGTCAGATAGGACTGCCACTGGGCCTCACGGTTTATCCTGAAGTTTCAGGATTTTGATCCTCTTTCTTGGGATATCCAGTAGAAAGAGTAAAATATGGTGAGCGGCAGGCTATGTTCTGCTGAGCTTGAGAGCTTTATGACCTCATATTTTCCAGGATTGGGCCAGCACGTGGAGGGGTTTACAACAGCGGAACACAGTTCTGCTGTCATAAAATGACTTATGGCGGCCATTTTATGAGCGCTGCTGCAATCAGCAACAGCACTAGAAGGTCACTGCCAGACCCGGGAAGGTAAGTCTGACCTGACAGTAGTGGGGGGTGGGCACGATGGGGAGGAGACAAGGTGGGGAGGGGGATAGATCGAGAAAGGGGGCAGTATTGGTGGCAGCTGCACCACTGATATTCTATCCCCCTTTCCAGCCTTGTTCTGCCTTGGGTCCTCTCAGACCTGTGCTAGTAGAGTAGCTGGCGCACATCCAAGTAGACCCATGCAGGCGGTGGAGGCTTACTTGTGGGCAAGGGAACATTTGTTCCCTTGCTTGGAGGACACCTCCAGGGCCTGAAACTCCCCTGCAGGATACAGCATGCACCCCTTTTACAGTTGGCCTGGCTGCATCGGTGCAAGAGGAGTTAGGTAGGATTAGACTACCTGACATTCGCTCTTCCCCACCATGCCTGTGAGCCTCCACCCTTGTGGCACAGTCAGGCCCGTCTTCTGCTCTTCAAGGCAGTAACCACATCCCTCCTGAAGTGTCACCAGGCTTTACTCCTACTCCACCAGGCTCCATAGCTGCAAATGTCTGCACTGGGTACCTAGATTATTTAGTGAAAGGGTGGGACAGGGTTATATTTCCACACTCCAAGATATAGGAACATGCTGTGGGCTCAGAATTGTTTCTTCTTGGCTCATAGACATTCAGGGTGTAATATTCCACTAATGCATCTCATCTTTTCAATACAGAAATCTCATTATACCTGTGACATTGAATTGCACAGCAAATTCCCTAACTAGGTAGTGTTGCTACTACAGGCCTGCACAATGTATGACCCACCAAGGTGAATGTGTAGCCCACCAGCTATAGATGGCAGCCCAGCAGAGGCTCCATCAACGTCCTGCTATTACTGCCTCCTTGGGGCTATAACATAGACAGCTTGTAAAGTACCTGGCCTGGCCTGCCACATGGCTGATGTGCTGTTAGGCCCTTGGAGTCCCAATGTGTGTGAGGCTGACCTACTGATTTCTGTTTATCAAGTCCACTCCTGCTAGCTCTTTATGATCTTTCACTTCTGCAGAATTGTTCCTGCACTATTCCTGATTCAGCTGTGCTTCACTGCTATGAAATGGCCATCTCCTCCTGCTTTCTTTGTCCTGCATCCAGTCGCGTCGCGACGACGCGCGTCACCCCAGAGCGGGGGCGCGCGTCGCCCTTAAGGGGGAGGCTCCGCCCCCGCGCGTGACATCACGGGCAGGAGCAGAGCGCCCTCCCCGCTCCGTTTTCGGCTCATTTTGGAGCCAAACGGACACAGGGGAGGGCGGGCGGGCCCACCTCCAACTCAAAACTGTAAGTGGGGGGGATCGTGCGTCACCCCTATACGCGCGACGCCCCCCGGCGGCCCGCCCCCCGCTTCCCCCTGTCGACGCCAGTGCCTGCATCAAACCTTGCCCTCTACTTTCACTATCAGCACAATCCACCGTAAGGATCTGGCCGGCGGCCCAAGGCTCGTCCCCTTCCCTGGGTGTAAATCCAGGCCAGCCTGATCTGCCCCCTCAGATTTCCACTAGCTAAATAGAGGAGGCCGTGTAACGCCGTGGTCGGCCCGGTGGGGAGAGGGATATGGCCAATGCCATCCCCCACCCCCTCCTGGACCGGCTAGGCCAGTGGCCCCCCTCCCTCACCCGTCAAAATGCCCCCCGCGCCCATCGGATCCCAACTTACCTCATCTGGCAGCCGCACGGGCACTCCGGTGACAGCAAGGATGGCCAGCCTCTCTTGCTCCCGAGTCATCGCGAACGTGCTTTATGGCACATTCACGACGTCTCCCAGCAACGGAACACTCATTTGCCGTCGCAATCATCAGGATTGCGCCCTATGTCCTGTCTGTGCTCATTATTAATATACTAAAGTGCCATCTACGTTTATCGTGCTTTACACAGAGTGAAAAGACAGGTCACTGTTGCAGAGGAGCGCAGTCTGTCAACTGCGAACTCGTTGAGCAAGGCTTGCATTGTCCCTTAGTCTGTACCTTTTGGTGCTAAAGAAACTATTAGTAATAAAATATCAAAATCATTTAGTTTCAAGAATTTGAGGAATATATATGACAGCAAAAGAGGCCCAGATATGAGAGAACAGCCTCCCCCCATGTAAACATCACTGTGAAATTCCGATGACTAAATCCAACTTTTCAATGCATCTATCAATTTTATGTCCTTCTGTAACAAGCAGGTTTTAACATCAGAGCTGTAGACCAAATGTGCTAAAGAAACTTTTAATGAGACACTCTCTGTTAATTTAAATTAGAGGTGAGTCTAAAAGAGCTACCCACATTCAAATTTGTTTTTGTTGTTGCCAAATATTGACATCTGCTTTTGGGATTTGATAGGCAGTCAGCCCACACTGTCCATTTGAGTTCATCTGCACTTTGAATAGCATGGCCAACACTGTCATAGTTAAATGATTACGTGATGGGGTTACAAGAAATTTGCTGGTGTAAGGACAGTGTGTCATTTGGTATCTCAGTGTGATCACATGCAATGGTGTAACGTGCCATCACAAAAGCTCAAATTTCCTTTGTCTTTTCTTATTGGCTTCTTTTATAAACCCATGTGATTTCATTGGAGTCAAATGGAGCCAGAACTATATGAGAAGAAACACTTAGGTATTTCTTGGACAGAGAATCTTGCAATAGTGATGGCAGTGGAGGATGAAAAAGCATGCATTATGGAAAGTGCTATACTAAATGATGCAACAAAAACAGTGAAGTGAAAATTGATTTTTCAGTAAGGAGCTGCTCTTATCCATTGAGCAATTCTTCTCTCCCTAAAGGTTAATTTTTGGCATTAAAATCAAACATTGCAAATATTAAGTGCAACACTAATTTAAACCCATTGTCTTTTTTAAAAATCTTTCCCATGGCACTTGTCTATGTCTTTGTGGAACACTTGAAGATATACTGTTTCCTGTTATAATCTGTATGTGACGATACCACATTCTTCAACCTGTTCTTGAATATGCCAATGGTGTCTATTCTTTCTCCAGGCAACATGGGCTCCCTTCCTTCCTTTTGATCTTGGCCTGTGATGGAATTCCATTGCCACAATATCTTCAAGCAGAATTGTTGGCCTCTTGTTTTCAGACCATACACCAAAGACTTCACGATTAGTCTGGTTATAATTACTAGCTTTGCTGTGCCAAGAACAAATTTATTTCTAACAGCTGGACTTCCAGCTCAATTGTATCCTCAGCAATGCTCTCAGGTAACCCTGTGTCCATCAATGTCTTTCTCTGAAGGGCATGATAGTTCTAGAAGTTAATTTCCCAGCAAGTAGCAATTCTGTATTGATTTTCATTCAATCAAGCTTCTTTTTATTGCTGCCAAATGACTTGGAGGAAAGAGATACTAAATAGGAAAGAGATAATAGGGTTGTAGTCACTAGAGAAGTATGTCAATGTCATACTAACATTCCTGGAAAATACCTGAAATTTAGGCATTACATTGTGTTACCTGCATGGCAAACAGCATCCTGTTAACCCATTGAAACATCTGATGCAACTTGATATGTGGGTGTGCTGGATTGTATGCGGAGTTTCCACATTAGTCACAGATGCCTTCAGCAATATCTGGCACTGGGCAAGGAAATTTTCTGTGTGATTAGAAAGATCCATGTGACATGAAAAGCTTTCTTAGATGGAGAATTGCTTGCCATGCAGACAGAGCTTGCTGTGGTGATAACATATATATAGCTTTCTAATCTTGGATTTCTCATTTTATTAAAACGAAGGGAAACCTGATTAATACCACATTTATCCACATGGCTCGTTTAAGAGAGAACCTCCTAGACACTGATGCCTGCAGAAAATCAGAGATAATGTTAGCGGAATGAGGCAAGTGAGGGTGACGTGAAATCATTGGACATCAGCTGAGTTTTAACGAGAATCTGAATAACAACATTCTCCCATTAGATTTGGCTTTTTGACAGTCATGATCGTGGATGCTTATTGGAACCTGAACACAGCTCTGCTTTATGTCCCTCTGTTAAGATAATAAGCTTCTTATATACTTTTTCTGGATCACTTCCACAATGCTACGATAATCTCCTGAGAAATGGTTCCCCTCCAGTCTTGCCTTTAATGGATTACTTAAGCCAATGAACAATAAGACAATCAAGAGCAGACTTGCACAACCTGTGACCCGTCAAGTTGAATGCAACCCACTAGCTAAGTATTGCAGTCTGCCAGGTACTTAACTCACCCCATTTTTGCAGTCCCAAGCAAGCTGCAAAGACAAGGGATTGATCAAGTCTTTGCTGTTGTTGTTCAGTCGTTAAGTCGTGTCCGACCCTTCGTGATCCCATGAACCATATCCCGCCAGGCCTTCCTGTCCTCCACTATCTTCCTGAGTTCGCTCGTTTTCATGTTTGTTGCATCGGTGATGCTGTCTAACCATCTCATCCTTTGCCTTCCCCTTCTCCTTTTGCCTTCAATCTTTCCCAGCATCAGAGTCTTCTCCTGTCCCAGGGATAAGAGAATTTGTAGGCAGTTTCTTCAGGTTGTTGTTTTTTTTTTCCAAGAACTGCTCTCAGTTATCTCTTCATCGCTCTCTTCTCCATCATTTTACTTTATCTTAAAACCCTTACAAAATGGCAACAGTACCATTGGTGTAACCCACCCTAGTTTGAGATACAACCTCCTTGTGGTTCCTGACCACCCAGTTAAAGACCAATGGTGCAGGCCAACTTGGATTTTTCCTATTATTCAGTAGGAGACCTGATTGAAATTATGATGTTTATCCACACAACTGTGAGTAATGACTGATGTTTGAACTGGTTGTGTCTCATTTGGGGATGTATGCTAGGGAACAGTAAGGCAGCCAAGTTTTTGTTGAAGAGTAGGGAAGGGTAGTAACTCACCCACTGCATAGGACCTGGACTGCCTAATTTGTTCTGCACTGCTTGTACACTGCTTACTCATTACTAACAAGGATGATATTGATGCCATTGAAACAGCCAACAAACATTAACTTTACTAGATATTAGCACAGTCATTCCCAAATCAGGTCTTACCAGTGTGGGACTTGAGAGAATCAGTAGTTTGTCACAAGAAATCAATTATATTAAATAGTTAAAGGTTTTTAACAAGGTTTTGGGTGTGCCACCTCCCAATCAGCTTCATTGGAGAGATGACGACGACTAAGAATATTCTGCTGCATCTTTCCTGGCCCATGTCACAGGTAATTCAGTAGATTGTCATGTCTATTCACCCTGTAGATGCTACTGTGAGTTTGATTTTTAATAAGAACCCCTGGGGTTCATTGCACTCCTGGGAGGGATTTTCTTCCCAGACGGCACTCCTCTGCTTGGATTCAGTAGCTTGGGATGGTGGTAGCAGATACCAATTACCAACGCTCTTTTCCCATTCAGCTGCTGGTCCAGTACAGGGAAAGCAAGGAGCAAAAAGGGGTGCATGCATGCTAACCACTAGGCACTACTCCCCTTGGCCAGCCTGCCTTCTCCCAGGAGCCTCTTTCCCTGACACCTGAGTTGAGGATAAACATTGTGAAAAGCTTCTTCATACTGTTAAGATGGCACAAGCCTTAAAGTCTGCTTTTCAGCTCTCCCTGTTCCTGCGTCTCTGCCCATAACTTCCCATGCCCAACTATTAAGTAGTTATTATCTAATGAGTGCTATAGTAGTATTACATTTTAATATTAATAAGTAGACATGGCTACCATAAACAGTAGATATTAAGCATGTAATAAGATTCTCTGCTGCTGTAGGAGGCAGGATAAATCCATCAGTGTGCAACAGATCCAAAAGAAGACGGTTCCTAATCCACAAAATTCTTTGCTGTACTGACACTTCTCTCCCACCTCCCACCCCGAACTGGCTAGCCAAGTTCTGACAACCCAGTGTACATCCAGCAGCTACATGTCACAGCTGTGGAACTACCTCCAAGTCTTCTGTAGTTTCCGCAGAGGGACTGCTTTGATTGGTTGCCTGTTTCTATGGTTGGAGTGGAAGGAATAGTTATACCCCAGTGCAGGACTTCTGTGGATTAGTCTGTCTGCTAGCACAGGTGTACGGACTTATGCGCTGCACGAGCCATGCATGCTCACTCTCACATCCTGGAATTGGTTGTGCTGTCCAGCAATAGCCATGTGATCCATGATGACAGAAAATATCCTACATGCAGAAGTCAGTAGCAGCAATAGCCATTCTTCAAATGTGTGTGAGGCTATAGGCTCCACTATAGGTAGATTATATTTATAACTCTGCAACCTCCTCTGCTATTCAGGGACACGTGCACACATCATATATTTTTGTTCAACGAGACCCAGTGGCCGGCTTTAACGTTTGAGCAATAAGGCATATAGAACATTGGTGGAGAGGGATGGACTAAAAAAAGTATTTTGGAAAAATAGTATGAACAGATGTTGTATTTATTGATTTAAGTTTGAAGAAAAACAGTTTCCGAGAGATTGGTCTAAACATTCATTCCTTATATGGGAGTTTTCAAAGCAGCTCAGGACCAGAATTTCAGAATTGGCACATACTTAGTAGCAAAGATGTGAGTTCCGATGCCAAGGTAACACATCTGCTATTTTACTGGCCAAACAGGTGCAAGTAAAAGGTATTTTTCTGACGCACAGTGAACAAGTTATAGGAATATCCTTTGCTATATCCGCTCAAGGCCAAGAAACGCACAGAGGAGCCGCACTTGCCATCCACTCATGTTTATCTGAAGATAGTGGAAATGTTAGATTATTCATCTAATCACTACAGAACATTCTAAATGTCAAGAGCTTTGGGGCAAGCTCTACTGAATAAAAGACACATGTAACTATTAACAGATATCTGAAAAGCTAATTAAAGCTTGGAATGTTCCACAACTTGTTTGATATTGGGGCAAAATAGCTCTTGCCAGGGAAAACAGATGGATAATAGACTCAGATTAACAATAGATATTTGAGAATATAGCCTGGCAAAAGTGCCTCCGAAAATGACATGGTGGTATTTGTTCTAACTATGAGTTTGCGGCCTGTGTTTGGAATTTCCAGGGGTCATTGCTGAGTTGAAGTTGACTTTGGCTGAAATCCTATATACACTTTCTGGAGAGTAAGCCCCACTGAACACACCAGGACCTACTTCATAATAGACATACATGCATAGGATTGTGCTGTGTATTTTTATTTTTATTTTTGCAATATTAACACTAGGAACTGGCTAAGCAATACTAGAAGTTGAGTTATGTAATACTAGAAGTTGCACTACTTTAAAAAAGGTCAAATGTTCCGCTTAAACACTACCCCCTAATTATATATGTGACCCATGGACTGTAATTAATAATGAAATTTGATCTGCTCACTTTAACCTCCTTATGTTTGTGTATACCGCTCCGAGTATTACCCTGCTCCTCAGGCACCTTCCAGAAAGAAAAAATCCTCTCTCTCTCTCTCTCTCTCTCTCTCACACACACACACACACACACACACACACACACACACACACACACACACACACACACACACACACACACACACACACACACACACACACACACACATGGACGCACGCACGCACACAACACACACACACATGAGGGATAGACAGAGATTAGTGATCTCTGTCTCTCTATCCATCGTGTGTGTGTGTGTGTGTGTGTGTGTGTGTGTGTGTGTGTGTGTGTGTACACGTCCCCGTGTCTGTCCCCATCCCCCTCCAGGTCTCTTGTCTGCCCATTTTTCAAACTGAAAGTTTCCCAAATTCCCAAGCACAGACCTTTAAATTCTACAGATGAGGACACAGCATCTTTTCCTTGTTTTCCTGAGTTTGTGTTATGCTAAATTATAGTATGCCTACAGTACAGTAGGAACCACCACACTGGATCCGTTCAGGCAGATACTCTGATTTTGAAGCGCTGGATTTCACCTCTTCCCCTACTAACCCCATTCCCTTCTTATCAAGTGTGTATATCCTGAGGCTGCCATGCTCAGTAACTGAGACACATGCTCTTACAAGCAGAGCAATCCAGGAAAAGAGAACCAAAAAATAAAGAACAAGGGAGGTTAGGCTGGGACACAGGAGGAGTAAGCAGCTGTCATGAGGATGCAGAGATTAATGTTAGAAACCAGAAGATGTCAGGACTGCAGTCTGCACCACACCCTGAGGGCCCTGCCCTATAATTGCAAATATGTGGGGGGGGAGGGGGGTTGCCTGCTGTTACTCTGTCATGAGAAGGTATAGTTTGCACATGGTCAGGGACACACTGTTTTTATTCAGATGTTGTAGGACTGAGCCTTGGTTCAAATTACAGTAGTTGCTCCCCCCTTTTTTTCATAAGTACAGGCACCTCTTGTTTTACATGGGGGTTATGCTTTTGAAAAGTAGTGTGTATCACAAAAATGTGTAAATCAAAACTATTTTTATTATAAGTAAGTATGCAAATAGTACAAGTTAGGGTTTGCCACTGCAAACCCAAGCCCTCCCTTCTTGAATTTCTACACTGCTCTTCTGCAGCCAAGGCGACGGTGAGATGGGGACACATCTCAGCTGTCTTTTCTTCATCCCTGAAGGCGTTTGGATGCAAGTGGAGGTGTGCCTGATTTTCAGATGGGGAACTGCTCACCTTGACTCCCAAAGCATGAAGGAATTATCACTGCTCTGGCAGTTCACGGTTTGCACACACATTAGCATAGGGCAGGAAGTTTTCCTGTGCTCAGGAGTGGCCTGAGCAGAGCTATCTTTGCCAAGGCGGGTCACACTGCGGGGTTGCAGGAGGGCAGAGCGCGGGAGCCTCTCCTGCAGGATTGTCACCATCTGGCAACCAATCGGAGCTGCCCTTGGCCTCTTGTGTTGTCAGTGCCCCAGAATTAGGACCTGGGATAGCAGGGATGTTGTGAAGGTGCGCGTGATCTTTTAACGCTTGTTAGGTTGCACCTCAAACCCTTTAGCTCTTCTCCTCCCCCCGAAATCAGGAACGCAAACCCTTTTTAGTGCTTTTTGTAGTGGTGGCTCACAAAACGATCCATTGCCATAAACCCATTACCATAAAACCATAATCGGGACTAGCCAGGCAGTAGTATCGCTAGCCATGCTAACTAAGAATGGAGCCTCCGTGCGTAGAGGTCAAACGCAGGAAGTTTGACCGTGTTATTTCAAAAATTTGCGAGCATAATTTGCGGTTTTGGCATTACTTACACAAGTGCGTTATTCCAAAAATGTATAAATCAAACATGTTTAAAATTAGAGATGCCTGTACTTATATACTGATCTAGCATTCGTCTTGATTTTCCTCACATTATCCTTTTTAAAAATGTATCTGTCCGTGTTATGAAAGGTGAGAGTTTCGACATCACACATCACTATTTCATCGTATAAACAGTGCTGGGAGCCTGTTTTGCAAGAGACAATTGCCAGACAATAATTATTATGGAATGTGAATCAAACATGTAAATGACTTGTATGTTATTAAGCTAAACAGATTATAAAAATAGTTTCCCCAGTGAAAAGCCAGTTGAAATCAAAGTTATTTTACTTAATAGGAAGTCAATTTAACACTTCCAGAAGTTGATCCTCTGCTTGCTTTTGATGACAGAGATCCAAAACACATGTAACCTGTACGGTGTGTGCATCAGTCCAAAGCTTTGACAAATATTATTATCTCACTGATGTTCGCAGTTATGCTTGGTTTGTTCACGGTTTTTACTCGAACTAAAATAATATATCACGTCAAGAAGCAGGCAGTTTATTTCAGCTGCAGTGTCACTTTCCCAGAGTGGCATTACCTGGCTGAATGTTTCGGGAAGTGCTATAGCCCAGCTGTGGAGCATGCACCTTGCATGTTGAAGGTCGCTTCCAACATGTCCAGAGAGGGCTGGGCACGACTCCTCTCTGAAACCCTGGAGACTCCTCTTTCCGACTTCTGTCTGAAACACAGCTGCTGCTGAGCTAGATGGACCAATGGTCTGATTTAATATAAGGCAGGTTTCTTTGTTCCTGGTTTTTTTTTAGACTTTCTTGCTACTGTTACTGTCTGATACAACAAAGAAAGCATTTATGTCTTTAGGCTGGCCACGGCCTTAATAATTACATTGAAGCTGATCAGTGTACCAAAGGGTCTTGTTAACTGAGTTTTAAACAAAATGAAGGCAGAGCTGCCATTTCAGACTTCATTGGGGAGGGGACAACTTGATATATGCGTGTAAGCCAGACACTCGAGCACTCCAGAAGCCGATCACACACAGTCTGAACCAGGGACTTAGCTAGGGGAGAATTGCCCCCCTCTGCCCTACCTAAATGTCATCCCTGAAGAAAGGCTCTTGCTCTCCATTTCAGAGAGCCAGCTCTCTCTCCTGTTAATACTGTAATTAGGTTAATGGCATTCACCTAGAAAAAGCCTCCAGGTCCTGTATTTCATTTGCTGAATCTGAACTGTCTGGCATAATGATAATTGTTATGGGCAAATTTTAGCATACAAGTCTCAAGCTACTTGTCAGATGCTGTTAGATAATTCTGGGTAACCTGCCACCAGCCAAATATCCGCCTCCTAATTACCACTTATTTAGAAGACAGAGTATGTTGTTGAGGGTGTGCTGGGATGACTATCGTGAGAAGATTGCCAAGCATCAAATGGGGTCATGATGCTTCAAGACTTGATTTAAAAAGGAGGGTGGTGGTGGTAAAAATTAAGCACAGTCTGGGTCAAGGTTTCATTAAGCTCTTCTGGGCTTGAACACAAGTAACTAGATGAAGGATCTCAGCCCTCAACATCAAAATTCATTCTATTGCAGTGTTATGTAGCTGCACATTCATGTAACTCTTAGATAAATAGCTGCAGCATTCCTGGGATGTGTTTTCCCTTATTGACCACTTTTGATCAATGTAATATTTTGATTGTACCTAGGGCTGCTTGGTTAAACCAAGGTTGTTTTACATTTTGATCCTAAGCAGTATGCACCTCCATTCATATCTCTGCAATCCCAGCTGGAACATTATAGGAAGCTCAGTTTCTACACATTTTGCAATGTGTGAATTTAAATGTAAATGTGAATTAACATTTCTCTTGAAGCCTCACATACACGATGTGTGTATCTTTTTTGTCATTGCTCATTTGTGATTTTGCATATTCATAAGATGTGACTTTGCTACTGACTGTTTTGATATTTAAGTAAATAAGATTTCCAGCTGCAATAAAGCTGCTATGATGACATTAGTTTTTTTATGAATAAAAAATACCTTGCTCACTGCAGAGCAACAAATTGCGAAGTCATGACAAACTCTAACAACCTGAATCTCCACACCTGCTGGTGCAGTTCTCCAGGTGCCAACATAATATAGGTGATGAGAGGTCCTCAGCAGCCAGCTTTTTAAACAATTTTTTAATTTTGCTACTCTAAAGAGGAAAAAAACAAGCTTTTACATCCTCCCCCCCCCCCGGCATAAGATAAGTAAAAAAGAAAAGGAGTGCGATATCACTTCTAAACAAATAATTCATACATTGAAGACTATGAAGCAAAGAAATAATATCAAAAGGACCTAACAGGCAGACCATTGGAAAGCATAATTTACAGGTGGTTGCAACATGGGATTTTTTCTATATAAGAGAAAAGCATGAAAAGCATCAGATGTAGTCTGTCCCTAGAAGAGCTGCATTAGATGGATACATTTTTCCATAGTTGCCCAATCCTACATCATCCAGTATCAAGTAGGTATTCTTGGATGTCTTTCAGTATTGTTCAAGTGCTGAGTATGCTTATGAAAGAAGTACGGTAACTAAATGTTTGTGTAATAAATACTGCTAGGCATCCAGAAGTGCCGCCTCACCCTCAAGTACAGTATAAAATGGATATACTATATTGATTGATGATTTTTTTTTCTATTTCCTGGAAAACAAGATCCCAAAACACTGAGGTCCATAGGAAATAGTGTGGAAGGAGAGTTACTGTACAATTTACAGAGGGTATCTTATATCTAAGGCATGTTTTTAAATAGATATAAGATACCACTGATGTAACAAAGTGGTGCCTTTAATCTTAGCTGAGTTGTGTGATTGGCGTTTATTCCCTATTGCTCAAGCAACTGTTATCAAAAGAGGACCACACAGCGATGGGAGATGCTGATTTACAGTAGCCTGTTGATGACACCATTCAAATTTCTTGTACTGATTGAAAAACAACCAGCTTTTGTTATGATGAGCAGATGGACAGCCACTGGGGAGGAGGGCCTGAGCCTTTCAAGCCACCCCTTGCCTCTGTCCTTCTTTCCTCCAGGTATTACTTATGAAAACTTTGGTTCTCCCCAGCATTCAGACCTCACCACTTTAAATATGATTTTCCATCTTGTTTGCTTTTCCATGTCAATGCTGGATGGATTAAGGTTGTATCACACACGCTTATTGGCTAACACAATCGTTGGTAATCAGCAACACTTCCACCCACATCTTCAGCATTTTGAATGCTTTAGTTATTTGTTTTAATTTCTCCTGTCTCCTAGTGCTGAGTACTCCCCACTGTGTACCATTCATGCGGCCCTTTATATAAATCACAGAAAATTGGCAAGTATTGGCAAGGCTCTCAATAATCCCTCACTGTACACCTATTTCCCCACCCACCCACACTTTATCAAGACTCACATGCAAATCTGGCATCAGGGCCCAGGAAATTGTACTTATAAGCTGAATGGAACTGGTTCTAGTTCTAGCCCTAACAGAGATTTGTGGGTCTTCATTCCATCCAGAAAGATGCTTAGGTTCAAATCAATTTCAGTCAGAAGTCAATTGTGTGACCTTAGGCAAACCACTTGTTTGTTAACTTGCATTTCATGATATTGAGGATCATAATGAACTATGTTACCGAGTTGGTTTGAAGGCAAATGATAGTACACTCAAAAAAACTATCCTACTGGCAACAGCAGAGCATAAAAGAACAAATACACAAATGCCTTAGGAAAATGATCTTAGTATCATAGAAAGAGCTGGAAGGTACTACTGTGGAAGGTACTGCATCTTGTCAGTGCAGACAAGATAGGAGCTCCTTAAGAGGAGGAAAATAGACCACATGACTCAGAAAAATGGGTCAGAAGACATGGTGCTTGTGTTTGCTAGTATCTGCATGTTCTTGTGAGATCTTATACTGCTGAAAGCTCATTATTGATCCTTTGTTTTCTCCTTACAGTGAAGATGTCTGCAAACGAGGGTTCACCGTCATCATTGATATGAGGGGGTCTAAGTGGGACCTGATCAAACCTCTCCTGAAGACCCTTCAGGAGGCCTTCCCTGCTGAAATCCATGTTGCCCTGATAATCAAACCTGATAACTTCTGGCAGAAGCAGAAGACAAATTTTGGAAGTTCAAAATTTATCTTTGAGGTAAGATCAAGAGCCTTCTGTAACATGAGGAATTTTGTTTTCCAAGAAGGTCATACCGTATGTGCATATATGTTCTATTAAACTGAAAAGTCGGTATATTATTTATTTATTATTAACTTATTACATTTATACCCCCCCTTTCCCACCCATAAGGGGGACCTATATTACACATTGCTTTGGCATGTGGTCACTTTTATCTGGGTTGTTGATGTGCATGGACTGCATAACTGCTGCACAAACTTAGCAAAAATATATGGGGACCAATCCTCAGCTAGAATCAACTGCACTGTCTTGGAAATGTATGCCTTTCAGCTTATACGGACTCACTGCAAAATTCACTGATAACTGCTGGTACAGCTTGAAAACAAGATACAACCCTGAGGCTAAGAGGGAAGAATGCCCATAGAAGCAGTGCCCCCGTTGCTCTTCCTGCAGAAAAATCTGCTCCTTAGTTGGTTCTTTTGACACTCAAGCAGCCCCAGTGATAGCCAAGTTTACATTTATATGTTCCCTGGAGGATGCAGTCGGTCACAAGCTGTTGGTAAGCAAAAAAGAGCAAGCCTGACACTTGATTGACTAATGTAGATTCCAGGAGGTTGCTGTCAACAAGAGAGATGACCCAACAAGCTTCCTTGTCATTAATTCTGAAGTGCTTTTGCAAATTATTTTTCTTTTCTCATGAAAAGATTGAATGAGCAGGCTGTGATTTTGATTGGTTGCATCTGAAACAGAAAGAAATGTGACAGCTGATAGGCTGTTACCTTGTCTTTGCACATCCCTTTTCCCTTTCTGATGAAGTTTGATAATGTATTCCTATTCATCTTGAATTCTCCAGGGGGAACCTATCTGAATAATAAATGTATCTGCAGAATGCTTTAAATAAAGAAGCCTCCTGTCAGACTATCATGTTGAAAAGTCCGATTGTGACGGGAGAGAATAGTTTTGAAGTGGATTTAAAAACCCAGTGGGGAATCTTTGGCCTGCATTGACATGCAGTGTGCTAAATTTAATGATCATGTCAAAACTTTAAAGGGCCACTGAGGGCCACTCAGCTCTAAAAACCTGAGCTGCCTTTTGGAATGATTTACTGTCTTTGTGTGTATCTCACTTCCTCAGTCATTGTAAGGACAATACAATGGAATGTTACCTTATGAGCATGTTAAGGTTTTTGTTTTTTCCTTACTATCTCAGGATATCTTCAGTGAAGGATGATTTTAATATTTTAGCAACCTGTGCAGTGTAGTTTGCATGTCTGATAGAAGATATTAGACCTGGAGGTGGAACCAGAAGCTACAGTTGCCCAGTGCTGCATCTCTGGGTCTATTTTTCTTCCCTGTAATGTCTTACTGAAGCTTATCATGTGACACAATGTCATCCTACTGTGAGTTTCCCAGCCCCTATTACATATGATTAGGTGTCACTGGCACAAGGGGGAAATTCGCAGTGTGATGATGTCCATCCTGCAGTGAGTTTTGCTGGATGTTGTGGAGATGAGAACTAGAAACAGTTGACCACCATGTCTAGTTGCAACCAAAGATGTAAAGGCGCAATGTGTTTTGGTAGATTTCTTTCAAACCTTGAAGAAAACTTAGGGCTTGTTTTTATTATGTTTACTGGATTTCTTAGCCCCCCCCCCTTTCAAATTTATAAAATTATAACATTAATATTACCTAAATTAAGCAGCAATAAGTAATGGCACAATCCAGTGTACAAATGCGCCAGGGGAGTGTATGCTCCCCTGGCGCAGGGTGTCGTCAACGCGCCGTAAAGCGTGTTGACAGCACCCGGTGAGTAAGGACTGCCGGCGTAGTGGCTGGCGGCCCTTACCCGGGCTCCTACCTGGTCCTGTGCCCACCAGAGCAGGTAAGTCCTACACTGGCCGATGCAAAAGTACGCAAGCTCCGGAGCTCGCATACATTCGAGGAGGCCCATGGGCCTCCCGCCACTTACACCCAGGGAAGTGGACAATCGTCCCCTTCCCTCAAGGTGCACCAGGGCTGCCCTGGGGCAGCCCGGAACCTGCATAGGATATGACGACCAGCCTTTTGGCCAGCTGCCGTATCTTACACAGGATTGGGTTGTAAAAAAATGATAATTCCATGTAAAAAAGACAAGAAAGACCAACAACAAAAAAGGAACATATTCTTCTGCTCCTAGAAGCAGAAATTCAAATACTTCTGGAAATAAAAATAGCTTAACTGGAACTTATGTATCTAGAGAGAGCCTGTCTGTAGATGATTGCCAGGCCCTGTTTCAGAAAGAAGTGCTAGAACACTTTCCCCTTGCAACATGCAGCATGATCTGGGTGAAAATACCTGTAATTCCCCACAAAGCTGCTGCTGCTGCTGCTAGCCACAAGTGGGTAACTCTCTTAAATACCACTTTCTCCATCCAACTGCCCCCCCCCCCCATGGCTGTCTCTGGCAATGCAGAGGCCTTGAGTGGTCCAAGTGTACAGTAAATAGGATAAAGGCTGAGATAGCACCTGTTTATACCAAACTCAATGATAAGTCCTGAATTTGTTGGAAGATAGGGTAACTGCATAGTGACAGGTACAGATGTGTAACTGTTTTGGTTCTCAATCAGCTGGGTAAATTGTGTGCAGTATTGTCTTTGTACCTGCTTGTTCTTGAGCACCTGCTTGTTTTCTAGACATGTTATGTCAGCATGGCTAGCCATTGCTTTGTCCTGTCAACTGATGACATTTTTTTAAAATTCTTCTTGGCATATTTCACAAACTTTCTTGCAAAAAGGAAGTCTACTAGCTCAACTTTGGTCTTTTCATTTGACAAAAATGTAGGCATTGTGGTGTTGCTTATGTTTGTTTCAATCCCTAATGTCAACCCCCAGCATTCACATTTGAATACCACCCTTCCTCTAAGAGTGTCGGGGTGAATGGCATCTCCCCTCCTTTGATCCTCACAAGAAGTCTATGAGGTAGGTTAACCTGAGTGATAGTGACTGGCCCAAAGTCATGACTGAGGAGGAATTTGAACCCAGATTTTCCATCACCAAGTATGACTGGGAAAGAGTGCTTGAAACCCTGGAAAGCCACTGCCAGTCCTGGTCTAGATGAACCAGCAAAACCCAATAAATTAGAATGGTGCTACTTATTGAGTGACATCCAGTATGGTCCAGTGGCTCACTGGAGATGAATGGAGATGAACCATGGCAAACTATGAACCATGAAGAGATGGACCATGGCAAACTATATTTTGCTCTGAAACCACTGGGTGGTCTTATGCGACAAGTTGCTTTGTGATTACCTCAGTTTCTTACCTCTAAAATGGGAATAATAATCTATTCATTCCCAGAACTTTAAAGAGGACATACAAAATAAAGTATATTTGACATTACAAGTTCTATAAACATTAATAGATACTATCATTTGTTCTTTTGTGATTCGTAGGTGTCTCTCTATATCAATGGCAAGTTTTTATGTAAATGCCCCAGGGGCGTTTAATTTTTTTACATTAATTTGGCTTAATCATTGTTAGGAAGAGTGGAAAAATAGCACCCACGTGGAAGCCTGTAATATGTCTGTGGTAAAAACCAACTGGAATAGTCTGAAAGAAAATGCAGACTAGTGAGATGTGTATTTTGGCAGGGGAAAGCACCTGCTTCAAGTCGCATGCCTGAAACTTGTATAATGGTGTATAATTCAAATAGCAGAATCCACTGTGATATCACATATCCACTTAGGAGAGCATTCAAGCCAGAATAGCTAATGGCTATGGGGAAGAGTTACATCTATGGTGATTCAAAATACACATTCTGTTTAAAATGATATGTCACAGAAACATTTCCACTCTCCCTCCACACTGCCTCCCACAATATGTTTCTAATGGCCACTTTAGCTTCAAAAGAGCCAGTGATTCAAGAAGAGGTTTGTTCCTGAAAGTGTAATCAAATGAAAGTACAAATTCTTAATCCTTGTGCAATGAATGAATAGTAAATGTGGTCCCCAATGTTCTCTAAAAGGATTCTTTCAATGAAATGTATAAGTTTTAAAAGCAACCCATTAACAGCATCCTTCCCATAAAAAGCCAATCTGTGGAGCAATTGGCTGGAATATTGATGTTGACTGTGGGAAAATCTGGCTTCAGGTTCCAGCTCGCTGGTCTATCTTGGACCAAATCACATCTTGCCTTCTGAAGGTATGTTTCCATAAGGAGGCCTATTGTGCAAACTAAAAACCCAGGGAGCTGTTCTTGAAATAAACAGGTACCATGTTGTGTAGGTTTGGGTGCATTTGTCGTCTGCGTGGGCTTGTAACACCTGCATGGTATCACCTACAAGTGAGATCTGCAAGGGCTGTAGTGCTTTACATACATCAGTGGTACTGAACCATAGCTCACCCCAATCAGACATTCCCTAAGATCTATGACTGTAAAATGGAAATTAACAGGGAACATGTTTTATAGAACTATTTTGAAAAGTAATAAAGCATTCTCATGCTGAGGAATCAGTGGGACTACACTATTATGATTAACCAGCATTTCCCTCTGAAAATACTAGATATATATTATCATGAAAGTAAAAGCCCTTCTGTGTGTGTGTGTGTGTGTGTGTGTGTGTGTGTGTGTGTGTGTGTGAGAGAGAGAGAGAGAGAGAGAGAGAGAGAGAGAGAGAATATTGCCAACAGTCCTAGGTTTTTGAGAAGGGCAGGGTGGATAGTAATGGTAGCGCAAAATGTCACAGAAAGGTAAGGCTAACTCCATTTTCTAGGCCCTTTCCTCACTCCGTGAATTCTGAAGGCATCCTGGATTACAATATGTATCAGAGAGGTGGAAAACGTACATCCCCAGTGTGGTAGTGGTAATGGTGATAAAATTACAGCTCCAAGATTGCTGATAGTAAACAGATGGAGCTCTACTCCCTGCTGGCTTCCTGTTCCTGGGGCCTGTCTTGCTGCCCCTCAGAGGCGTACCAGCAGCGAGTGCTGCCTGGAGCACTCGCTGCAGCGGCGCCCTGGGGGGGCGCGCCGCTCCGGGGGGGCGCGCCGGCTTACCAGGGCGCTCCAAGGCCCTCTCCCCCGGCCTCGGAGCTGGAGAGAGCCCCAGAGCGTCCACCGCGGCCGGGGCTTTCTGAAGGCGGCCGACTGCGTCGCCCGCTATTTATACTTTTTTTCCTGCACATGCGCAGAACTTTTAAACAGTCTGCGCGTGTGCAGAAAAAAAGAGTATAAATAGCGGGCGCCGCAGTCAGCCGCCTTCAGAAAGCCCCGGCCGAGGCCTTCTCCCCCGGCCTCGGAGCCGGAGAAAGCCCCGGAGCGTCCACTGCGCCCGCCTGCATCACCGGGCGGGCGCACGCTTCGTGAGACTGGAGCGAGCGGAGCAGCGCCGCCCGGCGCTGCCTGGAGCCGCTGCTCCGCTCGCTCCAGTCTTTCCACGCCTCTGCTGCCCCTATTGCCATTAGCCTGAGGCTCTCCTCACTCACCTTTGTCTCTGTTCCTTTGTTGGTAGCTGCATCACTGTCCTCAGGGTACCGTAGCCTCTTTCCCTTTTCCGCCTCCCTGAGGACTGTAATGCCACCATTGCTGCCATGAGTGGCATTGAGAAGGAGTAGCAGCCCTTGCTACATGTGGCTGGTAGAGTTGCCAACCTAAGGATTGGCCTGGAGCCTCCAAGAATTAGCATCAATCTCCAAGAGACTGCTGAAAGCAGTCCTAGACATTTTAACAGGACCTCCAGGAATCCAATATTACATCATATTGGACAAAAAAAAAATCCAGGAATTTTCAGTAAGAGGTGGTGACTCCACTGACTGGCATTATCTTCTCTCTCTAATTCCTGTCCATTTTATTTGATCAATAGCTAGTGAATGATTTGTAGATATCAAAATTGCAAGCTTTCTGTTTCTTTTCCTGAAAACTAAATAACATTTCAATGTGTATTTTTCTATCCTTAGACAAGTATGGTCTCTGTTGAAGGTCTAGCAAAACTGGTGGATCCCTCCCAACTAACAGAGGAGTTTGAAGGATCGCTGGATTACAATCATGATGAATGGATAGAGCTGAGAGTCTCTTTGGAAGAGTTCTTCAACAGTGCCATCCATTTGTTATCCAGGCTAGAGGACCTTCAGGAAATGTTGGCTAGGAAGGAATTTCCAGTAGATGTTGAAGGCTCAAGAAGACTAATAGATGAACACACTCAGCTCAAGAAGAAAGTAATTAAAGCTCCAGTGGAAGAATTGGACCGTGAAGGTCAGAGGTTATTACAATGCATACGATGCAGTGATGGTTTTTCTGGTAGGAACTGCATACCTGGTAGTGCAGACTTCCAAAGTCTTGTGCCAAAGATCACCAGCCTTTTGGACAAGCTACATTCGACACGGCAACACTTGCATCAGATGTGGCATGTCCGCAAATTGAAGCTAGATCAGTGCTTTCAACTTCGACTTTTTGAGCAAGATGCAGAAAAGGTAAGGAATATCCTTTTCTTCTTTACTGGGTTACCCAGTGTTATTGGGATGTGATATGGCAACTAATACGTCGTAGCCAAATATATATGTTTCTGCAATTAGCAACATGAGGAATTAATCTTGGATATAAACCTCAAGTTGCTAGCAAATGTACTTTATACGACTTGTAAAGCAAAATCACTGAACTAATTGTTGGAAGTAGCAAGTGGCATAGGAGCCAAAAATAACTCACCCCTGGCTGGATTTTGATGAAAACTGATCTGCTTTGGTTATACTCAAGTAGATATGAGGCACCCCAAATTACGTTTTATTCATGTTGTTTTCTACCAGTTTTTCTGGAATAACTGACATGTCAAGAAGGGCAACCAAAACTCAAAGTTTTAGAACCATTTCCATTGGGGGAAGATATAAAAAGGGGACACTTAAAAGGTATCACAAATGCTCTCGATACAGAGGTATCATTTCCATATTGAGGGAACCCATACATGTGTACTGTATTATTCTGCTGGTCAAGTGTGATAGCTCATCCACAGGGATGCAGCCTCATCCACTAAGCGATGGTCGTGCTATAGTCTGCTGATGTCATTTGGCCATGATGTTCAAGGATCAGTATTCTAATTAGATGCCACAGGTAATATGGGTGGCACAAATCATGCTGTTTGTCAGGGTAGCTAATATTGTACCAGATGGACATTTGATCTGATTTCGTGTAAGATGGTTCATTGAACCATATCTGAATATTTTGTAAAGGTTAATTTGCATTGTGAAATAGTGAACAGGTTTAAATGAATTGGTAAATGAACCCTTTGTGAACTTTTTGTTGAAAAGCGGTATATAAATACTGTTAACAACAACAACAACAACAACAACAACAACCCCTGTAGGCAGGGGTTCACAAATGTTGGTTGACCTTAGTAGCCAAACCAGATTTTTAGGGCATCTGGACCCTGGCCTTTCCTTTATTCCTGACCACCCATGAAACTTAAGGTCAGGGATAGTCCCCTGCTCAAACTCTGTTTGGATTGGGGGGAGGGAATTGCTGGGTCAGGAATTACCTGGTATCTCTGCAGTTACACTCTGAGGAACTTGGAAGCCCAGTGCAACTGTAGGATGATCCTCTAGTTCCAGACTTGGAGCCAAGGAAGAGCACTGGGACTTGTCTTGGTGTTGGGGTGCCGCTCAGAGCTGAAGCAGCTAGTACCAGCTTTCCCTTCTGAAGCCAGAGAGGAAGTCTGGGCCTCATTTTGATGCTAGGAGGAAATGAGGAAGGAAAGAAGGAAGGGCTAGGACTCATCACCTTCATGAGAGGGCATAGCAGTCACCATGACAAAGGTGAGCAGTGGAATTATGAGCTGTTGCCTTTGGACTGGACTATTCAGCGGTTTGGATAGATTTGCTTTAATGAAGATCACGGGTCAACAGACATGCACTTCTCCTTTCCCATGACCCCTTACAAAAGAGATGAGGAGCTTTCCTCAAGAACAGTTTACTTGCGCCAATCACACAGTATTTCTTTCAGTGGTAAGTGACACATCCAGTGATTATTAAGCTGCTGCTGTTTCTCAAAGAACTAACTGGTCCATCATCCCCTTCTTGAACTTTCTACAGCTCTGCTGAGCTCCCCAGGCTTCCACAGGCTCTGATAAAGTCTGTTTACATACTTTCTGGGCACATGAGATAGCATCATCATCAGCACCTTTTGATGAGAGATGAGTCTTGCTCAAGTAGGTGGTGCCATCATGTATTTCCAACATTATTGACTTGCATACTAATAGGCATTCCAGCCCTTAACCACGTCTCATGATGTACTTCGGGGCAACACGTACCTATGCCAATTGGCCTAATAATTCTGTACAATTCGGCCCTGCCCCTCAGGGCATCAGAGAAGGCCCTCTTATAACCAGGGATGTGGATCAAGTCTCTGACTCCAAGTCTCGAGTCAAGACCCAAGTCTTTGTCCCCAAGTCCCAAGTCTTTGGTTGCAAGTTGGAAGTCCCTATCTATTTAATGGAGAAAACGGGTTTAACCTTGAATAAAATTGGACTTGTCGTAAAAGGCTCCAAGTCTTGAGTCGAGTCGAGTCCAAGTCAGGACGTCTGGCTCAAGACGTAGAGCGTTCGTCTCATAAATCTGCCTGAAGATCTGCAGGACAGCAGTTCAAGAAGGCCGGAAGTCTGTTGGAGAGCTGCTGGCACGCCGAGCTGATAAGCTGCAGAGTCTTTGTGGGGGAGTGAAGCTGCAGCTGCAACGCTTGAGTGACAATCAAGGTTGCCAGTGTTATCTGAAGCTGAAGCGTGCTGAGGCGAACGCCAGAGAGAGAGAGATGGACTGTGAAAGCAACATCTCGAATGAAGGGTTCTATGAAAGACTAGAACGTTATTATATTGTAAAAAACCCTTGGGGTTTAGAACAGCCTGCCCACGTACACCGTGTGAAGCGATGCCTGTGGGAGACCCGGGCAGAGGCGTAGTCAGCGCAGCCTCAGTTCCCGGGGCCTCCACGGTTACGGGATCGACCTCCAGTCCGCCTGAACCGCAGCAAGCGTGCCCCACTGGGCGGGTATGAGCACCGTGGCCTCAGAGTTGACGAGAGGCTGGGGAGAGTTACGCTCACTCTAATTCCCAGCCTTCGCCCTGCTTGTTTGCTCGTCACCTTGGCTACCGCTCCGGAGGTCCAGCCTCTTTGACAGCCTCCTCATCACTGGCCTCTGGTAGCTCCTGATATACCCATTACCCTGAGTGCTCCACCTCTCCTGCCCCCGCCCCCCTGCCCATCAGTCAGTCCCACCATCCTTGCCCCGAAGCCCCGCCCGGTCTTGTTGTTGCCGCCTGCGCAGAGTACTCCCTTTCCGAGTGTGCTGCTGCCGACCGGGGCGACCCTGTGGGCGTGCCCGGTCCGAGGAGAGCTTCCGCGGCGTCCTTGGAGCTACTGGGCATCGTCACGTGAGTGTGCGTGGCGGCGGCCATCCCCCTGTTCGCCCCTGGGCGCTCCTGCCTAGTTGAAGGCCTAGGCCCCGCCCGGGAGGCTCCGCTCCGCCTCGGCGGCGGGCTGTGAACCTCGGACACGACTGGGAACATCCTCCCAGCGTCGGGAGGGAGGACCGGATAGTCCGGGCACGGGCGGCACGCCCGTGGGGGAGCCGGCCTGCCTCCCAGCCGGTCCGGCGCGTCCTGCTGGGCGCTCGCCCGCTCCCGGACACACCGCCTTGAATAAAGTCAGAGGAGAAATCCAGTGACCAGAAAGGCGGTATATAAATACTGTATATGATGATGATGATGAGTCTTTTACAATCGCCGAGCCAAGTCCGAGTCAAGTCATTGATGCGACTTGAGTCCGACTCAAGTCCAAGTCAATAGACACAAGTCTGCATCACTGCTTACAAGTGCCGTCACCTATGGAAGTGAGAGGGACGGCGGCAAGAAACAGGGCTTTCTCAGTAGTGGCACCTACTTTATGGAACTCCCTCCTTCTTTATCTACAAAATGCTCCCTCCTTAGAGACCTTCCAGCGGGGCCTGAAGACATATATCTTCAGACGAGCCTTTTAACAAAGACATCTGACTTTTTATATGGTAACTGCTGCTGATCCTGTGTTTTAGTAACGGTGTTTTATTGTAGCTGTTTTTAATGTTTTATGGGTTTTTAAGTCTATTGTAATTGTTTTATTTTGATTTTATGATTTTATACTACAGTATTTGAAGATTTTTCGTAAGTTGCATTGGGTCCCCGCAGGGGGAAAAGGAGGGGTATAAACACAGAAAACGAATAAATAATAATTACTGTCCCCCCCCATCACTTTTTTAATGGATTATAGAATTCTGAATCTTCCCATTTCTTTTAAAGATAATTATTTGGTATTTCACATTTCTTATTGGGATAAGTCTGTTGGGAACTCTTTCCTTCCAAAAGAATCAGCTTCAGGTTTCTGTTTCTAGCTGGTTTCTAACCTTACAAAGATGGTGACAGTCAACCAATTCAGTTGCTTTCAGTCTTGTAGCTAGATTCCAGCAAGCAAAATGACTTGTGGTGAAAGCTTAATTTACTTAACTTGGATAGCTTTTCGCTTTTTTCACGGAGGGAAGAAAGGGTACATGGCCTTAGGATTCCACATGTGCAAAGAAGTTGCATCTGATTCAAGTAGGTCAGCTGTTTGGGGGCCGAGCAACTGGAGGCCATTCATCATGATGAGTGCATGCCCCACTGCATGGATGACCTGATTAAATAGAGCACCCTTGAATCTTTGGGATAAAGTCTTGACTCTTTGCCATTCAAATTAATTTCTTACCTGATAGATAGATAACAGCACCGTTTTGTCTTTGTTGGACAATGGAGAAGAATAAGTCTATTTTTCATACTGTTATACAACCCTTCCTCCAAGGAGCTCAGGGTGATGTACATAGTTCCTTCTCTCCTTTTGTACTCACAACAATCCTGTGAGGTAGGTGAGGCTGAGAGATAGTGACTGGCCCAAGGTCACCCAGGAACCATGGCTGAGTGGGGATTTGAACCTTTATCTTCCAGGTTTAAGTCCAACTCCACAACCCCTGGTTCTCTACAACACTATATCTCTCTATCACTATAACATCCTGGAGATATTTCACTATTATTAAAAACAAGCACATCATTTCTCTCTATCAGATACTGTGGTAACCCAACCCATGGTCAGCATAGTGTCTTAAAACAAGGGAAACTATTGGAAATATCTGAGAAATGTTACAGTGTTTAGTTTTTTGACTGGGAAGGGTGGGGTTGATGCCTCATACTGTACTGAAATAAACACACAAGGACAGAAAATATTTATCAGCCTACATACTGCCTGTTGACCTTCTGGAAATACTTAATGCTGGCGACCGTCCTGGTTTTTCTTTTTTCTTTTTTTCTCGGGGGAAGAATTTCTCAGTTATTCTACAGCAGCCCTATGTCAATATTATTGCTCCAATGCATATGTATAAGGAATAGTTGTCACGTGGCAAAACAAAACTTGTTACGTACCAGCTCATACCCTTTGTTAACATGATTGATATCTAGTCTATGATGTGACTCGTGGAAACAAATTTTTACTTTGTTTTCTGTTTTCTAGATGTACCGGTAAATAGAGGCCTGTGATAATCATTCAGAGCAGCCAGCCACTACAAACGTACAGTAACAACCCAAAGTAATCCATAAAATCAGAATTATGCCAGTGATGCATGATCTCTCACCATTCCTTAATCCAAAGTGTTGGACTTGGATTGGGAAAATCAAGATTAAAATTTCTGCCTTGAAGCTCAGTGGGCTTACACTCCCACAGCCCTGTGTTACAGAGGTGTTGTGAGGGAAAAGATTAAGCCAAGATGTGTATGTTTAGGTGAGAGAATAGTTTATGTTGCCCTTAGCTCCTTGGATGAAGAGCAAGACAAAAATGCTGCTAATTAATTAAATTAAGCCTGCAGTTCTTATGGCACAATCTTGTGTGTTGTTGAGCTGGAACAACATTGCATAAAGTTGGGCACTGGAGTTCTTATCTCTGGAAGGAAGCAACAACAAATGAACTTGAACTGGCACTGGGTTTCAGCATTGAATTCTCGTGTTTTTAGAGCAAATCCCATCAAGCCTTTTGCACTAGTGCTACTCCCTGACACACGATTTGCAGCACAGAATCTGCCCCCTCATATGCCATTCAATAGTCTAAAAGTTGTGAGAGACAAATGGACCCTGCATGTAACTGCTGATAGGGAGGTAGTACCCAGGGTGGTTACAGAACAGCTAGATACCTGTTGGGCTTCCTCGCTCTCTCCCTCCATCCGCCATAGAAACCTGTAGGTCAGAGCTGTTACAGCTCTGGTTTCAGTTTATTGAAATGGACATGGGTAATGTTAAGTGTGCCAGTTGCAGAAAATCTAGGAAGTTCCAAGGGGAGGGGGAAAGGCCATCCACAAGTTAGAAGAATGCTGGTGTTTGGTAGTCTCCATTTGGCTAGCTTATCCATTGGGTGTCAAAGCCAGAGGGACTCCCTTAGAAGCTACTCTTGGTGGGAGGGCGGAAACACTGAATAGGACTCATTGCGAGTTGCCTTGCTCTCCATAGAAAAGGTGGTTGGAAGGAAGGAACAGGAAGATTTTGTATATGCAAGATAGAAGCCTGTCTGATAAGCAGAAGCTGGAAGCAGGTTGTCATGGAAACCTGTACCAAGCAAGGTTTTCCCATCCTTTTCACCTTGCCCAGCCACTTTCCTTCAGAAGGTCAAAACAAATTCATAAAAACAGCAAAAATTGCTGTCAGCATCTGTTTGACTGGTGAGTGTGCCTCAACTTCTCTACTGTCCCGTTCTTCTATTTATTAGTAGTTAGGCATGTGTAGGCAGAGGATTGAAGGGCAAGCACAGTACTGCAGTTAAAAATAATTTTTTTAAAGAAAATTGGATGTTAACATGGCATATTCAAAGCAGTTTAATATCTGGTTAAAAAGCATTAAAAGAAACATAAGATTCCTTAGCGAATGCTATCTTCGCCTGTCTGGTGAAAAGATAATGCTAGGCAGGATTCCTAAAACTCATGCTATTACCAGAGTCTTTTTATTTCAAGCCATTTCAAGCTTCAGACTGGAATCAACAGTGGTGTCTCCAGGAGAGCACATCCCCATTGTGCTCTCCCCGCACATGCTCATGCCAGCTACCCTTTGTCTGGTGAGAACCAGGCCGCAGACAAATGTGAGTCCTCCTTCATTCTGCTCCCTAAGCTACAGAGACGGCCATGAAAGAGGATTCTCACTGTTGACTTCCTGGTTCCCCTGTTGTTTTCCCAGCTGGGAACCATTGATGATGCCTGGCTGCGGAAGCTAATCAGACAGTGAACAGGTGACTCTGCTGCTATGGTTACAGGTGATGATGCTAAGGACGACTCACATCCACAGCTGCTGCCTGCTCCCCATCACCTCGTGCTAAGCCTCCCTATTGGATTCTGTGCCTTGGTTGGCTTCCCAGGTGATGGATGGTGGGAGCAGCGGACACACACTGCCTCAGGGGTCGTGTGCCCTTGCTAGGTGTGGGCTTCCAGCATGAGCCCCACCAGGCTCCACCTGTGGAGCCATCCCTGGGAGCTCTGGCAATACTGAGCCAACTGTGGGCTTGCCTTAGGCGGCATCAGGAAGAGCTCTGACCAATGCAAGAGAGAACAAAACTTGCTGGGAGGCTTCTTCCACTCTTTTACAGTGAAGATGTAAGGGCATTCATTACCCGGTGAATTCAAGGGCATTCAAGGCCGGTGACATGGACAAATTAATCATTAAGAAGTCTAAATAAACATACAGTATACACATACCAGCAGTCAGGCTGTTCTGGTGGAGGTTTTAGTGGGTCACTTCCCTTAGTATTTTTTTGTGGGTTTCCACTTGTAAGTCAGAATATCAGCAAGGGAAAAAGAGAGAGAGAGAGAGAGAGAGAGAGAGAGAGAGAGAGAGAGAGAGAGAGAGAGAGAGAGAGAGAGAGTTTGAAAAGTTAGAGGAGCTGTGGGAATCAGGAGCAACGGAGCAGGAACAGATGAGATGGGGGTCTATCATAACACAGCATGGTACACAAGAAAGCTGTGCTTTGTTGCCGTTTCTTGCTTTGGAGAGAGAATATCCCCGTTTGGGCATTCAGAATCAGATGCATAATAAAACACTTCTGCCCGAACCATGTAAGGATTCTTTCATTTTAGGCCATACTTTAACTTCCGAGTGCTGCACTCCCTGTAATAAAATGGCATTACAAAGCCGATGACATGATCCTCCTTGCTAATACGAAGCAGTTTATTTTATTACAGTCCATTAAGCGCAGCAGTAGTAAACGTCTCTGAGCAAATGGCAAGGGAGAGAGCGTTACTTTGTGTGTGAAAAGAAGGCTTCCTGGAAGTAGATCTTGGCTAGCTTTCTGGAATATCAGGGTTCAGCAACAGTTATCAACCTGCTAAATTGTCTTTCGTGCCTTTGTCATCTCTGTTATGCCTTCTTCTCAAAACTTGGAATGTTAAACAAAAAATTGAGATAAGCTTGTCAAATATGCAGGCATTCTGTTCTTTGTATGTGCTTGCTCATGTTTTCTCATTGCCTTAAATTGTTTGCTTTCTCTGTTTCACTTAATGATTATAAATCAGCAGTGTGTATCACAGGTCTTTATGATTTAGCATACTAACAAAATAAGGGCATTATAATAGCCGTTGTAGATTAACCAACACAGATTAGTTGGCCCTCTTTATCCGTTCCCAGAATCCCTGCAGATGCCGAAAACCATGTTAAGACAAATCTGCGGTGTGTGGAATGGCGTCACAGTACCTTATGTAGAAGCTGCGTGGCCCACGGCCCACTTCTCCGGCTGCCCTGTGCTCCATAAATCATGCCAGCAGACTTGGAAACGACTTCCGGTCGCATGTTGGAGGTCTTCTGAGGCGCACGTTGAGTCAAATTCGCAGATGGGGAGGGTCAACTGTAATGTTTTAAAACAAAGTAAAAGAAAGGATTTATATGATCTCAGTTTTTATCTATTCAATCATTAATAAAAGGACACCAATTTTCCTAGAAAGTAAAGCTGAGATCTTTAGGTGCATTCTTAGATTTTCACGATGTGTCCCAATTTTAGAATTCAGAACAAGCATTTTGCCGGGAAACTCCGTCGTAATATATAATTTTATTACTATAAACAGAAGGTTAAAACTTAACGTTTCGCCTCCTGCATAGGAGGCATCATCAGAAGTATCTGATGAGATCTTTGTTCTCTCTCACTCTAAAATAGTTTGTAAGTTTTGTCATTACTTCATAGTCCTGGAGGTTTGCTTTGTTTTTCCATTCGTACACACTGTTCTATTCATCCTTCAATATTTTGCATACAGAATTTATTTATCTTTCAATATTTTGCATACAGAATTTTCACTGTCACCATCACATATACAGTACTACCAATTCTCTCACGTCACTTTTTTATATGTTTTATATGTCATTAGAAAGAAACAGATTGAGATTTACTGAATCACTGTAGAACTTCATAACATCCAGAATTTGATTGCAAAATTTATTTGCAAATGATTAAGTCTGCCAAATATTGTAAAAATGTAAAATATTGTGATCTTTTTGTCATATCCAGCATTTCTTACTGTACTTTTGTTCATCGTATTTAACTAATAAGGGAATATACTGCTGGCTCATTAATTTGTAACAATTTCGCTTCAGATTTATTGTGAAAATATTCCCCCTTCTCATATATTCAAAGTTGTAAATTTTGTGTTCGTTTAGTTATATGATGTGAACTGTTTCAGAACAGTAGTAACTTGAGTAGTAAGTACAGTAATAAATATAAGTAGTAACTTATATAAATTTGAGTAGTAACTTGCGATGCAATCCTAACCAACCCCCCGCGTTGGGATGCAGTGGCGCCAGGGCAGGCTCTGCTGTGTCCAGTGTGGGGCTGGAGGTCTCCTCAAGGTCAAGCCTTATTATTAGCCTCTATGGGGCTACTCGGATCTGCACCAGCTAAATGACTGGCGCAAATCCAGGCAACTCTGTGTCGAGCTTTCAAGCCCAGGAAGGAGGATAGGATTCGGCGGAGGCCCACCTCCCTCCCGGGCCTGATCCGCCCTCCTCCCCCTGCCCTGAAACACCCCTCCCCACTCCATTCCACTTGCTTTCCGCAGCCTGGTGGGAATCTACCTGCTCCAGCGGGGGCTGAACTTGTATCTGGCACCAGCAGACCAGTGCAGGCCTTTCCACCAGTGCCACGAGACACTGCCGCAATGTGCCTTACTGTACAGCACCTTTGCGACAGTGCGCGTGCTCGTTCCGCCAGCGGAGGCCGGCATAGGATTGGGCTGCCCTAGTAGTAACGTGCTTCTCCTTTATAACCTTATTAAATTCCTCGTGCAACTTTTATTTATTTATTTATTTATTAAATGCCTAATTTGGAAACATTTGTACCAAATAGGACCTTGATCTCCATGTCATCATATGTGCTATTTATTAAAAGGCTTGCTAAACTGCCATTTTCCTGTACTCAAACACGTAGCTTAGAGAGAGGCAGTAACTGGCTCAAGCAAGGCCAGCCTGTCCTCGAAATGATGTGAAATTATCACATGTAGTGGCAAAATTGGAGGGGCAGCAAACTGACCAGCCTCCAATCTGTCTGTCCACTGCCTTTGCCAGCCCGCCATTCTAGCCAGAGCTCTGTGATCCTCTTCTGGCTTGCTTAGAATGGCAGTGGCAGCCGCCCCATTCTCCCTCCAGTACATCTGGAGGAAGAATGAGGAAGGGAAAAAAACCTGCTGTGGCTCCAGATTACCTCTCCCCACTCGCCCGATGCTTGCAGAGTATCAAGTGGACAGGGTCAAGTGATCTGGGTCAAGTGACCCTTCTCTTCTCTTCTCTTCTCTTCTCTTCTCTTCTCTTCTCTTCTCTTATTTGAAGCTTGGCATGCAGCCTCCCTCCTCTGCGCCACTGTCTTTTGAATGAACAGGAGGCAGGGTTATTGGTGTGTCTGGGGGTCGTCCCCACATATATGTGCATGTTTTCATTGTTTACCATCTTAAGTGCTTCAACGGTGCAGAGTGCTTTAAAAGAGTAAAGCAGTGTTTCCCAAACTTTTTAGACCTGAGGCTCCCTTGACCGTTGGTGACCATTGGCTTCCCATTACATTATGTTGATGTCTGCCAATTGGCATTGCACTGTTTTCCGAGAGGATTCCGTCGCACTCTGCGGATCCCTGGGAGCCATGCCTCCCAGTTTGGGAACCACTGGAGTAAAGGGTAACTTAGAGTAGATATTTGTCAACATCACTTCAAATTACTACTTACCATCCTTCTCTGCCTGTTATAATATCTAACACTGGGTGTATGTTGTTGTTTTTTAAAGTTTGTTTAACTAAGCATCAGAGTGATTGCTATGATCATGAAAGATCCACCAAAGCAAGAGAAAACTTTCTTGGGCAGAGCTGTGCAGATCAGGTGGGTAGAGTTTGGAGCACTAGCGTCACTACAGGGGGGCGGAGCTGTAAGTGCTGCTGAAATCCGAGCCTCCCTTACACAGACGAACGAATCCCTGCCTGTTGTTTTCGCTTCTCTGAACGGCTGCGAGGGTGAGGGGGCGGGGCCGCTTCGTTCGTCTGCGTAAGGGAGGCTTGGATTTCAGCAGCACTTACAGCTCCGCCCCCCTGTAGTGACACTAGTGGTTTGGAGCACTTTGAGGAGAGTACCGGTTTCCCCCCAAAATACTAGATTTGATGAAGCAGTGCTCTAGGTCACTGGCGTCGCTGGAGGTGGGGCGGAAAGCTAAGTTCTGCAGCTTTCCGCCCCACCCTTACTCTCCTGCACGAGGCGCCCCGCCCCCTCATCATAGGAGCTCGTCAGCGGAGAGAAAGCAACGCGCAGGAGAGTCCCTGTGCGTTGCTTTCTTTCCGCTGACGGGCTCCTATGACGAGGGGGCGGGGCGCCTCGTGCAGGAGAGTAAGGGTGGGGCGGAAAGCTGCAGAACTTAGCTTTCCGCCCCACCTCCAGTGACGCCAGTGCTCTAGGTGGGGCCGTGCACCTGCTGGTCCCACCATACAGTAGCTGTAGACCTGGGAGGACCTCTGCTGCCTGAAACCCTGGAGAGCTATTATGGGAAAGGCTATACCTCAGTGGTAGAACGCATGCAGAAGATCCCAGATTCAGTCCTTGACGTTTCCAGGTAAGGCAGAGAAAGATTCCTCTCTGAAATCTTGGCAAGCTATTGTCAGTCAGCGTAGCCTACATCGAGCTAGCTAGATGGACGAAGGATCTGATTTGGTAAAAGGCAGCTTCCTATGTTCAGAGAGATGGTACCTACAAAGCAAGTTACTGTTACCAGTCAGTCTGGGACCAAAAGCTCGGCTTCATGGGCTGTGAGAGATGTATGTGGGAAGGCACTGTATATACCGGTATAGAGTACAAAGTCTTTAAGGGGTTTAAAGCCCTGGTAAAAAAGAAAAGAAGAAATGGCTCAATTCCCTCTCTCAAAAAGCAGAAGGGACTGAAAAAAAACCACTCCCAATTTCTCCCAACGTTTCGGCAACCAAATACCCTAGTTGCCTTCTTCAGGGGGTGGGTTGTGAGTCCACAAGAATGAACCCAAGCCCAAACTAACTAGCACTACCGATATTTTGGATTTAAATAGTCTTAATTAGTCAGCTGTGCTCACTGCTTCAGCCAAGTCTCTTAAAGGAACAGCATTTTCACTACTAGGCAGTAAAACTGGGTTGATCTTACAGTTTCTCAACACTGGAGTCCAAGAGGTCACCTAATGGGTGACCCCCATGGGTGCAGATGCTGCTTACTAGAAACAATTCCTGTGATCACAAATGTGCCACCACAGTTGTGGAAATTGCTGCTAGAAAGCTGCAATTGTAACCATGGAAGCCCTAGGTCATGCTTGTGATCGCCACGTGAGTGTGTCCCAGGGGACACTTGGGACACATCATGTGGAGTGGGGGATTTTGACTCGGGAACTGACCCATAAGCAATTGATAATTCACTCATACGGGTTTTTTGAGTGACATGTGCTTTGCCTTTCCTCTCTGTCCATCCCCCCCCCCCCCCCCCCCCCGCTTCGTTACAATCCTTGTAGTTGTGATTATCCAGGTTTCTTTCAAAGCATTTGAGAGCTCGGTACTCCTAACTGGATCTGTAAAACCTGAATATGCTCTTTGGTAGAGAGAGATGCCAAATGGCCTCCAGACCTCTCAGACTGTAGCAGGTTTGGATGCTGCTGCTTTCCTGAACAGCTATCCAAATTGTAGTCCTATTCCTCTGGGCATCATTAGTGTTGTGAACAATGACTTCCCATCTTCCAGCCATCTGCAAAGAACTTGCTGTGTGTCTGTGTGTATAAAATAGCCAGCCAGCCAGCCAGCCAGATCCTTCCAGATGAGTCTTTCCTCTGATTCCTATTGAGGAAAGGGGGGGGGGCACCTTGGCAGTTCATAGACAGCTGGTATGCCTAGTCTGTTGCCCACTATGGCTGCAAACCTGTGTTCATTTCCTTGGAAGTAAGGAACTCAGTGAGACTTGTTTCTGAGCGAGCAAGCATAACATTCTGCTGTGTGATGAACAATATCCTTGCACTGTTTATTTGTGGAGTGCCTGTTTCTTTTCCTGCTGTACCTCCCCTCCAACATCTCTGGACACAGGTTTTTGCACATATGGGGATAGCATACTTCTGGAGCTTCCCTTAGGCACAGGCTGTTTCTGCATGACAGCTGCCTAAGCTGTAAGAGATGCCAGACGACAGAGATTGCAATTCTGTGCACACTTACTTGGGAGTAAGTTCCACTGAAATGCATTGTGTCAAAAGCTGCTCTCCCCACCCGCCTTTTACCAGTTTTTTTTGTTATTTTGCCAGTTCAAGGTCACACAGAAGGAGAAAGTTTCAACTACTTCTCCATTTTAAATTGCCTTTATTGTTTATAGAAAACTGCATGCACCCACTTTAGATCCATATATACCCCAAACTCCAAAGCATTACATACGGCAGTGTTCAGTGCTTGTTTGTAATCAGAACTCTCTCTCTCTCTCTCTCTCTCTCTCTCTCTCTCTCAAATATGTGGTTCCTCTCCAATTACTTCTGCCCATGCACACATAGAACCCTCTCCATTTGGAGCCAGGAAAGTAGCTGAAGACAAGTGAGAGCAGGCAGGCAGGAGAGATATAGTAGGGGAGTGGGGTGGGGTGAATTCACAGAGAGCTGATGTAGTGCTGTGGCCTAAGAGACTGAGCTGCAAATCAGGGCTTCCCTGCTTCAAATCTCACCGGACTCATTAGCTGACCTTAACCAGGCCACTTCCTCTCAGCCTCATTCTTCTCCATTAACATTATGGGAATAATACTACTAACTTACAGTGCAATCCTATCCAATTTACACCACCGGTGTAACCAGTGGGGGAGGGCAGGGCAGGAAGCTTTGGAGGTGAGGGGAGATTTAAATCCCCTTTGAATCCCCCTTTGGAGAGGATTTGAATCCCCTTTCCGTTCTGGGGCCTCCTGTTCTTGCTGCACCGCTGGTTACACCGGTGGTGTAAATTGGATAGGATTGCACTGTTAGTTCAAGATGTTAGCAGGAAAGAGTTGACACCTGTGAAGTGCTTTGCACACACGGAAAGTGTTACACAAATGTTAAATATTATGACAACACAGTCCTGGCAAATGCAGCAGGAGGACCTGTGCCAAGGAATCTCCACTTTCCCCATGCTCTGTGCTATTGAACTTCATTTTGCAGAATTTGCCCTTTCCCCCTCTCTTAGCCTTCCTTCAGTCTCTTTTCCCACCCTACAGCGTAGGCGGAATCCTTGAGCTTGTTTCCTGTAGTCATGAATGTTCCAACAGCAGTGTTGTGCCGTTTTCAATGGTTACTATCAGCTCTGAAAGGGAACGTTCAGACATGGGTAACCTTTCGCAGTAGAAGGGCAGCATATTAATGGAAAGGATTGTATATTTCCTGTCAACAAATTGTTTTCCAACTCTCCGCTGCAATCTCCTTCCACAGTCTTCCACCTGTAGTGCTGAGGAAACAGATCTACAGTCACAGGGCTGAACTGGAACACAATGTACCCTAATTCTTGTTTTAGTTTCCTGGAACCAGTTGCTGATACTTTGCTATACAATTCTCTGTACTCTTCCTCCGCCAATACTAGATACGGTTCAAGAAAGTATTTTGTGAAAGGTTTAGGTAGATTTAGATAGATATTCTTTCCCACATACTTTGAATTAGATTTCCTGTCAGTTTTCCAGTTTGGTTACAAGATGCTGATTGAGCAGCAACTCAGTAGAATTCAGGGAATTATTAATGAATCAGTTCTGTTTTAATTGCAGAGAGCAAAATGCTGTATGGGAACTTAAAAAGCACAGGGAAGAAAATGGGCCCTCTTGATTGTTTTTCAAACTTGATTCATTGTCAGGCTCTAAGGCAGTATCTGAGTGGAGTTCAAATTTAGTATCCAGAAAACTGCAAAAGAGGGATTTGAAATTCTGAGCAGGAGTCAGTGCAGGTGCAATCCACATCTGAAAACTGGAGGCATAAACCAGGGGGAAAAGCTGCTGCAGAGCCCTAGCAACAGGATAAAAAAAAAATTCTGTACATGTACAGAATACAATAGGGGCTTTGGCTATGCACATAATGTTTTAACATATATTGAGTGATGATCATCCAGCAGTTGTGACATGAAAAGTAGGTTTGCATTTGAGTAGAGACACATGTCCCTCTTTTTCATCCTATTTCTTTTGTTCAGCTAACCTTCGTAATTTTGGACTTGTGACTAGCTTTGTTTACTTATCTTTGGTGGAAGGTAAGAGCAAAGCAAAAGAAATCTGCCTTCTGTCATGCCCTCTACCAAAGGCGAGCACCTTCACATGCTACAGGTTAGAAATATTAGTAGAGGGCAGAGGTTCCCAAACTCCTGGGAAGAGCTTATGCTGCTGTATGGCAGTGCAGGGGGCTCAGACAGCAGCGAAAGCTCTCCCAGGATCACGCTGTCACGAAAAATGGCTTTTTCTACCTTCCTTAAGGTAGAAACCGGAAGTGGGTTGCGATCGCGTCGGAGGGCCGTTCTGAGGTGCAGGAAGGCCACAGGCTCCCTGCACCTCCCGGAGGACCAGTACACCCCTCAAAGAAGGTAGAAAAAGCAGTCGTCCCCCCCCAGTGGCATGATCTCGGACACGCCATTGACGTCACCGCGGGTCGCCTCTCTCCTTAAGGGAGTAGCGACCTATTGGTCCTGGCTGGGGTGTTGCAACGACCCAGTTTGGGAACCTCTGGTATAGGGGACACCATCACATGTGATGCAGCTACCTGTATCTATTCATTTTGACAGTGCGTGTTGCAGAGAGTACTGTACTAATAAATCAGGCCTAAGTATCTGCCAGACATTTTTCATGTATACTTTCCACTGTTTTTGTGAAGACGGCAAGCAGTGAAATCGTATACATGCCTACTCAGAAGCAATCCCCATTGAGTTCAGTGGGACTTACTCCCTGGCAAGTATAGGATTTCAGCCCTAGTGACATAGTTCAGGATTCATCAGTTGACAACAAAAGGTCAGCAATATTTAAATAACCAGCTTCATCCTCTTTTCTCCATATTTATTGAGTGATTAGGCATACGTGCATCCACCCAAACAAACAGCTATCTTTGGGAGTGATATACACCAGTGGTTCTGATATAAAAAGGTAAAGGTAAAGGTGAACCCTGACAATTAAGTCCAGTCGTGTCCGACTCTAGGGTGTGGTGCTCATCCCCATTTCAAAGCCGAAGAGCCAGCGTTGTCCGAAGACGCCATGGCGATGTCGTCGACAGCACCTCTGGGGTCCTGCCTCTGGGGGTCGTGGGGCCCCCACGGCCCCCTCTACGCCCCACCCCCCGGTGCCTCAGAAGAGCTTCCAATAGCATTTGGGAGCTACTTCCGGGTTCCAGCAGAAAAACAGAAGTAGCTTTCAAGTGCGATTGGAAGCTCTTCTGAGGTGTGGGGGGGGGTTATAGAGGGGGGCATGCCTCCTGCAACCCCTGGAGGGTCTGCACGACCCAGGTAAGCAAAATAAACCCTCTTTTTCTGCAGTGGCGGCAGGACCCCGGAAGTGCCGTCGTCGAATCTGCAATGACTTACAGGTTCCTTTGTTGTTGTTGTTGTTCAGTCGTTAAGTCGTGTCCGACCCTTCGTGATCCCATGAACCATATCCCGCCAGGCCTTCCTGTCCTCCACTATCTTCCTGAGTTCGCTCATTTTCATGTTCGTTGCATTGGTGATGCTGTCTAACCATCTCATCCTTGGCCTTCCCCTTCTCCTTTTGCCTTCAATCTTTCCCAGCATCAGAGTCTTCTCCAGAGAGTCCTCTCTTCGCATTAGGTGGCCAAAATATTTGAGTTTCAGCCTTAGTACCTGTCCTTCCAGGGAACAGTCAGGCTTGATTTCATTTAGAATTGACTGATTTGATCTCCTAGCAGTCCAAGGGACTCTCAGGAGTCTTCTCCAGCACCACAGTTCAAAAGCATCTATTCTTCGGCGCTCAGCCTTCTTTATGGTCCAACTCTCGCAACCATACATTGCTACTGGGAACACCATCGCCCTGACTATACGAACTTTTGTTGGCATGGTGATATCTCTGCTTTTTATTATGCTGTCTAAGTTTGCCATAGCTTTCCTTCCAAGGAGTAAGCGTCTTTTAATTTCATGGCTGCTGTCTCCGTCTGCAGTGATCTTGGAACCCAAAAAAGTAAAATCTGTTACTGCTTCCATTTCTGCCCCTTCTATTTCCCAGGAATTGATGGGACCAGATGCCATGATCTTAGTTTTATTAATGTTGAGTTTCAAGCCAACTTTTGCACTCTCCTCTTTCACTCTCATCAAGAGGCTCTTTAGTTCTTCTTCACTTTCTGCCATTAGGGTGGTATCGTCTGCATATCTGAGGTTGTTGATATTTCTCCCGGCAATCTTGATTCCGGCTTGTGATTCATTTAGCCCTGCATTTCTCATAATGTACTCTGCATATAAGTTAAATAAGCAGGGTGACAATATACAGCCTTGTCGTACTCCCTTCCCAATTTTGAACCAATCAGTTGTTCCATGGCCGGTTCGAACTGTTGCTTCTTGACCCGCATACAGGTTTCTCAGGAGACAGGTAAGGTGGTCTGGTACCATCTCTTTAAGAATTTGCCACAGTTTGTTGTGATCCACACAATCAAAGGCTTTTGCGTAGTCAATGAAGCAGAAGTAGGTGTTTTTTTGGAACTCTCGTGCTTTCTCCATGATCCAGCGCATGTTGGCAATTTGATCTCTAGTTCCTCTGCCTCTTCGAAACCCAGCTTGTACTTCCGGTAGTTCTCGGTCCACGTACTGCTGAAGCCTAGCTTGTAGGATTTTGAGCATAACCTTGCTAGCATGTGAAATGAGTGCAATTGTACGGTAGTTTGAACACTCTTTGGCACTGCCCTTCTTTGGAATTGGAACGTAAACTGACCTTTTCCAATCCTTTGGCCACTGCTGAGTTTTCCAAATTTGTTGGCATATTGAGTGCAGCACTTTCACAGCATCATCATTTAGGATTTTAAGTAGCTCAGCTGGGATATCATCATCTCCACTAGCTTTGTTGTTAGTAATGCTACCTAAGGCCCACTTGACTTCACTCTCTAGGATGTCCGGCTCTGGGTCAGTGACCACACCAGCGTGGTCATCAGGAACATTAAGATCTTTCTTGTATAGTTCTTCTGTGTATTCTTGCCATCTCTTCTTAATCTCTTCTGCTTCTGTTAGGTCTCTGCCTTTTTTGTCCTTTATCATGCCCATCTTTGCACAAAACGTTCCCTTGATATCTCCAATTTTCTTGAAGAGATCTCTAGTCCTCCCCATTCTGTTGTTTTCCTCGATTTCCTTGCATTGTTCATTTAAGAAGGCCTTCTTATCTCTCCTTGCTATTCTCTGGAACTCTGCATTCAGTTGTTTATATCTTTCCCTTTCACCCTTGCTTTTTGCATTCCTTCTTTCCATAGCTATTTGTAAAGCCTCATCTGACAGCCACTTTGCTTTCTTGCATTTCTTTTTCTTTGGGATGGTTTTCGTTGCTGCCTCCTGTACAATGTTACGAACTTCCGTCCATAGTTCTTCAGGCACTCTGTCTACCAGGTCTAATGCCCGAAATCTATTCTTCACCTCCACTGTATACTCATAAGGGATATGGTTTAGGTCATATCTGACTGGTCTAGTGGTGTTTCCTACATTCTTCAGTTTAAGTCTGAATTTTGCAATAAGAAGCTCATGATCTGAGCCACAGTCAGCTCCAGGTCTTGTTTTTACTGATTGTATAGAGCTTCTCCATCTTTGGCTGCAAAGCACATAATCTATCTGGTTTCGGTATTGACCATCTGGTGATGTCCATGTGTAGAGTCGCCTCTTGTGTTGTTGGAAAAGAGTGTTTGCTATGACCAGCGTGTTCTCTTGACAGAACTCCGTTAGCCTTTGCCCTGCTTCATTTTGCGCTCCAAGGCCAAACTTGCCTGTTATTCCGTTTATTTCTTGATTTCCTACTTTAGCATTCCAGTCTCCTATGATGTAAAGGACATCTTTTTTGGGTGCTAGTTCTAGAAGGTGTTGTAGGTCTTCATAGAACCGGTCAACTTCATCTTCTTCGGCATCAGTGGTTGGGGCATACACTTGGATTACTGTAATGTTGAATGGTTTGCCTTGGATTCGAACTGAAATCATTCTGTCGTTTTTGAGGTTGCACCCCAGTACTGCCTTTCCCACTCTTTTATTGACTATGAGGGCTACTCCATTTCTTCTAAGGGATTCATGCCCACAGTAGTAGATATGATGGTCACCTGACTTAAATTCGCCCATGCCCGTCCATTTTAGTTCGCTGATTCCCAAGATGTCAATGTTCAATCTTATCATCTCATTTTTGACCACATCCAGCTTGCCTTGATTCATAGACCTCACATTCCATGTTCCTAAGCAGTATTGCTCCTTGCAGCATTGGATTTTCCTTTCAACCTCAGACACATCCACAGCTGGACGTCCTATTGGCTTTGGCCCAGCCGCTTCACTCTTTCTGGGTCTACTTGGAATAGTCCTCCGCTCTTCCTCAGTAGCATATTGGACACCTTCCGACCTGAGGGGCTCATCTTCCGGCGTCATATCTTTTAGCCTTTTGGTACTGTTCATGGGATTTTCTTGGCAAGGTTACTGGAGTGGGTTGCCATTTCCTTCTCCAGTGGATCACTTTTAGTCAGAACTCTCTGACTTTACTCCCCTGAAAAAGTTTGGAACACTGAAAAAGTGTTCCAGCCACATGCTACGCGCTGCGGCAAGGAGAATCATGCTGGCCACATGACCACGGAGGCATCTTTGGACAACGCTGGCTCTTTGGCTTTGAAATGGGGATGAGCACCACACCCTAGAGTCGGACACGACTGGACTTAATTGTCAGGGGTCACCTTTACCTTTACGTTAATATACATCATACAGAATATTTCATGGGAAGAAGTTCTTATACAGTTGTGATTGTGTTTAGTAGTCTTGGAGTCCCCAGGTAGAATTCATGTACAGTACATATTTGTGCACATGGTTCACTTTCGCTGCTTGAAAGCACATCTTATACGTTATTTTCTTGCCCTGTGAAGTAGATCGTTATTACTGTTATTCCCATACTGCATACAGGGGGATGAAGTTGAGAGAGAATTGTTTGCTTAAGGCCACCTAGTGAGTGTGTGGCAGATGTGAGAATTCAACCAGGGAACTTCCTGACTTGTTGCTCAGTGTCACAGCCACTATATTCTATTTGCTCTGTTTCATCATCCCGTTGCCTTTTAGAGTCCACACACTGGCATTCTCAGGGCCTCAGAGATGTGACTCTGATATTACTGAAATAGGTATACTAAGAAAATACTGTGAAAATGATTTTATAAATTATTGTTCTTGGCTCGAAGGCCTCGTCATTTATATAACGAAGCCAACTTAAAATTGGACAGTAGCCACAGTTAGCAGGCCAAATCATTTTCAAGTGTTAGATTTCTCTTTCCTTCTTCCACTAAAAGTATTTTTTGCTTGGTATTCAGCTGCTTTTGTATGTTCTGTCATTGCTTTGCTTGAATCCTTGTGTATTTAATCATACACTTAATTGCTAGTCTAATGTGAGATACATTAAACATCAACTGGATATAAATTCTTTGTGAAAACCCATCTCATGTTTTTTTTAAGCTGGTTTGAATATCTGATTAACCCCAAAGAATGGAATCTTGTTCAATTAACTAAGCTCCAATACTATCAGTATTTCTCAGCAATACTGAGAAAATAGATAAAGGTAAACTATAGGAATAGATAAGTAGATAAAGGTAAACTATAGGAACATAAGAAGAGCCCTGCTGGATCAGCCCAAAGGGCTATCTAGCATCTTGAGTCCCACAGTGGCCAACCAAGTAGAAAGCCCACAAGCAGGAGATAAAGGCATATCCCTCTCCTGCTGTGTGTTTCCCTGCAACTGGTGTTCAGAGAAATGCTGCCTCTGACTAGGCTTACCATATCGCCGACCGGGACGCTCTGTTTTGCCCTTAAGGGGCGGGGCGGGGGGAAGGGAGCCAGAGCGTCGCTTAAGGGCAAAACGGAGCGTCCCGGTCGGCGATATGGTAAGCCTACCTCTGACCATGGAGGAGCTATTTTGCTGGCGCACATTCGAGCAAGCGGTATAACGCTGGGCAGGCCTGGGAAGGGGGATAGGATCTCGACATAATGGTAATGGGGAGGAGAGAGAGAGAGAGAGAGAGAGAGAGAGAGAGAGAGAGAGAGAGAGAGAGAGAGATGCGAAAATATGTAGCCACTAGACATTTAGTGCCTCCTGAAACATCACCAAGGAATTCATGTGGATGGAGGAGATCTGGGAGTCAAAGTGCTCTCGTATTTCTACCTCATGTGAAGAATATCTGAAGAGCTGCCAATAGTAAACAGGATAAATGTCACAGGGTGCTCTGCAAAGTGATAATTGAGGGCATCCCTGATGTGCCTCTTCCATTAGTCAGGAACATTTGTTACGGCAACAGCTTTGCAGGAACTGCATACCTTAACAAATTCATCCGCAGGTTTGGAAACAAATGGGCAGCCCTCTTGTTCATCCCCCTCCCCCTTTGAAAATGTTACTATGTTTGCTTGTAGGGACTTGGCATTTGCTCTGCTATTTAACTTGGGACTTGTGTCAACAGTATGCATTGCAGCTTTGGATGCTCTCGGCATCTTTCTGTAAGCAGATAGAAATGAGCTACTGGCTGGGGTTACATGGACTAGCAAAGACATAGTTTTAAATCCCAGTGCAGAAATGAAAATAAATATGTAGGGGTCTTGGTAAGATTCCTAGTATTGAATACTTTATTTATCTCCCCAAGAAAAGCTTCAGGCTCTGGTGGATAATTTAGCAAAATATTGTATGGAGGCAGCCTGCTCACAGTGTGTTTGATTCCTTCAGGAGGGAATAATTCACTAAATTAAATGTAATTTTGTAGTACTTAGCTGTACTGTACAGTGTGTGCCTTTGCTTTTCATTCATGGAACTCAAGAGATGATCAGCTAGAGAGATAATCATCTACTTTGGAGAACATTTATCTGTGAAATAATTTCAATGAGTTTTTGAAAAGAAAAGTCACCAGGAAATTATAAAAGCGTACAGTAATTGGTTTCCCCTGTTGCTTGGAAAAAGGGTGGAGACATGCAAATCTAAAAGACATGTAGCATACCTATTTGCTTGCTTATGTACATGTAGTGTTGTCGGATCCTAGAATTATTTTGCACCGGTGTTAATTTCACAAGGAGCTCCATCGCTACAGCTTGAAAGATTAGTAGGCATACGATAATCCTAGAAATCATTGGCAGTCAGAACTGCTTTGACTGGGTGATAGTAGAACTTTTTTTTTTAAAGGATTATATTGCTCATTGGAAAAAGCTTTTTCTGTAGGGTATCAGTTTCCCATAATTGGTGTATGATACATTGAATCCATAGTAAATGTGGGCATCTCTAAAAAGTGTGGACTCTAGAGTTCCAATGTCTAGGCTAGTTTCGGGTTATATGTGGCTGCCACATTCCTGTTAGAATATAGACTACACTTCTTTTCAACCTGTGTTACAAGTACTTCACAGTAAGCAGGTAGATTATGGAACACTTCCTCCCATTGGGATTATCTTCACCATCCCTGTCGGCATTCTGGTGGCTAAAGACCTTTTGGGGTTTTTTTTCTGTTTTTGCTTTAGTCTTTTTTTGGGGGGGGGTCTGCTTGATCCTTCCAAGTTGGTGCTTACAGTCGGGCCTTTTTATCAACGGTTTTTCCATCCACGGATTTGACTCAACACGGGTGGCAAAACTGTGGAAGAGGGAATCCAACCGCACCACATTACCTCTTTTTTCAGCATTATCGGGGGGCTGACAGCTACTTCCCGCCTCTTGCGCGTGTCCAAACCACTGAAAAAAGAAGAAAACCGCAACAGGGAATCTGTCCGTGGCCTGCCAGTCACTTCCTGGCGTGTTTAAACTGCTGAAAAAAAATTCAACTGGGAGTCTTTGGCGCCATCTACAGGTTGCTTCCAGTAGGGGTTTTTCTTTTTTTTCCCCAGTCAGTTTAAACAAACTCAGTAGAAGGAAAGCACCAAAGATGCTGGAAAAAAGGTAATGTGGCACTGCTCCCCACCCCATTTTTCATATAACACTGAATTTTAATCCACTGGGGTTCCAGGAATAGAAGCCCAGTGGATAAAAATGTCCAACTGTATTTTATTGTGGTTTTCTGTGTTGTTAGATTATTGTGTTTGATTTTTATTTGTACAGGCGTCACCCGGTTAACAATGGGGATACCTTCTTGAAACTTCGTTGTAAAGTGAATCAGTCGTTAAGTGAGTCTTCACCACCATCTAGTGGTCAATTTTGGTATCGTATGTATAGCCTACATAATGCAATGCAGTGCAGTGCAGTGCAGTTGTGATAGGGAATGAATGGCAAGTACGGGGGGGGCGTATCCGCAGATCCGCTATCTGCGAATTCACTTATCCGTGGATAGCGGGAGGCCCCCTTCCCCCCCCCACGCACCCCACTGGCCATTAATTTACCTTACTAGGTTGTGTGTTTCTTCTTACAAACGCTATAAGCAGCATCATGCTGCTTAGAACACTGAAGCCAACTGAGTGCTAGAGAGGCTCAACCGAAGAACAGGAAGCAGTTCCAGTTCCTGCTTCCTGTTCTTCAGCTGGGCCTCTTTAGCACTCAGTTGGCTTCAGCACTATAAGCAGCATGCCAGCGCCAATCAGCTGTTTGGCTGCTGCAGGAAGAACTCACAGGAAGCGAGGCAGACGATTGTGAGTGCTTCCTGCCTCCATTTTGTAATCAGCAGCAGGCTCAGGCAGCAAGCAGCAGCAGTGACTTTTTGTAAGGTACTGGACTGGACTGGACTAGACTGGACTGGATCGACATTAAATGAACTATTGTTAACCAGGGGACACCTGTATTGTGTTTTAAGATTGTGATAATGTGATTGTTAACTGCCTTAGGTGTTTTCTAACAAAGCAGAAAGGCAGGGTAAAAATGTCTTAAAACATAAGTGCCTTCACTGCCACAGGGACAATGTGGCACTGCTCTGCCTGGCCTGGTCCCGCTAAATGTGGAGATAGCTGAGGTGGCAGTGCACTGGCAGTAAGGTGCAGCTGTATGGCAGTCTGAACCCAGTCCTTCAAGAGAGGTGTAGGTTGGGGTAAGAGGAAAAGAAGGCACAGGGTGGAGGAGAGACCAGGAAGCAGCAGCAGTAGCAGCAGCAGCTAGATAAGTGTCTTCCTCTCTGCAGGAACAATTGTGGGGTTAAGTGACCCACTCCCCCCACAGTAGGTGGCCCTGGTGACCGTGGTACTTGAAAAAAGTGGACTGTCCCTCTCCAGTGCTGAAGTCCAGATCTGTGGAGAGTTTTCTGGGTTTTTTTCGGTCTGCCTCTTCAGCAAGTCGTTCTCCGCAGGTGGGATGGAGTACTATATAGTAGAGTACTGTATAAGCCCCATGATCCCTGGTGGGAAAGGCACTCCACACTGCTTCTCCCTCTTCTCCAAAGTGAGGCTTTTTTTGGTTTGGGAAATGGAAAGGGGAGTGGCAGAAGTGGAATGCGAGTCCCAGTTCATGGAAAGGCTGCTTAAGGGGGTTTGTGTGCCTGTTTTAATATGAACAGAGTTGCTCACGTTTTCAAGCCTCACCTGTACATTTAACTATTACATTAGGCTCCTGTGAAGGTTCCCCTAACCCTGCAATAGAAACTGCTCCCTAAAGTTAAGTGATACTCAGACAGTCTGGCAGGACTGAGCTGATGTCTTCCGTGATGGATGTCTCTGATGTTTCAGATCAGAGGTGTCGCTCCGGTGGGGGTGGTACCGTAAGTCGCGCCCAGTCCTAGTCCCGTTTAGCAAGCCGGCAGGAGGCAGCCCCGCCCCCTCGCCGTCAGAGCATTCCGTGCAGAGAAAGCAGCGGGCAAGAGACTCCCTGCCCGTTGCTAAGCGACGCCTCTGTTTCAAATGCTTCATTTTGTTCTTGGCAGGGCAGTAGCTTTCAGTCTGTGGAATCTCCATCAGTGAACAGGGTTTTTCAGACATCCTCTTCATCAGAGGCAATATCCTATTAAAGATCCAGTATACTGCTCCAAGGATCGTGTCCTCTAACAGCGTTGCGCTGTGCTGCTTTGACAAAGTCCTTAGAAAAAAGGAGGAAATGTTGGCTACCAGAGATCAAAGACTTTCACTTGCCTGCCTTTCGGAAACTCTGTGTATGTGTCCTACGGGTACGTGCTTGAAAGAAGAACGCTAAAACATCCGGTATATTTGAAAGTGCTGTATTTCTTACAAGAGTACATGGCTGTAAAACCCATATTCCCTGTCTCGCTGAGAAATATCCTGGTTGCTTGCTGCCCATGTCAATTTGTAAGTGGTAGGGAATTATGGGGGCAGGGGGATGGGCATAAAAATGGTAGGTTGGCAAGTCTATTGGTAGGTTGGCTAATGGTAGCTTGGCAAGACCTTCAAGGGTGGAACCTCTGAATAAATTTAGAGGTGAAATAACCAGACACGCTTCCATTTTGCCTTGTGCCATTGCACCAGCTGCCATTACCATGGGATAATGAATGGCTAAGGATGGGATAAAGAGAGTGATGAGTAACAAATTCCACTCATTTCTAGGATTGTGCTAATAGTTCGGTATTAAGTTTTATGGAAAACACATTTGGTTTCCTTGGTTTGGCCAAACTATTGGAAATAACGAAGACCAGATCAGACAGTGTGCTGGCAAACGTGTGGATATGGCTGTTAACATAATTTTGCAAGCAAACCTGGAATAAGAAGAAAGAAAAGAAAAGACTCGAAAGCAATTGACTGTGCCCACATAATTCTGCAAGAGTTTGTGCATGAGAACAGTTTACCCAAATGCAGTTCTTCTTTGTTCTTCCGGAACAGTGAAGATTGGGTTAGAAAGGCTCTCCTGGCCCCTCCATAACAATATGTTGTTGTTGTTGTTGTTGTTGTTGTTGTTTTAATTGCTTTGCTTCAAGTTGATCCCAGATAGGCAGCTTGTGCGTAAGACACTAGAGTTACTGTTTATGTTCTAGGGCTTGCTGCCAGATGGCTGTTGCCTCCTTAAATGGCTCTACCTTGGTTTGGGAAATGTTCGCCTCTAATGTGTAGCTACTTAACAAGATGAATCTCTGTTGGTTCCTAAAGCAGCGAGATAAAACTCTCTTGTTTGGACGCGAACCTTGCTCTCTGGAGATTTCTTTTTACCGATACTGCTTTTCTTTGAGTCAAGGGCTGCATCAGTCTTTTTGAATCAAATTACATGTTACCGCTTAATGAGGTGAGCGACTTTTAAGCTGAATTAGAGTAAGTACCTTCTTCTGTTTCATTCCTGCAGATGCTTGAGCTGACTGGCTTGAACAAATCAGGCCAATTTCCTAGTGAGAAAATAAGGACATAGTAGGTAGCTCTAGAACTTAAAACAAAACCATCCAAGGGTGGAATGAAGGAAACGGGGGAACTGGTTTTCTTTTAAAAGCAAAGAGTTTCCTGATATGAGGAGATAGCTAAACAAGCAAGCAACCAGTCTTTGGCCTGACCCTGGGCCCACTCCCCTGCCGTCTCCTATCAAGTGTCTGGGCTGCAGTTCAGCAGGCAGAACTACTCGAACTATTCTGCTGTGCCAGCCGGCTTTCAGCTGATTGCATTGACATAGGCAGCCCAGTCTTCAACCTGAGCTTCTGCATCCCTCTGGGCACCCAACAAGGAACTGATGGTCACGGGCTTCCAGCAGCCCTATCCAGTTTCATGGCCCAGAGTTTGTCCTGCTCTCTTGGACATCTGTCTGTTTAGGACATCAGGCAGCCCCACCTGCTGCTTCATCCTCTCTCTTCCCCCATTCAGTTAATCTGTGTATGAAGTCCATGCATCAGACCATTTGCTGAGAAGTTTTTAAAATGTTGACTTCAAAATGTACATTTGCTTGCCTCAAAGCATATTTTCACATTATATGTTACTGTACTTATTTTCATTGTAGATGGAGTGTACATCATTATGTTTGAAGCGGTCAGCTGCAGCTGATCCCTGCTGCATGCACATGTAGACAATTCAGATATGTCAAGGACCCGGGCATGTACACAGGGTGTAGACTATGAAACTGCCATCCTTTGCAAACTTACTTGGGAGTATGTTCTGAGGTTTTCACGACCGGTACACCAATGGCGTTGCTGGAGGTGGGGGGGACGACATTAAGTTCCCCACTTTGCTGACCTCCGTTACTCACCGGCACGAGGCGGCCCCACCCCCTCGCCTTCGGAGCCATTCAGTGGGGCGAAGGCAATGCGCAGGAGACTCCTTGCATGTTGCCTTTGCCCCACTGAATGGCTCCGAAAGTGAGGGGGCGGGGCCGCCTCATGCCAGTGAGTAACGGAGGTCAGCGCGGTGCGGAACTTAGCGTTTCGCCCCACCTCCAGCGATGCTACTGCGGTACATATCTTTGAATTAATAAAAGGAAGCATTTTCCAGGTTGTTCTGGTTGTTTTATTAAGTTAGCAAGAGAACAAGGGGTTGTCCAAACATTTCGCTCCTAAACCATAAGGAGCATTATCAAAGGTGCAGCAACTTGCTGTCTGCTCTAGTTCTTAGCACAAGTTGTTAACAGTTGGAAGAGTAACTGCTGCCTTTGCCAGGTTCCTTAAAATCATACCACTATTTTTATAACAAAGTCCCATAGCTACAAAGATTTTCCAGATATAAAATGGGGCAGCAAAACGCAACAGCCCTCTCTCATGCAGCCGATCGCTGAGAGCTTAAACAGCCACGCACTGTGAAAACTACTTAGGTGCTAAATTATCTGCGATATTAAAGCAGTCTTTCTCTCGGTTTCCTGTTGTTCTGTGATCTGTCAAAGTGTGAGACCTTTTGATGATTGGAAGCCAACTATCGTTATTCTCTACAGATTCCCCTATTTACTGCGGTTGGATGTTTTATTATTTCGATTGCTTGGTTTTGGTTTTCACTATAACTTGGGTGTGCTCAAAGTTAATCTGGTGTCCAGTTTTTAATGCATGGTCCACAATAGCTGATTTACTTGGGAGTACCGGTATGTCCCATTTAACTCAGTGAGACATACTTCCAAGCAAACATGCATAGGACCATGAGATAAACTCTCCTTTGTTTGAGCAACTTCGCTTTCTCCTTGATACTGTTGCAACAATATCTCACCAGTCCTTAAATTCTTGGATAGAGTTCAAACTAGTAAGAACCCAAAAACACTAGTCCAAACATCTGGTGGGCTGTGTTACCACATAATAATAACAACAACCCCCTTCCCGGGCTTGATCTGTCTTCACAGGTCAGTGCAGACTTCTGTCAGTGATATCGCTAGCACAGGTCCAAGTTGACCGGGCCGGCGGGAGCTTACCCCGAGGAGGCCCCCCAAGGCCAAAGATCCTCCATGGGATTCAATGGGTGCTGCATTGACGTTGTTGCTTCGCCATGCAGTGGGTTAGTTAGGATTGGTCGGAAAGGGTCAAGTTAAAATAGTTAATACCAGTAGCAGCAACTTTATTGTGCCTTTTTTTGTAATCACTCTGTGCAATTAGGCTACACCCACTTAACGATTGTAATCAATCGTTTCATCTTTTTATTTTCAGAGCCTATACAGTACTTGGCATCATTCAAGTTTCCACTTTTGCCTTCATAACATTTGTTTGTAATGCCTGGTCTTGTGCAGCAAATATCAGTCCCTCTCTTTATTTCTTTAATCTTCCATGCTGCAACCACTTCCAGTTGGAGACCTTGTCTACCTTGTCTTCTGTTTTCTTCACGTATTGACCATGCAGCGGTTTATTATGCTATGCGTCTTATCTGTAGGAATGAAATGGTGAACAGAAAAGATTGTTCTCATGTGAAAATGGAACACTAGAACCTCAACGCTACGAACTCCATAAGAATACAGTACAGAGTGTTTACAACCCTGAAATGCTGATCTCTCTGAAACACCTCTGTACCAGTCTTTTATTCCATCTTCTCCGCTTCGCTTATAGCACAGCTTTGTAATATTCTTTGGCAGCTCTGCATTGTGGAAGTCTTCCTTCCAGCTTCCTCTCCAACCTCCATCCACTAAAGTCTAGGATGGATAGACTAGCAAATGCCTCTTCACATTTAGCCACTTATTCACTTTTGGGGTTGATTTTGCAATAGATATATCAAGTGCAAGCAAGTCAGTACCACAGGGATGTTCATAGCCACAGGACAGAAATCCAGGGTGACCCAGCACTTGGCAAAAATTCAGAGCAACTTATTCAGTTGTACCTTACCCTGTTTACTGAATAACGGCCCAATCCCATGGGCTTATGTTGCCGGAACAAGTGTTCTGGCAACATAAACAGCTTTACGGCTGCCACAAACGCAACTGTGCTGGCAAGTGGTCGGAGCACTGTGCCATTGACAAAAGGGCCACACAATGACAGACACTGGACGCTCGCCACCAACAGTAAGACCACACAGGGGTTGGGAGGGAGGCTGCGAGGGGTGAAACAGGGCAGGGGGTGAGCAGAATGAGGAGTTGAGGGGGCAGGGAGGGAGGAGGGAGGATAAGGTCTGGGAAGGGGGCAGGTTTGGCGGCAGCAGTGCCTACTGAATCCTAACCCCTTTCCTAGGCCCAATCCGCCTTCACCAGTCAATGTGGACTTCCGCCAGCGATATCGCTGGCACAGGTCCAATTTGGTGTCTGCAGGGGCTTACCCCAGGGGAAGGAAACAAATGTTCCCTTCCCCCAAGGAGGCCTCCAGATGCCAAAACTCCCCCATGGGATACAGTGGACACGATGTTGCTGCCAGTTGCATCGCTACACGGAGAGTTAGGTAGGACTGGGCTGTAATTGTGTTACAAGTTCTAGGTGAAACGATAATGGGTCCTTCTGCCATTTCCCATAGTTGTCTGACCTATATACTGTACTTAACTTTCTTCTTTTTGAAGGCACATTGTGACAGTCATTGAGGGCTGAGTTGCACAATTGTTCTGAATATAGTGAAATCTCCATAAGTTATGGATGGTAGAATGGAGGAGATATTGCTACAATGATCTATTTTTATAAATCCTGTCACTTTTCTAGATCATGGCTTGCCTATTCCTTGAACATGGGTTTGTTGTTGTTGTTTTTGAAAGAGGGTTGAGCCAGGACTTACTGAGTCATGATCTTAAGCTGTGTCAGAATATATATCATATTTGGCTCATCACACCAAAATTCCCCACAAAGGTCAACTTGTGGTTCCATCCCATCCCAAAGGCCACAGTAACAAACATACTTCTCCGTTTTTGCTTTTCTTTTCTGAATTTTTTTTTTACATAGGGAACTCAATGGTAATCATTATAATATACAGGCTTCCATTATTGTACGTTTTCCAGCAGATAGCACAATGACCACTGTTACCTTGTCCACATGATCAGGGACAGCTACCTGAGTTGCTTGGAATGATAAAGGAAATCTTGCTTGGAAATCAGAATAGGTCTACATGAATGTTCTCACATACGTTCCATTTTTTTCTGGTGACCTTGCAAACGTATTGTAAAACAAAGGGATGTGCTGAGAGGGGAGGCAGGGGAGGCAGAACTGCCCCTGTCGTAGTCCACGAAAAATAGCTGCAGCCTCCCCTGTGATGGTATGTGCTCTTTTCTGAGTCAGAAAGCAGGTGGTGCGCGTGCGCCATCACAGGGGAGGCTGCAGCCATTTTCCGTGGTCTACAACGGGTGGTTCTGCCTGCCCCACCTACCCTCACTGCACGTCCCTGCTAAAACAGCAAGTCCAGCCTTGGTCAAGTAAGTACCTTGTATTGATTGAACCAGGGACAACTTATGTAAAATGTGAAATTACAAAACTAGTAGAATTTTTGTTTGATCAATCAGTTCAGGTCTCTGGGCTTCATACTTCTCCATTTTTTTGAGCTGTACTTTAGTACTCCATGTGCCATGTTTCCTTTTGTTTTTCAGATCTAGACTTGAAAATTGTTTGGACTGATTCTAGATACAATGTTTGGTTAACAGTAGTATAAATCTGTTTAGAACCTAGTGTGCTCATAACCAAGGTGAGCATTTCTTCTCCTGCCTCCGGCACTAACTTCCTCCCCCCCTTGTTTTCTAGATGTTTGACTGGATCAGCCACAACAAAGAGTTGTTCTTGCAGAGTCACACTGAAATTGGAGTGAGCTACCAACATGCCCTTGATTTACAGACACAGCATAACCACTTTGCTATGAATTCCATGGTGAGTGCACAAGGCTTTTCCCTAAGGATGTGTGTGGGATGGAAATGAGAGCATCAGAGAAGAAGCCCCAGTTAAAAGAGGAGGGAAGGCCCTGGAGGCTGGAGAGCAAAAGGTCAGGTTGAGCATGTGAAAGCAGCTTTTTTTTTCTGAGACGTGTTTTTCCATCTTCTTGACACGAGTACATGATTGGTTTCTTTATTTCAAAATGAGCTTGTCTTCAGTAGCTATGTTCATTTTAGGGGAGGGGAACCCTACACTATAATGTTTTGGCAGGTTTATCCTTTTCCTGAGATATACTTGATGAGAGTCAGTAAAAATAGAGGTTAGTACTGTAATTTCCACATTTACATAGGTGACATCCATTTCTCTATCCTTGTAAAAAAAGTACAATCAAAGCATTGAAGATGGCCATAGTTTAGTGTTCCCTCTTTGATCGATGGAGCAATTAAGGTTAGGATCTTTCCTAACCAGTTGTCACTCGTGGTAGGGAAGGGAATGATTGGGTGAGAAAGAACCATGTGGTTGACCATGCTCACTTGGAGCCCAATCCTAACCATAGCAATAGCATTCCAGCTGCTCTGGAACCAAGGAACCTTGTGGGCCATCCACTCTGCATCCTGTCACATCAAAGTAGCTTGGGCAGGAGTTGCAACCAAAGTTTAATACTTGACTCACATTGTTTTCACAACCCTACGCCACCATTTGGAAATTGTTGCCTGAGTACATGAAATGGTAATTCCGTTAGTGTTATCTGCTAGAACTCTATGACAAATATGTACGAGTACATATAACAAGTACAAAAATATTACACACTTTAAAAAAATAGCAGAGGTACTGTATTTAGCTGACAAGCTGTGGGTGTTTAAGTGTGTTTGGCCTGAGTTTCCAGTAGGTCAAGAGCTCATCGTGGTGTTAAAATGCACAGCTGTCATCAGCTTCTGAGGAAACGTAAAACAAGCTGCTTCGGTGTTTGAGGTCACCACGTGTCATGTTTCATAAGACTAGGAGCGATAAACCTAATGTTCTAGCAGAACACTAGATCCGGTGATTATAATCTGCTGACCGGAATCTCATTGTCAGTATGCTCTTTTTGAATTCTGAATGGGACACCCATAGTCAAGTTCTAGTTGAATTTGCAGCCAGCAAACATACTTCATATTAGGCTGCACAAGACAGTAGAAAAATTTCATTTAGTATTTCTCCTACCACATGGTTTATACTCGCTTCAGCCACAAAATTGCTGCTGAAGCTTTCCTCCGAAGCTTCGGGTTCTGGCAAAAATGTAATCCCTCTGTAACATGTCTGTGAGTGTGTGGATGTGGTGTGGTTTACCTCCATTCATCTGTACTGGTTGCTGGACTTGCTTGTTGTACCAAGCTATAATAAACTTTGGCAGGGCTCTCTACGTCAGTGTTGTTTCAGAAGCTTGTCCTCTAAGGCGAGAGATGGCACATTGTGGCTTTATTGCCGCCTTGGGCATTTGCCTTGGCATAGGAAAAGGCGGGGTATAATTTTTTAAAATAAATAAATAAATACTGAGAGGTCACGGCTAGGTTGGTGGGGCCCTGGGGCAAAATAATGCACTGGTTTCTTGCTCACCCCTAATGATGCATTGAGTACTACCCCTGCCATCAGTACTTAGGGTTCAGCATTTAGCCTGACTGGATGGTCCCACTGATGGGCGTAGGGGCTCTTGACCAGTGACTGACCTGTTTGAGCCCTGACACCAGCCTTCCTGCTTCATGCAGTTTTAATTTGCCATGTGACTGGAGATAAGGCGCCCCTGTCTCACCTAGGCCACCTGGCTTACCTCCTCCATTTCGTTCTCCTGGAAATGCAAAGACCAGCATTTCCAGAGAAACCACCAGGAATAGAATGGCTGATTTGGTGGGGAGGGTTTTCTGTGCAAGGCTCTTCCCAGCTGTAAGATTATTCTGTGGTTCATGAAGCATAAGCTCTCTGAATGTTTAAATTCTCTGAATCTTTCATGTCTGAGTTTCACAGGGGACTGTCACTAGCTGTGTATTGATTAGTAATGCCTAGCTTTACACAGCATGTGCTCTAGTAATGGCCATGGCCAAGTCCCAATCCCTACGGGATCTTAATAGCTTTCCAATTACCTTTCCTTTGCTGTAACAAAACAGAAAAAAGAAACTGTTAAAAGGAAAATGCCATTAAGTGCAGTTCTCTAAACATTTTCTTCCTTCTTGCCTTATTCTCTATATACTATACTCCTTTTCCATCAGATTCACCATGGGCTGTACATAGTGGGTCTAGCTGTTAATGTCATCGCTATCATGGGCAAAACGATTGTTTACGTTACATCAGATTAATATCACTACTAACATGTAGAAAAAGATATTGTAAGCCGTTCTGAGCCCATGGGATAGAGTGGGATATAAATCAAAATAATAAATAAATAAAATAGTCCTAATACATAGCTGGATGTTTTCATTTTTTATGTTTAAATAGATGGTATAATAGTTTGATAGTTAAGGCCAATGCATTGGTAATATAGCGCATGCACCCTGCCCCTGGGGTGGGGAACGTGATGCAATGACGCTGACGCCCCCAGCATCAACATTATGCCCCCTCCTTGCTGCCGAACAGCTCCATTTCTGAGCCAAACAGTGGGTGGGTGGGAGGGCCTGCTTTTGCACCTCCCTTACAGTGTTTTCAGTGGCGATCACCCCTGAAAACACTAAGAGGTGTGCGGAGGCCGCCCACTTTCGTCTAGAACCCGGATTGGCCCACACTGACTGCTCCACATAAATTACTCTACTGCAGTGCATAAATAATTCCAGCCCAATCCTGACCCACTTTCCAGTGCCGATACAGCTGCAATGCAGCCCTGATGTAAGGGAACAAACGTTCCTGTACCTTGAAGAGGCCTCCACGGCTGCCCCTCCACCACAAGATGCAGCGCACGCCCCGTTGGCATGGCTGCATTGGCACTGGAAAGTTTATTAGGATTGGGCTATCAATAGCAGTAAACAACATTAGAGACATTTACTCTTCTGTGTCCATTTTGTAGGGGTTTATGGGAATTCAGAGAATATCAGCTTTTTTTAAATGTAAAAATGTTATTTAATGTTAATGTAGCTGTATAGACCACAGCTGCAAAGAAAGTTTTGGAAACATAAAAAATAAGAGAAACTGTGTTTTTATGTCAAATATATGTGATCCATGTTGCAAAAATAAGGAAAAGGAGCACATTTAAATGAATAATGTACAGTATTACATTTTTCAAATCTCATGATTTATAGGCAAATGTTAAGGTGCTTTTTGAGGGAGTTACCGGTTCTTTTTTTACATTTGCCACTCAGAATTCTAGAATATAAAACATCCTTGAATATGTGCCAATAAATATACTGGATGGTGCATCTACCATGTTTATATCAAATAAGCAAATCCGCCATGTCTTCAGCTGAGGTTTTCCTTGCTTTTGTAAGAGCCAATTTTTTTAAAACTGGGAAACTCAGTTGCATGTGAGCTCCCACACTGCAGATGGGAAGAGTAAATGCATCTTCTGATACATAGGTCAGCTGCAGTTTATAGTATATTTCCAGCATAGTTCCCACTGTGGAAGATTAACTCACCCTACACTGAAACACCAGAAAGAATACTAAAAATCCCATGGCAACAAGATAGAGCAGTAGCACAGTCAAATCAAAAGACTCATATCAAGAAACCATTTATACCCACACATTACTGAATGGCTTTCTCACTGGCAATTCCAGACTGAACTTCAACCCCCCCCCCTTGTCCCCCAATGATTGAAGCTTCCCGGGAAAAGGTTATTCACATAAGACCTGATCACTTTGATGCTGTGCCCTTGAGTTGTTTGGGGGAAGCTGACAGCAGAATGCATGTTTGGGAGACATATTTTGTAGCCCTTGGGATTGAAGAAGAAATGTGCATGCAAGGTTCTTACTAATTGGATTGGAATATTCATGACATTGTTTGATATCATTTTAATTTTTCTGATTTCAGTGGACTTCAAAAGTATTTCCAAAAGTGTGAGAGATGTTCTAGTGGATGTCAAACAGAGTGTACAGTATTTATTTCTTAAAATCATTTCTACCCTGCCTTTTTCAGTTAAAAAACAGGCACAAGGTGGTTAACAAATATAAAATACTGTAGAGCAGGGGATCTCAACCAGTGGTACTTGTACTACCAGTGGTACTTTAGCCGACTGCTGGTGGTACTTGGGCTGCCAGCCTGCCGGAGCCCTGCTCCAACACAGCGCTTTTGGCACCGTGTTTTTGCTCCCGAGAGGTTTCTGCCTTTGGCCAAGCCTCTCAGGAATGCTGAGAAGGGCTCTCCCACCCACCCAGAGCCTCCTAAACCCAGGAGTAACTGGTGATGATGTCATTGCCAGTCACTTCCAGTCGTATGCAGCAGGAGACTGGCACCGGAGGTGATACTCAACTGGAAAAGGGTTGAGAACCCCTGCAGTAGAGTATAAAATAAAAGACCACAAATCTACACTAAAGGCAGCACTTAAATTAAACATATCTTCACTGATAGAAGTTACACATTTTAAAAAAAACCTTGCAAAACAAAATACACTGCTTAAAAACTGCAAAAGAAGAAGTCTGTTACCCAAGCAGAAGATCCAGACCCTGGTACCTGCCAAGTGAATCTCAGCCAGAGACAGGTTACTTCATTTGAAGCTTTCCAGGACACAGAGTGGGCAGGAGGAACCAAAAACCGCATTGATTTTGGCGCGTTTATTCTCCATGGCTGCAAATGCAGCCCTCCGGCTGCAAAAAAGCAGCCTCGGAGCACAAAAATCTCGTGAGGAGACCGCGGCTGTCACCCGGGGGCACACCATCCCCCCGGCCCTCCTTTAGCGACACTTCTAGATCAGAGGAGACGCATTGATGGCCATTGATTTACAGGTGGGCCCCATATCCACGGATTTGCTATCCACGGTTTCAGTTATCCACAGATCACGGGGACCCCCCAGGCTTTTACTTTTTTCCCAGTAAGCTTCGTTTCTTCCTTAAACAAACAGGAGAAGGAGCCTCTGGCTGCTTATTGCAGGCAAGTAGAACGAGAGTAAGTCCTAGAGAGGCTCTGCAAGGTTAACAGAAACCTTGCAGAGCCTTTCTAAGACTTAGTCTCGTTCTACTTGCCTGCAATAAGCAGCTAGAGGCTGCTTCTCCTGTTTGTTTTAAGGAAGCAACTAAGCTTGCTGAAAGAAAAATAAGAGCTGGGGGGGCGCACACACCTGCCCGCAGGGGAGGCAGGGCTGGGGGCCCTCAGGAAACCATGGAGGGGGTGTTTGCTCCTATCCACGGTTTCAAGTATCCACGGAGGGGCCTGGAACATATTCCCAGCGAATATGGGGGGAGTACTGTACTTATCTCTTGTGAGCAATTTGGTGTGCCCCCCCCCCGTAACATGCAGTGTGCGCTCCATTGGTGGCCCTGCATGCTATACACTGGCGGGGGATAGGATTGGGCCCTAAGTACAGTATAGGTATTTTCCAAATTAAACTAGAAGGCAGATGGAACAGAAAATGATTCTGATGATAACAAAATGGGGGGAAGTGTTCATATCCATCGATTTTCAAACTGGTGGGTCACGGCCCACTAGGAGAACTGGATGCTGTCTCCTGCCACCTTAAGGGGCGGGGACAGCATGGTGGCAGCTGCGGTGATCCCGGGGATCGCTGCTGCCACTGCGAAAAATGTACTTTAAACACTTAAAAGGGGGCTGCAGCCTCCTGGAGGATTCGGGGAGGCCCATGCCCCCCTCTTCAGGCCTCCTCGAGCTGTAGGTCGCCACTCTGCAGCGATTACGGTTTTCGTCCGGGATTGCCGCAGCCGCTGTCCCCACTCCAGCAAACAGAGTTCTCCCCACCTTGCAGGGAGAACTTTGAGAATCAATGCTTTTATCCTTAACCTGAAACTGGATTTCTGGATAGTAGGTCATTTCCACACATCACAGCCTAGTGTACTCCAGTTACAATAGATCCAGCCTTTTCCTATTTGGATTGTTGTTGCTAAAGGTGCAAATGCATTCATATCTCTGTGACCTTTCTGGGAGCATTCAAGAAATCAATGTCTCTGTTGTGGTCTCCATTGAATATAATGAAAATATATTGCAAATGTTATGTTGAATCAATATTATTTAGCACTATGCACCCTGAAGACTTGCAGTAATTTTTTTTTATAGAGCAGTCTGGTTTGTTTGTTTTTTTAATTTATTTTGGAACACAAAATTCCTTTATTACAACTGTGCACTATTTATGTCTCTCTGTTAATATGTCTCATTAAAAGGGGAAACTGACTTTAAAGTATATTTGGTGATCCCATTACTCTCATTATGTTTCTAAACTAAGCTGCATTGTCCTGTTTAAATGGATACAAATCACACTGATTGCCGATTTATAGTTGAATAGAACAATGCACATGCTGCTTATTCTAATTGAAGCTGTTCATAACTGCTTCATCGAAATAGTTTTATGCATTGTATGCGACCCCTTGGAAGGGTGAGTCATGACTTCAGAGAAACTTGCAAAGCTGTTTTCCAACATGGCGAGATCAGCCCTCCCGTTGTCAGGGAACTAGTTGTCTAAAAGTAGGGCAAAGTTGCATTCTCTCCGTAGAGTTACAAATGCATAGGAAACACATTACAATTACCCACTAATGACATCTTTCTGAAATAAGATTTTACTATTTGTTATTTCCATACGCTGTATTCTTTATCTTATGCCAAGACAATATGCACTTCAATTAAAGTCTGCATTGGGCCACATGCAGTTAGTTTAGTAAAGACCTTGGGAATCGGACTCTCAAGGAGATCGTATGAGAACAAGTTGTTCTTCATTAGAGTTTTTCCAATTGTTGGGTACACTTTCCAGATTGCTACTCTGTTATCTGAAAATCAAAGCTTGAGTTGTGTTTCTTCATCCTAAGGTCAGACTTCTCAGAGTCTTCTTGCTGTGGTTTTAGGGCGGTTTTGTGCTGTATTTTACTGGGTTCTGCTAATGGTCTTTGTCAAAAAGGCAGCTCTTTCAGTGGATTGCAGAAATCTCCCTGAGAAGGCATTTTGTTCCAGCTGTCATTTTCAAATAGTATTCAAGTGTAGCCCCTGCAAAACATGTTACAGTAATTCAGGTTATAAGGACAGTTCTTCAGGTTATAAGGACAAATGATATCATCGAGGTCCTTGTGTACATGATAGAACTCATGATAGAGAAGCAGAACTAAAAAAAATGCTCCTATGCTGCAATTCTAACCACACATACTTGGGAGTAAGCCCCATTGAATTGGATAGGCTCACTTCTGAGTAGACATGCATAGAATTGGACTGTTTGTCATGGTAGACAAAAATAATAATTGTGTATTCCCATCAGCGAGAGTGAAAGAGGAGAGTGCAAAAGTTGGCTTGAAACTCAACATTAATAAAACTAAGATCATGGCATCTGGTCCCATCAATTCCTGGCAAATAGAAGGGGCAGAAATGGAAGCAGTAACAGATTTTACTTTTTTGGGTTCCAAGATCACTGCAGACGGAGACAGCAGCCATGAAATTAAAAGACGCTTACTCCTTGGAAGGAAAGCTATGGCAAATTTAGATAGCATAGTAAAAAGCAGAGATATCACCATACCAACAAAAGTTCGTATAGTCAGGGCGATGGTGTTCCCAGTAGCAATGTATGGTTGCGAGAGTTGGACCATAAGGAAGGCTGAGCACCGAAGAATAGATGCTTTTGAACTGTGGTGCTGGAGAAGACTCCTGAGAGTCCCTTGGACTGCTAGGAGATCAAATCAGTCAATCCTAAATGAAATCAACCCTGACTGTTCCCTGGAAGGACAGGTACTAAGGCTGAAACTCAAATATTTTGGACACCTAATGCGAAGAGAGAACTCTCTGGAGAAGACTCTGATGCTGGGAAAAATTGAAGGCAAAAGGAGAAGGGGAAGGCCAAGGATGAGATGGTTAGACAGCATCACCGATGCAACAAACATGAAAATGAGCGAACTTAGGAAGATAGTGGAGGACAGGAAGGCCTGGCGGGATATGGTTCATGGGATCACGAAGGGTCGGACACGACTTAACGACTGAACAACAACATTCCCATCAGCAGTTATTACTGTTCCCAGTAGCAATGTATGGTTGCGAGAGTTGGACCATAAGGAAGGCTGAGCGCCGAAGAATAGATGCTTTCGAACTGTGGTGCTGGAGAAGACTCCTGAGAGTCCCTTGGACTGCTAGGATATTAAATCAGTCAATCCTAAATGAAATCAACCCTGACTGTTCCCTGGAAGGACAGGTACTGAGGCTGAAGCTCAAATATTTTGGCCACCTAATGCGAAGAGAAGACTCTCTGGAGAAGACTCTGAGAAAGACTGAAGGAAAAAAGAGAAGGGGAAGGCAAAGGATGAGATGGTTAGACAGCATCACCGATGCAACAAACATGAAAATGAGCGAACTCAGGAAGATAGTGGAGGACAGGAAGGCCTGGCGGGATATGGTTCATGGGATCACGAAGGGTCGGACACGACTTAACGACTGAACAACAAATTCCCATCACACTGTAAAAGTTCAATTGCAGTGACTTCATGATACATACATACATGACATTGTGTAAGGGACACCACGACACACTCATACTTCAGTGAATGAAGGTGAAAAGATTTACCGTATTGTCCCGAGTATAAGATGCACCTGATTATAAGACGCACCCTTAAAGTTTGGTGCTATTAAACAAAATTAATTAAATCACTGGCATTAAATTTATGCCTGATTATAAGACACACCCCTAGTTTAAAAACTTAAATTAGGAGAAAAAAGTGAGTCTTATACTCAGACCAATACGGTACTTGGGTTTATGTATCACTTTTTTTTTAGGAAGCATGTGGACACAATCCTTTGTCCACATGATACAATGGCCAAGTTAGCTGTTAATTTGGGTTAACATCCTTTTCCCATCACCTGGAACTCCCTTTGGGAATAGAAGCTCCTTCTGGGTATGGAAGGAGCTTTCTACTCACGCAAGAATTGCAGGAAAATGAGCTCCCTTTTCTTAGAGGTACATTTGCTTTGCCTTAGTACTGGTGTCTGCTACCGTAAACGTCTACAGATTAGCTGGGTGGTAAATCAACTTCAGCTTGGCTCTGAACCAGGAAAAAATAATACTATAAACTAGATCTAAAGGAAGAAAAGAGTACATTGAATATCTGAATAGATATGCATATCCTCCTTTGCATTATTAACCCATCCTCCTGAAATTTCCTTTGTCGTTCTGTGCTTCTGTAAGTACCTTATTTTTGCTTTTTACTTTACCCCATTTGTTTTGATATTCTTCATTCTTGAAAAACAACAACACCAAAACTCTTTTTACTGTCACTTTTTTTTGGCAGTTCTTTGCTCCATCTTCCCAGGCGACCTGCACTGCTGTCTGACTTTTAAGCTCTTCATTCTTCTAGGAGGGAGGTTCCCAAAGTAGCTCTTGCCTTGGGTGGTGGCAGCAAGAATTACCTTCCCATTTTAAACTGAGTTTCAGGACGAGACAGGCTGGAAGTGAGAGCTGGTTGCTAAGCATTGTGCCCTGTGCCTCCCACAAAATAATTCTGGGCCCAATCCTATCCAACTTTCCAGCACTGATGCAGCCATGCCAACAGGGCATGTGCTGAATCCTGCAGTGGGGGGGGGGGGGCAGTCACAGAGGCCTCCTCAAGGTAAGGGAATGTTTGTTCCCTTACCACGGGGGTGCATTGAGGCTGATTCGTTGCTGGAAAGTTGGATAGTATTGGGCCCTCTGTCATTTAACTCTCATCTGAGCTTCTCTGAAAAGTGGCTTGACTCTGCATATGCTCTCCCAATGCTGTGTGTGTGTGTGTGTGTGTGTGTGTGTGTGTGTGTGTGTGTGTGTGTGTGTGTGTGTGTGTGTGTGGTATAAGGGTGTAAAGAAGAATGGGCTTCAGTTCTCACCTTATATATTTGGCCTTCTAGAACGCCTACGTGAATATCAATCGCATTATGTCGGTCGCATCCAGGCTTTCAGAGGCTGGCCATTATGCATCTCAACAAATTAAGCAGATCTCCACCCAACTAGACCAAGAGTGGAAGAGCTTTGCTGCAGCACTGGACGAGCGTAGCACCATCCTGGCCATGTCTGCTGTCTTTCACCAGAAGGCTGAACAGGTATGTAATTTTTAATAGGTCGGATAAAGCTCTGGCCTATGGGTGGCTTTGGGTCTTGGTCTGGTTTAGTTCATTATCAGCACCATTAATACAATTTGTACAACTTGGCCCTTTTGTTGGTAATATGTTGTAAGTGGGAATGGATAGATCCAGGTCAGCAAGGAGTTTCTGTAGCTAGCTAGTTGTCCCTGGTTGGATCCATTGTACCTATGCAACTCCTTGCAGTGTGCACAACAAATCCACAAAGAACACTATAGGAACAAATGGAGACAAATCAGTATGAACCAAGAAAAGAAACAAAATGGAAAAAGGGCTGTTGTTTAGACCCAATATAAGTCTTTCTAAGGAAAAAATGGCAGGAACTGGCTACCCAGGTCGCAGGCGCGCATCCGAGGAGGCCTATTGGGGCCGCCGGGGCTGACACCGGGGGAAAGGGACGAACATCCCTTCCCCTAAGGTGAGCCCCGGCTCTGCTGGCGCAGGTCACATCCTGCGTAGGATGCAGCGGCCCGCCAATTAGGCCAGCTGGTGCATCTTACATAGGATTGGGCTGTAATTTTAGATTGTGAGCCCTTTTTGGGATAGGGTGCCATTTATTCAATTGATTTTGTCTGTAAACCGCTTTGTGAACTTTTTGTTGAAAAGCAGTATATAAATACTGTTAATAATAATAATAATAATGCACTTAGAACTTTGAACTGGGATAAGAAGCATGATAGAGATTGTGCAATATTTTCCTACCATTGACCTGCTCCAGCTGAAGTGGTTGTAGGTTTCAGCCGAAAGCTATGTGATTTTATGCAAATAATTACCATGTCCAACTTGGCCCCAGAACGGAATCTTGAATCCTAGTTGTAAAGGCTCGTCCAAGGAGAGGAGAGGGGGCCCAAAACAACACAAAAGAGTGTGCTGGATTTTTCAAAGTGAAAGACTGCCAAATTTTTACAAGATTTGCATAAACGAGTGCAGACTATACACTGCAGAAATGAAAAAGAACTGGAGGGAAGGGCAGAGAGTATTCCTGGCCGTATCAGATAAATTAGACATTAATATCTGAAAAGTAGACTGTGGAATATAGATTTATCAAAAAGTACACATCTCTAGGTTTAAAAAAAAATAGCATCCAAACTTTTGCTGGCCAGCATATAGAAGAATCAGAAAATTGCCCTTTTTACCAGTTTACACAGAATAGGCATGTGTCCTGCCAGCTCCCCAAAGTGTCAGCAGCAATCACATTGAAAAACCGACTTCCGGTTTTTGGCCCGAAAACCGGATGTGGGCTTTTTGATGTGATCACCGCTGTTTAGAGCCTTGGGGAGGCCTGCAGAGGCGGCAGCAACATTCCCCCCCCCCGGACACTTTGGGGAGCTGGCAGGACAACCAGGTATGTTTTAAAAAAGCATTTTGGGGTCAGGGCGGATGCGATCCTGGAGTGCTGCCTCCAACATCACCCCGTCCCCTCAAAGACTTACAGAGGTGTAAACTCTCCTGTAGGACTTTGAGAAACACTGCCCCATACAAATAGCTTATCATGGGGACAAGAGTTGCCACATGGAACTATTTAATGCAGTGTCCATGGGGCAGCTGTAACAGCTCTGTGTTGTCCACAGTACACACTGTGCCTGTTTGCAGACCTGCTATTTCCACCCCCATGTGCACTACAGTGATCATTTCAGCGCCAGCAGAGTGGGTACAATTTTCACCTGGCCAGAGTGATGGCAGGGATGGAATTTTCATTCTCGCTCGTGCAGCTGTGTGGGCTTCTGTTTCTAGTAGAGTGTGAGAGGAAGGCACCAGATGTCAGGTGCAGGCACACCCACATCCACCAAGATCAGGAGATCAGAAGGGAACACATGGAGGAAGCCATGGCTTAGATATGCAGGCCCAAGCTGAGTAGACCAGCTGTATGAAACCACATTAGTATCACTAGTTTTTAACTTTTCCCCGACACCCACACCCCCAACTGTAAGACAGCAACTAAAAGATACAGAATCCTTTTCTTGGCAGTTCTTGAAAGAAAGGCTGCTGGACTATTACCAGAGTCTCCCTGGACTGAACAAACAATAATTGGAAAGGGAAGGAAGGGGAGCTGAATGGAAGTTGCTACTCACTTGGAGTAAGAGAGACATTAATGGGAGGGGAGTATTGATGTCGAGCCAGTAAACTCCAAAAGCCTGAGGGAAAAATGATATGAGAGCCGGGCAAACTGGGCTTGCAGCTCCATCAGCTGGGACTGAAACATGTAGTCTGTGCTGGTGCTTCTACTGAGATATCCTGTTGACTCATCATTTTATAATTTAGAAAATCAAACTCTCTTGTATACTATGAAAATTGAGGCGAGAGCCAAACAGTAATTCCCAGAAGATGATTCTCCTAGAATGGAGTCTGTTTAACATTTTCCGTGAGGAGTATAGCATGTTTATACAGATGTTAGAGTCCATTGAGTTCAGCAGTACTTACTCCCTTGTTAAGTGTGCTTAGCATTGAAGCCTTGGCATTATGGTTGCTTATGGATCCCATCAAGTTGCTCTCTTGTCTTCATAATAATACAATTATCTTCCTTATTTCAGATATGTTTTTCTCTCATGTGCTTATAGGACCAAACTAGAGGTGTGCCTAAACACACTATGTGACCCAATGGAGGAGAGGTTGTAAGATTTTTTTTATTAGAGTGGGGGGGGGTAAGACTGCTGCAGGGGTAGGTGGGCTTTAGTACCTTGTTCCCACTCATGGTTTTGAGCCTATTCACAAACTGCAAGAGCTGTCGTTTATCTGAGCCAGGCAGAAGCCAAGTTCACTGAGCTCTGGGAAAGTCTTGTTTCTACAGCATGTCTTGAGCAAATAATGTTGATCTTCTTTTGGGTCATGGCTGAAGCCAGGTTGTTTCCAGGTCATTCCCAATGCAAAGTTGTTCTGCATACATTGCCTTCTGACTGACATGAAATGCCTTAGAAATAACTCAGATCAGCCTTGGTCACAGGAAAGAACAGAGTGAAATGCTTGGAAGGTGCTGTATAAATGGGGGGGGGGGAGAGCAGATCCCTGTGTCACAGGTCCAAACATCACAGCTCTCCACTTAGGCACACAGAAAGGGGCACCGTCATTCTTCAGGATCCTTAACCTTTGCAAATGCATACCCAAGTTCACATTTTAATGAAGAAAGGACGAACTCAAATATCAACTTCTAAATGGGTAGACTTATTTAAACTTGGTACATGGGATGGTGGTGGTGGATTTTCATGCTAAATATGCTAAAAAAATGTAGAATTAAGAAAAAAATACAAAACCCTATGCTTCAGTGTTACATATAAATGAATGTGTGAAAACTGCCTTATACTAAATCATTCCCATTCATTCATCCATCTAGCCTAGAACTGTCTTCTCCAACTAGCAGCGGCTTTCTAAGCACCTGCTGTTTACGATCCTTTTACCTGGAGATGCAAGAAATTGCACCTGGGATATTCTGCATACAAATGTATGTATTCTGCATACAAATTCTGCATGTGCTAGAAGGCCCCTACAAACAATGGGCAGTTTTTATTTGCATGGAGTTAAATATATACGTGTGTGTGCACTGGCTCCCCACCCCCACCCCTTCTGAAAGATGTGACAATCCTGCTGTAGCAACAGAGCATCCAGGAACTACTAAAAGCATCTTCCATCCCGTCACTTTTTGACAGTTCCCCTTCATGGGGGTGTTTTACTGAGTGCTCTGTAGGGACCATAGTTGGCATCAACCCTGGTTTTGTCTTCTGCTAAATGTGTCAGATAGAAAATGATGTGAGCAGTGATAGGTACAGAGTAATTTGGAATGGGAATATCCAAATAAGAGGGCTCTGTTTTCTTTCTTTTTTTAAATAAAAAAGTTAATTAAAATCAGTTAAGGCCCCAGTCCTATCCCCTGCCACCAGTACCAATGCAGCCACGCCAAAAATGTGTACACTGCATCCAATGGGGGGATGAGACCCAAAGGCAAATGGCGGGTAAGTAATACTATTTTTAAAATGTATAAAAAGTGTAAAAGAAGTCTTACTTACCTCTGCATAAGCCCTAGGGCCACCTCCTTGAGGAGACCCCTAGGGTCTCCTCAAACTTACTCCTCCTGATTTTGAGAGTGGGCGTCTGGACAGGAATGCTTTTTAGACAATGGACTGGCAATCCAAGCATGCCCTGTTGTTGTCATAAATTTTGGCTTGCAGCTTTTATATAACCCCTTTCACATTTCTTAGTATTTTATTTCTGGAAGAATATAAAACATACGATTAACTGTAGATGACATTCTGGTCTACCATTTCAAATTGCGTTTAACAGCCTCTGTGTATTCTCACAAAGAGTTGTTCAAGTTAATAGAATAAATAGTTATCTAGGCAGTTAATATTGGAATGGTACTCTATAGCAGTTGCTGCGTACATAATTGTCATTCCATACTATTCGTAAATTTTGTATGTAGAGTATTTGAAGTGAACTTTTTTAGTAAGGAGTAAAACCACCAGGTCATGCTTCTGTAGCTTGCTAGCATGGAAACTAACTATGCATATGTAAAACATATGCTATAATACTATAATAATGGATCTTTATATATCTGGCATTTTTGCAAGATGCCTGTACAAATTCTGATGGGCAGCCCAAGCCTGTTCAGTCAGAGCTCCTGCAGCCTCCTTCTCTATATGGCAAGGGAGAAAAGGAGACATCAGTCTTTTACCTCTCTGTCAAAAAACACTTCTGATGTTCTCCTACCTCTTGTGATGCTGGGAGTGGACACAGTTGTGCTGACCTTCATGGTAAGATCTGTGCTTTTTTGACTGTATGAAAAACTTATTTTCTTCATGCCCCGGATTCTTGTTGTTATGGACTTTTTCTAGACATAACGTTTTGGGCATTCTGAAACTGTACATTCACAAGCCAACCTGGGAGAGTATTTATTATACAGTTATAATGATTTCTTTCATCATGGAACTCAAAGTGGCATACATGGCCTTTCCAGGCAGTCATCTGTCCAGATACTTGACTTAGAGCTCAATCCTATCCAGCTTTCCAGCTGTGATGCAGCCCCAAGGTAAGGGGACAAACGTTCCCTTACCTTGAGGAGGCCTCCATGACCAACCCCCTCCTGCAGGATGCAGCACATGCCCTGTTGGCATGACTGCATTGGCGTTGGAATGTTGGATAGAATTGGGCCCCCAGACTCCTATCCCCCACCATCCCAGAGCATGCAGCGCTGTTGAGGGAGCATGCACTGCGTGCTGTGGGGGAAGGGCAACGAGATGGCCTGGGAGAGGTAAGTAAAAAGGTTTTTTACTTACCCACCGTAAGGCTACCTCCAATGGCATAAGTCTGGCCAGTGGCTGGTATGAGCATAGTCCAGGGGGAGATCCAGGCTGGGAAAACCGGAATAGAATCTTGGCGTGTGCTTCTGCTGCCAAAATAACCCCCTCCTGCCTGCAAACCCTGGCTCCGATGGGGCATCCGGGAGCCACTGGCACATGCATGAAGCCTCTAGCCCAGCGGTGGGGAACCTCTGGCCCCCGGGCCAGATCCGGGCCCCGAGGCCATCCGGTCTGGCCCCCGGAGAGATTGCCGGGAGGACGCCCAACCGGCACCCGGAGGCTCCGCCGGGTCCGCACATCACCTCTGGAGGCCGAGAGAGGGCCTCTGCACGTCCTCTCCGGCCGCCGCCTCGACCCCTTCTCACTAGGCCATCGTCGGCCATTTCGCACATGCGTACCACGCCGATGAGGGCAAGCTCTTGCCCTCTTAACATAAGAACATGAGAACATAAGAAGAGCCCTGCTGGATCAGGCCAAAAGCCCATCTAGTCCAGCTTCCTGTGTCACACAGTGGCCCCACCAGATGCCTCAGGGAGCACACGAGACAACAAGATACCTGTGTCCAGTCGCCACTCCCTTGCACCTGGCACAGAGAAAACCCACTTCTAAACTCTTGCCCTCTTGCCCTCATCGGCGTGGTACGCATGTGCGAAATGGCCGATGACGGCCTAGTGAGAAGGGGTCGAGGCGGCCTTAAGGTCGGCCCGCAAGCAAGTTTCTAATATTTAAAACGACCCTCGCCAGGGAAAAGGTTCCCCGCCCCTGCTCTAGCCATTTGTTCCAGCAGCTCTGTAGTGCATGACGGTGGCACAATGTTTGTGGAGTGGAGCCACACTGGGATTTATGGCAGCAGATTGCGAGAAACACCGCCATAAGAGCCCAATAGGATCGAGCTGTCAGACTTGCTTAGCTTCAGCAAGGAGGCTGCGTCATGTGTCCTCAGACCGTGCTTTGAGGCCCCAAACGAAAGATGTGCTGACTTCTGTTAGTCCAAATGGCTAGCCTCTATCAGCAGGACCTAATTAGTCATTATTGGATAGGGGGAGACCCTTAGAACAAATCCTCCATGTCATTAGGAATCTTTTCTTGGAGGTACCACTCCTGGTTTGATGCTACAGGCTGCATAATGATAATAATTATTCAACAACAACAACAACAACAACAACAACAACAACAACTATTATTATTATTATTATTATTATTATTATTATTATTATTGGTTGTTTATTTGCTTTGTACCATCAATGTGCAGCGCACTTTACAATAGACAAGAAAACAGGTTCCTTGATGGGAACATGGGTCTCAGAATCTAAAACTTGGTTCCTCACCATAAAACAACTGTATCATGTCACCTTCTGAGCTTTGCTTATGGGTCATTATTTGTGCCCAATGTGCCAATTTGTTTCATTTGGGAAAGATTCTGCTCCAAAATGAGGATGTGCCGTAGTGCATTTAGGTTAGCCAAAACAACCTTTACATCCATTCTTGTTCTTGATTTAAAAAAAAAATAGTATGCTAACAACAGGTAGATTTGGGCAGGAAGAATTGTGCTAGTAAATATCCATGGATACAAGCAGAGCACTTAAAGCAAACATTCTGCTAGCACAGCATAGGCGGAACCTGAGGAGTTTTTTTTTCTTCTGTGCTACCAAAATGAGGTGGTGTAGTTGCTGTATAATTAGCTGTTCTTTTTATTGATGAGTTTTTAAGCTTCTTAAGCTTAACAGAGTGAAGAGATAATTTTTAAAAAAGACTGAGAGAAATGGGGAAATTAGCAAGGAGTAATGAGGTCCCTTGGTCTTAAGTGTGCACAATATTAGCCAACGATAAGGCCATGTTAAGAGGAACATCACTGTGTCACGTTCTACTTGAACAAAGAAACTAGCAAACAACAGATCTAGTACTGTATGTACAGAGAATGGTCAGGGTAAACTTATTAGGTCTCTCGGACTTAAAACTACTGAGTGACTTTCGCTGAGAGCCAGTGTCATGTAGTTAGAGCATTGGACTTAACCCTGAGACTTGGGTTCAAATCCCTACTCAGCCACAAAACATACTGGTGGCTTTTGGCTAATCAAGCTCTCTCGATCTCTCTCAGCCTAACCTACCTCACAAACAGCCCAATCTTATGGTGCCCTTACACTGCTGGAACTCACATTCTGGCAGCATTCGTTGCATTACGGCGGTTGCAAATGTGACCTGCCATTGGGAGGAGCCAGACTGCTGCCACAAGCACACCAGCAGAGTCGCATCCCCCAGCACCAGTATGTCAGCACGGGGACCAGGAGGGAGGCAGGGAGGGGTGAAACAGAGCGGGGAGTGGGTGGAATGGGGAGGAGATGGAGTAGAACAGGGGGCAGAACTAGGGCTGGAAGGGGGTGGTCAGTCGGCAGCAGTGGTGCCACAGAAATCCTATCCTACTTCCAGACCTTGATTTGCCCTCTCGGTCCACACAGACTTGCGCCAGCAAAATTTCTGGTGCAGGTCCAAGTATACCTGTCCTGGCACTGAAGCTTTACAAGGCAACAAATGTTCCTTTACTCCTACTGCCCCTCTGCAGAATACAGCATGTACTCCGGCAGCACGGCAGCATTGGTGGGAGAGGGAAGGGATAGGACTGTGGACAGTGGTGTCGCTATGCTGCCCCCTGTGACGTCACCACCGGAAGTGACATCACCACCGCTACTCAAGCTCCCGTCTAAGACGCAGGGCGGGAGGGTGGATCAGACCGATCACCTTCTCCGCTGCCACTGCCCACTCTTCACGCTGCCAAAACGGTGCGATTGTGGTCCCCTCCCTGCCGCTTTGTCACCCTCACCTGTCACCTGGGGGCCCACCGCCCCGCCTCCTGATGACACTTCTGACTGTGGAAAACGTTATGGTAAAGGATGGACTGTGTATTGGTGCAGTTCTCTGGTACACAAAAGAAAAGTGAATATGTTCAATTTAAAACAACCTGCAGTTCTGTGTTAAACTCAGGAACTTGGTTTGTTGTATGGTTTTATCCTGGTTTAATATTCTGGCTTGTTCTCAGGATAATTAGTTAAGAAATCATGATTCCCCAAGTTCATATGTCACAGAGAGCTGAGCTTTGTTCTGAAAGTGAAAGCAGAAACTTTAACTCTCTTTCTTTTGCATGCAAGACGGAGGGGCAGGGGCTCACAACTCGCTTTGACTTGTAAGGTCTGTCCTGGGCCAAGGGGGTGGTGGTGGTGGTTATAGGTTTATTATTCTGGTTCTTAAAACAAAACTGCATGCATTGTATTCAGTTCAGCTGAATACTCTTACTCTCCATTGTGTTCTGTGCTTTTTTGGGTCAGGATCTGAAGAGCAACGTCATGTGTGCTTTAAGAATTAGGTGAGCCCAGTGGTGCTATGATTTTTTTTGTTTGTTTAATAGCATCTCCCTCCGTGCTATTATTATAGAGTGATTTTGAAACTGAGGGAATTATGAAAAAACATTTGCCATGTAATGATGGTGGTGGTTCTAACTGAGAAACAAAATTCCAGTGCCCCCTTGGGGGCATGAAACTAGTTGTGTATATTGGAACCTGTATCTGGTTTTTGTTTGGAAAGGGACGCTCTGGTTTTCGGGTGTTGGGGGTGGTGAACTCTCTCTCTCTCTCTCTCTCTCTCTCTCTCTCTCTCTCTCTCTCTCTCTCTCTCTCTCTCTCTCTCTCTCTCTTTATTGTGCTATGATATGTATTTTTTGAAGTTCTCTCCTGTCAGTTTGTTATATCCCAGTGATGTCTTTTTTGGAATTTCCTCTTTCAGTTCCTCTCTGGTGTTGATGTGTGGTGTAAAATGTGCAGTGAAGGAGGCCTCCCATCAGAAATGCAAGACCTGGAACTGGCCATCCATCATCATCAGTCCCTTTATGAACAGGTCACCCAGGCCTACACGGAGGTGAGTGTTTTCAGAAGAGGCTTTAATAATCGCTAGCAGATTGCACAGCGATAATTAATAGAGAATATACATTTGGGGTGCAGAGGAGCTATTAGGTGAATAATTTGTAGGATACATTTATCTGGCTTTTCAGTGCCATGCTGATGGCAATCAAATACTCTTTAAGGTATTTTAATACAGTTTTTAAGGTAAAATGTTTCAGAGAGGTTTACATAAACATTATGAAAACCAGCATTAGTAAAACAATAAAACAGAATTGGTGTCAGGTGAGAGCATTCCAGACAGGCCACCCTAACAGAGGAGGCCCTATATCATGGGTCACCACCCATCTCACTGCACAAGGAGACCTGCAGAAATGCTTCTGATTAGGATCTGCCAGGTAAATGGAAGTCGGTAGTCCGCAAGGCAGAAATTCACATCATAGGGTAGAATTCTCAGAGGAGCACATAGATCAGCGTTTCTCAAAGTGTGCACCTAGGAGCCCTGGGCTTCCTGAGTCTCCTTCAGGCCAGGGGCTTCACAAGCACATCATAAAGGGCCGACTTCTGCCTTGGGCTGCATCACTCTGCATATGCGCCGAGGCTCTGAGGCAACCCTGACCCAAAACTCCATGTATGCACTGGCAGGGCTCCCCGAGACTCCGTTTAGGAATGTAAAGGGCTCCAGAGACCAAAACATTTGAGAACCGCTGACATAGATGAACTCCTATCCTGTCTCCTTAAGTACTCAAATACTACTGCCGGGGTGGCCAACCTTTCAACATGAATGTCCCTGGTCCTTTAATGGTTGAATAGGTGAGGGCATTTCAGCAGGTGCAGCTGCTTTAGCAGCACCATCAGCACTTGCAGCTGCCAAGATTCTGTCTTCTACACCACTCTACACCACTACACCACGCAGAGGCCCTCGTGGTGGAAGGTTGGCCACCCCTGTGCTACTGTATGCGTGTTCCATCCCCTTTTCCTGTGCACTTCTCATTATAACGAGAGAGCATCTTGTAATGCTCTTGTAATGCTCTGTCTATTCTAAAGAAAGAAGCAAACTTGTATAATACAGTAAATTAAAGTGATGGACGTGATGTGTAGGAATTTCCTGTGCCCTGCTTGAATTCCAATCCCTGATGAAATTAATGAAGGATGATTAACTAAATTGGCTCCCTCGATGTAGTCACTAATCCATGTAGCATCCTGGTGATCCTAGCTGTCTGCAACCAAAAACCCTGGGAAAAACTGTGAGCTGGAAGCCTTGTGCGATGCTTTAGAGATCCACCACTATGATCTATTATTTTGGATGTTATGGCAATTTTGCACTGCGGTTTCATATACTCGCACGTTGAGCCTATAACCAACACGGTGTGTGATCACTGTGTATGATCTATGCAGAAAGAAATATCCATACACTATATCAATGCTGCTGGAATTCTGTGCTCAAAGTGATTTATGCAAATTAATTAACCAGCATAAATGTATGTGTATTATTTATTTATATTGAGTATAATTTTATTAGATGTTTATAGATTTTGCAGTTTAACTCCCCCCCCCAGAGGGAGATATTGAATTTGTGGGGGGGAAATAGGAAGCAGAGGATAAGAGCCATGTTGCAGGGAGGAATCTGCTAATCTCTGAAAATCCTGTCGGCACTCCCCCATGTTCTTCTATATCCATGAGGACTAGGAAAACGTGACTTTAGTTTTTAACATAAAAGTTAATAATGATGTGTTGGCACTTTACAAGGAAACTCTACAAGAAGGAAAGGAGACATCTTCTTCATACGCATGCAGCTTCCCCATCTTCCCATTTTGGTACTTGAGCCTGCAGTACATCTTGAACTGGCAACCTGAGTGGCTGGGATTATGCCTGTTCACTACTATACACAGCTATGGCCTACATGGATCTTAGCCACACATACAAGGAAAGCTTTTTGCAAACCGGAATGGAAGAGGCAGTAGTCCTTGAAGTATGTCAAGGCTTCCGTGCGAGACTTGCTCACCACTCTAAGCAGGAGACTCGGACTCTTGCTGACTGCAGCTCACCTTCATCGTACTCTAATGCTCTTTTTTTACTTTGCCGCATCCAGTCCCCAACTGCATTGTGACCTTGAAACATCCTTGAAAATGCAAAGAACTCACATAAAAGAGACACAGGGCGCAATCCAAACCTACTTAGGCCGCCATTGTAACCAGCGGCCCAGCGAAAACGGGAGGCCCCAGAATGGAAAGGGGATTCAAATCCCCTCCAAAAGCGGAATTCAAAGGGGATTTGAATCCCCTTTCCATTCTGGGGCCTCCCATTTTCGCTGGGTCGCTGGTTACAACGGCGGCCTAAGTAGGTTTGGATTGCACCCTTATTTTTAATTCCTAAAGGGAGCACTGGAGGGCTTAAATGGCAGCTAACTTCTTACTTTTGAACAATTAGTTTCTTTCAAAACCTGTTCATTCCTTGATAGATACTTTCAGGATGCAGATAATTTATGTTCTTTTTCTTAATATCTATAACAAAAACATTGTCAGAAGAAAGTTTTTCTTAAGCCGAAGAAAAGCCATTAAACCAAGTATGGACTCCCACAGTGTTTTTCAAAATGAATAGTACATACTGTGTGTTCCATTGGACGTTAAATTTATACATTTCATGTCTGAATCTTAGAAATAAAACATCCTCATCTGAGTTTGTAGTTGTCAGATAGGGGCTGTCAACAGCTGCAGGCTGATCCAAGGCAGTAGCGCCTTGTGGTTAGCACACTCATTCCTTTTCTGCTCCCTTCTCTCCCCTATTTGGTCATGAAGCTGAATGGAGAAAAGCCTTGGTAGAATGAATCTGCTGCCACCACAGGAGATCAGGCTAGCCAGAGGGACTCCCTGGGCAGAATCTCCCCCCTCCTAGAACTATACTGAACCTCAGGAGTTTCTGTCAAAATTACTCTCACAGTAGTGCCTGCAGAACAAGGAGACGTGACAATCCACTGTACTTCCCATACCAAGAATCAGGCAGACTCAGGATTAAATGTAAATGTTTTATTAAAAACCTAATTAAAAAAGGAAAAGCACAAAATGGTTAAGAAGACAGACTTGAAGAAAAACAAAAGGCAATGCAATCATTCCAACCACCAGCAGATGGCGCTGAGGCGTTGCGTAATCTCACACATGTGTTTTTCATTCAGAGCTTCTGCCACAAATTTCAAATAAGCTTTGAACAATTTGCAAAGAGCTGAGATTTAGACAAACATTAAAATAACACAAAGCTAACGGTTTTCTAGTTAAAACAAGTTCCTATTTTATTTTACCTGACCACCAGTCAGCCTCCCTTTGCATTTTCTGCAGGTGCTGGTGGACTTTCTGACGTTGAGCTCTGGACGGTTGGGAGGAAGAGAGAGCTTCCGGCTGGGAAGTTGTTTTCTTCCTTGGCTGGAATGACATCCTCTGTCTCTCTGATTGGAGGATTGCCAGCTATCTGTCACTCCATCCCATCCCTTGGAACTGGCTGACCCGGTTTGGCTAGCCCTATCTGCTCCGAATTGAATCAAATCGAATCTGCATTCCCTCCCCAGGGCTGTCTGGCAAAGGCTTTCTGTAATTTGCATGTGAGCTGCTGGAGGAGGGGTGAAAATGCCTGAAACAATGAAGAATACACAGAAAGACACAGAGGGTACAGGGAAATACAGGAAAATATCACAGTAGTCCCACCCCCATTTTCCAGGGGCAACAAAAAAGTGATCCCATTTTCATGATGCATTATTCTTTTCATGGTCTGTAAAGCAATTTCATAGCAGCTGTTCCCTTTAATCTTGTAGGTGAGCCAGGATGGAAAGGCTTTGCTGGATGTTCTACAGCGTCCCTTGAGCCCTGGGAATTCAGAATCTCTCACTGCCACGGCTAATTATTCCAAGGCTGTTCACCAAGTTTTGGATGTTGTCCATGAAGTCTTGCATCACCAGCGTCGCTTGGAGAGCATCTGGCAGCACAGGAAAGTCCGATTACATCAAAGGCTTCAGCTTTGTGTTTTCCAACAAGACGTTCAGCAGGTAATGTCGTTTCTTAGGCTTGTGAAACTTAGAATGCAGTTCTGCACAAACATAGGCCATTGGAGCAAGTGCTCCACCGGCCTAAGGAGTTGCAAAAAAGTACTGTAAGGCGCTTTTGCAGCTCCTCTAGTGTAAACGGCGCTGGTGTGGAGACCGGCACCTCTCACCCAGCCGCCGGAGAGACTCCACACCACCAGATGCAGGTGTGTGCTGTGCCTGGCGGCGGGAGGGCGTAGGGAGGGTAGGCAGGGGTGGCGAGGGGGCCATTGGCCAGCCCGGCCTGGGAGGGGACATTGATATCAGCGCTGGGTTGTGTCGATATCCAACACCCCTTCCCAGGCTGGGCCAGCCTTACACGGCATCACCGGATGCACGCCAGCTAAAGAGCTAGTGTGCATCCGAGGAAGCCCATTAGTGCCTCCGGGGCTTACACCGGGGGAAGGGGACGAACGTGTGAATCCCAGCTGTACCGGTGCGACCTGCATCCTGACTAGGATGCAGTGACTGGCCCTTTAGGCCAGCCACTGCATCTTAGGCAAGATCGGACTGTAAAGCTTAGAGATAAATTGGTTCCACTGAAAGCTAGGTCCGTTGTAGATCCAACATTGGCTTGAAGGCTCATCTGGAAAAACTCATAAAACTATCTTTTATCTCCTGATTCTGTGTAGTCTGATATATTGAGACACTGTACCTAGCATCATATCGAGTACTGATCTTTCATAGGCCCTGTAATGGTGAGATGTCACCATTGATTAAGTAACCATCTTAGGGGAGCTGTTGGAAATTATTTCAGAGGTTGCTTTTGTGAGCAGATAATTAGTTATCAGAACCCGTCTGTGCATGAAGGACAGTTAACAGAAAAGAGCAGCAGCAAGGGTAAAGTCAATTACTGTATGCCCTTATGATATTATTCAGATGATTTCAGAAATGTATATGATCCGTGGTGTGTAGAAAGTGAATGTGAAATTGTTTTTACCTTTACCCAGAATAGAAGAACTGGGACACAGATGTGCTTGAAATGTATACTCTGCCGCTCTGCCAAAATGGGCCAAACAAATTACAGTGCATTCGTTTTATATTGTATACCTTGATCTTAACTCATTATGCCTAAGTGAGTGACTGTAGAAGCCTGAGAGCCGGTGTTAGGGTACCTAGTATTGACAAAAGAGAACTCAGACTGCATTCACATGGCTTGTGTGTGTGTGTGTGTGTGTGTCTGTCTGTCTGTCTGTCTGTCTACAGCAGGGGTGGCCAACCTTCCATCATTAGGGCCTCTGTGTTCTTAAGAGTTGAGTAGAAGACAGAATCTTGGCAGCTGCAAGTGCTGATGGTGCTGCTAAAGCAGCTGCACCTGCTGAAATGCCCTCACCTATACAGCCATTTAAAGGGCCAGCATTCATGTTGAAAGGTTGGCCACCACTGGTCTACAGCATACAAGCCAGGGCTGTAGCCAGGGTGGGGCCACTGGATGCACTGCCCTACTACTTCCTTTCCACCCTCTTAACTAAGGAAAGGGAAGGAACTTCAGGAGAAAAGCAAAAACACTCTGGTTAGCTGTATTCAGTGCAGGGCTTCAGGCACTCAATGATGCACCACTTGCCTTAATCACTTTTACGTAGCGCCCATTATATAAATCTATATTGGTTCTGAGGAACTGGCTGATTTCTCATTCATGTATCTGAAGCCCAATCTAGAATTGTGACTGCTAGCATGAAAGGCTGGCTACAGCCCTGATAGCAGCCAATATCAAACGCTGGTGTATCATCTTGCTCTTTCTAGCTGGTTGACACATTCCTCCTCCTGCTGCTGCTGCTGCTGCTGCTGCTGCTGCTGCTGGGGAATGATGTCCTTGAAACCCATTGCCTGAGATGGGAAGAAGTTGTACCATTTCCATCTCTGTGGCAGTTAGCTGCAGAACCCTTCCTTCCCCAGCAGGGAGAAAGCCAGGAGACTGAGCTGAGAGTGGACTCTCTTTATTTCTGTTTGATCTGTATGCAATTTAATTTCTGTTGGGAGAAGAAAATTTACCAGCAATTGTGTGAGCAAACTCCATGCTGTTCATGCAATACAATTAGATGTTGTTGGACAACATCTTATTGGTTTCATAGCTGCAGTGAAGGAGCTCCTCAGACTCAACACTGTCAGTTTCTCTACTGCTTTTTGCATACTTCGTGGGCAGGGGGGGGGGCCTGGATAGTGAGCAACAGATAATCCCAGATCCAACCTTTAGAATGTCACTCTAAAATTTGTGGAGGAAAATACATTTATTAGGAAACACATTCTTTGAATGTGACACTTGTCTGCCTATGTTAGTTCATATTTTTATAGCCTGATCCTAACGAACTTTCCCGCACTGATGCAGCCGTGACAATGGGGTGCACGCTGCATTGGGGGGAATCATGGAGGCCTCCTCAAGGTAAGGGAACGTTTGTTTGCTTACCTTGGGGCTGCGTTGCAACTGCATCGGCACTGGAAAGTTGGTTAGGATTGGGCTTTATCAGATTGGGTTGCATATAATGTACTTATTGACTTTCTCCCCAAATGACTAATTACAACCCAGGGTAGCTACCCTGTTTCCCTGAAAATAAGACTTCCCCCGAAAGTAAGACCTACCATTATTTTTGTGTGATTTTTGCTGGCACTCATAAATATAAGACCTTCCCTGAAAATAAGACCTAGCTAGGATCATCATCCAGACGGACGCGACCCTCCCGGCACCTTCTGCAACCCCCCTGGCACTTACTTTGACCGGTTTAAGCTTCATTCTTTCCTGAGGGTGCAAGGCTCTGCAAGGCCTGGAAGGCCTGCACTTTAGTCCTCCACCATAGAGATGATGTGCTAGAGAGGCCAGCAAGGCCTGCAAGGAGGTTGCAACATTGCAGAATAAGTGCCCGGGGGTGGGTGGGTGTCGCACCACAGGTTGGGAAAATAAGACCTCCCTGAAAATAAGTCCTACTGCATTTTTTGGAGCCAAAATTAATATAAGACACTGTCTTATGTATGTATTCCCATCGTGTTTAATAAAGCTTGATGAAGAGAACTGCCCATCATGTCTTGGAGTATATCACTCTCAAAAGTATGAAACAATAAGCTATGTTTACTGTGAAAACGGTTACACCTCTTCCTAATTGCCTTGCTAGATCAGATGATCTAGATTCATGTAATCCAGCAGTCCCTCTCCAGTGACTTCCCAGTGAGAAGTCCCTGGGAAGATAACAAACAAGGCACAATGGAAATAACTAGCCCCTGTTTTTGGAGCCCAGCATTTGGTAGCCAGAGGTACTGTACAGTAGACCCCTGCTTTATGATGGGCTCACAAATGCCATGAAATCCCTTTACCATGTACTCTCCATGGCAAGACAAGGCTCACTATACGATAGGTGATTCACTGAACGAACTCGAACTCGTATGATTGCCACAAACCGAACCTCCTGCATGACCCATAAGCCTATCAGCTACTGCTAGCATTTGGTAGCGTCTCAGCCAGTAGCAGCGAGTTTAATGTCATGGCTCTGCGTGTTTGAGGGAAGGAGCAACACGAGGGCAATGCAATGCAAATGGAAGGCTTCGAAGTGCAGTAGTTCTAAGCACTTAGCGGCGAGTTTAAGATGTGACGGTATAGTCCTGTAAAAGCAAACCATTTAAGCAACTCTCAGTTGCTAGCAGAGTTTAACGTAGCAATGGCTCTGTGTGTTTGAGGGAAGGAGTGAGGCAAAGTATGTGAGGCAAAGTAAGTGAGGCAAAGGTTTTAAAGTATGGTAGCTCTCAGCTCCTAGGGTGTTCAAGACAGGAAGGCACAGTAAATTGAAACCCTTTAAGCAGCTCTCAGCTCCCAGCAGTGTATTTAACATAACAATGGCCCCTAAAGAGCACAGAGGAAGAAAATTTCAATTAAAATCCTTCTTCCCAGCAATAACCTCCTCTCCACCAACTCCATCACCATACCACCATTGATTTTAATAAGCAGCTTTTCCAGTCTAAGGCAAATGTTAATGGTTTTTTGTAATGTTTATAGATGGCACCTGATGACAAAAAAGTAAAGTAAAAATGTAACTCCATCAGCATTTCTTATTTTTTAAAAAACATTTTTAAAAGCTTTTATCATGTTTTAATATTTATTTATTTACTTACTTACTTATTTAGCATCCTATTTGAAACTATTATTTCCATTGTAAAAATGTAGATTATTGTTAAAAAAAAGGAGAAGACCTGTTTTCTTCTTCTTTCCTCTTTCTCTTTACAGTCTCAAGACTCTTTCACCCTCTCATCATTAGCTGTAGCTGGCATAGTATAGTATTGTAGCATCAGGGAATGAACTTTGCATTAGAGAGACCCTGGTTGAGTTTGACCTCTGTCATGAACTCACAAGGTTGCCCTAGGTAAGCCACAATCTCTTAGCTCTGCTCTACACCCATAAGACTGACATATGGGAATAATAATACTCAATACCTTGGAAGGTGGTTGTAGTAAGGATTGCAACAATGTGATGTTTGTGAACTGCTTTGAACACTCAAAAGCACATACCATTCTAACTATTGTCCTTCCTATGGATTGCCTGCTGCTGTCCCTACCATACCTTTCAAGTATCATTGCTGACTAATAACACCTCCTTCCTCTTTCCCCAACTCTCCTCCCTTCCCATTCCATTAACAAGTAGATATTCACATTTGGGAGTTATTGCTCAAAACCAATATGTACAAGAAACACAGAAACCAATATTGATTCAACAGACCTGGCAAATGCACCTTTAATCCTTTCTAAATACAGTGGCAAGGAAACATCCTTGGTTTCTGCAGAACACAGAGACAGATGTTTGTGTTTTCAATTACTGTATTGATTCAGTTCTGGGACACTCACCCTAATCTTGCAATAAAATATGCATGTCTTTGTGAAGACATAAATGTCACAGTGCATATATATCTATGCATACTACTGCAAATTGCCACCAGCAGCTTTGACTCTTCTATGTCTATGTAATTTTCTATATACCGCATTTTTCGCTCCATAGGACGCATCGCACCATAGGACGCATGCATCCTATGGAGCTAAAAATCAGGGGGGGGAGTTTTGACTTACCGGGGCTTCTGGGAGGCCTGCGCGACCCTCTGCAGGCCTCCCCGATCTTCATTTCGGTGCTAAATGGCCATTTTCGGCCATTTTCGGTTTTCGTGAAAACCGGAAATGGCCGAAAATGGCCGTTTATTGCCGAAATGAAGATCGGGAAGGCCTGCGCGACCCTCTGCAGGCACTAAATTTCGGCACTAAATGGCTATTTTTGGCCATTTCCGGTTTTCCGAAAACCGAAAATGGCCGAAAATGGCCATATAGCGCTGAAATGAAGATCGGGGAGGCCTGTGGAGGGTCGCGCAGGCCTCCCCAAAGCCCCAGTAAGTATTTTTTCTACTTTTTTCCCATCTTCGCTCCATAAGACGCACGCTTTTTTCCCCTATTTTTTTTGGAGGGGGGAAGTGCGTCTTATAGAGCGAAAAATACAGTAATAGGAATGATAACACCATTGAAGGTGGATCTATATGTACCTCTAGTTTGTGTATCTCATGCACAACATGCATATGCAACAGGGATATTTCTGACAAACTGCGCATTTGTACCATATGGCTCAAAACAGCGACAGCCTTATAATTGCCTTTTGTGGTGTAGTGCAAGGGTTCATTAAAATTACTCATCTTACACTGTTAGCCACCCTTTTTCCAATTTTTGCCACCCTTTTTTATTTTAAAAGAAAAAATCACCACAGGTCTCCCATCAAAAAATAAACCAAGGCAATTCCTTCTTAGCTTCCTTAAGAAGGGCAGAGAGAGAACCAGCTCAATCTGCCATAAGAGCTGCCTTCTTTAAATGGAAGAAACTATGTAAAACCCACCGTATAAATTGAACCAGCCAGTAGGAGAGCATTTAATTTGCATTCCACTTGGGAACACAGTCTGGGGGAGAGAAGGGGTGGTTTTGTTGCACAAGAATCTTTTATGTTCACTGTCAATGAAGTTTTTCTTTTTAGTAATAAATTAGGGACTATTTAGTCAGAGAACTTACTCACCCTAATTTGGATGTAAATGCTAGAAAGGGGTTTATATAGAGATTTGGCAGAGGTTTTTTTTTTTAATATGGGAGCCTTGCGAGTCTGTGCCTTAGCTGTGAGTCTGGAGTTAGCTGTGAGTCACAGCTGATTGCAGCTGATAAGACACAGCAAGCAGCGTACCCCTGCCTGTCGGTTCGCGTACCCCCATGGGTACGTGTACCACAGGTTGAGAACCACTGGTGTAGTGGTATCCCTACGTTATCAGAAATTACCCCCCCAGATGTTTTTATTTATTAATATTATTTATTTGATGTACAGCACTTCCTGGCAGCTTCCTCCAGGAGGATTACAAAGCATAAAACACAATATAAAGCCATCTCACATCCATCAACACAATTTAATACATTTTTAAAATAAATCCCAGTACATCATCACAAAAAATATCATAAAGCCACATTGAAATCACAACATTGCAGAACATATTTTTTCTGCTCCAGGGACTTTCACATAAAGAAGAGAACCATCTGAAAGAGTGTGGTTTTGATTCATTTCCTGAAGGATGATCATTTAGCGACCAGAAGGATTCCCTAAGCAAGGAAGTGTATATAGGTGGAGTGCCACTACCAAGAAGACCATAGTCCTTGTTGCCCCACCACTGTGCACTTCAATGCATGAGAGGAAGGTATATGCACCCTGAGACACCATCACTATAACAACCCCTATTCCAGGTGTGTTCATCTTGGATGCGTGGTCCCTTGAGTAGGGCTCCAGTTGGGAGTAGCTGCCGTGTCGATCCCATATTGTGCAGGAAGGTGTACAAAGGTGTGCAACCTCTGCAAAGCAAAAAAAAATATTTACTGCTGCAGTGATAAGAATTAGCTGCAACTTCTCCCATCCCCCCTTTTTTCAATAAGTTGAAAACCTGTGTCTCAACTGAAATATTCATCTGTATAATGCTTGGGGGAGAACACACTCCTGAAAATGTTTTTAAAGCCCTTGTTTAAAACATTTATGCTCAGTGAAATAACTACCAAGGCATTGGTCCAGAAATACCTTACAGGTGATTAGTGATGTCAGGCTGAGCAGTTAATAAGCTTTAAATACTCCACAGCCTGCAAGGAAACTAATGAAAATTACTCTAAGCTTCAAACAGCGGTACCTAAATACAGCTCAGCGTAATGCTAAAAAGCCCTGTTTTAAAATAATTTCATTTTCGTATAATGATATTTCCTCAGGTTATTCTGCAGGACTAATTCTTTAACTGTGCCCTGTCCCTTGCATCATTTGATTTGAACTTCCATTTGAAATTAATCTGCAACTGTAATTCTTTTCTCTCTCCCTAGAGTTACTAATCAGAACAGATTACACTTCTTTGTGCTTTTAAAGCAGTTCTGATTACAGAGTTATGATTGGCCTTATTAGTTTTCAGTATCTACATATTGAGCAGTATGTCAGTGATACTGTATGTTTCTTAAGAAATATTTTTTTCTAATGAATTTGACTTTGCTTTGATGTAAGATTACAGGCAGAATGTAAGACTCCTCCTATTTGAGGATCCTACCAGCAATCAGAATCTGAAAAATTTAGGCTGAAATCCTCTACACACTTTCCTCAGAATAAGACTCCTTGAACACAGTGGAACTTACTTCTGAGTAGACGTGCCTAGGATTGCAATGTTAGAATTCTTTAAAGTTTTTATCTAAATCTAATGCAATAAGGACTAAAAATAGTTCTGATTAATGCAAAGTTAAACATTTTTAACAGTGCAATCCTCCTTAACTTCCGGGCAGCGGACCTAGCATCCGCCGCCTGGAATAGTCACAAATGTGCGTTTGACGACTACTTTAGAGCCGGGAAGGCCAGCGCAAGGCCAGCCTTCCCAGCTCTGCCGCCGGAGCCCTCGGACCACCCTCGGACCCAGGTAAGTGTGGATCCGGCAGACGGCTGGGAGGGTCGGCGGATGGGGGGAGGAACGGTGGAGCCTGGAGAGCGGCCATAGGCCCAGCCGTCCCAGGTGGGGGCGGGGACATGGTGTCCGCCATATCCCGGTCCCCACTGAGCTCCACAGGGCGGCTGGGCCGTTACATGGCCTCCTCCAACTTCCGCCAGCAAAATAGCTGGCGGAAATCCAAGGAGACCTACCGGCCCCAGCTGCCGTTACACCTGGGGAAGGGGACGAGCGTCCCCTTCCTCGAGTAGACTTTCCGCCACGGGCTGCCTGCTGCAGGCTGTCCGCAGCGGAGCACTGGATCGGGCGACCTCAGCCGGCAGGATTGGGCTGCCAATCCCATTGCTTTAAATGTGAAAATGTTAAGTGTTGAAATCAGTGTTAGGTAAATGTGTATAACTTTGGCTGGATTGTGCAATGGGTGTTTGCCCAGATTGAAGTCCTGCGCATACTACTGTCCCAAAAGAGCTGTGACATGTTACTTTTCTGAATCTGTGCATCAACTTTAAATCTTCCCTGCTTGACTTTGCTACCTTCATACAAAGCTCCTCTGTGCCTCCTTTTTGTTGGAAGGCACTGGTTTTCATTCAAAAAGAACACACATTTGTCAGTCAAGGCATGTTCCTATCTGACATCCCTATATTATTTACTAATGGAGAAATATCATTCAGGAAGGCAGCACTTCTAGTTCCATCTCACTTGTACTACAGCAGGCTAGAGGTAAAAGCACCCCAAGGCTGTACATTTATGTTACTATACACTAGAATGGCACAGGGGTTCTCAACCAGTGGTACTAGTACCGCCAACGGTACTTTGGCTGACTGCTTGTGGTACTTGGTTCTCTGGACCACCAGAACCCTGCTCTGACGCAGCGCTTTCTTTTCACTCCTGAGAGGCTCCTGCCTTTGGCCAAGCCTCTCAGGAATGCTGAGAAGGGCCCTCCCATACGCCCAGAGCCTCCTACCGGCGTTTTCTGGTCTCCCAAAACCTGAAAACCAGGAAGTAACTGGCAATGATGTCATCGCCAGTCACTTCAAGTAGTATGCAGCAGGAGAGTGGCGCTGGAGGTGGTACTCGGCTGGGAAGGGGTTGAGAACCCCTGCACTAGACGTTGAGCCTATTTGATGGCATATATGCCAAGAATGTTTGCCATTGCTGGTCAAGGAGCTGTCCAGCAGCGCAATCCTATGTTGAAGTTGTGTTAACACGGCTACTATATCGGCGTAACATCAGGTCCGTCCAGCAAAAAGGGGGAGGGGGAAACAAGAGGCCAGGCAACTCCACGCTGGTGCACACACACACCCCAGTAATGTTGCTAGCATCCATGAAAGTGGCAGCCTGACATCCATGCAGTCCTGATGCCTGCTCTATGTTAGCCCAATGTCAGAGTGATATTGGCCTGATGTCAGCCTGATATCAGCCTAATGTGCAAGGAGCCAATCACCACACCTACCCAGCCCCAATGTCAGTGGCCAGGGAAGCACCACCTGGATGAATTAAGCAGGGGCCAGAGTCGGGTGCAGGTCTAATGAGTGGCCTCTGCTGAGATGATCCCCACCCCCTCGGCAGTAGTTGCGTTGGTGTCAGAGTGCTGTTGGCGCACTGTTGCACCAGCATCTGTGGTGCGTGCGTCAGCGGAACTGGGGCTATGAAGGCGGGACTGTCATTGCACCAACATCCAAGGGCATGTCCCATATCTTATGCTATTCACACTGGCATTTCTGAAGTATAGAGTTGCACCCCAAGGAAGTTAGACAAGAAAACTTTCAGGTAAAGTAGAATGTTTTTAGAAAGTCTTTTATTGACAGTGAGCTGCAGGGTGCCAATATCTTTTTTCCCTAGTCATATCTTTAAGGTGCAGGTATGGAAGCAGGGAGAAAAAAATGGCTGATGAGGATTAGTCTTCGTAATGATGAAAAGGCCAGAAGGCACGCCTAACATGGATCTGGCAAAGCTCCTTGTGCTGCTCCCTGTTCTGTACACTGCACTTACACCTGACTGTTCTAACAATCTGAAGTCGTTTTGCTTTCAGCTGAGCCATTTTTTCACCCCAGCTCCCTACGTCCACCTTCAAGGTGGTAGACAACATGGCAACTGGCTGTGACTTTGCTTAAGGAGTTTTGGATAGTGGTAACTCAAATCATTTGGAGTTCTGCTGCATGACCATTTTTGTACAGGAAAATAACTGTCTTTTGAAGCTTGTAGTTTGATTCTTCATGTAAATGTGTTATATTTGGAAGAATGTGACTGGTGTTATTTTGAACATTTGGGGGTGGCATCTTGGCCAGTGGGTGGAAAGCAGAGCTGGTTGGCTGAAGTCTCAGAACAAAAAAAAGTGCAAAGGAGCATGAGCACAGAAAGGTAGCTGTGACTGTGACACATTTCTAGGACAAAGAGTTCCAAGTCTCTGGGTGATGCCACGGACTGACTGGCTGCAGCGACCTATTCGCCGTTCTAGGAATTGTAAAGCAAGCAAAGCAGCCTCTTGCCTTTCCCTTTCAGAGCTGCATGATATTATTACAATATGTAACAAGGCAGAAAACATATTTTCTGTCTTTCAACGCAAGAACATTCAGAGGTTCTGCTATTTATAGCTCTTCTACCCACACACAGCGTGGAAATGCTGAAGTGAGCTCACAAGAAGTGAGTTCACTGTAAATGCTATTATTTCCCACCACCACCACCACGTAAAACCCAAACAAAACCCTGATAATTTTGGATATCTTCCCCTCTACATTTCTTAAGACATAATGTTTTCAAAGCATGAATGATTGAAGATGACAGATAACTTTTTTAAAACAACAACATAATCTTCATTTTTCTGCCTTCTGTTGAAATGTTTTTAGGGCCCAATGCTACATCTACCGTCCATTGTCTTCGCGCCTCTTCCACCGGCGCTGACTGCCATACTCAGCATGTAGCGCACTGTAGCGTGTAACGGGGCAGGGGAGGGTGAAACGAGGTGGCAGCAGGGCAGGGGGATGGCGGAACGGAGTGGTTATGGCACATGCCTCCACACTGCCTGAATCCGCCACCCGCTGTTGCCTTTGCACGTGCGTGCCCTTGTTCACCTCTCCCATGGAGAATGGGTGGGCAAATGAATAGGCACAGTTCTGTCCTCCCTTCCCTTTACTTACAAAGTGCATGCTTTGTAGCCTCCTCAGTCCATGCTTCTTCTGCTTGAAATGGACAGATGTGCTGCTCATTGTAAACGGAAGAGGGGTGGAATGGAATGGAAAGATGATGCAGTGAACTTACAGGGAAGAGGTTACAAATCACCTGCCCCTGTCAATAGAAATCAGTTTCTAAGAGCCAATTCTATCTGTTCCCCTGCCATAACATACAGCTACACCAAAATGGGCTGCGGTGTATGCTATGGTGGCGGGTGCAGATCAGGAGGCTTGGGAGCGGAAAGGGAAAATATTTTCCTTTACCCTTCCATAAGCTCCCCAATTGCCAAGCTAAAAGCTCTTCAGCTGGCGCAGGTCCAAGGAAACAAAGGGGGCGTGCCGGCAGGCCAGGAAGGGTATAGCATCTAGCACGTCACCCGTGCTGGGTGCCACCCCCTCCCACCTCCAACACGCCTCACCCTTCCCCCCCTTTGCACTGACCTACCTGAGTCGGAGGGCCTTCTTTGTGCTGCTGCCCGCACATGGGGCTGGTCCGGCCTCTCTGGCAGCATTGTGCATGGTTTCACGCAGTGCTGGAGTGCCGTTTGCGACAGTGATAAAGGTGAAGCTGGAATGCTAGTTCTGGCAGGGTTAGAGCCCAATAGGATTGGGCTGCTGAACTCATAAGTTTTATTATAGAAATAAATATAGAAACGTGAAAGTCTTGCAGGCTGGCTTGCCAGCTCATAAAGTATACCTGTATTCTGACTTTCAACGTTGGCAAGAGGATAAACGGAGATGGTTTAAGAGTTGTAATTGCCTCTGCACTTAATTTTGTTCATTAATTTAGTTGTGTAGAGCAAAAGAATATTGATAGGCCTGCAAGGTTGCTTTTCCCTTCAAGGAGAAAACAGATTGCTTGTTCTTTTCTTATCAGAGCTGTGGGTGATTATATATGGGAGGTAAGTTTCTAAATCTTAACACAATGGCAGGGGGAGGGGGGGAGAGTAAGCAAGATGTGATTAGAAAATGATTCTTAATAGCTCCTGAATTAGCGCCTGGATTTTCTAGAAAGAAGTGTTTGTTATTCAGTGTGTGCATCTGTTTTGGAGAAGTTGCTGTGGAAAGAGAAGGGCAAAATGAAGATGGCGGAATCAATGAAGACTTCTCAATGTTACAATCCATCCCACTCGTTTGTGCGTGCATGTTTAAAGGCTTCTGTAGAGTGTAATGTGACATTTTTTCCAAGACAGAGAAACTCTCCAAAGAGACTTCCCTACATGGAGACTGACTCTGAATTTGGAGCATTCCAGGGCCGTTGGGTGTCACCTTGAAGCTTCCGCTTACTGCGTGTGCTATACTTGTTGGTTCCACAGATTCTAATGATGGACAACAGACCACCCAAGTAAAGTTGCTCTTGTAGTATTTTGGACTCAAGAGCTGGTTAGGTCTCTAGGCCCTGCTGCAGCATTCCTTGACGTCTCCCTACTCATTGCAGCAAGTGGGGATGGCAGGGGTTGCTCTTGATAATACTGTGGCAGACTGCTGATGTGTGTGCTCACAGAAGCATCCAAGGATGAGGGGAACTGTGAAAAATGTATTATTCCCTTGCTTCCAACATTATTCCTGCAGCAAGCATCATCAGCCATCCTTCCTTGCTTCTAATAAGTTGCAATAAAACGAGTGGTGATAGAGGGGAGAGTGCCCCAGGGAACAGCATGTCAGGGAATGAGGCTGCTTTTCAGATCCATTTCCAATTTGGCCAGATCCCGAACAGTCTGGGTTCTCATTCAAAATGGATCTGGAAGAGCACCAGCAGGTGCCTAAAACAAACTGGCTGTTCATCCCATTTCAAAGCTAGATGCATCTAGTGGTTTCTTTGCTTTGTGGGGTCCTTGTGTACTTAGAAAGCAACAAGATAAAGTTTTGTCTGTTCTTATTGGGTTCACCTAGACATGTCAGACTCAGTGTGTAGAGTATTGCTGCTCTTTATAAGGAAGAAAACCTCATAGTAGTTGCATATACTGTAATTGTGACAAGTGTAGCTTTGCCTGTCTCTGCAGTACTACACTGCTCAAAAAAATAAAGGGAACACTGAAACAACACAATGGAAGTCCAAGTCAATCACACTTCTGTGAAATCAAACTGTCCACTTAGGTAGCAACACTGATTGACAATCAATTTCACAAGCTGTTGTGCACATGGAATAGACAACAGGCGGAAAGCATAGGCAGTTAGCAAGACATCCCCAATAAAGGAGTGGATCTGCAGGTGGTGACCACTGACCACTTCTCAGTTCCTATGCTTTCTGGCTGATGGTTTGGTCACTTTTGAATGCTAGTGGTGCTTCCACTCTAGTGGTAGCATGAGACGGAGTCTACAACCCACACAAGTGGCTCAGGTAGTGCAGCTCATCCAGGATGGCACATCAATGCGAGCTGTGGCAAGAATGTTTGCTGTGTCTGTCAGCGTAGTGTCCAGAGCATGGAGGTGCTACCAGGAGACAGGTCAGTACATCAGGAGATGTGGAGGAGGCCATAGGAGGGCAACAACCCAGCATCAGGACCGCTACCTCCGCCTTTGTGCAAGGAGGGACAGGAGGAGCACTGCCAGAGCCCTGCAAAATGACCTCCAGCAGGTCACAAATGTGCGTGTGTCTGCTCAAACGGTCAGAAACAGACTCCATGAGGATGGTATGAGGGCCCGACGTCCACAGGTGGGGGTTGTGCTTACAGCCCAACACCGTGCAGGACGTTTGGCATTTGCCAGAGAACACCAAAATTGGCAACTTCGCCACTGGCGCCCTGTGCTCTTCACAGATGAAAGCAGGTTCACACTGAGCACATGTGACAGATGTGACAGGGTCTGGAGATGCCGTGGAGAACGTTCTGCTGCCTGCAACATCCTCCAGCATGACCGGTTTGGCAGCAGGTCAGTAATGGTGCGGGGTGGCATTTCTTTAGGGGGGCCGAACAGCCCTCCATGTGCTCGCCAGAGGTAGCCTGACTGCCATTAGGTACTGAGCTGAGATCCTCAGACCCCTTGTGAGACCATATGCTGGTGCGGTTGGCCCTGGGTTCCTCCTAATGCAAGACAATGCTGGACCTCATGTGGCTGGAGTGTGTCAGCAGTTCCTGCAAGACGAAGGCATTGATGCTATGGACTGGCCCGCCCGTTCCCCAGACCTGAATCCAATTGAGCACATCTGGGACATCATGTCTCGCTCCATCCACCAACGCCACGTTGCACCACAGACTGGCCAGGAGTTGGGGGATGCTTTAGTCCAGGTGTGGGAGGAGATCCCTCAGGAGACCATCCGCCACCTCATCAGGAGCATGCCCAGGCGTTGTAGGGAAGTCATACAGGCACGTGGAGGCCACACACACTACTAAGCCTCATTTTGACTTGTTTTAAGGACATTACATCAACGTTGGAATCAACCTGTAGTGTTTTTTCCACTTTAATTTTGAGTGTAACTCCAAATCCAGACCTCCAGGGGTTGCTACGTTTGATTTCCATTGCTAATTTTTGTGTGATTTTGTTGTCAGCACATTCAACTATGTAATGAACAAAGTAATTAATACGAACATTCAGATCTAGGATGTCTTATTTCAGTGTTCCCTTTATGTTTTTTGAGCAGTGTATAACAGGGTACTATGCATGTGCCAAAATGTTCCCTTTTATGATTTTTTTAAAAAAACTTGTTATTTTTAACTTGTGAGTTACAAAAGTAAATTGCTTTATTTCAAAAATCCACCTCAGAAAATACAACATGAGCACTTCAGCAAATTATCAGCTTTTCTGTTATTTAAAGACATGCATGCGTCCCACTTATTCAACCTCTGTATTCAGGACCAAACTAGATATTATGATGGAGATCTCTGATAGACGGTGCAATCCTGTGTATCTAAGCGCCGGGGGAGCACACACTCCCCTGGGGCTAGGTGTCATAAACGTGCCGTAAAGCACGTTTATGTCTCCCGGAGAGTAAGGGTGTCCAGTGCAGAGGCTGGTGGCCCTCTCTCCCCTGTCGGACTGTCTCTGCACCTGCTGGGTCAGGTAAGCCCTGCACTGGCCGGTGCAGGGGAGGGCAGACTGGGCGGTGAGGGAGGGCGGCCATTGGCCGAACCAGGCGGGGAGAGGGTAGGGATATCTGCAGTGAGCTCCACAGATATCCCAAGCCCTTTTCTGGCCGGGTGCAGCCTTACACCCCGGGCTTGAATGTGCACCAGCTCCAGAGCTGGTGTACGTTCTAGTCGGCCCATAGGGTCTCAGGCTGCTTGCACCCGGGGAAGTCCCTTTCCCTCGAGGTGCTCCCGGGCTGCCCCGAGGCAGCCCAGGAACAGGATAGGATGTGGCAGCCGGCACCACATCTTACACAGGATTGGACTGCCCATCTCTCAATGTATTTTTTTTCCTCTCAATATATTTTTTTCTTAAAACCAGCCAGAGGAAGGTTTGACATGGAGCTGGACAGCAGTGTACCCCCTATACCCCAACACTGATCCTTACAAAATTTACCCTCCTGATGCTGCTGTTAGTTGCAGGGGGGGGAGAGACATTGGCAAAAGAAAGTCAAGTTCTCTTAATACAATAATCTCTTTATAAATACAAATTACAAATATGTCAGCGGTTCCCAAACTCCCCCCCCCCCCCCGGTTGTAAGTGTGGCGACAGCACTTCCAGGATTGGGCTGCCGCTGTCGAGAAAAATAAGGAAGGTCACCTGGGGATCGTGCTGGGCTTCCAGAGGGTATGGGGAGCCTGTAGCCCCCTCTACGGGTCTCCCTGCATCTCAAAATGGCTCCCATGAGCAGTCACAGCCCAATTCTAGTTTTCATCCCTGGAAGTGGGTTGCGATCGCTCCAAGGAGCCGTTCTGAGTTGCAGGGAGGGCCGCAGTGGGGGCTGCGGGCTCCCCGCACCTTCTGGAGGCCCGCTGCGACCCCCAGGTGGGTGAGTACCCCCCCTTATTTTTCTTGTAAGCGGTGTGATCACAGAATCGCCATTGCTGTCACTGCAAGTTGCCATTCCCCTTACGGGAGTAGTGACAGATTCTACTTGACTGGGGTGTCGCAATGCCCCAATTTGGGAACCGCTGAAATTGTTTGAGGTTCCATAGTTCAGTGGAAGAGTGCATGCTTTGTGTTCAGAAGGTCTAAAGTTCGATCTTTAGCATCTCTAGATAGAACTGGGATAATCTCCAGTCTGAAATGCTGGAGAACCACAGTAAGTGTAGTCAGTTCTGAGCTGGATAGAACAATTATCTAATTCAGTCAAAGGCATTTATACACTTACGTAAGGTATAAGAACTGTGTCCTTACATGAAATAAGACAAATATAAACTCCTTTCTGTTTCATTGCAAGAGCTGTTGTGGCCCCACAGCTTTCTTGCTCTTGCCAAATATCTTCCTTACTTGCTTACTGGGGAATATGACTGGAGTTCTGTTTGGATTTGACTTGGGCTCTGTTGCAGTTGTCAGGAGCATGCTGATGGCAATCATCCCCTGAGAAAGGCAAAGGTAAGTCCAAGAGACTATGCAGAACAATGGCCTAGGCAACCATGCCTAGCTCAGGCAAGACCAGAACCAGATAAACCCTGGTTCCAGAGAGACCTATATAAGGACATATAAGAAGATCCTGATCAGTAGAGTGCTAGAGAAACACACATATGCTATAGGCTTTACTAATAGCCATGCCTCTGAGGGATGAGGCTATGTAGTTCCAGAACCAGTCAGTTGGCACATAACTATAGAGCAGAGGTTCTCAACCGGTGGTATGCGTACCAGTAGTGGTACACAGACCGCCAGGAGATGGTACGCAGGCCCCTGGCCGCCAAGATAGCCGCTGCCAGGGTGGCCACACCGGAGCCCTGGAAATAGTGGCATGAGCTCTGCAGAGTCGGCAGAGCCCAAGCACGGGGGTTTCCAAGGCTAAGAAAGGCCCTCCCGCCTGCCTTTATCTTCTTACTTCTGATTTCAGGCCTCCAGCGTGGCAAAACCCCCAGAAGTAAGAACCCCACTTCTGGAAGTATTCAGCGCGGCGGCAGCCACGGAGGTGGTATGTTGCGCCGAAGGGGTTGAGAACCCCTGCTATGGAGAAAGGGATAAAAACTGTAACAAAGCCAGAAAAGGCCAGCATAAAGTCGAGGAGAAAAGGGATGAGCTGAGAAGGATTGGAGGGAAAACCTCTGCAGCAGAAGAAAGGGGTGGAGAGGATGAGATTTGTTGGGAGGTGCAAATGTTTCCTTCTGAAGCAGTAGTTGAAACACTGCTGTAGTGTGGTTGAATAACATAGCTTAGGTTGGAACGGTTTGGATGTGATAGATTTGGTATTGGCAAGCTAGTAATTTCTGCTAAAATGGACAGGAATCCTGTAGATTGGTGTACGTAATTGTTTTTAACTGCCTATATGGCAGGTAATATTTTTCCTTGATGTGACTGGCTACCTGTCAGCTATTTGAGTTTCTACAGTGCTTCAGTCAGAGACTGTCCATCCTGCTCTTGCCGAGGAAAGGATCAGAGATGTTCAAATTTGTTGGCGTTTTTTGACTACTGTACAATGAACCCTCAATTTAATGGACCTAGATTTAACAGACTTCAGAAATAATAGGTGCTGTCTGCTTCTTTAAAAACTAGTCAGATATGTTTTGCACATGTGCATGTGCAATGTCAAAAATACATTTAATGGACTTTAAACAGATTGATATTAATGATATCCCCTTCTCCCATTAATCCATTAAATTGAAGGTTCACTGTACTGGTGTTCTCTGTGAAGATCTTCGATTAGATTTTTCTAGTGATAGTTTCTGTTGTGTCTATTATTGTTTACTATTATGCCTTACACTTAAATTTTTTTATTTGCTTGGTTATTAGTTGGATTCTGTCTATCTTAAAATCATAGGCAGAACTTCCTTTTATTTCTGTAGACCAAGGATCTCAGGCTCAGGATTTAAGTTTCTTTATTTTTAATAATTACTTTAAAGCAAATTTTGGCTCTATTATTTAAATTATATTTCCCTAAACTATCTCTTCTAGTTCCTTAGAATCAGTATAAATACATATAAAAGCACTTTGGGTGCTGACTTGGGAGAAAAGCAGGGTATAAAATGAATGAATGAATGAATGAATGAATGAATGAATACAAAAAGTATGTCTCTCTCTTCCTGTCCTGTTGGAGTCTCTAAGGTCAGCTAAGAGTACCTTCCTTACAATGCCAACTTGTGCACCATCTTTTGAACAGTAATTGTAGTATATTTTGGGTGTGATTAACTGCTTGGTAGTCGTAGACATGTTATTCATTGCTGCAGACTCCTTGTCATTGCATATTCCACAAAGCAAAGGGCTCCCATTTCTGTATCCTGGGTAGTAAGAAGGCTACACATACATAAGCAGCTATATCACCTTTTGCTGCTAAGGACCATGGTCAGTGATCGATTTAACAAATCCATGCAGAGGAGCAGTTACAGGTACCCTTACATCAAAGGCCTCATTTTTGTACCTGTGGTGCTCAGCATCATGCAAACAAATGCACGTACAAAGAGCTAATTTTGGGCCATGTGGCCGCACAGCTTGAAGCACTGAGAAGCTGAGCTCTACGCAGCTCAGAGCTTGGTATTCCCAGAAGTCTGGCGATGACATGTAACATCATTGCCATGTATCTGAAAATGGTGCCGAACTGCCGCACAGCAACCTCAGGGGTCCTGATCAGATCTGCTGCCCTTGCTAGTATGCACCCCCAAAAACCTAGTATACCCATTAATGCATGCACACGCCCCAGCACTGCTGTTCCTGCCACCATGTCCTCCTCATTCATCTTAGGAAAGCAGCCACATAGATATGGAGAGGGGGGCAAGGCGTGGCGGAGCATAGTGTTCTAAACGCTACTCCCTTACCTTGCGTTCAGGTGCTTCCTCCTTTCTCTGCACAGTCCTGTTTGAAATAAACAGGACTGTGCAGTACTGAGAGCATTTTGCCTCTCTTAGCCCTCCTGGCTGCTTTCCTAAGTAACTGGGTGGGAGAGGAGAAGGGTAAGGTGACAATGGCAGCCACCGCCACCTTTTTTTCCTCTGTCAGTGCTGGTGGAAGAGGTGGGCAGAGGTCTGCCGCTATCCTCTTCTCTCTCCCTCTTAGCGAGAACTTCATGGGTGGCGGGCTTGAGGGGGTTAATGGGAAGAAGTGGGGTGCAGGGCACCCATCATCAGTTCACCACCCCCACCCCCAACTCAGTGCTTAAAGCTCATGGCTATGCTGTCCCTGAGAGAAAGTAGTTATTGATGTGTTTTTTCCTACGTCTTTGCCAGTTTTGGGAGCTCAAGCAAAAAAATCAAATAAGCAGACTGGTCTTGCAGTGCTGAGGCCTGAAACTATGAGGCTGATTGTCTTTGCCATTCATTTTTTAGTAAAACGAGGTAGTGGATCTAAATTTCTGGTCAGATTCTGATCTTGTTTGTTTCACCGCCTAATCATTCACAGACTGTCTAGTACGTTTATCCCAGTGAAAGTAACGTGAAATGTTGCCTGCTGCCTTTGTTTCAAATTAGAGAAATTGATGGAGAAAACCAAATCAAGAATCACTCTGTGATTTTAAAAGTGTTCTAAGTGCCAATAAGACCAGCTTAGTTTTGTTTGGGACTCTATTACATGTCCTTAGTAATGGAAGAAAAAGCCAGAGGATGCATTCTTTTGTATTTAGATAGGATTTTTTTTTCTTCCAGTAGACCATTATTTGACATTACCCTGCTGCGATAAATGGGAAAGAAAAGGGAAGGAAAATCTATTTCAAGCAATGGATTTTAATATAACAAAAGGGGAATTTTGTTCTAATTAAATTAGACTTGGTAAGCATTATTGGTCGTTATGCAGGATTAGGATTTAGTAAGCCTCCTTGATTCCCCCCTCCCTCTGAGTGTTGTTTTTATTTGCTCTGCTCTCATTACTGTTTCTGACACCTATGTTCTTCTAAGGGTCTGAACTGTGCACATAAATCCTTCTGCATATGTAACATATACAGCGCCACACGGATATGGGAAGCCCACACTTTTCCTCCTCCTATTTCCTAAAGGGCAGAGGCTTCTAGAGAGCATGCAATAAAACATCCACTTATTGAGGACCCCTCTCCACTTTGCCTTCTCTCAGTGTTTGCTGGACAGTGGTTTTCAACCATTAACTCAAGAGACTGATGCCAGTAGTACTGCTTCCTGTTTGTGAACAGCTTGGTCTGGTTCTGCTGAATTGTTTGTCTTTCTTCAAGGAGCATCTCTAGCTTTTTTTTTTTCACAAAGAGATTGAAGTTGACTCTCACTGAAGAATGACAGCACTTCCTCACATCAAAATACCCATGGCAACAGTGGGGAATCTGAAAGGAAAACAGGAAGCATGGAGGACTTTTGGCCTTACTAACTCAGGAATTGCAATCACTCTCTAAAGCTCTGTTTCTTTCAGACTGTACCTTTAGGACTCCCTACACACAAGATTGCACAGGACTGCACAGCTTTTTAGCCAAGGTGGCAGGTCATTCCCCAAGACCTTTTTGGGCTTGTGCTGGGGACTGCACAGTCACTTCAGTTGACTGAGGTCTGGAGGTTCCCCAGGCATGTCCCCTTAGGGCTTTCCTGGTGATTTTTATAGCTCCAATGAAAACTGATGAACATTTCAAGGGGGGGCATTGGTGGTGATGGTGCAAAACTCACACACACAAAAATGAATCTCCTCTGTGCAAAAGTGGAACCAAAACTGCATACATGGCTTTCACTCAGCCCTGCATTGTGTACCAGAAGCACCCTCTGCTGGTTGCCATTAGAACAGCTCAATTGTGTGTCCAAGGTCCTGTCATATGAATGTGGGGTTCTTTCCAGTATCTTTTGTGCAAAATGTGTTCTCAAAGATGCTAAGGTTGAGGTTGAATGTCATGGTTGAGAAGGGAGTGTCAGGACGGCCAGTTTCCAATAACCATTCTACACGAAGTGTTCTCATGTAATTAGCAGTGAATGAATGCTTACCACATAACCTTGAAGGCAAGAAATGCAGCAAGATCATCAAGCATACCTTGATTGGAGTATCTAATGAAGGACAGTAATGGTGATGTCATATATTGCTTACCTTACCACTAACTGCAGATAAGGTAGCCTAGAAGGTTACATCAGGGGTGATACTTAGGCTATGAAATGTGTCTTCTAATTAGAGTGTTGGGAGTGTAAAGCTTCCTGGGTGACCTTGGGCCAGTCACTATCTCTCAGCCCCACCTACCTCACAGGGTTGTTGTGAGGACAAAAGGAGGGGAGGAAATATGTACACCACTCTGAGCTCCTTGGAGGAAGGGCGGTATAAAAATGTGAAAAATTAATAAAGTATCTTTTGTTCAAAGCACACACACAAAAAACGTGCACAATATTCTTAAGAATGTACAGGTAGCTATGATTTTCAGTTGCTATAATAAAAAGGAATCTTAAGTTTTATCTTTAAAATCCTTAGAATAAGTATATTCAAGGGTATTGAACAAATTTTACAACTTCCCAACAATGTGGCCTCTTTTTCTACTTCTAGTTTTAAGCTTAATGTGGATTATAATGGAAGAGGCAAAGGCTCACCAATGAGGGGAGATGATAAGGGAAGTATTAATAGATTCAGTAACAGGAAAGCCAGCCAGCAACTCTTTAATCATTCATGTTATTACAGCCTATGTACAAATACCAGATCAAAGAAACATCAGAAGAAAAGCTTTTACCTGTCATACTCTTCAAGAAAAATATTTGAGGCTTGTATCTCCGAAATATGTTAATGGAGCTTATCCTAAAGGAGAAACTGGGTTGAAAAGTCTTCCCCAGTAACCCCATGTCATATTTTCTTATCTGTAAAATGTTATCTACCAAGGTGTACATTACCCCAGCATTAAGTAATACAGTACTTACATAACTTTTTCTACTTGTTGAGATCTCTGTTGACTATGTTATAAGATTACTAAGCTTTATTATATTATTTCTGCCAAAGAAACGTGCTAAAGTTTATAAAAATTGTAGATTTCAGTAGATCTTCTATAAAAAGGCATACGGCTTAATCCTGTCCATGTTTATTAAGAAGTAAGTCCCCAGGCTGTAGTGGCTTATTGGTTAAGATGCTGAACTGCGGACTGGAAGGTTGGTAGGACAGCAGTCCGAGACCCGAGTGCCGCGTGACGGAGTGAGCTCCCGTCTCCTATCCCAGCTCCTGCCAACCTAGCAGTTTGAAAGCAAGAAATTGCAAGTATATAAATAGGTACCGCTGTGGCGGGAAGGTAACAGCGTTCCGTTAGTCATGTCAGCCACATGACCATAGAAGTGTCTTTGAACAGCGCTGGCTCTTTGGCCTTACAGAAATGGAGGTGAGCACCACACCCTAGAGTCGGACACGACTGGCTTTCAAGCAGGGGATACCTTTACCTTTACCTAAGTCCCCAGAACAAGGTGCTCTGGAGCATGTCATTTCCAGGGTGCCTGATGTCCAAACTAAGGACCTGGGTATCCTGGGAACAATGAATTTTCTATTGTCTTTTGTACTTGGGATGCTGCCAGTTAGTGTCCTAAGGGCCTGGGAAGGAGGTACACCAATTCAGATTGTGATCAAAACCAGAGAAGGCATTTTTGGGGAAATGTGCTCAGTTCAGAATACAGCCAAGCATTATGAGCTAGACAAATGTATATTCTGAACATCATAACACATTTCAGTAGCATTACTACTGTCTCCACTTTGCAATGGCTTAGCAGGATCCATCTCTCTACCTTTTATATGGCATAGGAATTTGATGGCAGGGAAACCTGAAGCACCTTATAAACCACCAATGTTTGAGAGAGCTCTGTGGTTATTGGACATGCATCCTCAAATTCAGAATTTCAGCAGGTTAGCTAGACGCTAACAACCAGTGCCAAAAGCTGATGTGCTCCATAACTGTCCTGTAGTTTTCTCTCTGTGCTCTTATACTGCCCTTTGCAGCAGGCAGGGTAGCAAAGCCAGCCAGGTGGCAAAATTATAGCATTCTCCACTGTGCTAGCCACAGGTTCACGGGGACCCTTCGGCAAAACTCAGTACTGGGATTCCCCCCCCCCCCCAGGCCTCTTCCAATCCCCTGTTGGTGCATTAGACCTTTCTACAGCCACCAGAACTGATTCAGGGGGCAGGCTGGCCAGATGGGGTACTGCGGGGCATGACCCCTTGTGGCCAGTTCTCAACCTGGCTTGCCTCTGATGTCACCCCCAATTACACCTCTTGTTGTTCACTGTGGAAAGGATTATATGGCTTCAATGCGTGGTTGCACCTGCAGCCTGCTTTGCATTCTAAAGGCAATCATTGTTTAGGAAGTGCCTTCTCCTGTGTATCCCCTTCAATGTGCTTTGTAAGTTTCTGCTCTGTGTTCCCCATCCTTCAAAGGTAAGGCATACAAAAGTAGGGCCTTTCCAGTCATGGGGCCCATTTATTACTAAAAATGACTTGTCCGGTTCACTTGTTTTGCTAGTTTTTGAAAATAAAAATGAGCGTTTTATTCCAAATGGGGTTTTGGATAGCTTCCTGTCATCTTCATTTAAAATTGATGCTGCTGCTTTAACATTTTAAAAAGATTTGAGACATTTTAGTATGTACTAAAGTATGTATTAATATGTACATCTTAACTGGATTGTAGTAATTTTTATCATCATTTACTTTTGGCCAATTTGGACCAGAAGAGTAGTACTGTATTGGTCTGAGTATAAGACTCACTTTTTTCTCCTAATTTAAGTTTTTAAACTAGGGGTGCGTCTTATAATCAGGCTGTTGCAATTTAATGCCAGTGATTTAATTAATTTTTTTTAATAGCACCAAACTTTAAGGGTGCGTCTTATAATCAGGTGCGTCTTATACTCGGGACAATACGGGTATATAAATCAGAACAAGAAATAGTATAAAAATATATTTTAAACACATTTTCTTGCAACCATGTATTTTGGAGACTCTTTCTTAGAAGTTAAAATATATTCTCTCAATTTTAACAAGAGCATATTATGTTCGACTTTGAATATGTATTTGAGAGGACACAATGAAGAAGGGTGTTATCATTCTTGAAGACCTGAATTACAGTGTCAAACTTTCTGCCTCTATCCTTGGACTACTGGACTGATATGGTACTGTTTTTGTGTTCTTACACTGGCCTTGAATCAGTGGTGTATATGATATATCTGTATGAAAATCTTAAAAACATGGGCTTATTATTTTTTATTATTATTATTATTTTTCACATTTTTATACCACCCTTCCTCCAAGGAGCTCAGGGTGGTGTACATAGTTCCTCCCCTCCTTTTGTCCTCACAACAACCCTGTGAGGTAGGTGAGGCTGAGAGATAGTGACTGGCCCAAGGTCACCCAGGAAGCTTCATGGCTAAGCAGGGATTTGAACCTGGATCTTCCAGGTCTGAGTCCAACTCCCAAACCACTACACCATCCTGGCTTATGGATATTTTTGATAGATAATCAGTTGTAAAATAAAATCTAGTACTTTTATAGAAGATGCTTCTTGTACTTGACACTGACAGCTGTAGGGCAGCTAATATATTTTGGAACGATAATCTTTTAAAGCCACTGAATATCAAGTTTGCCAGTTCATTTTCACTGGGATCAGTTACGGTGGGTAGATTGGAATCTGATGTTACTTGAAAGGCTGATGTCTTATGGTGTTATATGGTTTAAGACCCTCAGCTTCTTCACATTTAATGTCTGGATAACCATTTCCCGCTCCCCATCTTCTCAACTTAAACTGATCCCTTCCTTGTCAGTTCAGATTTATTTTAGGTGTTCTGTCTAGGGGCATGTTGCTCACATGAAGTGACTCATTGCACATATAAGATAGGGGTTCTTTTACACAAGGACTTGAATAGAAGGCATAACCAACATAAATGTCTTTCCCAGATGATGATAGTGATGTTTGTTTTACTTCTTGTTTTTTTCTAAATTGCAGCAATTTAGCACAAATTCATTTCTGCTACAAAATGTTGAGCAATCATCAAGAAATGCATGTGATATATGGTGGAAAATGAACAGATAACAGCTATTCAATAATGGCAATTTATCAGTAAGCATCAAAAAAGCATTTCACTTTGGATCTGATTGGATTTGGCTTGGAACAGTGTTGAGTGTTAGTGTAGATAATCTCCAATCACTCCTCAGACTATTGAATCCACTTATGTGGAATGGTGTTGTTTTGAAGTGGTACCCATGGATAATTGGATGTTTTTGTGTTGGACAGTCATGGAAGATAATTCGATATTCTTCTTTTCTGTCCAGGTGTTGGACTGGATTGAAAACCATGGGGAGGCCTTTCTTAGTAAACATACTGGAGTCGGAAAGTCCCTTCACAGAGCCCGAGCTCTTCAGAAAAGACATGACGATTTTGAAGAAGTAGCACAGGTAAGAGCATGAAATCTGAGCATATTGCATTGAGAATCAACACCTTTGTAACTGATTTTGTTGTTATTTCTAGGACTTTATGCATGGGATTTGTTTTCAAACATGTGAAATAAACTGTGTATGGGGATCCAGAGGTGGGAAACTTATTATTCTCTTGGGTTATTCATCACAAAAAAACTGCTGGAGGAGATCCAACAAATCAATGCCTGGAAGGAAGGCCTGGTGTCCAACCTTCCCGTTTGGGGAAAGAGGATGAAACAGATGATGCCAGATTAACTCTAGGTAGTACTCTTGGATGACACATCCTTCTGCAATCCTTTTCATTCTGGCTTCTGGATTGATGATGGGACAAAGACGTTTTTAGTAGCCCCGGTGCATTACTTGCATTTAGAGACTGAGAGGAAACACTTCTCCGTTGATCTTGTTAGACTTCTCTGATGGCCCAATCCTATCCTCCCCCAGGCTTTTGAAGCCTCCTGCCTGGCAATGGTCTCCTCAGACCTGCGCTAGCAATTTTGCTGGTGCATGTCCCAGGAGAAAAAGGGGGCTGGGAGGCTGTTAGGTCCCGGGCTGCCCCAGGGAACTCGATAGGATTCGGCGGCTGGCCCTTTAGGCCGGCCACCGTATCCTACAGGATTGGGTTGCCAGTCTTTTATCTTCAGGATACAGAATATGGGTTTCCTTAATCTACAGTTCTAGATTCCCCATTATCATTGCCATCATCACCATCCTGTTATAATTATTTTAGTGCTCTTGTTTATGTATGGCAGATATTCATGAAAGCTTATGAATTCTGAACTAGGAAAGCTACATACACTTACAGTGTTTGAGATTCAAGCTGAACCAAAAAACTTTGTTGCATCCCTATGAATGTTTGTAGCTCCTGATTGAAAACATATACAGTAGTTCGTTGCTTGATGCAGTGGGGAATATGAGGAGGGAGCTGCAGAGCAGGGGAGGTAAATATTCTCCTGTATGTGTTAACTGTCCTCCTGCTTTGCATTGGCAGGTAGTGAAGGTCCTAGCAGAGAAGTCCGAGGGGCACAAGGGCTTCCCTGCTGTCCTGCTCAATGCAATCAAAGTCTGCTTATTCTGAGCAATACGGAACTAGGAGAATTCCCTTTCCTTCATATGTAGACACCAAGCCAGAGATCTGAAGCTTCAAAATTCCAAGCTCTTCTTCTTTAAACAACTCCAAAACAAGGCTTGGATATCTAAAGAAGACTTCATAGTACTCAAACATTTTGTTCTTAATAGTTTGCTTTACTGTTCCAGAGTGCCGTGTACTGATTTGTAATGCAGTTCTTCTTCTAGGGAACAGATTCCCCTTCAACTTCAGTATCAACTTGACTTGTACCTTGTCCCTGGATAGATTTATGCCAGGATCGTTTTACTAATTTATGGGGGGGTCTGTCTGAAATGCAGCCTAAGAATGCTGTGTGGCACACCAGGACGTGTTTAGTGGGAAACCAAGAAACTCCCACCATGTATCAAAGGTTAAAGGCTTGTGAAAATAATACTCCTCGCTTTGGAAGAGTGCAATAGCAAGAGCAAAGTGCAGAGGTCATCATTGATCAAACGTTGGATTCTTTTTGAAGAACCGTCTCTTGAGTTGGGTATATTTTATTTTGTGGCTTGGGGAGGAATTTCTCTTTCACCCACCAAGTGCATGATGATAGTCTCTTGTATCACCCACACTCTCCCTCATGCTTCATTTTCAAAGTTAAGTATTTATATAGGAATATAAACAGAAGCACCGTTTTGGGAGGGCAAGGAAAGCATGCTTCTCTTTTGGTGCCTACATGTGTGGTTATTATGAGGTAAAAAGTAACCACAGCAAATGTTCTTAGAATACCCTACTGTTCCGAGAACAATTTGTCTTGGAAAAATAGACTGCAATTTGTTGAACTTTGCTGTGAACTTTGCCATGTATCAAGTATATATCCCCTGCACTGAAATGGCCACCATGAATGTTCTTGCACCATTGCTCCCAAAGCATCAGGAATTAGAAAAGTGGACATGCTTCTGCAGTATTCTAGGTCAGGGGTTCCCAACCTTTGTCTCCAGGTGTATCCCCTGTCACGGTCCTGCACGGTCCAAGTACCCCCTGCAGTAAAACATTTTAATTAGCATATTATTCAGATTATGTAATTAATTACTAATTAGTAACTATATAAATCCATCTAATTAGTTATTAATTACTTACATAGTCCAATTAACTAGTTAACACCTCCTCCACACACTCCTCCACACAGAGACATGTTCTCATGTTAAATTGCTCTCATGCATGATCTCATGTTGGACTGCCATACAAAAAGACACATACCAGGATCTCTTTTTTCTCTCCAAGCCATCTTTTCCCCCTCTCACTTCCCAAAATCAGCCCCTCCCAGCCCCACCCCACCCAGTCTCTTATCTGTTATTATCTGAGAGAAACAGACACACCAGAAGCAGGCAAACCTCATCATGTTGCAAAGAGAGACTCCTCTTTCCCTTGGCTCAAGTTTTGCAGCTCTAAAGTGAAAATGAAAGTGAAACTGCAAAGCAGTTTGAATTTAAAAATACTGGCTCTCTGACACTCAGCTGATCGAAGGAGATAAGAGGCAGCCTCTCCTGTACCCCTGTCTGACGGTTCGCGTACCCCAAGGGGTACGCGTACCACAGGTTGGGAACAGCTGTTCTAGGTCATTAGGGACGTCTCCGATTGAGTAAGCTATCTGAAACTGTCTGTGCCTCAAGCCTTGGAACCATCTTCAGATGCAGAAGCGTTGCTCAGCCCCACCATTGGTAGGCAGTATGATGTCTCTGGATTGACAAGACCATGTATAAATATTAGGAGCCTGGCTGAACTGGAAACACTTGCCAACTCAACAGACCACTACCTGCTTACATTCATGCTCCAGCTTCGCCACAACAATCAGGCCATGATTCAGGTCCAGTCATTTATGGCCTTATTGTCCTGTCACCTACAAAGGCAGGGACTTGTTCCCATGGGACACTCCATTTAGGCCAAGAGCAAAAGTCATCTGTGCAACTATAGTGTTTCAGCTAGTCACGTAGTTCGGCTATTTGAATGCATATGACTGAAAAGACAGTTAAGCTCCTCCCCAATGCACATGGATTGTGAGGGTTCGATGTGCTACAACATGAATGTATTTAACCCCTTAAGCAAATTGTGCTGGATGTACCCTTATAGGACATCTGTCCCTCATTTTTAAAATCCAGAGATTGAGTACAATGATGTAAGGCCCTATATTTTGGACCAATCTCTATTGGTGCAAGAACAAGCAAACATTTAAATTGCATAGAACTACTGCAATCCCTGCACATTTGCACCAATGCATTTCCCTGTTATATTGACATTGGATGATGTTGAATAAATTGCTTCATTGTTCTAGTTACTCTCTAATTTGCTATAACACATTTTGCCCTTGTGTTTTGTGCCATTGCAGTAGTTGGTATATCCATGTCCAGTCCTAATCACATATGTTGTAATATAGGAGGAACAGTCTGTAGATAATGTTGCATGAAATTTAGGATTGGTCAGTAAGTGTTGTATACAACTCAAATGCTGCATGCTCCCTATGGAGTTAAAATAACAATGCAGAAGGGGCCAAAGAGATGGAGATTGGGATTTGTATGTTTAGTCCTGCAGATGGCACTACCTGCATTTAGAAATACGACTGCCTCTCTAAAAGGCTGAACCAATGGTTTCCTTCTCAGTCCAGTTTAGCAAAGTATTGCCTGACTAGGAGAAGGTAGCCACTGGCAAAAAAAACAGCACTTCCTTTAGACGCCTCCGTCCTTTGTCTAGACACCTTGTTAATTTTCTTGCTAGCAGAAGCTAAAAACCTGTCCATTTCATGCTTCCAGAAACCAGCAGCTATCATTACAATTCCTCATCTTTCCCCCTTTTTCAGCACAATGCATGACACTGAATGGATGTAGGATGCATGCATTAATGCCATTGCAAATATTTAAAACCTTGGGCATGCAGTTCTGGGTGGAAGAAAGCATGCTTGTATGGGAAACATACCAAGATTTTTTTGGGACCAGTGAATTGGCACTCAACATGAAATTAAACAAAATATGATGTGGGCACAGCCTTACAGTTATTAGCAGTTTCCCCTACTGAAGGAAGAGTATACAAATTCAAGCAAAGACATTTGACTCTTCTTGCTTATTTCATACACAATGCACTATGTAGTTTCAAAAGCATACTGTTTCATAAGAAAGTGCTTGGTATAATTTTGCAAAATGTGCATGTACAAATGGGAGTGGGAGTTTCTGATTCATACTGGTGCAAACTTTACAGGTTCTTTCTTCCAACATGTCTGCGACCAATTTAATTTAACAAACATGACAACCACACAATGGCTTATCAAGCACACTTTATTATTTGGCATTTTCATTCTGAACTGAAAGACTGCTTTTCTTCACTCAGTGATTATGCACAAACTGATTAGTACAAAAAACAACAACCAAAAACCCACATTTGGCAGACCACAGTGTGATTAAAAACAAACAAAATAAAATAGTTTTTGTTTTTAGGAAAATCTTTCCCTCTTCTGTACTAGGGTGTGGGACTGTATTACACTTGGTTGACCACAACAGTGTTGATACCCAGGACAAGTTCTTTAGTTGCCCTCCCATTGTGTTACCTGATTCAGAGTGCAATCCTTACTAAGTATCCGGTGGGCGGCCCAGGGCCACCCACCGGATCCTATCCCTGTTCCAGACCATTCGTCCGGAACGGCATGTTTGTGGCACATTTGTGACACTAGAACGGCGGAGCGCACACTCCACCATTCTAAAGATAGTGTGGATTGTGCTGTCACTCACACACATGCCATATCTGTCAGCTGCACAAATACAACAAATCATCTTTCTATGAAAAACCCACCCTTCCAGTTAACATCTGCATGCTTTTTTTCCTCTAATTTCATGGACTGATCCATATAAGAGGTGAATAGCAGAGAATTACAGTACACCCATCAGTTACGCTGAATGAAACTCCTTCCCTCCTGCCTCTTATCTGTTCTGTTGAAAGGACTAGGGGAGGGGCTGTAGCTCAGTGGTAAAGCTACACTTGCTTTGCATGCAGAAGTCCCTGTTCAGTCTGTGGCATCTCCAAGTTCACCTGAGAAGACTCTTGTCTGAAATGCTGGGAGTCCATGACAGTCTCTAGACAGTACTGACAGATCAGACAGATCTAGACAGATCAGACCCACAAGTAATCCAGATCAGCATCCTTCTTTCCAACTAGGCTAGCCAGATGCCTCTGGGAAACTCATAAGACAGGCATGGAGGCAATAACCACCCCCAGCTCTTTGCCCCAGCCTTTGGAAATCTTGCATATACTGTTTCACTATGACTGCTCATAGATATTGAACATGAACACATTCTTGTCCGTGGAGTGAATACTTCTTCCCTTGTAACCTTCCCATTGTTACAGTTAGCAACTTATTTTTACTGACTAGGGTCCTGTGCCTTGACAGCAGGCTGACATGCTGAAATGTAGTAGGTGAGGTTTCTCCAGGGATGGAGATGAAGCGTCAGGAATGTTCAGAAATGGGTCTTTCTCAGTCTTACTTGGAGATGCCAGAGGTTGAACCTTGGGGACCACCTGCATTGAAAGCATGGACTCCGTCACTGAGCTACGCTTCCAACATTCAGAAGATCAGACTTCACAACAGACTGCTCACCTAAGCAAGGGATTCTGTACTGCAACCCACATTTATGTTTACTGCCCAGAAGTTTTGCAGGGAATAGCAACCCCTACTCCTTAACTTCCGGAAAGATGTGCGTGCCTTATTTCATTTGGTTACAATGAAGAGAAGAGAAGGGAGGCGGACCTCCCATTCCAACTACTGTCTGTGAGTACAGTACTAGCGACTGGAGGGACCTAAGCGACTTTTAGGGGGTACTTAAAAGATAACGCTATTTCTGCTTGAGCACCAGTTAATTTGGAGGGCAGAGAATAGTCATGGCATATCCCATTTTTTATCCACATGTTTGAAGGTGATAAGGAAAGATGGCCTTTTAGACAGGCACTGTGGAGGATTTGGAATCGATATAAAATCAGGTTTTATACCATTATGGGTTGTGCCATATGAAGCTTATTTCGGTGGGAGTTCCTTGCCGAAAGAGAGAGTATTATTTATTTAAAAGATTTATATACCACTTTTCTTTAAAAAAAATCAAAGCGGTGTACAGCATGCAAACAAAACACTAAATTTGTACAACATACAAACAAAACACAGATTATACAGAAATGTATTAATCTTTTCACAAGGAGAATGTACAATGAAGTCAAGAGAAAAATTAATGGAAGAAGAATTTAATTGTCAGTGTGCTTCTAGTCCTAGTTTATGTTGAGAGCTAGGCGAAAAGCAGATAGGTTGGGAGGCACATTTTACCCTTCAGGTCATTCTGCTGAAATCTGGTGGGATGCAGCAGCATCCACTGTCTAGCCACACATGCCTCAGGGCACTGCTCTTGGCTGAGCACAGTAAGCAAGGCACACTGTATCCCACCAAATGACTGTATAACAGTGTGGTGGCTTCTTTAGCACACTGCTCTGGACCAAACGTGGCCAGGGGCTGAGTGAGATCATGATGCCCCACCAACTCACTGCAATAAAACACCACAAACCACCACAGGGTTTGAGCTCCCTCCTTCCCCTTCACTGTTCAATATCCAGTTTATTAATTTCATAAACAGTATCTCTTTTCTAATTAGAAATAGTCAATTGTTGATGAATCGAGTAATCAAGCATATCTTATGAATACTACAATTGTTGTTGTTGTTGTTCAGTCGTTAAGTCGTGTCCGACCCTTCGTGATCCCATGAACCATATCCCGCCAGGCCTTCCTGTCCTCCACTATCTTCCTGAGTTCGCTCATTTTCATGTTCGTTGCATCGGTGATGCTGAATGCTACAATATGGTCAGGCAAATAAATGGTACTTCTGACTCTGTAGCCTGTGATGCTTTTTCCCCCCTCCAACCTTTTTGCATAATTTTGTCTGCCATTTCTTTTGTTAGAAGTGAAGAAACTAAATTATACCCTGCTATAGTTCTTTCACAAAAAATTAATTACATATGTGAACATTAATGAATTAGACATTTTGCAGCCTGTAGTGAGTTTCCTGTTCTTGTGATGGCATGTTTTATCAGTTTCAAAAGGTGATTATACATAGATTATCACAGAAAGGTTATTAAGAAATTTGAGATGGAAAATTGGTTTTGTACCCAGTGGTGAGCAAGATGCTGCTGTTTAACTTATGAATTTCAAGGGATTTCACCTTTTTTTTTTTTTTTTGGTTTTGCAAAAAAACATCACTTGTGAAAAACAGAAAGAGGTCAAATGCAAAACGAGTAAAATATTATTTTGTGGAGTATTTTTTTTTCAGGTAGCTTCCTTATATAGGAAGCTATGCACATCAGATTTCTCTTGTAACAAATAAGTAGCAAAATGAAGAACATTTTGGGGTTTTATTTTGGGGTTTCTTCCATATACTGTAATCCGATCCATCCTCTTTGGTCATCAGAGAGGACCCTTTTGGATATACTGTACCACCACTGACAGAGGTTGGGGGGGTGGCGACTAGAAATAGTGCCTTCTCAGTAGTGGCATGTCCTATGGAATTCCCTCCCCTTTGATTTAAGAACTGCTCGCTCCTTAGAAGCGTCCTGGCGAGGTCTAAAGACATTCTTCTTTCAAAAAGCCTTCTGACTTCAGCAAGGTGGCCTTTTATGTATACGTCTGCTGGTTTTATTGGTTATTTTTTATTATTTATTGATTATGTATTGATTATGTGCTCTTATCCTCCATTGTTGTTGTGATTGATAGATGCTGGCTAGTTTTTAACACAATATAATATTTGATCTTATTTTATTTGAAATGTACTGTATATTGTGTAGTTTTATTTATATTATAGTTTTTAATAGTTATTGTAAGCCATCTTGGGTGCCCTATCAGGAGAAAGGCAGGATACAAATAGAATAAATAAATATGTGACACATTTTAATCCACAAAAAAATTAAGGGCAACTGTGGAGCTTCAGGAGGTGGGAGGGGTAGAGTTTCGCAGACTCTTCTTGCTTATCTCATCATGCAGCCAACCAGATTTGGCTGCATGACAGTGTAACAAAGCCAAATCAGAGAGAAAACAGGACAGGAAGATTTGTCATCATTCTGAATAGGTTTCTCGACAAGTCCATGTAACTAAACAGATTTCACTATATGATGACATCACAAGCTCAACTCAGAGTAAGGGCAAGGCTCCTTGCCTTGAACAGGTAAATATTCTGAATGGGCGAACATTTTCACCTTATTTCCTAACCTCTCCACCCCAAACAATTGCCAACATTAGGAGGTGCATTTCATGGGGGATTTTTTTGTTGAAACCCCCCCCCCCCATTGCAGCTCATCCCTGGTGTTTTGACGACAATATCCATTTATTCATTGCGTTTGTTCTGTAAATCTGCATACAAGAGTGTTTTTCTGGATAAGTGAATAATATCCCAGAATGCACTAGGTGAGCTTCTAAATGTGTGGTGTCTCTATTTGGTTCTCATTGATCACTTGGAAAACCAGAAATGAAAACTATGATTTAGTGGGGGAAAAACCTGTTGAGTTCAGCATGCCATGTGGAAGAACTGAGTAGAAGGTACTGTTTATATTAAACACATTGGTTTGCAATATAAAAACCTATGGGTAATAGGAACCTCAGCACCAAAAGAGGCTTTTCTTTGTTAACAGAGCTGAAGTAATTAAGTAGTCCCACACACAGCAAAACTGACTAAGAGGTTTACTTGAACATAGCGAGAACTGTCGCCATTGCTATATAGGTAGAAACAACAAGACAGGAAAAAAGTCAAACAGGTCTAGTAAAAGTAGGAGAGAACAAACCCACAACTCTTTAAACAAGGAATAAACTCTCCCTACTGGTGAAGGCCAGTATTTCCACGCTTGCTATCTATATACTGTATACTGGGTGGCTCAGCACACATGCTGTTGCCTGGTCAACATTCTTAACCCCTCGCCCCATGCCATAGTCCTGAAACTGCTATTTGCCCCCAAAGGGAAACTTCCATTGGGGCCAATGGGGCAAAGCCCTCCATACATGTTGCAGTACCAGTCCTGACTGGCCTTCCAAATGCAGGTGTTTAAATAGTAAAGCAACAACAACAAACAAACCAGGGTGTGCTAAATTTGATGTCACATCAGTCCTAGCAGTTTGCTCTATTAACTTTCAAATACTTGCACTTCATAATCTCATGTAAGGGTCCAGTTTATATTTTGGAAATTGTAATATCACCAAGTCTGTATCCTGGTATTCGTCTCATGCAGCAACATCCCTTTAAAGGTCAACATGGTAGACGCGCAATCTAGGCTAACAAACCGTTTCCGCCTTTAATTATTCAATCACCGCTTCTCACGCTTTCATGTACTGCAGCTACAGAAATAGAAACGATGTTCTTCGAAAGTATTAACAGCTACCGGCTTGTCGCCGCGTTTGTTCATTGTTTTGATAAGGTTCCGAGTGAGGAACGAAACGTCAACAAGCTTTGAAATATCTGTATTTCTTTGATTTTAAATACATGGCTGGAAAACCCATAAATTGTACTTCTCTAGTGATCACCAAGTCTGACAAATTCCATATTTCATGGAACATAGCCTATTGCTTCAGCATAGTTTTCCTCGCCCAGAGTATACTATGCTTAAACATATCATAACTGAAGCAAACTCTATGCTCCAAACCTAGATTCACCACAGAATCTTAACAGCGCAATCCTGTGTAAGATGCGGCGGCCAGGCTAAAGCCGCCACATCCTATCCCGTTCCTGGGCTGCCCTGGGGCAGCCCTGGAGCACCTCGGGAGAAGGGGACATTTGTCCCCTTCCTCGGGTGCAAGCCAGCTGGGGCCTTTTAGGGACTGCAGCATGTGTGGAGGGCTTTGCCCCATTGGCCCCAATGGAAGCTTCCCTTTGGGGGCAAATAGCAGTTTCAGGACTATGGCATTGAGTGAGGGGTTAAGAATGTTTGACAGGAACATGCCACTGATATCCCCACCCTCTCTCAGTCCGGTTCGGCCAATGGCCCCCCTCCCTCGCTGCCTGCCCTGCCCTCCTCCCACCCCTACACCAACCGGTGCAGGACTTACCTCCACCGGTGGGTGCTGGGTCTGGAGGGCGGCGGAGTAAGGGCTGTCGGCCTCCACGCCAGCGGACCTTACTCTAAAGTAATCGCAAATGTGCTTTACGGCATGCTCTGCCACTCTAGGACTTACACAGGATCGGGCTGTAAGCCCGTTTTTCTCAAGCTGTGCTTAGTATAAGATTTCTACACTGAACTGAAACACAAATTTGAAGCAATTACATTTGATACTTCGAATCTGTGGTTTTGAACTACGTTTTTCCCCCTTCATTCTTACTGAACACAATTTTACATTCTTTTGTCGAGACCTCCAACAGTGGGAAATTAAACAGACTCCACTTTTGTCCAGATAGTGTCATATGTAATTCTAAAACTGAAAATAAGGTTCAAAATGTGATTTCATGTTTGGACTTTAACATTTCCAAGTTGCATCAAGTTTTGATGACATATTTTGTCCCTGCTGGTAGTTCACTTTGGGCAATTGTCCTTTTGATAGAAGTGTACGGTATAGCTCTCCAAAGTTTTAGACAGGATTTTTTCTCTGCCCTTTCTGGGGATTGAACTTGGGACCTTCTGCATGCAAAGCAGATGCTCTTCCACTGAGCTTCAGACCCTCCACCCCAGACTAAAGGAAAGATTCACTGAAGTGAAAATCATCCACCTTGCAGGTAAACACATTGTCGACTCCTGTTGATTTTTTGACACTGCACTGGATGGGTCCAGAATCCTATATTTTTATTTAATTTATTTAAATAATATTTACCCCACCTTTCTCCCGATCAGGGCAATCAAGGCGGCTACTGTACTATAGGATAGTGTGCTTTCCTAGATAATACACCAAAGCCAGTGAAATACCCATTTTTGTGTGTGCAGAAGTAGTGTTCTCAGTTTGTGATTTACATGCTGCAACATGTTAACCATCCACACTCCTTCATAACTCAGGGCATTGTGAAATATCTCCCAGGAAGCCACTTCTCCCTCCAAAGTGGGTAACTCTGAGTTGCTTCTTTACGACATCTTTGAAAGATTCCAGGGACTGCGGAAATAAGTGAATGAATGCTCAGCCTTCCGTAATCTGTCAGACTAGCTAGCTGTGGAGGGGGTGTGCGTTTCAAATGAGAAACTGCTTCATGCCTGTTTGGAGATTAGTCTATGTGGGGTTTTGTTAGCTCCTCTTGCCAAGAGCATCTGTTGGAATCACTGCTGTTGTTTCAAGATGCTGGTTTCAGCTCCTGCATTTTAGAAGTGTAAACACTTGTATTCGAGGCTTAATTTCCTGAGTTATGTGACTAGTGCCTAATTCCTTGCTCTGCTCGCTGGCAGAATACCTATACGAATGCAGACAAGCTACTGGAAGCTGCTGAGCAGTTGGCTCAGACTGGGGAGTGTGACCCCGAAGAGATCTACAAAGCAGCACGGCATCTGGAAGTGCGGATTCAGGACTTTGTCAGAAGAGTAGAACAGAGGAAACTTCTTTTGGACATGTCCGTCTCTTTCCACACTCATACCAAAGAGGTAAGATGTTTGCAGTGTGATGGGGCGTCTGATAACATTGGGCCTATGTTGCAAAGTCTGCAACATGCAATAAGTTTTTTATTATTCCCAAGGTACACTAGACTGAATGTGGAATGTACAGTGTTAAAACTCAGAAGATGTGAGCAAATTGAGTGTTTTGCAAACTGCTAATGCCAAACCGCCTTCTCATTTGATTTGACTGTTTTAACTCCAAGAAAGAGTGGAAGCAATATAGAATTACAAGATTTTGTTTTTTTGTCGTGCAAGTTTACAGCAATATCCTAACAGGTTCACTAGTTCAGAATAATTAAATACTGATAAAGTGGAATGTATCGGGTATGATAAAGTGGAATGTATCGGGAACTGATAAAGTGGGTGGCGCAGTGGGTTAAACCGCTGAACCATGAGCTGTCGATCGAAAGGTCGGCAGTTCGAATCCGCGACGGGGTGAGCTCTCGTTGCTTGGCCACCTCCTGCCAACCTAGCAGTTCCAAAGCATGTCAATGCGAGTAGAGAAATAGGTACCGCTTGTGGGAAGGTAAACAGCGCTCCGTGTTCCAGCCGCATGCTACGCGCTGTGGCAAGGAGAGTCATGCCGGCCACATGACCACGGAGGCGTCTTCAGACAACGCTGGGTCTTTGACTTTGAAATGGGGATGAGCACCACACCCTAGAGTCGGACACGACTGGACTTAATTGTCAGGGGTCACCTTTACCTTTACCTATACTTTGTCAAGCTGGAGATCTTTTAAGAAGAATATCGATCATAAATAATGGGATCATCAGTGTGCCATAAATATTCCTTAAGGAATTTCATTTAATGAAGCAACATTTACATTTTGCTATTTCTAGTCTGTTTCATGCAAAATATTTCAGCTAATCTTTGGAGCTAGTTTTAGTTTCCAGGCTATTTGAAATGGGTTTAAAATACGTGTCCCCATGTGGTTTTCAGTGCTCACTCGGAACCAGACTAAATGCTGTTTTAGTTCACGTGAAAAATGCACAAAGATAAGATGCTCTCATAGCAGAGACACAGAGGACAGGGCGTTGAAATTGGAGGCCCCAGGGGTGTAATTAAGCATACTTCACATTTTTTTTTCCTTCAGACCAAAGGCTATTCAGCAATGTGTGCTTTCAGAAGATAAGTTTTATTCTGTGGGGAGGAAGGATTAATCTGAATCATTGTTTTTTCATGCACTGTAGCATCTGTGTGCCATAGTACATTTGATCCATAAAGACACTTGCAGAAGCTGAAGGCTTTGCCAGTATTAGCTGAATTATATACTACAAACAAGTAATTTGTAATGAGCTTTAGAAGAGTTAAAGGAGCCTGAGCAAACAAACATTGTTGGTTGCAGATATAAACTAGTATAAAGGAAGGGGTACAGAACTGGTCTGTGAAGCATGCCTGGTTCTTTATTTTCAGCATCTCCAGTGGTATGAAGGGCTTTTAGCCATGCATGGAACTTGGTGGACAGTATGCAATATTTTTTATTTATTTATTTTTCACATTTTTATACCACTCTTCCTCCAAGGAGCTCAGAGTGGTGTACATATTTCCTCCCCTCCTTTTTGTCCTCACAACAACCCTGTGAGGTAGGTGGGGCTGAGAGATAGTGACTGGCCCAAGGTCACCCAGGAAGCTTCGTGGCTGAGCGGGGATTTGAACCTGGATCTTCCAGGTCTAAGTCCGACTCCCAAACCACTACACCATCCTAATCAATTGATTATTGAATCAATAATGATTCAAGTATCTCTCCATTGGCTTTGGAGGGTCTGCACATATACTTTGATTAAGCTAGTCCATAAGCACTTGCAATAGTTTGTTGAGGGATGTGTGCATGCTCATAACTACTGTTTGGAAATATGTGCATTGCTTCTCCAAAGGCTATTCCTGCAGGGTCTTGTCTCCCCCAAGATGCTACCCCAGATGCTACCCCTTGCTCTGTAGTGAACTTGCTTCTGATATTTATATCAGATTGAAGATTCTAGATAGGTGAAACATAACCATCTGAGATTGCAAATGAACGGAACTAGGAAAATTGTTAAAATATGACATAGCAAGATACGTGTTAGTGAAAATTTCTTCCAGGGTTATGATTTGTCTTTTGAATCAAGCAGGTGGTTGCTCTCACTTAGGACCTTGCTGTCCCCTGAAATACCAGAGCATTTACAAGGAAAGACTACAGCATTTGGGGCTCTTCAGTCTAGAATTCTAGACTCTAGAAAGGGCACATGGGGGGGGGGGGGACAGGCGACTTCTAAAACCCAGAGGTTGCATATAGTCATCATGGCTTGTAATGTATGGTGAACATTTCCTCCATAAATCTGTCCAATCCCCTTTTAAAGGCATCTAGGCTAGGTGCCATCACAACATCCTGTGGCAAGGAGTTCCATAGACTCATTACTCCTGGGTAAAAGAGTAACCCGTCATTCAATTTTAGTGGATGTCCCCTGGTTCTGGTGTTGTGTGAGAGGGAAAATAACTTCCCTCTATCCATTCTATCCATCCCATGCATAATGCTATATGTCTCAATCATATCTCTGAGTCCCAGATGCAAGGGAGTGGCAACAGGATATGGGTATCTTGTTGAGTGCCCCCTGAGGCATCTGGTGGGTCACTGTGAGATACAGAAAGCTGAACTAGATGGGCATTTGGCCTGATCCAGCAGGACTCTTCTTATGTTCTTACTTCTTAGCACATGCCCTAGTACCAAATACTACTTTGGTTTATTATAGACCTGCAGACCATCAGTTTTGGTTGGTACCTCCTTGCTTCTTAATCCTATATCAAGGGAAATAGTATGCAAAGTTCCATTATTCACTGTCTTTAATAACACATTCTTTATTGGCCCAATCCCAACAGGACCATATGCTGCCAGAACAACATGCCGTTCAGTGCGCCTGGCCACTGCCAGAAACAGTGAATATCCAGGTCTGTGTGCCAGCAGAATGAAGCGGAGAGGGGGAGGAATGTGGAAGAGACTGGGGCAGGGAAAAGGGTGAATCAAGGCCAGGAAGGGGGCGGTATTGGCAGCAACATCACTGCCAATACCCTATTCCCCTTCCCAACCTAGATCCGCCTTCTTAGGTCCACTCGGACTTGTGCCAGCTATATAGCTGCGCATGTCCTAGTAGATCAAGCAGCAATTGCATAGCTAGGGTCCGGTGTACCCAGGACCCTAGTGACGTTGTCGCACCCTGGGAGTGAAGTCACCCCCAGAAGTGACATCACTCCAGGTGGGTGTTTTTTTTTTTTTAAAGGATTAAAAAAAACCAGCAGCAGGGGAAAAGGTAGGGAGTGCCAGGGGGTGCTACAAGAGGCTTCTAGCACCCCCTTGGCTTACCTAGCTCTGAACAGCTGATTGGCACTATGCAATTGCATAGTGCCAACCAGTTGTTAGGTGCTAGATGGGGGTTGCACTCCAGAGAGTTGCCAGAAGCCTGTTCTAGCACCACCACCACCCGGCACCCTCCTGCACACAGCTCAAAAACGTGATTGGTGCTGGATCCCAGTATCCGCACCTCGCACAGTGTCCAGCACCAAACGATAATTACTGATCGGGGGTGGTGGTGGGCGTTCTCCCTTGTACAGGCCTGCAGACACCTCTACAGGCCTTCTCCCTTGTACAGGCCTGCAGAAACCTCTGCAGGCCTCCACAAGCTTCTCCAACAGGATTTAAAGTGACTTCCAGTTTGACCGGAAATCACTTTAAATCCCGTCACAGAGGCCTGCGGAGGCATCTGCAAGTCTGCGTGTGGAAGAACACCACCCCATCCCCACCCCGGTGAGTAATTATTGTTCGGTACTGGACACCGGCCAGCGGGTGGCGCAGCAGGTTAAACCGCTGAACCATAAGCTGTCAATCGAAAGGTCGGCAGTTCGATTCCCGCGACGGGGTGAGCGCTCGTTGCTTGGCCAGCTCCTGCCAACCTAGCAGTTCCAAAGCATGTCAATGCGAGTAGATAAATAGGTACCGCTTGCGGGAAGGTAAACAGCGCTCCGTGTTCCAGCTGCATGCTACGCGCTGCGGCAAGGAGAGTCATGTCGGCCACATGACCACGGAGGCGTTTTCGGACAACGCTGGCTCTTCGGCTTTGAAATGGAGATGAGCACCACACCCTAGAGTCGGACACGACTGGACTTAATTGTCAGGGGATACCTTTACCTTTTTACTGGACACCGTGCGAGGCGCGGATACTGATGTACAAATACATCAATTGCAACTTTTGAGGGGTGTACGGCGTTGCAGTGGGGGAGACCTCTTTGGTGCAAGGCTGGGGGGGCATATGGTTTGCACCCCCAAGCCTTGTACCCAGGGTGGGCCACCCCCGCCGCAACACTGTTACTACGCTACTGCCGAGCGAGGCAGGGAGAGCTTACCCTGGGCAAGGAAACAATTGTTCCTTTACCTTGAGGAGGCCTTCTTGGCATGTGAAACTTCCCCACAGGATGCAGCGCGTGCCCTGTTGGCTTGGGGCTGCATTGGCATGCGGGGAGTTAGGTAGGATTGGGCTGTATGTCGATGACATTCTTTAATTCTGCAACTTCATACTGGCTTTACATTTGGCCATTCATTTTTACAAAGTTTCCTGATTCCATCATGTTGATTATCATCTCTAGGTGACATGTTGATATATTGTTTTAATCCTGGTAAGGTTATTTGGGGTGAGGGCTTGCTTGCTGTCTAGAAGCAAAATATTGTTCCAGGGATTAAAAAAAAACTGGCAGCACATCCTGCTTTCATTTAGAGGAACCCAAAATGCCACTAGAATAGAATTTCTGCCATCTGTGAACTTCAAAAGAACAAATGGGGGTAAAAACCCAGCAGCCTACAGGAGCCAGTTCCCTTATCATCTGAAATCAGTAGACCATGCTGTATTAGATCTGAGCATGTCAAAGAGGAAATTGTACAGAAGAATTACCACTTATATGAACTATACATAGATTTCATTCAATCCATCCACAGTATGACTTTGCAAGGTGCCTTTGGAAGAACCTCACGACGAGATGGGGCAGTGCTCCATGCAGGATCTCTCCTGTCACGTGATGTGTGTAGTTGCCACCAGACCATTTCAAGCTGGCCTTCTAACCATTGTATCTTGGCTACTTGTAAATAGAGTCTATAGACAGATATTGACAGATAAATGGGCAGATATTTAAAAGAATTCACATGTGCAATTGAGCAGTGGCCATCTGCATACCAATGGTAGGCAATAGTATGCTACAACTCTGTGCCAGTCACTTGTGTAATTACAGGGGGTCCCCTGTATCCACAGATCTGGTATCCGCGGATTCACTTATTTGTGGTTCGCCGGAAGGCCTTGCGTCCCCCGTGCCCATTACCTTAGTTAGGCTTCTGGCGCCAAGCATAGCACAGAGCAGGCAAGCAGACTAGAGAGGTTGCAGACTGTTAAACAGGAACCTGCTTCCTGCATGCTGGCTTATAGCATTTTTGTAAAGAAAGAGACGCACTTGCTTGGTGCCAGCGCTGGAAGCCTAAGGTAATAGGTGCAGGGCCCCCGTGGAAGATAGCATTTCCTCTATCCGCAGATTCCCAGTATCTGCGGTGGGGGCCCCCAGGAACCTATCCCCCGCGGATACAGGGGTCATACTGTATTTTCATCAAGAGCCACTATCAAGTTGAAACTTGTATAACATGGCAAAAATTAGAGCGATGTTTTGTGAAGCTGATAAATTCTGTAGGACTTTCCTTCTGTCAAAGAAATGGCAGGAAGCTTTGTTTAATCCTTACAAAGTTTTCACAGAATGATTCAGAGTTGTCACAAGTGATTTACTTGTGAAATTCTGGAGGAGTGGTGAGGAAGTCACGCAAAGCACTTGAAGATGTCTGTCAGGGTTAAGTCCTGTGTCATGTTTAGCAATTGTTAATGCACACCAGAGGGAAAACATGTAGCTGTTGGAGAATCTACTCTCCTTGACTTAGGATTTGTGGAATGCTGCAAGGCAAAGAAAAGGGTGGGAACTTCATGGTTCCTTCCAGACAGTCTAATAAATCACTTCCTTTCCAGTGCAGGGTGCCTGCATTTTTTTAGAGGTGCACATTCTGCTGTCAGCTTAGACTGCTTAAAAATCTGGGGTAACTGTTTTGACACTACTGTAGTTACTTTTACCAGCTTTCACGTTAATCTGTAAAATGAACAAAGTATTTGGCTTGTCCTTGACAGTTTATGCTTTTAATTGGCTCCAGATTCATAATGGCAGACAAATTAAAAGTGTATTTAAAACAGGAACATGCCTTTGCCAGTCATTCTTAAAAATGAGCAGAGCTACAGCTGCAAGTATAACCACCTTAAGCACAGTTGCTTTCAGGAGAGATTAGACTTGACTATACTAGTCTGGTCCATGTAGAATTTAGAAACATCATCAGATTTCAGGCACAACAAACCCTTTACCATAGGCAAGGACACTAATTGTATATCTTTTCTGGTGTTCTCTCTGTACAAAGAGTATTTGTCTAGTTCTAGCTTTAAGGAGTAATGGTATCTGGTTGTTGTATTTCTTGCAGGTGTGCCTAGTCAGCATTGAGGGTATGGGTGGGCTTTCATCCCAACCATAACCTGGGCCTGAATCACCATTTATGGCTAGTTTGGATCTACAGTATTTCTAGAGTAGGGCAGAACCAGCTGCTCTCCAGCAGATCTCAGACTTATTCTGGAAATATATGGAAGGAAGGTCTATGTAGCACAACCTGGGACATCACCAGGGAGTTCTACACCCATCTTCTATGCCTGGTGTTCTCTGGTACACCAAGGGGGTTGCAGTATTACCACCCACTTGATACATTGAATGTCCCTATGCCATGCTAGGATCTTTTTTTTTAGGCCTCTGGCATGCCAAAACAACTAGCGCTGCTGCACAGAGCCCTCCAGTGCAGCACAGCAGCATCTTCCCGGTGGTCAGTGACGATGCCGTCATGTCATAGCTGACTTCTGCGTCAACTGAGCTCTTAGCTGCATGGAGCTCAGTTGAGAGGTGTGCGGCCTCACATCTTAGGGAGAAGGCTGCTCTCTGCATGTTGAAGGCCTTGGCACAGATAAGGTGCAGCCTAGCGTCTCACACACACACACTCAATGTAGGCTTTTCAGCCATGCTGTATCCTATCCAGGGAAGGAGCCATTTGCCCACTTACCCTGGGTAACCCCCCCCCCCAGCCACCGCAATGAGGCTACTCAGTTCTCCGCCAGTTCTTTAGCTGGCGTAGAACCGAGCATCCCCGTGTCGGGGCTTGAGGCCTGGGAGAGAGGAGAGGATACAGCATCCGACGAGGACACCAGTCACATCCCCCTCCCAGGCCCAATCCTCCCTCCTCCCACCCTGTTGTAGGATTGCCAGAGGTGAGTAGGATTGTGCCGTAATTAAAATAAATGAGTAGAGGAGGAAGTCATTAACTTCTAGGATCACTAGCCAGTCTGGTTTGAGGGACAATTTCTTCCTTAGTGCAAATACAGTTAGTGCAAATACAGAAGTAAAAATCTCTACAACAAGACTGTGATAAGTCCTCTACTGTGCCCCCAAAGAATAAGTGGAGAAACACTACTGGGACCTTAGCTGCAAAGAAAAATGATTCTTCTTGCCCACACTGGGTTACAACACACTGAAAATCACATAATATTTTTCATTGTGGCCCCTTCCTTCTTCAGAGAACATGCTTCATATACATTTGCTGCTGCTTTGTGCCCTCCAAGGATTTCATTTAATTATGGAGGTTAACAGTTTGTCCATCAGACACCATTGATTTCTCAATAAAAGATCACTTCCACTCTTTGATGTGCATCTTTAACTCCCTTTGAGATTTAAGTGCTGTTTCTACTATCTAAAACTAAATTCCTCTATTAATCCAAAGATGATGGTTGACTCTCGAAAGCCGCAGAATCTCAGAGCAACGTGGCTGTTTTTTCTCCACATGGTAACTTATCCTGCTGTCCTTCCCTAGACTGGAAATGGTTAATGGCCAATGTGGGCACACTTGCTATGCTCCTTTGCCCTTATGAGAACTCCTTGGCTGGTTAGCAGCTTCCAGTGAAAGGTTTGTGCCGCCTCCTCAGGGCACAATTGACTGTGAAGACCAGTGTGTTTTCGGGAAGGCTTTGTAAACTGAGAAGCTTGGACTAGTATTCTTTTTCACACGGGGGTGGGGGTAGAATAGGGTGTAGGGAGTGAGCAGCTTCTTGGAAATTCTGACCTAAACAACTTAGACAAAACATTTAACGAATATGACTTCTTAGAATTAGTGGCATGTATCAATATGGAGTGTATTTGGGTTGCTGTTTTAAAGACAGAGAAAAATTTGCCTTATTATATAGGTGTGCTGAACACCCTGGGGCCATGTAGGAGGGTATAACTTCAATCAATCAATCAATCAATCAATCACATTTGGGTCTTTTTTATAGCCAGTTGTCAGGTGTATGCTGCATATTGCAAAATCACTTTGGCAAAAGAGTGGCTGACGTGGCCACAAATATATCACATTCTTGATGTATTTATTTCTTAAGACAGCAATTTCCAAATGGCACTTGGATGGCTAGGTTGGCAGTAACAGGTTTGGATAAAAATACATCACAGAGGACTGAGCGGCAAAATACACTACATGCAAATACAAGTAATGAAGCCCTGACAGTTTTGAAGAAGCCGCCGCCCAAAAGAGTAGGACCTGCTTAACCCTTTCCCTGTAGGCCATTTTTCCATTCTAAACTGCACAACCAAGCTGATGAGAGTTTAAAGATCAGTGTTTACCCTCATCTGCATTTGAGACTCCAATGAGGGCAAAGCGGTTTTGAAGAAACAGATATATTGCTAGTAGGGAAAGAGTTAAACAGCTCTCCCCCACATCTCCCATAGCCTTCCAATGTTAGTTTTGTTTTGTTTTGTTTAAATCATTGGGACTATATTGCTCACCTTTGCATGTATTGCTCTTAGGCCTTTGCACTGTAACATGTAGTTTGCCCCCAAGGGAGGATGTTTCTCCCAGATGAGCAGACGTGTGAGAGACTGCATACCTGTTTGCATGAATTCCAGACAGTTCTGGCTCCTCTCGGGACCTATCATACGTCTCATGTGAGGAAGGACTTCCTTTCACTTTAGCAGATGAAACAGCTCCATATATATGCCTCCTTGTGTTGTTCATTGAGCTTCCATCTCATTCCACCTCATAAGGTGAAGATGGTGATGATGACATAAAGTTCACTATCCATTTACACAGCAGAAGGGTGATAGCAAAGGATGATAGCATCATAGGAAAGGTGATGAAGTGTGTCACATTCAGGTGAGTATTGTTAATGAAGCATCTTAGATTCTTCTCAGTCAAGTAGAAAGAGTTGCAGCCCAATCCTAACTAACTTTCCAGCACAATGCAACTTCAAGGTACAGGAACAAACTTTCCCTTACTTTGAGGAGGCCTCTGTGTCTGTTCCCTCCCCTGCAGGATGCAGCGCACACCCCATTGGCACAGCTGCATTGGCGCTGGAAAATTAGTTAGGATTGGACTCTTAATTTTTTGTTTTTATAGCATTGCCCTGGCTAAACTTTAGTACAAGTGCAACAAAAATAGACAGGCCATCAGTTGAAGATTGGCTAAAAGGAGTTTACAGTCCTTTTTTCCCCTTGCGCTTAAATATTCAGCAAGCATCATGATAAACTCACAGTTTATATAGGAACTGGAATATTTTTATCTTATATTGGGGACAGGTGGTACCATATAACCAATATAGTCCCATTGATATTTTAGGATTTTGATTATCTTCTGTAATAATGAAATTTTAGAACAGTATGATTTTTCCCTCCTTTCCTGTGTCAAAAATGACAGTCTATGCCATATGTATTCATAGTGCAATGTGATCTTTCCAATTATATTTCATGGACCAACCTCTAAGATAGGTTGCTTAAAACTTGAAATTTCACTATCCTTTGGCATCTGACATGCTGTGCTTGTGGCATTCTGATTAATGCTCTTTGAGCTGGTTTTAGAGGATTAAGGGGTTAAAACTGGATCTCTTCTTTTCTCTGCCCCCCCGACTTCTCCCTCCCCCCTTTAACCCCCCCCCCCAATGTCTTTTCATTTGTGTTTCCTTCCTTTCACAGCTGTGGACATGGATGGAAGATCTGCAGAAGGAGCTCTTGGAAGATGTCTGTGCTGATTCAGTGGACGCTGTTCAAGAGCTCATTAAGCAGTTCCAGCAGCAGCAAACTGCTACCCTAGATGCAACCCTCAATGTCATCAAGGAAGGCGAAGATCTAATCCAGCAGCTCAGGTAAGTTTGGCACATTGCTCCAGAGCCCCAGCTCAACAGAGGGGTATAACTTCGAACTTAATGGGAGAAATTATTAACGGCCCTGTTATTTTATTATCCTAGGAGTCGGAATATTTAATTTTATTGAAATGGCAAGAAATGATTTGTAGAGACGGATAAAAATAGGCTTAACTCACTTTGAGCTACTGTATGTAGCGAATGAAAAGAACTGGAGATAAACAAAAATGATTATGATGAAATGGTTACTGTGTAAATATTTTTGAGGTAGACACAGTATTTACAGAATATTGTTAAACTGTTGTAAACAGAGGCCTGGTGATTTATATGCTTACTGCTGTTAGGCAGTGTCTGTGCACCATTGAATAATACATGTAGTTTCATAAAATACTAAATAGAATATTTTACCACCTGCAGGGGCTTTCTGTTTAAAAGAAATGTGGTTGCGTGTGGAATATTCATACCTTGAAAAAGTTCCTGTTCCCTGGCAATTGCATTTTCATTAGGAATCAGAAGAGACAGGTTTTATTATTCTATTCAAAATGCACTAACGAACGATTCAAAAGAATATATCTCTTTCCTCAGGACAGCAACAATGTGGCTGAGAAGATATTGCAAGTCAAGCCTAAGATTTTCTCTTATCGGCTGTGGCTTTACACAGCTGGTTTGAACTAATTTAAAGCCAGCTGGAATTCGGTTTGGAAGTTGTTTATTTCTACAAATTATTGGTGATCAGGGTTGTTTAAGTTAGTTGGTAGTAGGGCCTGTTGAGTTGAGAATGTTAAAAACAAAAACCTCTCTACATATGTAAGAACAAGTTCCTCTGTCATGCTGCAACAGCATTCTCTCTTGGTCTTGCATCACTGTCACTCAAACTTGACATGACGGCAGGACATGGTGATTGATGCAGGGCAAAAGGGGCTCTCTCCCTCAGTCTCTTGGTGGTTTCAGTTCTCGTTCTTGTTCTCTCTCTCTCTCTCTCTCTCTCTCTCTCTCTCTCTCTCTCTCTCTCACACACACACACACACACACACACACACACACACACACACACACACACACACACACACACACTGCCACTTGTTTTTTGACAAATGGAGGGATTAAATTACAGGCCTCCTGATGTCATGTCTCGTAGTACCCTAAGAAATGAGATCCAGGCAAACTGTGCCAATAAAACAAAGGAGCTAACTTGATTTTCAGAAGTTCCTATTGGATTCTAATCTGTTGGACCAAGCATGGCTGCAGTCTAGGTTGTACACAGTTGAAAAGGACTGATGCTGTAGGTGTTTTTTATGGTTTTTTTTTTTTTGCAGTGTTTAACCAAAATGAAATAGCAGAAAGTGTTTTTATTCCACCTTTTCCCCATTTTAATCGCTTTAAAAGTGTGCTAGGTCGGTGGTGTAGGTTGTATAGGTAGGTCTCAGCAGATGAAGAATGATACAAAATTACATGGTTTTATTTTTTTCACAGATTTTTTTTAGCAGAAAGCTATGTTTCAACAACAACAGAAACACCCCTATGCATTGGTCTGTTCATATTTCACCATTCTCATAGAATTTCATTAGTTCCCAGTGTGTTTTTAGGCATAGTGCAAGGTGTTGATTTTTACCTTTTGAGATCCTAAAGGCCTTAGGGGCTTGTGTACTGAGCAGGCCTGAGAGTTGGTCAAATGGAGTGTGGCGTGTAAATGTTTTAATAAAGCAGAAATGACTAGAAAGACTGCCTTTTCTGATGTGAACATGTCTGAAATTAAGAACTGTTTTAAGAACAGAGGCCCTCCTCTGGGTGCCTCTGCCATTAGAGTTTAGGTGGGTGGCAACCTTTTCAGTGGTGGCACCTCAGTTCAGAGGTGAAACAAGGGTGGAGCGGAGGCAAGTAGTTCTGCAAGACTCCGTTACACTGGAGTCAGCGGCCCCTCCCCCTTGCTGTTAGAGCCATTCTGGCAGCAAAGGCAACATGCAGGACACTCCCCTGTTGCTGCTGGAATGGCTCCAACAGCAAGGGGGAGGGGCCGCTGACTCCAGTGTAACGGAGTCTTGCAGAACTACTTGCCTTCGCTCCACCCTTGTTACGCTTCTGCCTCAGTTATGAAATAACTTCCTCAGGTAGTTTAGGAGGCACCAATATTTTTCTTGTTAAGAGCTTTTTGTTCCCCAAGAGTTTTAATGCTGATCAGCGGTTGCTGCTTTTATTAGTTTGTCTTTGATTTTACCTGTTTTATAGTTTAGACTGGTTTGTTATTGCTGCTGCTGTAGTCAGGGTTTTTTTAATTAATTAATTAAAAGCCCAATACTATGCAGGATTGGGTGTCAGGTGGAAGTATTTGCAACAGTGGAACAGGGTTTTGGTGTTGTAAAATGGTTGCTGACAGAGGCAGAGCGCTCTGTTGGCGGCCATTTGGGGAGCGCTGTTGCAAGAGGCAGCAAAGATCTCCATCTGTCGCCAGGCCCTGCCTCAGCTGCTGGAGCAGGTAAGGCAGTGGTAGGGACAGGGAGGGGGTAATGGAAGGGTTGGGGGAAGGGGAGGAACGGGGGCCCACTTTGTCTACTTGGACTTGAGTTTGAGGAATCCCATTGACTCTGAGGAATCTGAGTGAGGTCCATTTGGAGCAGCAGGCTTATAGGTGGTTAAGGGGATTTAAATCTCCTTTCACCTCTGAAGACTCCCAATCCCCCCCCCCCCTGCACTGGATACAGCACGCTCCTTTTTGGTGCAGCTGCACCAGTGTGTGTGTTGGGGAAGGATAGAACTGGGCTCCAAAAAGATTTATATCCCACCTTTTCCTTTATGATGATTTTCATTGGATATTTTAAATAGGAAAAACAATATATAAATATGTTAAAGGAACGTCAATTTTAAATTGTTATTTATTTACCGGTAGTTAAGATATTTATATCCTGCTTTTCCCTTTCCCATCAGGAGGTGCCCGAGGCGGCTTACAATATTCTACATTTTAATAGAATACAAAAGTAAGGGAGGTATGCCATTCTGGCGTCTTCCCCTCTTTCTCACAAGGCAGTTGATGTTTCTCTGGGAGGGGGAAGGGGCACAATTCAGTTTATAAAGGGACCACCAAGTAGAGGTAGTGGTGGTAACACTTTTCTGGCTTTTCCTTCTTCTCCACCATCAACGTGCATGGCACTTTACAGAGTGTAAGAGGGACAGGTTCCTCAGGAGTTTACAATTTTAAAATTGACACAAGGAAGACAGAAGAGAGAGGGGAAGGAAGTCAAAGCAAGAATAAATAGTGTAAGAATGAATATTCAGTCATTTCAAGTATACATACATACATACTAAGTATATACTGCATTGGCAGTGGCAGTTCAGAGCGGTAGTGGGCAGGGCAGTGGACTCAGTTGGGCTGCCCTTGATAGGGATTAGGGATTTTGCGAAAACCATCATGGAAAAGTGGATTTTGAGGAGGCATTTGAAGGACACAAGAGAAGAGCCCTCATACAGGTGATCTAGGAGGGAGCATCAGGGGAGATACCTCAGGGGGTATCTAGAGGGAAATCAGTGGCGTTGGCTGATATGGTGCGGTGGGGCGGTGGGCCCCAGGGCGTAAGGGCGCTGAGGCTCGGGGGGGGCGCGGGCCTCCTTCAGTTTCGTTTTTGTTTGTACTTTTTCCCGTTTTTTTTTTTAGGTTTTTAGGGGGGGTTTAGCGCTATCGGGGCTTCTAAGCGTGTGTGTATGCTTTGCGCCCACTTATCTTGTGTCTAGGAGCCTCCCGCGACGATCTCCAGGGGCGACGATCTCTTCAGGGGGCGCAGATCGTTCCTCTGCTCTGCCGCCCCTGGCGCGAACTCTGTAAAGCGCCGCCGCTTTACAGAGTTCACGCATGCGCAGAACGACGATGTTTCCAATCTACGTTCTGCGCATGCGTGAACTCTGTAAAGCGCTGCTGGGCGCTTTACAGAGTTCGCGCCAGGGGCGGCAGAGCAGAGGAACGATCTGCGCCCCCAGAAGAGATCGTCACCCCTGGAGATCGTCGCGGGACACAAGACACAAGATAAGTGGGCGCAAAGCATACACACACGCTTAGAAGCCCCGATAGCGCTAAAAAAAACCCTAAAAACTTTTTAAAAAACCGAAAAAAGCACAAACAAAAACAAAACTTAAATTATGCAAATTTATGCAAATTATTTTGGGGCGTCGAGGGGTGGGCCCCAACCTCGGGGGCGCTAGCTACCCCACGGCAGGGGAGAAAGAGTGGAGTCCTTTGAGAAGACCCTCAAGACAGCTGAGGGTGTTTGTAGCTGAGGAGCAAAGATCACAGGCAGGAATGTAATGGATTTGAGAGCAGACATATAAGTAGGGGAGGCAAGGGAATGAGAGGCTTTGAAGATAAGGATGAGGAGCTTCTGCTAGATCCAGGAGCAGGCAGGAAGTTAGTGTAAGACATCACGTTCTTCGCTGCACCTATGTGGTTCCTGAATCTTGTTTTTAAAATCATTGAAGATTAAAATTATCCTGTGACTAGTTTTTGGAAAATTGAAACAAGTCTTCCTTTTACCTATCTCCAACTATCTTGACTGTGTAAACAAAAGAGTCTTAACGAAGAGGGGTTCAATTGAGCTAGGGAGTAACAAATAGATTTCAGGCTGTCCTATATGCCTTTGTTCCCTACATTCGTCTCAGTGCTCAACGTTGAGCTCTCGGGTTTCCACTTAACGTCAGTTTGTGTTGCTGTTTTCGGTGCAGGGTTAGGATTTAATACTGTACGTTATGGAAAACCATATTTTATTCTGAAGCTTTGTATAAGTTTAACATCTATAAAATAACTTCAGAGAGCTCTCGGAGGAGCTTCCCTTGGGTTAAATATGAGCCAGCCAAGGAAAAAGGAACTATACAAAGGTGTAAGTTGCTTCCACTGTGTTCTTTTAATGGCACAGTTGTGCTTTCCTGTCAGTAGCAATGCTGCTCCTGCTGCCGCTGCCCCTGTTAGGGAGGGGGAGGGGCCCACACTGCTGGTGCTGCTGGCAGGAGGCTGCAAAGTCCTCCTCCCGGGTCTCTTCTAGCAGCCATGTCACTGTCAGGGCAGAACAAGTGAGTTGCAGGCCTTTGCAGGCCTCCCACTCGCTCCCCAGGCTGTGTGTCTTTGGAAGCACTGTGTAAAGGGCTACATTGTCTTGACCGCCCCATGGCTTCAGTGACCCTTCTAGTGCAAAATATGCATCCAGAGGCAAAAGCAGAATGAAACCCAGTTTGCCCAAACTGGATCTTTTGACTGAAAAGGCTTTCGTGAAATAATAATTTAGCTCACTCTGTTTTGAGATGTATTGAAATTGTTCAAGTATTCGTATTAATGCCGTTTTGTGACCATACGATAAACCTTCAGGATTAAAAAACAACTTGGGAAATACCAAGAAATGCTAGTCTCCACCTATTAACGTACAGTTTAATCCTGACACACTGACATCTGCCTGCTGGTGGGTTCTTGCATGACTTCAACTAGTGGTATTGTGCGCAGTACAATTAAAATCATTGAAGATTAAAGATTGAGTGAGGTTGAGGGTTCTGACATGGGAAGAGTGTCAGAAGAATTGGGGTCACTTGGAATAAAATAAGAAGGTGTTTGCTAGTATGACTCTTCAAGAGACTTGTGCACTGTTCATTTCCTTGCTATCCAACTCCTTGTTAGTGTGTAAGTATATACTGTAAGGGTCAAAATGTCACCAGATATGGAAAGATGCATACAATTCTTAGTGTAGCAGTCAGGAAATGGAGATGGTGGAAGAGGTGATGTCTGTATACACAACCTTTTGAGTTTTTCAGCTCTTTTTGAAACTGAAAGCATTTAATTCTTTCTCATTGCCTTTTTCAACACTGACTTTTTAACCATTCATCTTTAACTTTACCACAGGGATTCAGCTGTCTCCAACAATAAAACACCACACAATAGTTCCATCAGCCACATTGAATCTGTTCTCCAGCAGCTTGATGAAGCCCAGGTACAGATGGAAGAACTCTTCCATGAGAGAAAAATTAAGCTAGACATCTTCCTTCAGCTCCGGATTTTTGAACAGTACACCATTGAGGTGAGAGTTGCATAGGTTATTCTGGAAGGGTGGGACATTGCTGGGAATGGTGCTTGTGTGTGTTTTGGTAGGATTAAAAATTGGGTTTACAAACCAAAAGGTTGACAGTCACACAACCGCTTCTGTAGTGATTCCAATAGTCAATTCAGAATCCACTGTTACTTAGAGGCTTATTTAGGGACTCACAGATGTTCCTGTGATGTTGTAGCTGCTATGCACTCTGTGAGACTAACTGACCATGATGATAGCAAGCGAGGACAGGTTGCACTTGAAGTCTAATTAAAACAGCCCGTAGCATGCATTTTTTAAAAACACATACAAGTGTGCAGTAATTGATCTTTTACCTATAATGGAACTCATTTAAACTTTCCCTGTTTTAGTTTTAATGCAGACACCTCCTTAACTTAGCTGAAATACTTCCAGTTCTTCATAGCTATGACATTTTATTAACATCTTTTTCTGAGCATTTTTATCCTGTTTTTCTATTAAAAACAAAATGTGAAAGCAGGTGATAAAATACATATAACACATCAGCCAACAAAATAAACAAAAGAAAATTGTCAAGGACAGACCAACAATTTAGAATGTCATTATAGCAAGTAAAGATGGGCAGCCCAATCCTGTCCAACACCGCTGCAGCATGCAAAAGCATGCTGCACTATATCCTGGACAGGAGACTGCTTGAGGTCTCCACGGAGTAAGGGGACATTCATTCCCTTACCCCGTGTCAAGCCCCTGCTGCCCTTATGGGTCTCCTCGGATGTGCGCTGGCAAAATGGCCAGTGCAAATCCTTGGAGCCTCATGTTGAGGGTAAAGGCCCAGGAAGGGAGATAGGATTTGGCGGAGCACGCCACCACCAATTCCCTCCCCCACCAGGCCCAGGGGGCCAACCTGGTGCCCCTGAAACTGCCCTGCCGCTGGGACCTTTCCTTCCCTGGCAGCTGCAGCGCTGTTCTCAGCGTGGAGAGAGCGGTGCTGGCCTCGGCTCCTGCGCTGCTGACTCTCCGGGTGCCGCAAACATGCTTTACGGCACATTTGTGACACCCTGGATCAGCGGAGTGCTTGCTCCACTGGTCCTGCAATAGACAGAATTGCTTCGTTCGAAAATAACTCAACAAGTCACCATCAAAATACAATCAATCAATCAATCAATCAATCAAGAGGTGTATCAAAAACCTACTGCAATAAATATGTTTTCATAGTCTGCTGAAAGATTGGTAAAGGTAGACCCAGGTGGTCCTTCTCTGGGAAGATGTTCCATTCCAGAGAGTGTTCTCTGTGTCACAACAGAGAAAGCCCATCTCTCATTCTCACCTGCCACACTTCCATCAGTGGAGAGACGCAGAATAGAGTCTTCAGTATCTCAGTATTCAGGGAACAAAAAGCCAAGTAGTAAGTTGGCATTCAAAGCAATCCTGACAATTATTAGCCTCCAATCAAGGACAATAGCCTGCAAGATAAATTGAACACGAATAAAATGGGACAGGTGTTTAAGGTTTCACTTTATATAAATGGTGGTATTTTGGATAATATCGCCATGTACTTATTACTCTTCCCTACATTGTTAGTAGGGAAGAGTAATAATGTGCTATAAAAGCTGAGAGTATTTTTTTATCTGGGAATGCTTATCCAAGGAATTGCTGATCCAGAGGTCTGTGGGGCTTTGCTGTAGGCAAGCTGAGTTCTGTCTGAGCAGAACCGCCCCATTCTCTTCACCACTGATAGAAGTGCTCCTCCTGGATCTCAGCATGAGCCTCTGAGTGGCATTCCCTCATGCAATTAATTTAATCTAACATTTGAAATGTGAAGCATTTAAGGAAGCCTAAAAACCTTCATTTGTCACTGCCATAAAATAACTATTTGATTTTGGCGTGAACAGATTTTGAGTGGGCACATGGGTGCCATGTTTCACGTTGCTTGTACCGTACTCAGCATTTTCCAGTCTGCACTCTGGCTTGTTTCTGTCTCAGGAAAGACTTTTTGTTCTTCAAGAAGATTGACTTCTATGGCAAGAAAACCATAAATGGTTCTCTTTCTGTGACAGTGTGACTTCTGCTCCTCAAACAGCTTTACCAGCTCCAGTGGGTGATCTGAAATAGTAAACTTCATGGATGCTCCCAAAATTCCCTTCTTCCAAATTTCTCTTGGTTTCAGCAGCTCCAATTTACCCACATTGAGTAGCACCAAACTGTTTTGCTTTCCACCATTATTTTGACCTGGAATTTCAAAAGACCACTGTGCACACACCCTTTATTCTTGCCAGAGTTTTCACTTTATTCTTGCCAGATTTAAATCCCCTTTCCCCTCCATAAGCCTCCCACCCTGCAATGGGTCTCCTCAGACCTGCGTCAGCTCTGTAGCTGGCGCACGTCTGAGAGAAAGGGGGCCGGGGAGACTGTGGAAACGGAGGTGAGGATCTGGTATGCTCCATTGCTGCCAGATCCACCCCTTCCAGCAGCCTCCCTGCCCCCCAAACCACTGGTACTTAGCAATGGCATGGGATGCGATGTGGGGGGCTGCAGGGTAGGGGGGGCTATCCAGAAATTGCAAAAACTGTGAGTGGGTGTTCAGTTGTGCTTGGTGTTTCTGGCTATTTCCCTCCCGCCACTTACCGCAGTTTCTCTGTGGTTATCGCGGACCCAGACCATTATTGAGGGTCCCCCAACCTCAGCAGTGGCTTTGAGGGGGGCTCAGGAAACTTTAGTATGGAGGAGGTGGCCATGAAGATGCCTTGCGCTGGCACTCCTTGTTTACTCTGGTTTACTCTGGATACCGCCCACTGAATGTGTGCACAGGTCCACACAACGAGAAAGCAGATTTCCCATCTGCCGTAGACATTTGCTGTGACTAATAATCCATTATTAACATGTGAATCCTGAATATCAGAGGGAAGAAAATCTCTCTAAGACAACTCAATACAGTGAGTTGAGCCTTTTCTCAAAATCCAGAGGATTAAAGTTAGACAAACTCCAGCCAATCAGTTCCGCTTCAAGGGAGGATTAAACCAAGTAAAAGCCAGACAAGCCTCATTTTACATCAGGTCAGTAGGAGCCTTACAGGCACAGCACAAACAGGAATACCAGTATGTTCAAGTTAGAAGGTGATGGTGGCATGATGTTATTGTGTCTAAAATAAAACAAGCGTTATATTTCTGGATTTAAATGTACTCATGGAGCAGCATAACTGCTACCACTCACTGAAAGAGAAGCATGCAAGTTGGGAAGCAAGAAAGACATTTTGAAGCCTGTGTCATCCAGCTTATAGTGTCAGGCTTGGGAGAACTGAATTGAAGCCCTGTCTCTGCCTTCCATTGTGAAATGGGAAGAATAAGTGATCTAATTTGCAGGGCTTTTGTGAAGGCAAATGCATGGCACAGTTGTAAAGTTCTTTGCGTGAACTTGCGTGGCACAATTGTAAAGTTCTTTGCCAAGTTGCAAAGCACAACGCACCTCCTTTTTCTTAAATCCAAACAGAAGGGGTTGGCCTGGTTGGAACTGGAGCACACTGGGAGGGGCAATTCTTTCCCTGTGTGCTGTTATTATACTGAAAATTGCTCCTTTGAAGTTGAGATTTGCTTCTGAAGCAAAATTGCCATTTTAGAGGCAAATCCATAGGGTGATTTGCAGAATAAAGCAACACATGGGGGGAAGAAAGAGCTTCCCCTTTCCTATGCATCCAGGTTCTGGATTTGCCTCCTGGTTGTATTTAAGAACACAAATGCACCTCTGGTAGGAAGCATGACTCTGTGGCATGCTCTTGCATGCTTGTATAGCTTGACATCCTGCTGAGTTTTAGAGTTGATTAAACTGCTTCATATATCCCCAAAAGCAGCCCGATTTACTGCCTCTTGGGCTCTCGTACAGAACAACACTATAGTGTACTATAATGCACTTCACGTGAGACTGCTTAGGAAGACTGGAAATTTCAGTTCATCCAGTATAACCACAAAACTGTTAAACTGGGACACCTAGAAATAAGCGTATTTCTCCAGTGCTTAAAGAACTTCACTGGCTATCAGTTTGTTGCTGGGCACAATTAAGAATGTGGGGTGGTGTTTTTTTTTTTTAACTTTTAAAGTCTTAAACATCCTAGAAACAGTCTTAAACATCCAAATGAACCTTCCCAGTTCTTTCATCACTGAGTGCCCGTGTTCTGAGGTGAAGTAGGTGATCACCTGCCAGGGACAGGGCCTACTCAGTAGTGGGGCCTCTGTAATGGAACTCCCTCTCCTTATCTGTTCCTCTCTTCACATAGCTAACAGCTTTTAGGCACCAGGCTTTGGAAGGGTTTTACGCTGCTTTTAACCGCCGCCGTATTTTTAAGCAATGTTGTCACCCACCTTGGGAATTTTAAATTAAAAAGTGGGGTAGAAGTGTTTCAAACAAACAAATAAAAATACTCAACAAATTTGAACTGTTTTCTCTGCATTTATGTATTTATTTATTTAAACTTATGTATGGTACTCTCAGGCAAAACTGTAGAAACCTTAGGATGCTCCCTGAATTATCATAGTCAAGCTACTTTATATTGATTTTGTGGTGTGTGATAATACCTAATGGGTGTGGATTCTTTTAAATTACCTGCTATCTCAAGGCTAAAGTGATTTTAGCCTAAAATTCTACTGTATTATATTATTATATCTCCTTCTTTATGCCAAATACCCTATAATAAAATAATTTTTCGCTCCAGATTTCCATTGTACCTTGCATCATAATCAGTTAAATGTGCTTGTCTGTGAAGTAGAGGCTGTAATAATAGATCAGTATAAAGCAGTTTTAGATATTGCAGTATTTGGGGTGGCCTTTGAATGCTTATCCTCTCTTGCTTGTTTTTGCTTTGTAGGTGACAGCGGAATTAGATGCCTGGAATGAGGACTTGCTGCGGCAAATGAATGATTTCAATACTGAGGACCTGACTCTAGCAGAGCAGCGTCTCCAGCGACACACTGAGCGGAAGCTGGCAATGAATAACATGACCTTTGAGGTCATCCAGCAAGGGCAGGATTTACACCAGTACATCATGGAAGTTCAAGCCTCAGGTAGGTGGACTTGTGTTGCCTGGCAAATCTGCCGTTACAAAAATGTAAGGCCCGAACTTACATTCCCTTTTGGAGCATGTTTTTTTTTTTCCCTAAATGCTAGACATCGTATACAACAGAGATATGTAGAATGAATCCATGCCTGTTATGTACTACATTTTTAAAAAGAAAAAAGACCTCTGAGGCTCAAGTTTGGTTACCTTCACATCTACAGAAGACACAATATCTTCTGTAAAACAATCCAGAAATATAAGTGAAGCGACACCCGTGCCTTCTAGTGCCATCAACAGAAATAGTTGGAGAGGGGGGCACATTGGGGAAAACGTCATTGCATTCCCCTATCACATAAACGTTAACCTAGGATGGGGAAGGGGTCAGACAGTAGTTTCTGTTTTTCATGCAGAATTTGTCCATGTGACAAGACAGAAAGTGCCCGAGAATCCTGCAGAGAGCGTATGCGCTCTTCCCGTCAGCTCAGTTAACTACTTAGAGATGACAGTGTAGGTAAGGGGGAAAGCCCCTGAATATCTAGGGCAGTGATGGCAAACCTTTTTGAGCCCAAGTGCCCAAACTGCAAACCAAAACGACTTATTTTTTTTCAAAGTGCCAACACTGCAATTAAACCTGAATAACGAGGTTTTAGTTGAAAAAGGTGTGTGCCTTTTCTTATCGCTACTAAAAAGGAAAAGCTGCACATATTGCATTTGTTCTAGTTACACAGTTGTGAGAAATATGGGAGTTGCAGTCAGGAACGGATCATAGTTTGGACCATAATTTCTCTGAACAAATATGTAACATTCCAGCCAAAGTGAAGAACTTATAATGGATTTCAATGAGGAAGTCAGGAGCGCCTTATGTGTTGCATAGAAATGTTTGTAACAAAGCCTCCGTGTTTTTATAAAATGGAAAGCAGACATAGAAGACTATGTTTTTGAGCTGTGGTTGTGGGGGGAAAGACCTGCTGAACTCTTTTCCTGCTGGCCGTTTTCCAATTCATCTTTCTTGCAGATATTCCCCCCCCCCACACACACACACAGTATTCCACATGTGGAACCCTGTGGGAAGGAAAGCATCTCAAAGGAACTTTTGAGCAGGTTCCATCTTCCCCCTCCTCAACACACTTACAGTCCTAGTCTCCAGAGGTGGTTTTTCATTTTTGAAAAATGTTGGTGTGAGATAAACATTTTTATGCAATATGTTGTTTGCTCTTAAACAGGCTTCAAGTCTCACCAACTGAAGTACATGGGACTTTCCAAAACACTATTTAAATTTGGCAGGATCATGCCCTATGTAACTGAGGGGCGACTATGTAACTGAGGGGCTTCCGAGGGGCGAGCGTCCGAGCAAGCAACAGCGTTGTCCTCGTCGTCTAGGCAACGCACAGTGCACGCCCAGACCCTTTGTAGATCAGGGCCCCAGGCGTTACTACGCTACGGCGTGCCCACAGAGACGGCTCGGCGTGCCGGCAGCAGCACGCGTGCCACGCGTTCGCCATCACTGATCTAGGGGCTCTGATTTCATTCACAGATTGGCAGTGGAATCCTAACCAACTTTCGAGCCCTGGTGCAGCCACAATGGAGCCCCGAGGTAAGGGAACAAATGTTCCCTCACTTTGAAGAGGCCTCCATGACTGCCCCTGCACTGCAAAATGCAGTGTGTGCCCTGTTGGCACGGCTATCCCGGCGCTGGAACGTTGGTTAGGATTGCGCTGTTAGTCTTCCTGTTGAAAGTGCAAGCAAGTTTGAAGTTGGAGCAAACATTGCTGTTGTGGGATATCTGGTCTTATAAACTTCTGTACTGAAAACAACACAGAATTGAAAATGACTGGTTCCTTCTGTTTTGTGGCTCAAACAAAGCAACTTGTTCATTGCCAAATAAGGTAGAATGTCTCTTGAACTTCATATGCAGAGGCTGGTAATCTATCCTTCCCTTTGGGAGCATGTTTTTTTCTAAATGCCAGACATCGCACACATTTGTTATAATTAGCTTGCATATGGTGTTGTGTCCTCGGGACTTTTCCAGCATTTAGTATGCTTGACTTCACTACACCTCTTTGATCTGACTGCATTCACAATTTTCAATCACACACACACGGCTGGTGTATTTCTGATTGCGATAACTCATCAGTGGCAATCAGTAAAGGGCCTAGGATATCAAAGGGCAGCCGGCACTCCTGTGATGAATGATTTGCCCTTTCTGTCTTGTCACATGTCACACAGTTTTATGCCACAGTGCTGGCATATGGAGTGACGAAGTGGGGTCTTCTCAAATGCTTATTTGTGTTATATACGGAACACATTTCTGAATGTTCTTTGAATTCTTTGGTCTTAGAAAGTACTCATGCATTAATACGTTTGCTGGATGAATTGGCTTTCTTAAACCCTATGAAAATATAATTCAGCTGCAGACTTTTCTAGGACCCTTTTGGTTATTAAACATAATGTTGATGGAATTTTGTTCTTAATGGTTTGCAAATTTGATAAAACTGTACCACCTTCTCAAAGAATCCAGTAGTACTTCTACTTTCCACATCCTTTCAAACAATCTATGTGATACATTACCAGTTATATAACTTCATCACATCACAGATCCTGCCTAACTATTAGGCTGGCGGAGCGCTCTTTTCAAAACCCTGTGGCGCCAGCTCCTCGCTGCTCCAAAAAATCCCACCTAAACCTTTTCTGTACTCACTCACTCACTCACTCACTCACTCAGGCCATGCATCTGATAATCTGAGATGTAGTCTCCCTGGCAGGGGCTTTCATGCCCTGTTGGTGAACTTGATTGGCTGCCAGATGTAGTCTGTATCCTGTGCTCTGTTGTAAGGAAGTGGGTGGGGCAGGGGGTGACAGAAGATACAATTTTCTGTTATTTTTCCCTTCCCCAAAACCCCTTATGGGTTACTCCCACCTACACCAGATCTGTCATTGGTGTAACATTTCTGTGGTGTTGGGGGCATGTCTGTTGTCTGAATGGGGGCTAGGGTATGTACGTCAACTCCTCCTCATCCCTCCTATGTCCCTCCCTTGTTCTGCTCCAATCTCCTCCCTGTTTTGGCCTATCCGCTTGTGGAATTGCTCTGGCATCCAAGTGACATCCGAGCTATGTCGGCACAGTGTTTTTCCAATGTTGCACCTGTGTCTGTGGTGTATCTGTCAGTGAGTGGACTTCTACGCCAGTGGGACTGTCATCATGCCAGCATACATGGAGATACGCCAGTGTATCTCAAGGATTTGATTGGACCTTTGGACTATTCAACAGCACCACAATGCACAACTCAAATGGAAAACAATGCTCTTTTAATGTCCTCACTTCAGCCTAGTGGTGGATCTTTGGCAGTCATCAGGTCTGCTCTGTAATATAGTGGCTTAGATTAAATTTGGTCTTTGTTGGAGCAAAGCTATGGCATCCACAGAGCTATTTCTAGAGCTACAGAGCTTTCCATTGACCATGGTACAGTATCTTCTACCTTGCAAATCCGCTCTTGTTGCCCTGTTACATGAACATGTGAAGAGGAGGGACTGTAGCTCAGTGGTGGAGCACCTGCTTTGCTTCAGGAAGTCCCAGGTTCAATCCTTGGTATTGGCAAGCAGAGCTGGTCCGAAACCCTGGAGAGCCACTTCCAGTCTGAGTAAACAATGCTGAGTGAGATATACGACCAATGGTCTGAATTGGTATGTGAGGCAGCTTCCTATGAAACTCCCTTAATTCTAAGTCAGACTATTGGTCCATCTAGTTCAGCATGTGTTCTTCCACTGAGCTACATCCCCTCTTCAGCCTGTCTTCTCTTTGCTCTTACCTCACTTTCCACTTCTGTATCTTCTGCCAATTTCTTGTCACCACTCTGTCGCATTGAGCGACTTGACAAGGCCAGTACCGCCCCATGGCATTTTGCTACCTGAAGCAGAGCACCAAATGACATTCCCCTCTTCCCGTCGTCTTTTTTCCTATTAAAATTACACCTCAGTTCCTTCCATCTTTCAAATATTATTCAATTCATTGTCTATAACGAAAGGAAGAGGAAAAGCAGCACAGTGCTATTTCTCCTTCCTTCTGGTGAGGGAGGGTGCTGGGTGGGCAGGTTGCCATGCTGCCCCTGGCAACTGGCCTGCAATCTACTGCCTGAAGTAGTCTACTTCTCCCCGCCGAGTAGTGGGGCAGGCCCTGCACAAAGCTCTGCCTAATGCCGGTCACTGTCGGATCTCGCCCTATAATATCAGGATAAATTGCTAAACCAGTGCAGGATAAATTATCATCGCTATGCTGAGGCTGCCTGACAGTTTGTATTCCCTTTCAAACGGATAACAAAACAGTTATCAAACAGTTGCTGCACACCGAATAAGCAGAAGGGTTGTGTGTCTGAACAGCTTCTATTATGAAATAGTAAAAAGAAATGCCCCTTTCCTCTCCAAGGAACTAGATGGCTGGGACTTATTTTGGGACGTGGTATCTGCCTTGGGGTGGGTCAGTGAAAGAGATGATGTTGTCGATTTGGTCCAGCAGTCCTAAATTAACAGTTTTTTGTAATACTACAATTCCAAGAATGCTGATGGTTGTGAACAGGTCGGGGAAAGAAGGGGGAATCAAGTCTGAAATAGGACTGTATGCAGTAGCATATCTAGAGGGGGGGCAGCATTGCCTTCACTGCCAGAATGACTCTGCCGGTGAGTGGGAGGGCCCACTTTGCTCCACCGTGTAGTGCCGTACCACACTTACCACCACCACCCCAGCTATGCTACTGGATGTATGTGTTTCCTTTTCTAGTCCTGGTAGTGTTATGTTGTTCTTCCATCGCTAGGAGACTGGGAAGTTCCAGGATAGATCAGCTGATGCTTCACATAAATTGAATGAATGAATGGATGTGCACATAGAAATAATATCCTTGCATTTCTAAAATAACTTCCTAATTTGAATCTAAAGATAAAAAAATCAACTTATTTCAAACCAAGTGTGTCTACTGAACTAATAGCAAAATTGCTTCCATGAGAGCTGGTAGCCAATGAGCCATTTAACTGAACAGCTCCAATCTGAAAATATCTCCCACCACTGCAGGATTCAGTGCTGAAATTGTTTTCTGGTTACAAAGGTAATGCAGTTTCATTGGCACTCACTTCAGTAGAGTTGCACAGAAATAAAAAAATGATTGCTTTGTTTGGGATTGCCCCTAGTGTTTTAACATCCTAAGAGATAGGATTGAATTAACTGAGCAGACTCACAGGATAGCCACCCAATGTTAAATCACTTTGAATTTTTACAGGCATTTGCTTGGAGAATCATGTCCTAAGATAGGTGCAGATTGACAGCCTGATTCTGTCTAGGACTGCCACAGCGTGCAAAACGCTGCACTGGATCCTATCCAGGACCGGGTCAGCACAGGCGGAGGCCTCCTCGGGGTAAAGGAACGTTTGTCCCTTTACCCCAAGAAATGGCCCAGCCACCCCAATGGGTCTCCTAGGATGTGCACCGGCCAAATCCGGGAAGCCTGTGTAATGCCATCCAGGCCTGGGAAGGGGATAAGATTTGGCGGAGTGTGCCACCGATGATCCCTCCCTCTTCCCAGGCCCAGCCACCCAATCCCCCCTCCCTTCTCTCCTGTTCCACCCTCCCCATGCCACAGCACAGCACAGTACTTACCTGGGTCCACCAGTGGCGGCGGCCTGGGTCGGGGGGCAGAGTGAGCGGTGCCGGCCTCAGTGCCAGCGCCACTTACTTTTCGGGTGTTGAAAACATGCCTTACAATAGTTTTGCCGATCCTGTCAGAGACAGGATTGCACTGTGAACTGCATAGGCATTGAATGATTTTTTAGGAAACAAATGGTAGGTTGGATGATGCTCAAAAGCTACATGTTGTTTACTGCAATTGTTTACTGAATTACCGTATCTAAACTGAAGCTTTCATTTTCAGTGCTGAACAAACCACAAAGCTGTACAAGCACACGAATAGCCACAATGACCCTACCACATCCAGAAACAGCGTGTATAAACACTTATAGAACCGCTTTCCATACTCTTAACTTAAGACCATTTCCCTACAGGGTTTTCTTTTCTTATCTCTTTTCCATTTTGTACCATGAGACAGCAGTATAATCATATTCCTCCAGAATCAATGTTTACGATGAACTTCAGAGGGATGTACACAATGCTCACTGTTTCATGAAATCAATGAAGTCCAGGAGCTATGGAGAATTTTCAAGCTCAATTCTCAGTTTGTTTAAAAAAGTAATTGGTATTCCTCACTTAAATGCTTCATCCCAGCATGTCCAAGGGAGATTATTCATCGCAAAATGGTCACTTTGGATGACTATAAGCAAGAGAGACTTACAGCTGGAAAAATGGCTTCTTTCTTTTGCAGCCATCCAATGTATATCCTTCAACAAACACCAACTGCAGAGAAACTCTTAAGAGCTGGTGTTGTATAGTGGTGAAGAGTCTGAGCTATGAACCAGGAAGTTCCCAGTTCAGATCTTACCTCTGCCATGAACTCACCTTAGGCAAGCCTACTTTGTCTCAACTTTATCCCCAGTGTCACAGGGCTTTGAACACTTGGAAGTACTATACAAAGCGAATTATTATTATTATTAAGCCATATGATGTGCATATTCTAGCAAAAAGATATCACAAAGCATCTGTAAATGTGAAATGATTTATCTGAAATAAAATACCAGCAGTAATGTTCAGAGGGTTGTTGCAGGTCACTGTGTTTTCCAGGCTAGCTTTATTCTTGGAAAGTGGCAGCGGCATGGCTGTCTACTTTTCCATTTGAGGACATTTTCTTTCATTACAGGCATTGAACTGATCTGTGAGAAGGACATCGATCTCGCGACGCAAGTGCAGGAGCTGCTGGAGTTCCTTCATGAGAAGCAGCATGAGCTGGAGCTCAATGCTGATCAAACGCACAAGCGGTTGGAGCAGTGCCTTCAGCTCCGGCACCTGCAAGCAGAAGTCAAGCAGGTTAGAATTTTCACCTTTGCTTTCGGCTGTTTTGTGTTGGCTCCAATAGGTTTGGAAGTTATGCTTTGCTACATATGGAGGCGGTTAAACTCCTCGACTGCACTGCACGAGACTTGCTAGGCTGTGAAGTTTCATCCCTTACTATAATTTGTAGATATAGTCACCAGTCTCAGAATGCATGAAAGAAAAGACAGCTTCCCATTGTGTAAAAGCCCCTCTGATATTCATGAGAGTTTTACTCACATTTCAACTGGAATCAACCTCATAGGTTCTAAAGCAGAATGTGTTTCCCCTTTGCATATTCTCTGGGAAAACAGTGAGTGAGTGAGTGAGTGAGTGAGTGAGTGAGAGAGAGAGAGAGAGAGAGAGAGAGAGAGAGAGAGAGAGAGAGAGCAATCCGACTTAACTTTTGTGCCGGTTTAACCAGCGGCGCCGCGAGAACGGGAGGCCCCAGAACGGAAAAGGGATTCAAATCCCCTCCAAAAGAGGAATTCAAAGGGGATTTGAATCCCTTTTCTGTTCTGGGGCCTCCCGTTCTCGCGGCGCCGCTGGTTAAACGGGCACAAAAGTTAAGTCGGATTGCACTGTGAGTGTAATAGCTGAAAGCTATTCCATGAATCACTGCAAAATAGTATGAACTGATGTATGTACTCAGAGTGACAGGTTGTTGTATTATACTCTAGTTCAGTCACACTACACTGAACACCCGCTTTTTACACATGGACAGCCCGATCCTGCTTAAGATGCGGCGGGCAGCTGAAATGGCCAACCACTGCAGCCTAGGCAGGACGCGGCCAGGGCTCACCTTTAAGCCCAGGCGGCTCCAATGGGCCTCGGGTGTGTGCCAGCTCATTAACTGGCACACCTCCAGGGAGGCCGTGTAAGGCCAGCCAGGGAAGGGGACGGGGAGTGGTGGTGAGCACCGCCAATACCCCCCCTCCCGGGCTGGATCGGCTTATCGCCCCCTCCCCTGCCTCACCTGCTGCATCTGCATTGCACATCCCTAATATACAGTACTGTGATTACCAGATAATAGGGATGTCTGCCTCCAGGTGTCCTTTTTGAGAGCTTCCCAGAGGCAGGCTGTTGTTGGAAGTTATTATTGGTCAGGTTCAACAATGCAATTCTTAAGTTCTTTCAATCAAGTTGGATCTGGGATCATAGCAACAAATATGCAGTAATCTAATCATCCCACTCGTTTGTGTTTTTTTAACCAATCGTATTTAGTGACTTTAATCTTTAGGTGTAAAACACCTGAATATTTCTTAATTCCAGTATATACGTACATGGTGCTCTTTAGCCTTTATTTTGTTTTAAGGAGCATTCTTTATTTTGAAAGACATCTTGACCATTTTGCATTTTAAAAACTAAACTTTTAATTCTCTTTTTGTGTAGAACAAATTAGCTATGTGGACAATATCACTGGTGTCCCAGGTAGGATCAGGAGACGAATCTTTAGTGTAATCTGTGGTCCTCACGGCTTCTGCACATGCTTCCCATATATTGTATTCTGCAGAGTGAGATCCTTTCCTTTTCTGTCCAGCAGCTTGAAATGGGTGACAGATTTGGTAGAAGCTCTGACTGTTTGGTCAGAGAGATCTGAACTCCTCAGTTTTTCTACCTGCTTTTATAAAAGAGCCAGGATGGTGTAGTGGTTTGGGAGTCGGACTTAGACCTGGAAGATCCAGGTTCAAATCCCCGCTCAGCCACGAAGCTTCCTGGGTGACCTTGGGCCAGTCACTATCTCTCAGCCCCACCTACCTCACAGGGTTGTTGTGAGGACAGAAAGGAGGGGATGAAATATGTATACCACTCTGAGCTCCTTGGAGGAAGGGCAGTATAAAAATGTGAAAAATAAATAAATAAATCAACCTCAAATTTATGGCTTAACCTTTGGATAGCAGCAGATGGACCTCTCCAGATTTCACCTCTCTCTCTTCAGTTCCCCCCCCCCCCCGGATTTGAATTGTCTAGTGTAATGACATATACGGGGCAGTATAGGTTAAATATTTTGGGATGCTCAGCCTCTTAGAACCTCTTAAACTGCTGTGCATGAGCACCTTCCTGATATGTTCTGCAGAGTTCTGAGAAATTCTTACAGACTATTTGAAGTCTCACTGGTTTTGTAGCAAACAAAAGGGTTTAGCCAAGATGCATCGTTTTGTTTGGCTTAGCAGAATATGTTCTCTTTCTGTTGTGAACAAACTCACCCTAGTGGAACAAGTATTCAAAAAGTACTGATCAGGAAAAAAATAAACTGCTAAGTGCTCAAAAAGCAGTTATTGTGAAACCTGTCCTTCTGGTTTACACACGTTAGTGACATTTACGTTGTTTTCAGCGATACGCAGAAATTTTGTTTCTGGTTAAAATATTTCTTGAGAAGTAGAGAGTATGTATGGCTGAGCTAGAAGCTGGAAGAAGTCCTCTTCATATGTACATTAAAAAGAGGTTGCTTTAATCCATCTTTCTATCCATCCATCCTATTATTTCCCCTCCCACTCAGGAGGCACTCAAGATGGCTAACATAAACATTAAAAACAGACTATTTTTTTTTAAAGATACAGTAAAATAAAAAAGCTGAGCAGATGTCTGCTGCCTTTGTCTGTCTCCTCTTTTCTCTGTTTCTTCTCCCTCACAGGGTGGCTGGTATTAAATGGCCCGGGGGGGGGGGAGGACATAGTTCAGCCGAAACAGAGCAGGCGTCTGATGTCCTCCTTCTCCTTCAAAGTGAATATTTGTTTGCAGTGAAGGGGTCGAAAACATTGCCATAAAATGTCTGGTGTTTTATTACAAGATAGCTACTTTGCATATTATTGACCCTGATGGAAAAAACTGAAAGCCATGTGAATATTACATACGAGCAGATCAGAAAATCAGAAGGACTGCTGGAAGAGCTGCCAATAATTAGTTCTGGGGGAGGGTGGGCAAATCTGCTCGGTTCTTCTTACAAATTACGTCATTTAAGTCTTCACTATATCACGTTTCTTAAATCTCGTTGTTGTTCAGTCGTTAAGTCGTGTCCGACCCTTCGTGATCCCATGAACCATATCCCGCCAGGCCTTCCTATCCTCCACTATCTTCCTGAGTTCGCTCATTTTCATGTTCATTGCATTGGTGATGCTGTCTAACCATCTCATCCTTTGCCTTCCCCTTCTCCTTTTGCCTTCAATTTTTCCCAGCATCAGAGTCTTCTCCAGAGAGTCCTCTCTTCGCAGTAGGTGGCCAAAATATTTGAGTTTCAGCCTTAGTACCTGTCCTTCCAGGGAACAGTCAGGGTTGATTTCATTTAGGATTGACTGATTTGATCTCCTAGCAGTCCAAGGGACTCTCAGGAGTCTTCTCCAGCACCACAGTTCAAAAGCATCTATTCTTCGGCGCTCAGCCTTCCTTATGGTCCAACTCTCGCAACCATACATTGCTACTGGGAACACCATCACCCTGACTATACGAACTTTTGTTGGCATGGTGATATCTCTGCTTTTTATTATGCTATCTAAATTTGCCATAGCTTTCCTTCCAAGGAGTAAGCGTCTTTTAATTTCATGGCTGCTGTCTCCATCTGCAGTGATCTTGGAACCCAAAAAAGTAAAATCTGTTACCGCTTCCATTTCTGCCCCATCTATTTGCCAGGAATTGATGGGACCAGATGCCATGATCTTAGTTTTATTAATGTTGAGTTTCAAGCCAACTTTTGCACTCTCCTCTTTCACCCTCATCAAGAGGCTCTTTAGTTCTTCTTCACTTTCTGCCATTAGGGTGGTATCGTCCGCATATCTGAGGTTGTTGATGTTTCTCCTGGCAATCTTGATTCCGGCTTGAGATTCATTCAGCCCTGCATTTCTCATAATGTACTCTGCATATAAGTTAAATAAGCAGGGTGATAATATACAGCCTTGCCGTACTCCCTTCCCAATTTTGAACCAATCAGTTGTTCCATGGCCGGTTCGAACTGTTGCTTCTTGACCCGCATACAGGTTTCTCAGGAGACAGGTAAGGTGATCTGGTACCCCCATCTCTTTAAGAATTTGCCACAGTTTGTTGTGATCCACACAATCAAAGGCTTTTGCGTAGTCAATGAAGCAGAAGTAGGTGTTTTTTTGGAACTCTCGGGCTTTCTCCATGATCCAGCGCATGTTGGCAATTTGATCTCTAGTTCCTCTGCCTCTTCGAAACCCAGCTTGTACGTCTGGTAGTTCTCGGTCCACGTACTGCTGAAGCCTAGCTTGTAGGATTTTGAGCATAACCTTGCTAGCATGTGAAATGAGTGCAATTGTGCGATAGTTTGAACACTCTTTGGCACTGCCCTTCTTTGGAATTGGAACGTAAACTGACCTTTTCCAATCCTTTGGCCACTGCTGAGTTTTCCAAATTTGTTGGCATATTGAGTGCAGCACTTTCACAGCATCATCATTTAGGATTTTAAGTAGCTCAGCTGGGATATTATCATCTCCACTAGCTTTGTTGTTAGTAATGCTACCTAAGGCCCACTTGACTTCACTCTCTAGGATGTCCGGCTCTGGGTCAGTGACCACACCAGTGTGGTCATCAGGAACATCAAGATCTTTCTTGTATAGTTCTTCTGTGTATTCTTGCCATCTCTTCTTAATCTCTTCTGCTCCTGTTAGGTCTCTGCCTTTTTTGTCCTTTATCATGCCCATCTTTGCACAAAACGTTCCCTTGATATCTCCAATTTTCTTGAAGAGATCTCTAGTCCTCCCCGTTCTGTTGTTTTCCTCGATTTCCTTGCATTGTTCATTTAAGAAGGCCTTCTTGTCTCTCCTTGCTATTCTCTGGAAATCTGCATTCAGTTGTTTATATCTTTCCCTTTCACCCTTGCTTTTTGCATTCCTTCTTTCCACAGCTATTTGTAAAGCCTCATCTGACAGCCACTTTGCTTTCTTGCATTTCTTTTTCTTTGGGATGGTTTTAGTTGCTGCCTCCTGTACAATGTTACGAACTTCTGTCCATAGTTCTTCAGGTATTCTGTCTACCAGGTCTAATGCCCTAAATCTATTCTTCACCTCCACTGTATACTCATAAGGGATATGGTTTAGGTCATATCTGACTGGTCTAGTGGTGTTTCCTACATTCTTCAATTTAAGCCTGAATTTTGCAATAAGAAGCTCATGATCTGAGCCACAGTCAGCTCCAGGTCTTGTTTTTACTGATTGTATAGAGCTTCTCCATCTTTGGCTGTAAAGCACATAATCTGTCTGGTTTCGGTATTGACCATCTGGTGATGTCCATGTGTAGAGTCGCCTCTTGTTTTGTTGGAAAAGAGTGTTTGCTATGACCAGCGTGTTCTCTTGACAGAACTGCGTTAGCCTTCGCCCTGCTTCATTTTGCGCTCCACGGCCAAACTTGCCTGTTGTTCCGTTTATTTCTTGATTTCCTACTTTAGCATTTCAGTCTCCTATGATGTAAAGGACATCTTTTTTGGGTGCTAGTTCTAGAAGGTGTTGTAGGTCTTCATAGAACCGGTCAACTTCATCTTCTTCGGCATCAGTGGTTGGGGCATACACTTGGATTACTGTAATGTTGAATGGTTTGCCTTGGATTCGAACTGAAATCGTTCTGTCGTTTTTGAGGTTGCACCCCAGTACTGCCTTTCCCACTCTTTTATTGACTATGAGGGCTACTCCATTTCTTCTAAGAGATTCATGCCCACAGTAGTAGATATGATGGTCACCTGACTTAAATTCGCCCATGCCCGTCCATTTTAGTTCGCTGATTCCCAAGATGTCAGTGTTCAATCTTATCATCTCATTTTTGACCACATCCAGCTTGCCTTGATTCATAGACCTCACATTCCATGTTCCTAAGCAGTATTGCTCCTTGCAGCATTGGATTTTCCTTTCAACCTCAGACACATCCACAGCTGGACGTCCTATTGGCTTTGGCCCAACCGCTTCATTCTTTCTGGGTCTACTTGGAATAGTCCTCCGCTCTTCCTCAGTACTTAAATCTCATATCTTACCTCAAATGCCACTCTCTCTCCCCAACGTTCAAATAGTAAGACATGCTTGCAAACCTGCGGAAGGGTTGTTGGACCCAAGCCTCCATTTACCCTGCACTTGCTGCCAGTCAGAGATGGTTGTCGAAAATGTGCTGATGCATCGTGACTTCAACAATCAGCACTGCAGGGAGAGTGGGTGGCAGATGAAACAAGGACTCTTGAAACAAGTTGGCAACCAGTTTTAACACTGAATATGATCAGTGCAGCTAGAACCTCCTGAAAATCTGTTACTGCATTTTGAACCAACTGAAATTTCCAGACTGTCTTCAATGGCAACCCCATGCAAAGCATGCTATAGTTGCTGCAAGACTCTTATGAAAATCAGTGGTTAAATATGATTTCAAATTTTCATGGCCGGCAATAATATTTGACTGATTACAAATTACGGGATAAAAAGCCATGGCATAAAACCAAACAGTTTCAAAACACAGTAAAAAACACGTTTAAAAACATGGACTTTCTACTGGACTTTCTCAGGCTTACGCCTCAGTGGTTAAAAGCAGAATAAAGGCAGTAGTTAAAGGCAGCATGGTTAACGGCCACCATTCTGCCATTTAAAACGTGTTTTTTAACGTTTTTTTTACAGTGTTTTTAAACAGTTTGGTTTTATGCCATTGCTTTTTTATCCCGTAATTTGTAATCAGTCAAAAATCAGTGGTGCTTGCTTGTAGTTGTAATTCATTTGGAAACTTGTCCTTTCTGGTTTCATTCTTTTCATGTTTGATCACTCTGTATACACACCGAGAAGACCTCTTCAGCAGCAGCGTCGTTGGAGGGAGTGCCGTCCAGTGCAGCACTTACCTTGCAGAGCTCGGCATTCTGGAAGTCCAATAACGTAATGATGTAATCATGTCGCCCCTAACCTTCTGGGCTTTCGCTGAAGCTTTATGTGAAAGCCCACCTTCAACGAGAACAGAAGGTGGCTGCACCTAGAGAGGGCCAAAGATCTCCAAGTGGGAGCTCGGGCAGTGTAGGGTGGGAACCCCCCCAAGGGATGCACCCAGTGTGGGATGCACCCCCACACCCCCGCTTGTGACGCCTCTGCTCCTCAGCAACATTCCCTCATTTTTTTTTCATTTTAAGGGAAGGGTCATCCATAGTTTGTTCCCACAATCTACAGACCTGTTCTTTAGAATAATATCAAACATAGTGTGCTTGAATTTAGGAGTGAACTTTCAAACTACTTCAAGAGAGATGTTAACAGCTGTGGTTCATTAGAGTTTCTTTAATGTTATTGGGGAGACCATCAGAGCCTTCCTCACTTGGAGGCCTTTCAGCGAGCCCATGGCGAGAACTCATTTTATTTGTTCAGCTGAATACTTTAAAAGTCAATTGCTTATTAACCTGTGAATTATTGCAGCTCTAGCTTTCCCTGGAAAGAGCTGGGTTTAAATATATCGGTGCCCTGTCATAAAGTGGCTGGATTTGGCTTCCTGCGGGATGAGTCATAATCAAAATCACTTAGTGAAATTGGAATCTATATTGATTTTGGCTTGTTGTTCACTTGCAGTCCAGATCCAAATGTGCTTCACTTTCACTTTAGTGTATCTGAGACGATGAATGGTCTCAAACTCATTACCAAATTGCCCTTGCTCTTAGGAACCGAGGGAGAGTGGGCTGTCACCAATACCTATGCTAACTTAACTTTTGCTGATGCAGTCAAAAGTCTGGAGAGTTCTAGAATGCCTACATATGGTTGCATTTTAACATAATGGCACTTGGAGCTCTTGAAAATGGTCCCCCCTTCATCTCATTTAGGAAGGGTTTGTGTTTCAACCGTATACCCCATAGACTTGAATGTCAAGGCAAAGAGTTGAAATATGGAACAATTGGAAGCAAAGAATGTGTGTGGTGCTATATGTGGCCCTCCCAGTGTCGAACAGATTGTAAAATGGACAACCAGTTTTCACATTCTTTTTATGTGAAGAGGGAGAGTTTTTTTATATTTTACTATGGGATTTCCAATCTATTGGCAAAGTACCTGCAAAACTTAGATTTCTAATGAGAGGTAACGGAAGGATATTAGTAAGTAGTAATCCAAAGTAATTCTGTTTAATGCCATGCAGGGTTTTTGTTCTCCAGATACTTTCCTGCTATGTAGCTCCGCAATTCCCTTTCCTTGAATGGAAGATTTTACTTGTGTTACCAACAAATATCTCTGTTCTGCCCATCTTACTTATGTCTCACTGCTGTCGAATCTTATGAGGGCGTGAGGAGGAAGGGCCAGGGTGGCAGGGGAGGGGGCCATTGGCCGGCCCAACCTGGAAGGGGGTGGGGATATCGGAGTCAGGCTGCGCCGATATTCCAAGCTCATTCCTGGGCCTGGCCGGCCTTACACGACCTCCTCTAAAGAGCTGGCACGCATTCGAGGAGACCCATTGGGGCCTCTAGCGCTTACACTGGGGGAAGGGGATGAACATCCCCTTTCCCCGAGGTGAGCCCTGGCCGCACTGGCATGGGCCGCATTCTGCCAAAAAAATGTCTTCAATTTTGAAGTTCTAGAATCATGAACATGGAGATTATGCAGTCTGGCAAATCTTAAACCCAGTCTGAAGTTTCAATTTCAGAATGACGTTTTTAAAACGCTTGTCTAAATATAGGGTCTTGTAACCTAGTTCTTAAATTTTTAGATTTTCTTAGAAGGATATTTTCCACAGCGCAATCCAACTGAAAAGTCTGGCGGTGGAGCAAGTGCTCCACCGCCGGAAGCCGTCGTGAACGTGCCGTAATGCACATTCGTAGCAACACACAAGTAAGGGCTGCCAGCATGAGGCCAGCAGCCCTTGCTCCGCTGCCAGATCGCCCATGCAGTTGCCGGAGGAGGTAAGAATCCCCAGGCGGCCGCATGGGCGGTCCGGATGGCAAGGGAGGGGGGCCATTGACCAAGCCAGCCTGGGAGGGGGTGGGGATGGTGGCCGCCATATCCCTGTCCCCGTTCCGGCCAGTGCGGCCCCTACACGGCCTCCTCTTACTTCTGTCAGCTAAATAGCTGGCAGAAATCCGAGGAGGCCCATTGGGGCTTTCCCATTTTACACCAAGGGAAGGGGACAAACGTCCCCTTTCCTCGAGTAGACCTCTGGGCTGCTCCGGAGTGGCCCGGAATGGGGATAGAATCTGGCGCCCGCCAGATAGTTAGGCAGTCTTCAGTCTCACCTAGACTCCAGGAAAGGCACTCTTTCAATATTGTCATTATGAAATGGCTCATTTCTATAAATTGGTAAGTAACAAAGAAATGAAGAGTGTCATGCCCTCAACTATTCTCCTTCAGATTCAATGATAAAGTTTTCATAGGTTGAATGGTTCAGAATTTGAAGAAACCACAATACCTTCTATACTTTTTCCCCCCAAGGAAAAACAGAGTCGTTGTTCCAGAGAGCAGACTTGCTCTTAAATGATAAAGATAATCCTAGAGGAAAAACATAGACATGGCCGCAGTGGCGTTCTTACAATGGGGGAGCTGGTGTGCTGCGACCCAGGCGCCGAGTGGGCACGGTGCTTCCGGGGGGCGCGGCACCGGAGCCCGGCTGCCGAGCCCCCGGGAAGCAGCGTGCCCACTCGGCGCGTTACCGGCTTCAGGAGGCTCCGCTCCGAAGCCGGGACAAGCCCTCCACGTTGCGACCGCCCAGTTCGGCGGTTGAGGGCTTTGTGAGCCGGCCGAACGCGTCGCCGGCTTTTATTTGGTTTTTCTGCACATGCGCAGAACCTTTCTGAGGACAAACGGGCAGCCCGTTTGCCCTCAGAAAGGTTCTGCGCATGTGCAGAAAAACCAAATAAAAGCCGGCGACGTATTCGGCCGGCTCACAAAGCCCTCGACCGCTGAACTGGGCGGTCGCAACGTGGAGGGCTTCCTGGCTTCGGATCAAAGCGTCTCTGGAAGCCGGTGACGGGCCGCTTCTGGGGGGGGCGGCAGCAGGGCTCTGGCGTGACGGGGGCGCTGCAGCCCCCGCCCCCCCGGGCGCCAGAAGGCGTTAAAACGCCACTGCATGGCCGTTGTGGAATAGTCAATAGGAAGTTAAATGGAGCGTCTGCTTATATAGTTAGGAGCTAATATAATATAATAATTATAAAATAATTATAAAATAATAATTATTATTATTATCAGTATTTATATACCGCTTTTCAACAAAAGGTTCACAAAGTGATTTACAGACAAAATCAAATGTTACACGATGGCCACAGGTGTCCAGGTGCCCAACTAGAAAGAGAGCTCTTGTGAGATGCAAGAAGAGCAGAAATGTTGATGGTCATTAACAGCACAATCCTGTCTTAAAATCTGAGCTCTGAGATGCAGCGGGGCTGGTGCCGCATCCAAAGCACAGAGAGGCCAGCTGGGAGGTCACTTCGAGGGAAGGGAACATTTGTTCCCTTCCCCCAGTGTAAGCCCCAGCCGCCTGAATGGGTCTCCTCAGATGTGCGCCAGATACTTTGCTTGCGTAAATCCGGGAGGCCCGTGTAACGGCGGTCAGGCCCAGAAAGGGGGATAGGATTCGGCGAAAGATGCCTCCAATTATCCCACTCCCTTCCTGAGCCTGGCTGGCCAATCCTTCCCCCCCCCCCCCGTTGCACCTTCCCCACGCCCCTCCTTCGCCCGGCAGGGAATTCACTTTCCCTGTCCAACACAACTCCAGATCTAGGGTGAATAGAGTGGCACCACCCTTGGCGCTGGCACTGCCTACTCACCTGGTGCCGCAAACGTGCTTTACGGCATGTTTGCAACACCCTAGACCCCTAATGTGTAGACAGGATTGGGCTGTGAGTTGTTATTTCATATAATTTAAAATTACTGAAGCAGGGGAAGAATTCAAGGAAGTATTCAGGGTTAAATCTGAAATATCTTAGCACAGAAACTCAAAATGTGTTGAACTCTTTCTTGACAGCTTCCGAACTAATTCTTGCACCCTACAATTCTAATTGGAGTGGAATCCGATCATTCTGTTGAATACGTTCAGTTTCAATGAAACCCAGATTCAGAGGAAGTTTGAAGCAAAATCAGTCATTACAGCCAGGGTAATGGTGGTTCAGGGGAACTTGCTTACAGCAGCGTCACTAGGGCGTGCGCCGCTCCGCCCTAATGACCCCGTGCCGCCCGACGGCCGGCGAGGATGTCTCCGGAGCCGGCAGCAGCGGAGCCTCCGCTGCTGCCGGCTCCGGTGACATCCTCTCCGGCCGGCTGTCTTGGGCAGGAGGAGGCCTCGGAGCATCCGCCCTCGGCGGAGCTCCAAGGCCTTCTGAGGGAGGCCCGATGCGTAACGTCATATTTATAAGGTTTCACGCATGCGCAGTACATTTCTGAGGGCAAATTTGCCCTCAAACGTTCTGCGCATGCGCTAAGCCTTCTAAATACGGCGTCTCGCATCGGGCTTCCCTCAGAAGGCCTTGGAGCTCCGCCGAGGGCGGACGCTCCGAGGCCTCCTCCAAGGCGTCGCTGGAGCGCGGCGGGAAGGGCGGACCGCCTGCGCTCAACGCGCGGATGCACGCGCGTGACCGCGCGTCACCCATTGCGTGCGTCGCCCCCAGGCGGTCCGCCCTTCCCGCCGCGCTCCAGCGACGCCTCTGCTTGCTTACATTGAAATTGTTCAAGCTGCTTGGCTCAAAGAGCATTTCGCAATATTTTTCTGTTCTCCTGGCATAAGGTGGTGCTTTTCAAAGGATCTTGAGACTCTGCTTAAATCCTGAAGTATTTAATGTTTCCTCAAACTGATAAAATCTTCCATTTGTAGGAAATGTCAGCTTAAAGGTTACTGCCTTTTGTTAGCCTGTCTGTGCATTTCAAGATAATAGCCGTATCTGTTATTTAATTGAAAGTGGTGATCAGAGAAGTGTCTGGGGGCTACATTAGCCCCTGTACATATTTTTTTTGTTGAAATGATATTAAATTGTGTATGTGTGCGCCAGTTGGCGAGCATGTCTTGTGTAATGCAGATAGGAATTATATATGTAAATAAATGCTGATCTCTATCCACTTCCCAAGATCTAAATTAATGCTTTTAATGCTACAAAGGCTGTTGAAGTTATTGCTTTGTTACCTTGGCTATTCTGCATAGTGTGCAAATCAGACACAAACAAGAACAAAATTAATTAGAAGTTGGAACACTGTGGTATTAGGATAGAACATTGCTATTTGCATTGTTGAACTTATGCAAGTAGTTTCTTTTTAACTAAATTGGTAGTCCAAGCAAAGGATCAGTGGTGTCATTAGGGTTGATGTCACCCAGTGTGGAGGACCTGCACCCTTGGAAGGGGACAAATGTCCCCTTCTCCCGAGGTGTTCCCAGGCCGCACTGACGTGGCCCGGGAAGGTTGCTGGACACTGCGGCCGCCGCATATCTTTACACAGGACTGGGCTGCCCATCCCTACTGCTTTGCATTTCAGCAAACCCTTTTGATTAGTCTTTATCCTAATTGTAGTAGCTTTAATTCTCTACCTTCTGATAATGATGGGTACAATTAAGTTCCAAGAAAATGTAAAGAGTAATTAATATGGGATGAGTCATTGATGATTTGTTTAGCACAATTTGTTTATTACTGGCCAAAACATAAAAAAAAAAATTGCTATAACAAATCAGAGCTCCCATTTTGGCTGCTAGTAGTGTTTGACCAGCAATTAAACCTTATGAAGCTGTTTCTGGCGCCATATCATTGGAGATGCATTGGCTCACTAGAATGGATAAAATATGACTAGGGATGGGTAAGCCATCTGCAGCTTCTATCAGCTTTGTCTCAGAAATTATTGGACTAATTTCTGTGCCAAAGCCAAATTCACCACTTCTCTGCCATGAGACCCAAATCCCCTCTAAGCGAGCCCCTCCATTCCCAAAATCCTCTCTCCCCATCCCTTTAAACTCCACTTACCAGCAGCCACAGGAAGAGGGAAAGACAGAGGTCTTGCTCTTACTTGCCTCTCAGGTATCTAGCATGCAGCACAGCAGTGTGCCAGAATGAAAGGTCTCAGAGGCTTGTTGCTACGATGCCTGCTTGTCTACTGACGGTGGCTTTTCTTCATTCGTTCCCTTTGGATCCCGTTCAGGTTTTCTGAGGCATGGGTCCCTCTTACCATGCATTTGTATGTCCCCAGCAATTTGTCATATTCTAAGAGAAAGGAGTAGGATTGCGTATACATATATTGATGTTCTACCTCCGTGCCATATTTTAGGGTTTCTACCAAGGAGCAAGAATTTTCTTTAAAGGCACTTTAATGAATTGTGACTGGGACAGAGGAATTAGGGGTGGGGAGGGCTGCTAGCTAAAACACTGTTATTGCATTCAAAGCCCTAGAGATCATGAGCAGCTTTTGTTCATACGTTAACAATAATTGTATTTGTTGTGAAACTGAATTAGCAACGTCCACAGAGACCAAAACAAAACCAAATAATATATTTCCAGTATCCTGAGAAGAATTGTAAAAAAAAAATATTTAGGCAGGGTACAGGACATTGGTAAGAGAACTCACAGCACAGCCCTCCAGTATATTTAAGATATTTTAAACCAGGCATTCTTAACCCGGGGTATCCTTGCCCCTTGGTGGTATATGAACCAAATGGGGGTATGGGACTCTATCTCTGAACAATCTTTTTTAAAAGTGTTGTTAGATTAGTTTATTAACTATCACCATTATCAATACTGATTGAGGCGTTCTGTTCCTAGCTATCCATATGTAAAGTAAAACCAAGCTATTGACATATTTTGAAGTCAGACTGGTACTGATGGCGATGATTTCGACAGTCTGGCATAGGGGGTATAGGGACATATTGGGCAATCCATTGGTGGTCTGTAAATATAAACAGGTTAAGAACCCCTGTTTTAAACTAAGCTTTTAAACTTGAGCTGCCTTTGCTCAAAGTACCTATGAGGACTCAACTTCCTTTTTTCAGCCCTGTGTAAATGATGCTTCCCTGTTGTGAATCAGCTACTACAATGCTTAGCCTTTATACTGGATTGTCACAAATCTAGATTATCTGCTTTCAGGGATCAGTTTAGTGACTATTTAAAAGGAATCACACTTCTTAATGGAGTTATTATTGTAAACAAAGATACTAAGACAATGGTCAGATGTTCTGACTCTCCTGGTCTACATCCCTCAAGTAGTGGGTTATTACAGAATGCATTTAGTGACTTCTTCAGATTGATTCACTGAGCTGGTCCTAAATTCTAAGGATAATTTATTGTAATCCTTTTCTCTGAGTTATTTATACTTCTTGTCTGTTTAAGTCAGTAACCTGCCAGACAGTTGTATCTGATAGAAGCTGGTGATGCGAAAAAGATATCGATCACCAAGCAGCTCACAATTAGGCACAGTATTTCATATAGTTGGTATTGATTAGTTGTGCTAACTGTAGGTTCTCTTAGAAATACAGCTGCACTGCTGGTGGTTATTATTATTTCTTTGTTCTTAAATGAACCAATCTCAGGGGGTGACCAGCTACATTAAACAGATGCAGTTTGACAGGGTAGGCAAGTAGAGAGATTCAGACTCCTAACCGGCTATGGTCCAATTGTTGGAATAGTCTCCAGAGTATTTGGCACATCTGATTGCCTTATGCTACTTATCAGCTCCATACATGTATTATATTACTTACAATAAGCTGGCAAATTAAGAACATAAGAAGAACCCTGCTGGATCAGGCCAAAGGCCCATCTAGTCCAGCTTCCTGTATCACACAGTGGCCCCACCAGATGCCTCAGGGAGCACACAGTCAACAAGATAACCTGTTTCTCGTTGTCACTCCCCTGCACCTGGCACAGAGAAAACCTACTTCTAAAACCAGGAGGTTGCTTATGGCTTGTAACCTGTGATGGTCTTTTCCTCCATAAATCTGTCCAAACCCCTTTTAAAGGGATCTAGGCCAGGTGCCATCACCACATCCTGTGGCAAAGAGTTCCACAGATGAATTACACGCTGGGTAAAGACATATTTTCTTTTATCCGTTCTAACTCTCCCTCCACTCAATTTTAGTGCATGTCCCCTGGTTCTGGTGTTGTGCGAGAGGGAGAAGAATTTCCCTCTATCCACTCTCTCCATCCCATGCATAATTTTATACGTCTCAATCATGTCCCCCCTCAGGCGCCTTTTTTCTAGACTGAAAAGCCCCAAACGCTGTAGCCTTTCCTCATTAGGGAGGTGCTCCAGCCCACGAATCATTCTGGTCACTCTTTTCTGCACCAATTCCAATTCTAAATATATGTCTTCTCATTTTGTACATTTGCTATGGTTGATCTGCTTATGAGCAGTTTCACAAAGTTTGGCAAACCTGTGGCAATAGTTCATTTGAAAACACTACATATATTGAGAATTGAGTTTCATACTGAGAGTTTGTCTGTTTCTTTGACTCTTGATTATAAAATTCTGAAGTACAGTGGCTCCCTAAGTTATCAACACCCAAGCGGGATATCACTAGGGTTGGTGACACCCAGGGCGAGATCCCATGGGGTCATCCCCATGGACCTCCTCCCATACCAGACCACACGATGTGGAGGCCTCCTGGAAAATGCGATCTCTGTGCAAGTTGCCGTGAGGACCGGGAAAAACCCGTTTTCACACCACTGGTAACCAATAGAATAGAAAGTCATTTTGGTGTCACCCCTTCCTGGGGTGTCACCTGGTGTGGTCCGCACCTGCCTAATGATGCCCCTGCATCCACGTTCCAGATGGCTGCATTGGCACTTTCACACAGGTGTAGTAGTCTTTTGGCGGTGCTTTTGCACAGGCACGATAGCACTGGGCTGGCAAGAACCAGCTGTTTCAACTTAAGTATGTTTCAACTTAAGTATAGACCCCTGGAACCTAACTTGCACTTAAGTAGGGGACTTAGAATACAGAATGCTCTGGTAAACACGTCATTGAAAGCAGAGATTGGCTTGACTCAGCTGCCCTCTTTTGCTCCCTCACAGTTGTCCTCAGTAGCTTCCAGTTGTCAGTACTGGCTTTGTGTGCAAAGTATGGTAGTTGTATCCCCATGTTCTCATCCATTTTTCCAGGGTATTCTGCAGGCAACCCTTTACTGTGGTGGGGAAATTCACGTTTGCATCTTGCCTCCCTTTGTTCTCTCCCCATTGTCAAATGTTAGATTGTATGCTCCTTGGGGCAACTGCCTGTTTTATTTTGTGTATACTGTGAAATCCCATGTATGTTAATGGTGCTGTACAAATTAATGATAATTCACTTCCAGGTGGTTTCCAGCACCGTAGAATAGACTTTCAGCGCATTCCTGTGTAACTCTTGCACCTGTGTAACAGTAGATCCACCGGTGTACATGCACTTATGCCAGTGTAACTTGCCATACGCAGGACGAACACCAGCATAACCCCCCCTTGGATGCCGCGCATGCACAGTTCAGACACAGGGTGGACTCCAGCGCAACTCCACCGGCACAGGGGGCATTCCGAGGGTGTCTGAATGCCCCTGGAATGCCCCCTACACCGACGGAGTTGCGCTGGCATCTGTCCTGCGTCCGAACTGCACATGTGTGGCGTCTGAGGGGGGTTACGCTGGTGTCCATCCTGTGTACGTTGGCGTACGGCATGTTACACTGACACAAGTGCACTTACACTGGTGGATCTACTGTCTCTACACCAGTGCAAGAGTTACACAGGATTGTGCTGTCAATCTGATAGTGTCTTGGAAATAAAGTATATTTTCCTTAAAATGTTTGGAGGCATGTCAGAGAGCAGCAAAAGAGCGCCATTGAAAGCTGCATCGCCTCAAAACACCTCAAAACTCATTCATTTACGTCACAGAGTTCTAGTACTACATACTGTATAGTTTAGGCGTGTGGCATATGCAGCAGTAGGCTAACACCTCAATATCCTGGTGGCTGAATGAAAGCCCATTCCTTTTTCTTAGAATCTCTGATATACCTCCCATGGCAACAGTAGCATGTACTGCGGAAATGGAGATTCCCTCCAGATAAATGAGAAGGAAAAAAACCTAACTCTACTGCTGAACTAAGCAGAATGTTATCTCATTTTAGTTTTTTACAAATTAAGGGCAGACAATACATGGATTACTTACTACTACTATTTTATTTTATTTTTACTAAAGACAACTAATTTCTTTACCCAGAAAGCTGGCAAATTGCTGTGATGAAAGTGATACATGAAGTACCAATGGGGAAAATGGTTCCTTTAAGGCACTTTAATGAATCACAACTGGGATGGCGGTCGGGGGAAGAGCTGTTAGCAGGAATGTTGAACCAAAGCTATTGGATTTCAAAGCCCTGAAGATTATGACGCACATTTGATCAGGCATTAAAGGCAGGTTATATCTCTTTGTGAAGTGGTTTCATCCATTTCTATACAGACCAAATAAGGAAAGAAAAGGAACCTTCTGGCATTTTGAAAATAATTAAACATTAAGAGAAAATAAGACTAGGAGGTGCAAGCAACTATATCTAGAAGTATAAATATCCATCATGGGAGGTTATATTCTGAAACAAATTGCCGTTCTCTTACTCATTAAGCAAGGACAACATATGGCAAGAGAACCATGCATGGCACTCAAGACTCTGATATGAGACCCACAGGCTCTTATTAAAATCTGGAGAATTTCAATTAAAAATATAAAGTAAGTTTCTAGCCCTCAGAGGTACAAAGATGTAATGGCAAAAATACTGAAACAGCTGGCATCATGGAACAAATAAAGAGGATGCCCAATTCACTTGCAACTCCTATGAATCTGCTTTCATACACTAACAATTTCCGGGAACCAAATTGTATTTTACATATTTAACGGCCCAATCCTAAACCACCACCTTCCGCTGCCACCAGAACTAGCATTCCGACGGCGGATCCTGCTTTACGGCCATCGTAAACAGCCTGTCGAGCTGCGTGGTTCCTGCCTGCTGCCAGAGAGGCCGGAGCGGCCCTGCTCACAGGGGTGAGGTGCAGGAGATCAGTGGGGGAGACTGGTGTGGAGGAGGCGGAATCGGGACCAGAAAGGGGTGGGTTCAACGGCAGCAGTAGCCACTGAATCCAAACCACCTTCCTGGACCTGATACCGCAGCCCAGGTCCATGCAGACCACGCAGACCTACGACCGTGATTTCGTGCCTCAGAGGCCAACTCCTCGGTATGTCCAGGACAGCCCCTCCCCCACAGGATGCATTGCAAGCCGTTTTGGAGCTGTTGTATCAGAAGGGGGGGGGAGAATAGGCTTGGGCTGTAAAAGTAATGATTTAAGACCACAAAAGTAGAGTAGGAGTATGGCTAAAAACATAGCAGAAACCAACTCAGGAGGTTCTGTGGGCCTGGCTATGGCACATAATCAGGGTTGCACTCCTTCCTACTTCTCTGTGCTACTGTGCTTCCCAGCTCAATAGATGCAAGGCAAACTCTGTACCAAGGCATTGGGGTAGTTTATGTACTCTGATCTGATCTTCCCTGCTCATGGGTTTATGTTTATGGACTGTTTATGTACTCCAGTGAGTGACACTGCTGAATATTTTGAAATTGAATGGTGGTATATTTATTCTGCACTTAGAGAATGTATCACTCATCTTTCAATACAATTATTTCTAGGGCAGGGAACAACAATTAAAGCCATAAAATAACATCCAAAAACATCAATAAAACCTGCAGAGAAAATAGTAAGTGAAACACTGTGCAGCAGCCAATAAAACTCAATAAAATCAAATCCACATTCATGACAGAAAATGTATCTTAAAAAGACCAATCTTTATAGCCCATTTAAAAGGACCAAATGCTTCTTGACAGGCAGCTGATTCCACAGTTTGAGAGCTTCTCCAGAAAATGCCACTTTGCCTGAAGAATGATGAACGATCACAACGCTTTCTGTGTTATATTTCAATGAGAGGAGGTGTAGATGGGGGGGGGGGGTGTACATGTGCTGCTCTTTCCATGTTGTATCAAACATGTATTCTCCATCATTATGCTTCATGTATCATGTCCTAAAACTGAGCCACCAACAACTTGTGTTGAAAAACACAAGTAAGTTGTTGGTGGCCCAGTTTTAGGACATGATACATGAAGCATAATGATGGAGAATACATCAGAGTTGTCCAAACATTTGGGTCAACTGTGTGAACCAAGGCTTATCTTTTAACCTTTTTTTCTGCTAGGTTCTTGGCTGGATCCGGAATGGAGAATCCATGCTCAATGCCAGTCTCGTCAATGCAAGCTCCCTGTCAGAAGCTGAGCAGCTCCAGAGGGAACATGAGCAGTTCCAACTGGCTATAGAGGTAACAGCAACAGATTTCCCTTTCTCTCGCCCCTCCTGCAACAATCCAGACAGCAAAGATAAAGATAACCTCACTGGGCATAGAGAGAATGGTAATGAAAAGGGAAGAAAACAAACACATCAGAACGCAAGGTGTTGCTTGCATCAAAATTGTAGGAGGGGACTAGAATTGGAATCAATAGTATCTTATCAATATCTAGAGAAGCTAGACAGGTTTGTCAATAGCTACATAAGTTTGGCAGTAGCTAGACAGAATGTCTTCCTGTCTCTGGACAAGAACTCGTAGTAATCATGAGAAAGCTGCACATTTTTGCAATTCCCGTGCAAATGATCCAACAACATTTAAGCTCATGGTAATGAAACTTGAAGATAGGAACAAATGGTTTCCTTCCAAGTACAAGGCTTGCAGACCATTTCTGTACACCTCTGTATTTAATGCCTTGTTGGACAACACTGTTGGCAGAAGCCTCTGCTCTTCTTACAGGCTTACATTTGGCTGCTTGAAAATGAACAGGTAGAGAGGAGACCCACTTACAAAAAAAAGAAAAAATCACCTCCATGAAGGCCTGTCAATGTGGTTTGTTGCAAGTGAGCAAAGGAGAAGAGGTTAAAACAAGCCCTAGCTGGGGAACAGAGATTATATGTGGCCAAAATGTGTGCAGTGAGCATGGATTAAATCATGCTTTTTTCACAAATGTCACACGAGTTCCATGCATGGCTGCACTGTCCTGTGTTTTCTTTCTTCCAGTGCCAAATGTGTGGCTTTTATAGAAAACTCTTATTTTTTTTTCCAGTGCAATATCAGAGATTAGCTATATTCACTTCCTCAGAATCATGCACACGTTTCTGAAAAAGTGATCTGTTTCACAGATAGATGCTTAAAACACTGGGAAAAGTGCAGTTTGCTGAATCTATTCTGAAACACCCTGCTAGGTTTTGTACTGCAAAGACAAACTGTGACTCTTTCTGGGTTTTTTTTTTTTAACGTTTTGGTTTTTTGTATATATTTTTCAAAACTTTACAAATGCTGTTGGAAAATAACAGAAAAGGCAAGTGACAAAGAAGCAATCATAGGAATAGGAAACATAATAATCTGCAGGTACCTCACGTAACTACAAATACCGTTTCAAAACGAATTTAATGGGCTTGTAGGAGAAAAACAAATGATTTGTGCCTACCTAAATATCTCAGCATTTTCATATTGTTGAAATATCTCAGCATTTCAATAGCGTAGTTATTAAACGTCAGTGGAAATATGTTTACAAATCCAAATCAGAGTGGTTGGGCACATAATACCTCTGTCTTGTCTTCATGTGAAACAAAAGGCAGGCATCTTTCATGAAAGGGATCTGAATTGCCAGGTTCTGCCTCGGAAGGGACACTGGTACAAAATGTGTGATGGGGAGGTGCTTCTGACCTGAGCAATATTAGGTTATATAAGTCAATATTAATCTGGCGAAACATTAGGATTGTTTTCAATAAATTATTTTGATAAACGACTGGGAGACCCGGTGAACATAATTTTTTTTTAAACTCCGAAATCTGGACGGGTCGTGAAAACTTGAAAATGTAAATATTAGGTTTGTTGCTCACAGAAAGAGGTATTTACTTTTAGATTCAGAAACATATTCCCCATGCTCTTTCTCCCACAGGATATCACAAGGACTCAGAAATAGTGTCATATTTTATCGTTAACAGGCATCATGTATGAAATAGTCATACAGTTCAGTGGGACTTGCCCAAAAATCTGTGCATAGGATTGCAGACTTAGACACTTTCTTTAATATATCACATGTCAAATAAATTGGTTGATTACAGTTAAATATTGTATTTATGTAGACAGCATAATGCCAACATCACAACAGGGTAGCATCAAAACCATGTTACTAGCTCAGAGCTCTTAACATTAGACCATTAATAGGGCTTTGTCCCATTAACATTACCGAATGTAACAGCGCAGTCCTATCCAACGTACACCACGGGCAGCAGTGCAGCGAGAACGGGAGGCCCAGAATGGAAGGGGGATTCAACGGGGATTTAAATCTCCCCTCCCCTCCCAAGCCTCCCACCCTGCCCTCCCCCACTGGTTACACCGGTGGTGGAAGTTGGATAGATTGCGCTGTAAATCCAGTTTAATGAAGTGCTCTCTTCTGCTTTCTGTCCCACATTAACAGCATACACATATGCACAGGAAGGAACAGCCCAGGAGAGGTTCAGTGCCTCTTTTAACGTCACGTATGAAAATACAAAAACAGAAAATAGCAGTTGTTATTCCACATCAATTCATTCATCTTCAATAAAAAAGTATTAACTTGTTATACGTCTTGAGCTGATAGGCCTAAAACATCCCCATAATAGATTTTTTTTTAATAATGTACAGTCACTATTCTACAGAGCTATCGATCATCTCTTAGTGAGCGTCATTTTAACCATGCTTCATGTTAATGTCTCACGTTGGCAAGCCCTGAAGGGGAGTGGAGGGTTTGGCATCCAGTGAAGGAGAGTCTGTATCATCCTGTTTTCTCCACATCTTGTCAGTATTAAGTAGGCACCTCTGCGAAGCAAGATACACATTTCCTGTTAACACAGCTTGCTGCACTCTAGAGATGCTTGTACTTGGTATTAACTTAAGTCCCTCCCAGTGAGATCGAGGTTTTCATGCTGCCAAAGGGAGAGGAAAAGTTTGTTCAGAAGTGGGAATACCAGATTAAATATTGATGGTGCTTTATATCTCAACATGTGGTGAGTTGCACACGCAGTAGCACACGCAGTAGAATTGGGGATTTCTTTGCAAATCCTTTGAAAGCAAACCTTCCCATAAGCCACTGGCCAATCAACACCAACCAGCAGTCGCCCATCCATGCTTTTGTCTCCCCTTCTCACTACTTCCTCTGTATTGCCGCAGTCAGCAGTTTGTCCATGGTTGTTCTCAAGCTAGCTTTCACATCCGTGGGGTTTGAGGATGATTGCATTACGACAAAGTAGTACTGTGGCTTTGAAGGAGCTATACCCTCTCAGTTCCCTTTCATAAAATGGGAACAATAGTGGTCTACCTCATAGCGTTATTGTAAGGAAAGAAAAGTGCTATGAAAATTATGAATAATGTTGGTATCCCTTTTCCTTATAAGCCCATATGAATAGTATCCAGCAGAATGCTTGATAAAGGGAATCTGTCAGTTGTGGAACTCACTCTAAAAATGTTTCATTCGTTTTCTCACCTTTTCATGCTCACACCTCCGTCACCTCTTTTTTTTTTTTTAACCATATGACTGGCACATCTGTACAAATCTCAATTTCCTCCCCTCATGCACAGTCCCTCTTTCATGCCACTTCCTTGCAGAAGACGCACCAGAGTGCCCTCCAGGTGCAGCAGAAGGCAGAGGTATTGCTGCAGGCTGGGCACTACGATGCTGACGCCATCAGGGAATGTGCAGAAAAGGTGGCATTGCACTGGCAGCAGCTCATGCTGAAGATGGAGGACAGGCTGAAGTTGGTGAATGCATCTGTCGCTTTTTATAAAACCTCAGAGCAGGTGAGCTGAAGGATGACTTCTCTGTGCAATGGCACGATATCCTAGCAAGTTCTTTAAGACACTGGCCTATGTAGGTAGGACATCAATACATGAGGTAGCATCTCTTGCCACCTGTTCACAATTGCAGGCCCTAAGGATGCATCTTCCCTATTATCCAGTTCCTTGAACAATTATCCAGAACAATTACATTGTTCCTTGTTGTAATTCTATTTTGGATGTCATGCCTCAATTTCAGCAGTAGGAACATACTGAATCCCGTTATAATAATAAATAAATAATAAACCAGTATTTATATACCACTATACTGAATACAAATTGAACTGTTTTAGTGCGGCGAGATATGGATTAATGGATGAATAGGGAGTATTCCCTAAAGCAGTGTGCTTTTCAGGATTTTCTACAAGGCACACAGGCCGGGTATTGGCGGTGGGCATGGTAGTCAGCCCTGATTTGTTCAAACCACAAGACTGATGGCCCAATCCTATTGATAGAGTACACCGGCGTAACATGCATTCCACTGGCGTAACTTCCTTTACAGCCGTCACAAATGCAACTAGGTCAATTGTGTGCGGGCCGGCCACCGCTGCATGCTGACGGAGGAGGTAGGCCTGCGCGGGGAGTTGGCAGGAGGCGGGGAGGGGGTCGAACGGGGTGGGGGTGGGAGAAACAGGACAGTGACGGGGGCAGATGGGGGATAGGTTCAGCGGGCGGTACACACCAAATCCCAACCCCCTTCCTGGCCTTGATCGGCCTGTATGGATGAAGTTGGTTGATCTGTCACAGGTCTGATTTGACCCATAGTGGCTGCTGGGGCTTATTCCAGGACAAGAGGATAAATGTCCCCTTACCCTGAGGAGACCTCCAGCAGTTGAAAATCCCCTGCGGAATGCAGCGGAAGACGTGCCAACGCCGCTGCATCATCGCACGGGGATTTAGATAGGATTGGGCTGTGTACAGGTGCATACATCTCATACATTTTCTGTATGAAAAAGGAAGCTTGAGGAAAAAACACATTAATTTGAAACTAAGGGTTTTTACATATTTTGGGTATAATAATTTGAATTATGCCCCCCCAAAAAACACCACCAACAACAAAAACAAACCAGTTCAAGCCCCTTCCAGAACATCCATGCTATGTTAAGCATTGCTGAATCCCACATCACACAGGGAGCTGAACCGGCCAACCTACCACCATATCTGACAAATGTGTACTTCTGTGAACCAAATCACAATTGCCCTGTTCACAGCTAAACCAATTCCAAGCAGCTGTCTCCTGGGAGACCAGGTGAGACAAACCTATAGATCAAGACAGTTTTTCTTTTGTAGTCCTAGGACTGCTTGGAATCTTTATGTTAGAAATCAGAAATGGATCCGAAGCTTCTGTGCAGGGACTGTTTGTAGTCCTCTGCCGAATACATCTTGAATTAGAAATCCCACATGAGGTTATCTGTGAACCTGTTGCTTTTTTGTTGTTTTATTCATAGGTTATTGCAGTTGTAGTGATTCTTCTGTGCTTTAATAGCTTCTGTGTCCTGAATTTGTCCTGAGGAGACTTTGTCCTGTGTCCTCAGGTTTGCAGTGTGCTGGAGAGTTTGGAGCAGGAGTATCGAAGAGATGAAGACTGGTGTGGAGGCCGGGATAAGCTTGGACCAGCATCTGAGATAGATCATGTCATCCCCTTAATCAGCAAACATCTGGAACAGAAGGAAGCCTTTCTCAAGGTCTGCTCTTATGTTCTTATGTTCTCCCTAGGGGACATCCACTAAAGCTGAGTGGCGGGAGAATTAGAACAGACAAAAGAAAACATTTCTTTACCCAGCATGTAACTGATCTGTGGAACTCCTTGCCACAGGATATGCTGATGAAACCTGGCCTAGATGCCTTTAAAAGGGGATTAGAATTGGAATCAATTGGAATATCTGGCATTCAGGAAGGTATCAGCCAAGAATGAGGGAAGGTGGCTTTGGGCTGAATAATTGTTGTTTCCAGGTAGTTGCATATTGACTTCCAGAACTACTGAAGGGTGTGTGTGTGGGGGGGGGGGGGTTACACTAGTATACGGTTACACTAACAGAAGTGGTGACAACACAAACCTTCCTGTTTGTACTCTTGCTCCTCTGAGCTGTATTTGTGTCGAGAGGGGAAAGCAATATTCTTTACTTCTGGTCTCATTGCTCCCTTACTCCCAGCTCTTAATTCTCTGGCTCCAACATGCCCAGCTACTACAGCAGGCAAAGGAGACCATAGCATGGTAGAGCACATGGTTTTCATATAGAAGAGAACAGAATTTAATCCCTGGTATCTCCAATTCAGGAGAACTCTGATATCTGAAAACCTAGGTGGGTAGGACTAGATAGTTGCTTTAGTAGATGGGCCATTGGTCTGAGTAAGTTAAGGTTAAGGCCTTCTGTACCTTCTTGTACAGTATTTGTACAAGAATACTGTACATTGCTACAGTAGGTAGCAGGAAGTAGGGTGCCTCTCCCTGCCCGGTGCCCACAAACGTTCCCCCTCAGTCAGCAAGTCGTAGCTCACTCACACATGCATCTTAAAGAACTGTTAAGCTTTTTATTTTCTCTTCAAAGTAACAGTATACAGATTCTGTCATACTATAATTTTGAAGGATTATGGTATACAGTATTCCAGAATAAATCCACAAACAAAGATGGAAAGGTATTGTCCTCTGTTGGGGAGTTATGCTATTTCGTTTGCTGTTGTGCTGGAATCGGGCGATTTTTTTCCACATGGCCTTTTCCCCCTCTCATATCACACCATCCCCCCACATGATGGATGTGTGTGATTGCAGGCTGCGTTTCTCTCAGTGTTTTCTCATGCACATCAACATCCTTTGGAGGTCAAATGAGAAAAGGAGCTCATGTCCACAGTTCAGTCGGTTCCTTGATGTTTTTATTCTTCTTTTTCCACTTGTCAAAAGAGTAACTGTTGTGCTGGGGGGGTGGGGGGGTGTCCTTTGCTGCCCACAGGCCTGCACGCTAGCCCGAAGGAACGCAGAAGTGTTTCTCAAGTACATTCACCGAAACAACGTCAGCATGCCAGGGGTGGTGAGCCATACACGGGGACCTGAGCAACAAGTCAAAGGTCAGTGTCTTCTTGGGAGGTGTCTGAATGGAATGGCAGCTTGGCTTTAGAAATCCATCACACATGTACTGATGATGCTTGTGCTTATGACAGGTGCCGGCTGGCAGCAGGTGGCATTTCATAAACATTTGCCACTGAAGATCATTGCAGATGCTTTAGACCTTCGGCCTCTTATACAAGATCCAATCCAATAGCACAAGTGGATTGCACTGCACCGTTTTTTCTGTCTCGGAAAGCTGGGAAATGGATGTTAAGAACCTTTTAGTATAGGAAAATGTACTCCTCTTCCGTGGTTGGAAAAATTCCATATAATCTACAGAGAATACCTTTCCAATTTTTACTTTTAGAGGTATTTTTGAATAGGGCAACTGAAATACTTTATCTATTGAAATGCTTCCCCCCACACACACAAAAAAGAAGATGCTGTTTTAATGCCAGTCAACACTAAATCTCGATGTTCGTTAGAACCATAAGACTGTCTTTGTTAGTAATTTGAGAATCATCCATCTTAAAAAAGAATGTTAACCTCCTCAGGCAGACCTACTGCTTAATCAGGGTATGGATGCTTAGTTTATAGCAGGATTTTAGCAGGTCCTTTCTAAGCTATCAGGCTAGCAATCACAATCCAAATAAGAGTGCTAGGCAGTATTTTGGTAGTCTATTTCTGGATTACCTAGCAAAGGAGAGAAAACAGTGGAATCCAAATGGCAAGTAAAGGGTTATTCCAGATTAGCAGTCTGATGGAAAGCTGAGGGAAGAGCACTCCATGCATGCTCAAATGCTTATGTCCAGACAACTTACAGATGTAGAAGAGAACCATCCTTTGTAATATGTTTATCAATTCTGGCAGTGAATTTTTGCTCCAGTTATACATTAAGACAGAGAATGAATGAAACATATAAATTGTGCATTAGTTCACCTACAAATACTGCATTGAATTGTTATTTTGTTGAAGGAAAGATGACAGGCAGGACAATCCTATATTCAAGACAAGCCACCAGCCTCGCCTGGTTTAAGTATAGTCTGAATCCTATAGCAGCACAAAAGGGAGGAGCAAAGAGCTTTAAAAACCCCAGAGGTACAACACTGCCAGCTCCTTTACAGCACCTATGGTAACACTACCAGCATGCACCAGTCATGGTGAAGCATGTCGTTGAGACCTCCATGTGAAAAAGACACCCTCATTACATCAGCACACCATACCTACAAAACCTATCTGACACCAGAATGTCACAGTGCCCCTGTGGAGTCCTGCTGCATCTGGAGACACCAAGGAGCATCACGTCTCTTTGTTCTGGCCACTCAGCAATGATGTTCCGGCTACTCAGCTGAAGGATGCCGGGAGAGGCAGGGGAGAGTAGGGGGAGTAGGCAGGGCTGGCTGAGGCAGAGAGACTTAAGGCAAGGGAGAGAGACAGAGAGAAGAGTGAAGAGGAACAGGACAGAAAGAGTGGGAATGGGTGAGGATAGAGTGGGAAGTCTGGGATGAAGCAAGGAGGATGGAAGAGTCAAGGGGGCACATGGGCACAATGGGCAGAGTGTGGGAAGATCAAGAGAGTGCCAGAAGAGAGAGCAAAAAGGGGGAGGGTAAAAACACTGGAGAGATGAGAAAGAAGGGCACAGAGGAGGGTTGGAGTGGGGAAGAAGGTGGAGTCCTCTCAAGAGGGGAGGAAAGGGGAGAGAAAGAGTAGCAACCGAGGAAGAGGCCATGGCAGGAGGAGGGGATCGGATGGACTGGGGAGAAAGAAAGCAAGATGACTACTCCCCGGCCACAGTTGGTCCCTGGGAGTAGCAATATTCCCAAGCAATATTCCCAAGCCCCTGCAATATTGGACTATCCCTGTGAGAAGAGGCAGAGCAAAGGAGTGTGTTATAGCCTCCCACTGCAGGTGCCACTGTGGCACAGGCAGCAAGAGGGCAGTAACCAAAACTAGCCAGAAATCCTGGCTGACAGGGTTTGAATCTCCTTATGCTACTCACTGCCAAGAAGAAATTTTTTAATTGTATCAGCTGCTAGAGGGAAGGCATGTATAACAAGTATATACCGTAGATCAGGGGTGGGGAACCTCCAGCCCCGAGGCCATCCGGTCCGGCCCGCACGAGACCGGTCCCGAGTCCATCAGGTCCCGCCTGTGCGAGACCCAGACCCGTCGGTCTCCGGAGAGCCGACCATCTTCGGAGGCTCCGCGCTCACCTTGAGCCGCCGGCAGCTCCGTGCGTCACCTCGGCGCCTCCTCGTTGGCCAGTTGCTTGACCCCTTCTGAAAGCGGCGTTCTCACACATGCGCACAACGCCGCTGAGGCCAAGAGACTGCCTCACTCCCAGAGACCGGGAGAGGACCTCGGCGCCTCCTCCTAGGCCGGCAACTCGGCCAGTTCTGAAAGCGGCGTTTCAAACGCCACTTTCAGAACGGGCCGAGCTGCCAGCCTAGGTCGGAGGAGCGACGCGCGGAGCCTGTGGCAGCCTCAAAGGTAAGGAGACTGATGGGGGGCGCGCAAAAGAGGCCGGGGGCAAATTTGCGGGGGTGGGGAATTTCGCCCGACCCAACAGCCAGCCCGCAACAAATTTTCCCCATGGGAAAATGGCCCTCCACCGCAAATACTGTAGGTTCCCCACCCCTGCCGTAGATCTTCCTAGGGCAAAGGCTCGTCCCCAGGGAGTAAAACACTGCCTTGGAGGAAAATTCCTTTATACCAGGGAAAGAAATGAGATGACCGACAAGCGGAGCACTGATTGTACTAAGGTAATCAAGAAGGCTGGTAATCAAGACGACTGCGCAGAGATTATACCACACAAACCAACTTCATGTGCAACCAGGAGAAAGGTGAAAGCAAGATCAAACCATTTGCGTGGCTTATCTGAAACATCCATAGCAGAGGCAAAAGAAAAGGGGGAAGCAGCAGGTCTCAAACCAGCAGCACTCTCCCCTGTAGCCCAGATATGTACGTTAAGAACACGGAGTCTGCATATGGAAAGCTAGCAGAGTGGAAGAGTACGGATCTCACATAGGGGAGACCACAGTTTCAAACCTGCCCCTGCCTTGGAATGGGACCTCAAGCAGGCACACCTGGGAGACTTGTTGCATGTGAGCCAGTCAGAAGGCACACTGCAGTGCATTAATTTGGCTTATGTGTGACACAGATTGCTTTTTGCAGCAGCTGACCCATCTAGCCACACACAAACCATGCCCATTCCCATCATTGCTTACACTACCTCTGAAGTCAGTGTAATTTTAGGCTATAGTTAGGGCATGGCTGTGGTCTGGAGGGGGTTAAGGATTTGTTATAAGTCTGTTCCTCCCCATCCTGCTCAGGAGAGAACCTCTTCTCCACCCATTTTTTTTGGCCTTTCCACTAACGGCCCAATCCTATCTAACTTTCCAGCGCCAATGCAGCCCCTTGATAAGAGAACAAACGTCCCTCTCCAGACTCCCCCCCCCTTCAGGATGTAGCACATGCACCGTTGGCATGGCTGCATCAGTGCTGGAAAGCTGGATAGGAGTGGGCCCTTAGTTGCACCAGTGGTGATGTTACATGTGTACGTTCAGAGGTGTCGCACCACTGGGGGCGATTGGGGCGTTGGGCCCCAGGGCATGGGCCAGTCTTACGTACCGCCCTGTCACTTCCTCGTCCTCTTCGCAGCCAAGAACGGCTGCAGTTCTGCCCTCCCTTGCGCCTGTTTGGCTCCAAAAAGCGCCGGGGGGGCGTGCCGCTACGCTGCCGACACATGCCCCAGGGCGTGGTGGGCGTGGTGGCCATGGTGGCCGTGGCGGCGGTCTCCACCCCACGAGGGGCCTGGAGACTCTTCTGTGTATTTTTGCTCCAGTGTAACTCTGGAGATAGTCGAGAACAGGGGCGTCGCGACGACGCGCGACACCCCTGAGCGGGGACGCGCGTCACCCTTAAGGGGGAGGCTCCGCCCCCGCGCGTGACGTCACGCGCAGGAGCGGAGCGCCCTCCCCGCTCCGTTTTTGGCTCATTTTAGAGCCAAACGGACCCAGGGGAGGGCGGGCGGGCCCACCTCCACCACAAAAATGTAAGTGAGGGGCGTCGCGCGTCACCCCCATACGCGCGACGCCCCCCGGCGGCCCGCCCCCCCCCCGCTTCCCCCTGTCGACGCTAGTGGTCGAGAATATCCCAAGATACACCATTGTAGGAGACTTGCATCATATCCTATGTTGGTCCAGAGTCTGTTTGGGTTTTTAATATAGAATTGCATCCTTAATTCCCTGCACTGCAGGGGATAATGGGAAAAATGTATCTGGCTCATGCTACATTCAAGGACAGACTCTGTTACTGTGGTGCGCTTTCCTTAGCAATTGGACTATTACAGAGCACAAATCAAGGCTCCATTCTACCCCCTCTTTCTCAGACAAGCCAAAAACTGAAATTCATAATGTGATCACTTGTCACAGAGTTCAGTATCTCTTTCTCAACCGTTTAGCTACAGTGACCAATTGAACTGCTGCCTTGTGCCAGCCTCTCTCACACGATCAAAAAAAGAACATGCTCTGCTATGGTGATGATACATTATTGGGGAAGATCTGCGCTGATGCTTCTGCTGTTTCCTTTTGTCACCCTAATCCAACAGTTGCTAATCTGTCCCCTGCAATTCTGTGAGGTGCTGATAAAAATGAGCCAAAGTAAATCTGCAGAACTAAGCCATTTTTCATCTCTGATTGGATTACTTTTAAAGCTGTAGAAAAGAGCAGATTAATGGCAATGCAGTAATTATATAGCTTGGTCCTGAGTGCTCCAGACATTGGGGGTTTTTGCTATCGCTAAAGAGTTTGAAAATGTGCCAGTGCCACACTTCAAAGAAAATACAGATTTTTGTTTGTTTGTTAATGTTTGTTCAAAAATTCATCAGAAGAGATTGCATGCCTGTACTTCTGCATCTATGAAAAAATACTAAATGAATTCAGTCAGGTTTTTAAAGTATAATTTTAAAAACAGAGAGGAGGCCACTTGGACAATTTATCTTTGGCTGGCATGAAACATAATTTCAAGCAGCCTCCCTTATTCTTATTTCGACATAGGCACATTCCCACAGGAATGCCTCACATGAGGCAAAGTGAGGCAGTCACCTCAGACAGCTGATGTGGGATCTATTAGGGCAGTGGTTCCCAAACTGGGAGGCGTGGCTCCCAGGGGAGCCACGGAATGCCACAGAATCCTCTCGGAAAACAGTGCAATTCCAATTGGTAGGCATCAACATAATGTAAGGGGAAGCTGCGGCCAATGGTCGCCAATTGTCAAGGGAGTCACAGGTCGAAAAAGTTTGGGAAACACTGCATTAGGGGTATTGTAGGATCTTGCACTGCCCTGCAGGGTCAGACCTACAAGAGGGAGATGGAATGACAAATAGCAAGTACGTAGTCCAGGCCAGGCAGAAGTCAAGGGACAGAGCAGCAAAATAGATCGAAGTGGCCAGAGGCAGGTACATTAGAAGGTCATGCAGATGGTTAGGTTCTAAAAGACAGCAGTCCGGAAGTACAGGAGCCTATATGGCTGCTGAGTCTGGCGACAAACTATACAGACTGAGGAACCAAGACTGAAGCAGCAGTTATATGGGGCCAACCAGGTCCCTGCTGGCTCCCCGGATTATCTGGCCTCATTGACCTGCAGCACCTTCCCTGCCCATGAGCTTGGTGTGCTGTTGTACGCAGAGACCAAGCCGGTGGCTCCCCCTGCCTGACAGTGGCCCCGGTGGCATCTGGATTCTCTGGTTTGAGCCCCCTGGCACACTACACTGGGGAGTTCTCCTGTGCAATGCCCCCCCCATGTCCTGGTGAAATGAGCACCATGTTAATTAGTAGAAGGGGGCTATCAGTGGAGTTTTCCATCTCAGGCACCAATCCCTGCTTTGTATCTGAAAATCTCTTACTAGGATGTTTAATTTGTGAGTCTAGGAAGGGCTTAAGGCCATGTACCTCAACAACCTCTTTGGGAAGCTTTGCAGTCAACCACCCACACCGGAGTATGAAATAATAATGTGAGTTAAGCTTTCCTGCGGTGAATGTCCTGTTTTTATCCCTATTTTTGCCTGTTTTTCTGTATTTTTGGACACTTTTATTCAGCAGCTAAAACCTGCAGAGGCATAATTTTGCAGGCAGCCTGTGTCCTTTGTCTGCGTGAAACTCCGTTACTAGAGAGAGAGAGAGAGAGAGTGAGCATGGGGTTGTGGATTCCTCTTCCTGACTGGAATGGTAACCCCCCTCCCAGGATTGGCATGCACTTAGCTATTGGGCAGCAAAGTCTGTCCATCTAAGTCAAGGGGTGGGATGGAGTGACCAAGTGGGTTCAGTGGCGTCTTCAGCCTTCCCGACGCCTGGGGCTAGGGATGCCGAGTGCCTCCCGGGCGTCACGTGACGTATGGCGTCATGTGACGTATGGCGTCACGTGACGTCGTATGGCGTCACGTGACGTCATATGACGTCACGTGACGCCATACGACGTCACGTGACGCCATACGTCACATGACGCCATACGTGACGTCATATGACGTCACGTGACGTCAAACGATGCTGTCGCTCAGGACTCAAAAGCGGGTGCCGTGCTCCAGCTTTCGAGTCCAAGGAGCGAGAGAGCGTCATCGTCTAGGCAACGCACACAGTGTGCGTCCGCAGCCACAGGGTCTGGGCGCGCGCTGTGCGTTGCCACGACGACGGTGTCGCTCACCTCGGACAGGAAAGCTGGAGCGCCGCCCGTCCGCTATGGCTGCGGGCGGGCGGGCGCCATGCTCCAGCTTCGAGTCCGAGGTGAGCGCCCCCCGGAAGCTCGGCGCCTGGGGCCCTGTACATCAGGGCCCCCTATGTTACGACGCTACTGAGTGGGTTCCACTCCTCCAATCAGGTACCTTAATGACATCATCCAGGAAAGGTTATATATTCCCCAGCCCTCAGGAAGTCAGGGTTGTTCTCTGTCAGTCTCTGAGTGACCCTTTCATTGGGAGTTCAGAGAGGAGCACCACTCCCCTCCCCCCCCCGCAAGTGCAAGAACTTGGATTTCCTTGGGCAATGTACATCGCTTTAGCTAGGATTGAGTTAAGGAATTAACTTTACTTTCCTGGTTTGCTAATTTACTCCAGTAGTTTGCAACTTCCCCTGGTTTAATGTAGCAATGCAGGGGGAGGGGGGCTGTGTGGACTGGTTTTTTGAGTAGTATCCCAGCTCTATCTGCTGAGTGTTAATGGTTACTGCATTTATTTGATTGAAATTTTTCTTTGTGCTTTTCCAGCCAAGCCCTGGCATTTTTCATCAGCCTGCTTGCATTTTTACTCCCCACCTTTTTCCCTCCTTTTAGTTTAATTTCTTTAATAAACTAGTTACATTTGACCCTTTTTCTGTCCAGTCTATGTTCATGTGTAATTCAGTAGGTTGTCGCATGTCTTTGCCCTGCAGACTCTTCTGTGGGTTTTATTTTTAATAAGAACTCCTGGAGTTCAGTGTTCTCCTGGAGGGGCTTTCTGTACCAGATGGCCAGTGATGGGGACTCGAGTCAAATGACTCGACTCACAAGTGTGACTTAGCCACTTTTTCCCTGACTCGTACTCGTACTTGTACTCGTGACCCACTGACTCGCACTCGCACTCGTGACCCACAGGACTCGTACTTGACTTGCACTTGTGGGGGTAACTACTTGCCATTTCCAAGTCATTTTCCTTTAATGGCCGGCATCAACGCAGGCAGGCGCAGTGGAGACCTCGGAGGAGGAGGGCAGCAGGGAGGAAGGGTTTTCAAGGGGGTGGGAAAGCAAGCCTGGCTCTGAGTCCCCCCCCCTTTTGTTGCTGTCTGTTTGGCATTGGCCACAACTCCGAGCGCGAGGGGTGGGGAGGAGTGAGGGAAGGCGAAGCTGCCGCAGCAGTTCCTCCTCATTGACCAAAACTCCGAGCCCAAGGGATGCTTGACTCAGCAAGGGGAAGGTGCAGGGAGGGAATAATAAATGGTTTGAATGTAGACACGCTTGTTTTTCCCAAACCAGATGGGTGGTGACAAGACTGAGAGGTGAGGGAAAGGGCATAGGGGGAGCCAAGTGAGTGCTTTAAAAGTCTCAGAGGTCCCCACACACACCCCACACACAGACACCCACCCACCCCATTTTCAGGGGAAAAAGCCATTTTCTTGTGACTTGTGACTCGTGGTTTCTGGCCTTACTCGTATTCGACTCGCACTCGTGCAAAAATGACTCGCACTTGACTCGTACTTGCCCAAAAATGTTGACACTGACTCGCACTCAGACTCGCACTCTTGCAAAAATGACTCGCACTCAAACTCGTGACCTAGTTACTTAGATACATCCCTGCAGATGGCCCCCATCTGCCTGTCTTTGGGATGGTGACAACAGATGCAAACTACCAAGATACTTCCCATTCAGCTGCTGATCTAGCAAAGGGAAAGTGGGGAGCAGGAAGGGGTGTATGCGTACCAGCCACTAGGCATTATGCCTCTTGGTTAGCCTGCCTTCCCCAGAGTCTCTCCTCTCTTCCCTGACAACTCCAAAATTGCATTCTGAGACAGAGATGTGATTTGACGGAACACTTCAGTGACTTAAAATTGAGCAGACAAATCAAGAGCAGGACAAACATGTGTTTCAGAATCAGCACTAAGGCAGCACCCTCAGTGCTGAAGTTAATCAACAATGGAGTGCTTTCATTGTCTGTGTTTTTATAGTACAGCATGTCTGATCCAGTCATACTGCATTATTGACAGTGTACCAAATTACAAGTGGGAGTGTGTGTGCGCGCGGAGTGTAAGGTGGACATTTACTGGTGCCACTACTATTGATGTCAGCGTTGTGCTTGCTTCTTGTGTTTTTACAAAGAGGCATTGATTAGCTGGACGGGTAACTGATGCTGTTTATACAGTATAAAGCTTTTATATATATATATATATATATATATATATATATATATATATATATATATATATATATATATATATGCAGCAAGGTGTGTGTGTATTATTTATTTATTTATTTAAATCCTGCTGCTTGCCTTTTAAAAGCAGAGCCTGGAGTGGCAATCTTTGCGTAGGCAATATAAGGGCTCTGTGTCAGCCAATGTCTACACCCACTTAGTGAGCCATTGTACTAATGACTGCCTTCCCTCTGCTGCTTTGTTTTTTTAAAGACTAATCTGAAGTGCTTCACACCAGGGAGCTCATATCTCCGTGATGAAGGAGCACATGACTTACGTCTGCGTACGCTAACTGAGCCACTGAGGGTAACGGCTTGTCCTCCTTTTCCTCCCCAGCCATTCTGAGTGAGCTGCTGCAGAGGGAGAACCGAGTACTTCACTTCTGGACCTTGAAGAAACGGCGGTTAGATCAGTGCCAGCAGTACGTGGTCTTTGAGCGCAGTGCTAAGCAGGTAGCACTCTCCACCGCCTTCTTCATTTGTTAGGGTTGACAGCTAATGAGAGCCTGCTTAATAGATTAGCTGTGGGGAAAAATATTGCTCAGGGAGCATTGCACACATGGCATTAAGAGACCCTGCGTTCAACTCCTTCCATCCGTCAGGACTGGAAAAGACGCTGGAGAGTTGGTTTTAAGACCTGACACTAGTTGAAACTGACAGCGTGAGATAGATGGGCCAGTGATCTAAACTAAAGGGCGCTTCAGACCACACGAATCTCGGCTCGTCCCGGATCTTAGCGGATCTTAGCCGAGGCGTGCTTGGGTGTCTGGTTAACACAGCGGAAGCGAGCGGTCTCCCGATTGCCGGCACGCTCGAACATCCCCTGGGCCATGTTTTCAGCGGGACGCACAGCAACGCTACTGGAGCCATCAATCAGAAGAGAGGGGGGAGGAGTGTTAGCCAATCACCGTGGAGGTTTCTTCCAACAAGGAGGGACAAAAGGAGGGACTATTTGCAGGGAGACACTCCTGCAGACAGGCAGGTCGGTGGCCAGCCTCTCGCACTCACTCGTTTTCGACCGCTTCCGCAAGCGGTCTGAATCCGCCTTAAGCATTCAGGTTGCCAGATTGCAACCCAGAGATTGCACTTTTGCCTTTAACACATGTTGTGGGAGGGACAGTCTCTGCTGTGCCTCCCGCCTGACTCTTGCCAGGTCCTGTAGCCCATCCTCAGTCCTTACTTCCTGTGAGACAAAACTGAAGGTCCATATTTGAGCAGAGGGAGAAGGCAGGGTGTGTATGTGTGTCAGGAAGGGCCTAGTTCAATCTACCTCTCCTGGCTCGAATGTACGCCAGCTTCAGAGCTGGTGTACATTCAAGGAGGCCCATAGGGCCTTGGCTGGCTTGCACGTAAGGAAGGGAACTAGCGTCCCCTCCTGCGGTCCTGGGCTGCCCTGGGGCAGCCCGGGACGGCCAAAGGATACCGCAGCAGACCATTTAGACTGGCCAGGTATCCTTACACAGGATTGGGCTGCCTAAATCAGTGTTTTTTCCCTTCAACTTATAAAGAATAGATTTAACAGCCCAACCCTGTCTAGCTAGGCTGCAGCGTGGGCGTAGAGCTACAGGGTACCTCCTCTGCACTCTCTTCTCAGCCTCCATCGGCTCTGTGATGCCGGCTCTCAGCCCCATGGGAGCTAGAGGACTCATGCATGCCTCTTTCAGTTGTCTGGCAGTGCCAACACAACGAACACAAGCCAAGGCGACCACACCCAGGCTGACTAGCCTGGCCCCAGCCTTTTCTTCCAGGCAGTCCTGAGTTGTTGAAGCTCAGTGTGAGGAACAAGACCTTAACCCCAGTGAGGATAACTAGGGATACAGATTAGAGGTTAATGTTGGAATGGACTTGTTTTTTTGGAGTTATTCCCATTCCATCCTTGTTGTAATAAACCCCTTCCTGAAATGTAGTTCTGTTGCATCATGGCCTCTTGAGTAAATAAAACATCAAATATGTTCTACCCCACCCCTTTTAATGTGGACCACTTGGGACAAGGTGGAAGGGGTTGGGGCGGTGACAGCTACAAATACTTCATTTTGTTTTCACTGGGTTTTTTGTTTCATGCTTCTTGTTTGTAGGCATTAGACTGGATCCAGGAAACAGGAGAATATTATCTTTCTACTCACAACTCCACAGGGGAATCAGCAGAAGAAACTCAGGAACTTTTGAAAGAATATGGAGAATTCAAAGTACCTACCAAGGTCAGTGCTAGAGCCAGAATAATGGGGGCCTTGGGCAAAGCCCTATGTTGGCTTTCCCAGGGCTCCCCCTGATGGCACATTGGCTGCTACCACTGTCAGTAGTACTGAGGATTCGGAATCAGCTTGACCAGGTAGACCCTCTTATGGGCATGGCTCACCTGGCTGACCTCTGGTGCCACCCCTGGCCAAGGTAAATTTTACTTTGCATTTAAAACAGCAATGAGTTTCTCTCAATGGCTTCAATTTTACACTCACTTTTCAGGGATCTAGTAATATATGCTTGATTCTGGACATTGTTGCCGAGACTGCTGGCTTAGGAACAAAATAGTTTCCTTGAGATGTATAACAAACTACATATGAACCAACTATATGCATGAAATGACAGTATCATGCCTCTTACTTATTGTGACAGTGCAGTCTCTTGTACAGATCTAAATAGAATTGGAAGATGCATTTGTAAAAACAACTTACAGGTACTATTTTCATTTATACTATTGCCTGTCTACATTCACCCTGCATTCGTAAAAAAAATGCAGAGAACAAACAGCGCAATCCTGTTTAGAATGCAGCGGCTGCGCACCTAAGGTGACTGCTGCATCCTAGCCAGGATTGGGCCCACGCCGGCAGAGCTGCAGTGCTCCTCGGGTGAAAGGGACATTTGTCCCTTTCCCCCAGTAGAGCCCCAGCAGGCCCAATGGGCCTCCTTTGATGTGTGCCGGCAGAATGGCCGGCGCAAATCCGACGAGCCGGTGTAAGGCCAGCCAGGCCGAGACGGGGGATAGGATTTGGCGGAGCATGCCACCAATGATCCCTCCCCTGTTCCTGGCCTAGCTGGCCAATCATCCTCTTACTTTCCACCCTGTTCCGCCTTCCCCATGCCCCTGCCCTGACTGGTGCAGGACCTACCTGCGTGCGCTGGCGATGGCTGCGGCCCTGGGTGGAATGAGCGGCGCTGGTCTCTGCACCGGCACCACTTACTCACTGGGTGCTGAAAACCTGACTTACAGAACGTTTATGACACCAGGCACCAGCGGAAAGTTACACAGGTTTGTACTGAAAATCCTTAATGGTTCAAAGAGCCACACACTCTAGATTATTATTTTTTGGATCGGAACTGTTTAAGAAGAACTACAGACCCTCAATATTGCCTCAGAATCTTATGAAAAGTCTCCTCCTATGCTTTCAAATTGTAGCTTCTAACAAAGTAAATCCAAATAAGTATATACACACATGGTGGTTTTGTTACTTTCACACTGCCATTTTCCAAAAATTATCTCAGGTCTGGGCCATTTTATAAAGTATTACTAGCTATGAAAGTTAAATTCTGTTGAGTATCAGCAGGTGCCACTGGAAAAAACAATCCTGTTTTAAAGTTGTAAGGATTTCCTGTCTCAGACTGTGCTGAGGATAGCTGACAGTCTGGGCATATTAAAAGGATGTGGAAATTCAAAAGCATTTTATCTAACCAAAAGATTGCATTCTGCCTACGCTATGTCTCCAAAGATCTCAGGGACATTTTATGTTCATGATTGTTTTGTGAAGAACATGAGTCCATATGGCTACTGTGTGTATATAGAAATTGAAGAAAATGTTCAGGGAAGCAATGATAACCGAGGAACACTCTTTTGGGCAGCAAACCAAGGAGAAAGTGAAGCTTCTCATTCAGCTGGCTGATAGCTTTGTAGAGAAAGGACATACTCATGCCACTGAAATTAGGAAATGGGTTACCACCGTCGACAAACGCTATCGGGACTTCTCACTGAGGATGGGGAAATACCGCTACTCTTTGGAAAAAGCTCTTGGAATCAATACAGAGGTACTGTAAGTCCTGTGTTTTGCTGACATGCCTTAACCCCTTAAACAAATAAGAACTCGTGTTGGAATTAGAACATGTTTGTGAACATTCTTTCATGAATTACACACTGAGCCTTGTCGTGCGACAACATGGAGCTCACCTAGGGTGGATTTTATAACACAAGATTTGAGTAAATTCAAGAGAAGACGATAGATGGAAGGTTGGGTGGACAGTTAAACTATTCCAGAAACCAGGGATAATCAGGTCGTCTTCCTGTCATTAATTTGTTCAGACTGGGATCAGTCAACAGAATAAAAAGAGTAGCATTTGACTGAAAAGAATCGTGCAAATCAGTGATAAACTTATAATTAATTGCCAGCTGGTACTGCAGTGTTCCACTTGAGGAGGGCCACAGACTTCAATGGGCTGCACATGGTCTTTTGCAGAACTTTTCAGTTTAGGCCATTCTGCTGCTGCCAGCAGTCAATAGTGCTCTGGAAGCCACCTAAAGGACTGGAAGGGGGGACAATTTAAAGGTCAATTTTAAAATTATTTGCAAATATACTGTAATCGACCTTTATTGGCTCATAACAACACAAATAACAACCACAACGCAAATCAACCATCAAACCATGATTTACTTCATTGGTTCTGAACCAAAGAAATAAGGAATATTTTTTACTCTGATGTGGCTCATTTTAACAAATAGAACTGAGATTTACCAAGTGGATATAATTTACTTAACTTACAGCTCAATCCTGTTGTAAAGATCCGCCGGGCGGCTGTGAACGCCCGCTGGATCCTGAGCTCCGCCACGGACAGCCTGCAGCAGGCAGCCAGCGGCGGAAAGTCTACTCGGGGAAGGAGACGCTCCTCCCCTTCCCCAAGTGTAACAGCGGCTGAGGCTGATAGGCCTCCCTGGAATTCCGCCAGCTATTTTGCTGGCAGTAGTCGGAGGAGGCCGTGTAATGGTTCAGCCGATCGGCAGGGGTCAGGATACGGCGGAGGCCGATCCCTGCCCCCTCCCCCATCAGCTGGGCCTATCGGCCCCCGCCATTTGCTCCCGAACTACCCCTCCTCCGCTGGATCCTTACCTGGGACTGGCAGCGGTCAGGAGACAGTCCAGGCGGCAGAGCAAATCTGCCCCACACTCCATTGACATTGGGTGGCTCAGAGACACCCCCTCCCCCATGAGGGCCTAAATCAGTGTCCATCCTTAAAGCAGCTCCAGGGCTATGGGGACAGACATTGGTAGATGTGACAAGGAGAACCCTCCGCTTGTCCCTGAGTTTGGGCTGTGCTTCCATGGAAGTTGAAGAGACAGTGGTCTGCTCCCCCCTCCCCTGTTTGACACCTGGCCTTGTTGGTTGGGCCCCTGTGCATCTGAGGTGCTCCGAGTTCCTTGGCAATGCAGCAGCCATGGCAAGCGTGGTGAGCGAAGTTGTGGAAACCTTTTTCCAGCCCTCCCCCTTCACCACATGTCAAATTTGATAGGCCTTTAGCTAATCATTAACAACTATAGGTGGTATTTTTTCTCTGCAATTATCTATCTCTTCTCCCTGCCTGGAGTGCTATTGTTGTTCCTTTCATCCCTTCCACTTTGTAGATGTGCTGACTTTTACAAAGCATAGGAATATGTTTAAAATCCAAGTCACTACTTTTTCAGGATAACAAGGACCTTGAATTGGACATCATTCCAGCAAGTCTGTCAGATCGTGAGGTAAAGCTACGTGATGCCAATCATGAGGCTAATGAAGAAAAACGGAAATCAGCCAGAAAGAAAGAGTAAGTGGTGAGAAACGGGCACTTCAACAACATATCATATGAATGTCAAAAGCAGTCACTACAATTCTGCAATTTCACAAGTCAGTTGTGAGGCTGATGAAATATCATGCTCTGAACATTTGTACTAAATGTTATTTAGTAAGGTTCTGTAGCTTTCATGACCAGAAATGATACAAATTGATTCCAACTTCACAGGATTAACAGCCATGTAGAAATATTTGTGTTTACAAACGTTAACACGTACTAGGCTAGCTTATATAGCAGAGAAAAGCGTCGGTTGGAGAAAGGCGGTTGACCCCATTCCATCCAACTCAGGGGGGTAGCTGGTCTTTGTTCGTCCGAGCAGATTTCATTTTATTCAGGATAGGAAGCCTAGTACATCAAGAGGCTAACATCTCTGCAACTCAGTTGTGTGATACCTGATGAGGTCCGCAGCATGTGGACGAAACGTTGTGTTTTCAACTGTTTCTTACATGTTAACGTTTGTAAATATAAATATTTCTACGTGGCTGTTAATCCTGTGAAGTTCGAATCAATTTGTAAATGTTATTTGGGCAAAAGACCACAGTTTCAATACAAATAATACTGTGTGATGGTTGCTGTTGTTACTAATAGTCTGGTATTACTCAGTTAATTAAAAACTTATAGTCCAATCTTATACGGGCCTTATGCATTCTGGTGGCATAAGGTCCTTTACGGCTGTCACAAAACATGGCACATCATCTGGAGCAGCCAGGTCACCGCTACAAGTGATGGGTGACAGCAGCTCATCAATGGATCCATCACATCCCCTGGCGCCAATAAGTCAGCGTAGGAGGTGGGGGAGGAAGGAGATGAGGGCAGAATGAGGATTGGAAGGGGGCGGTATTGGCAGCAGTGGTGCTGCCAATATCCTGTTCCCCCTTCCAGGCCTCCATCAACCCGGGTTCACTAGGACTTGCGCCAGTGAAATCACTGGCACAGGTCCAAGTAGATTCATTTTGGCGCTGGAGGTTTACCCCCAGATAAGGGAAGAGATGTTCCCTTCCCTCCTCACCTGCAGGATGCAGCGTGCACTCCAACGGTGCTGCTGCATCAGCAGAGGAGGGAAAGAATAGGATTGGGGCCTTAGTTGTATTGCTGCATCTTACCGAAGGATATATCTGACATGTCTGTGACAGTGACTAGTATAATAGGCAAAACATACATATTTTAAAATATTATATTAATTTATAATAATATAAGAAGAAACCTTCCCTAGACCCAGTGGTCCTGTATCATTTCCGACTTGTGTCCAACCTCCTGTTTTTGGGCTAGGTGATTGAGCGGGTGGTGGCATCTCAGCTCCAGGGAATTCTGAAAAAAGCAGATTATCTAGACCCCCTTCAATCCAGTTTCAGGCTGGGCTAAGGGACGGACATCGCTTTGGCTGCCTTGATAACCTGTGACAAGGACTAGATGGGGGGAGTGCATCCTTGTTGGTCTTGCTGGACCTCTTAGTGGCCTTCAACACCATCAATCAAGGTGTCCTTCTGGACCGTCTGACCCGGTTGGGGCTTGGAGGCACTGTTTTGCAGTGGTTCTGCTCCTTTCTGGCAGATTAGACCCAGATGGTAAGGCTAGGGGGTACCTGTTTCGAACCCCGGCCGTTGACTTGTGGGGTGCCACAGGGATTGTAACTCAGTGAGGCATACTTATATACACAGGATCAACCTGCATAGCATTTAAAGTGGTGTTGAATGTATAGATTAACTCAGAGGCTTTTCTCTTTCTAGATTCATCATGGCTGAACTGCTTCAGACTGAAAAGGCGTATGTCAGGGACTTGCACGAATGTTTAGAGGTATTTTTCAGAACAAGCACAAATGCAGTGTTGTTGTTATCAAAGTCCTGTGGTATTTCTGAGGCCCAATTGCCATAATAAAATTTGTTGTAAATTCCGAAGTCCTAACATGAACGAGAGCTGTGATGTGGTTTCATGGGCTTTAGTTCAGTTGTGGCAGGGCTTTGAAGAACACACGCTGGCCAGGACGTTACAGCAGATCCGTGTGACAGGGAAGCGTGGCAGTTGAGGCAACCCTGCCCCCTCATAGTTCCCAGAAAAGTAGCCTAGCGGGTGCAAACAGGTAGCTTGCGCAATCTCATGGTTAGGCTGTGGCTCTTTTCTGGGAACTATGAGGGGGCAGGGTTGCCTCAACTGCCACACCCCGAACCACACGTCCCTGCCATGTGATGATTCAGAGCTCTCTGAAACTGCCACTGTTGTATGGCAGCTGATGGGAGAGGGCCTAGCTCGTGGCGTATGTGTACAAACAGTCTGCATATGTGTAAGACCTGGCTTCTGCCCAGGTGAAAAGGTGTGTAGAATATGGGTGAGGCTGGTGTGTTCACAGTAGACACACAATGTTTTCTTCAAACAGTGGGATGTGAGTGAGTCCTGGATCAGTTGTGCCTAGAGGAAAAACTGACATTCAAACTAGACCACAGGGGAAGGGTTTTGTATGCACAGCAAGAAACCTGCCATTGCCATTACACTAGTGAACCTGCTTGACTTTTGAACTGCCTGCAGTTCTGCCTGGGAGTCATTCTCAAGAATTCACAACCACCAAAGCTGGCTTCATCTGGATATTTTTTCTGTTCTTAGGCAGCGTTTTCAATGTGTTAAGATGTCTCGTGTCACTGAAGCATCCACATACATTCATTTTTTCTTGAGTTTTTTTGTATAGAATCTCACATTTTCCATTGGCAAGAAAACAGGAAGGTATTTGCATTTGTTGTGCATTTGTTATATTTAAGAGCAACTGTTGTCTTCCAGACCTACCTTTGGGAAATGACAAGTGGAGTTGAAGAGATACCCCCAGGAATTCTCAATAAAGAGCACATAATTTTTGGCAACATCCAGGAGATTTACGACTTCCATAATAAGTATGTTTTTTAAAAAATATTTTCATAAAAGATCCCCTGTAGAAGTGTTCATGTTCTATAGGGCCACACAATGTGTACCAATAATGGCTTCTGAAGTATGAATAAGAAGAGAACAGTGATACGGGCTTTAACCCAGGATTTATCGGAGCTGGCCTACATGTTAACTTATTTAGAACATAGCCTGCTTCTGTGTGGTCACATGCATGCACACATGCATGTACCAGAAGTAACCTGTACTGTGGTTTGCCATACAGATCCTTTCAATCACTTCAAGAGTTGTGACATGGCAAGATATTCAAGTCACTGCCACACCTAGTGATAGTGATTAGATACACTAGGGGTATTTAGCGCTAGAATGGAAATTCTCAATGTGATTGTGGCTATTCTCAATGTGATGTGGCTATTTGCAATAGATACTATAGCCAGACATGAAGGGTTGCCATGTAAAAGTGACCCTCTGTGTAGACAAGGGAAATTGTAGTCTTCAGCCAGCTGTTTCCATTGAGTTGTGGCTATATCTTTATTCAGAGTAGAGTTGCCCTTGCATTTTAAAGCAAATAGTTCTAGGTGAATTTGGAGAGTTCCGGTCAAAACGGTTCTAGGAATTTTTGAAAAAAGAAATGTAAAGAATTTCATGCCTGGTTTAAGTATGCCCCGCAACAATGAGTTTGGAATGCCGTGTCAGAATGCTGAGGTAAAAGGTAAAAGGGCTTATGGATTACGCCACTTCAGATTGCAGGTAGATTATAACACCGTTGAATGCTTCTTTGTGTAATCCCCCAAACTCCCTGCAACTAGAAAACTAGCAGGCTACCTTTCTGCCTGATAGTTTTCTACTTGTAGTGTTGTTGTTTTTACACTAGAGGACATTCAGAAATGGCCTGAAGTGCTGCCATCCACTCTATCACCTTATTGCTTTGTGTGCAGAACAGGCAAGATGATTGAAATTTCATAGGGTTGGTTTCACGTACTGCAATCTGCCACCAAATTGTATATGAGGCAAAATTCAAGATGAAATTGGAGGGTCCTTTGTGGGTGAAATATATGTATGAATGTTTCATCATCCAGCACCTGCTTCAGCCAGATGGGTGAAGGATTCCTCTGACTTTTTTACTTGAACAGGGTTCCATAGGGACTGGATAGTGTAAAAACTCACTATTACCTTCTTATCTAAAGCTGAGCAAGTTGGCGGTGAGGGGAGGGCATGGCAGGACCTATTGTAACTTACTAAAGTCCTTTTGTCTTACTTTTTCAGCATTTTTCTGAAAGAACTTGAAAAATATGAACAACTCCCTGAAGATGTGGGTCATTGCTTTGTCACCTGGGTAATGAGCCTTAACATAGCACCATTTATTAACAGGTCTCTTATGCACTCCAAATAGGGACTGGACAGCTTTAAGTGGGCCAAGGTGGTATGTAGCTGCTCAGGTAGTATTTTGTCAGAGGGTAAGGTGAATCTTTTAGGAAGGTTTTCTTCAAGCATATGTGTTCAACATCCAATGAACCTGTAATTCCCAATGACAGGCTGAAGCTGTCACAAGATGCCAGGATGTCTGCCAATGGATGTCAAGGAAAATGTAGTGATCCTTTCCTGATCAGGGCTTTGCTGTTACTGATGAGTTCCCAAAGAGGATGAATCAGCTCCCCAAAACAGTATGGGAGCTAACTAAAGTTTCTTTGCCCTTTTATTATCCAGTCTTCTCCGTTCTGAATTTTCTACCTATTGTGATATTTTAAAATTGCAGTATTCTGCTAAAGTGGATCGTAAAAGTCAAGTATTCTGTTAAGATGGATTTGCTTTGAAGCAAAGAGCTTCTGTCTCGGTGGAGACAGAATATGTAGCTGGGGAAAATGGGAGTGTGCTGCCAGAGGCACTTCCAAGCACCAATGCCTCTATAACTCCATCACGCCTTCCATGGTTATAGTATTTGTCTGCATAGGAACCTCTGTACCTGGATCCCCAGAGAGGACCTGCCTGAATAGGGCTTATGTGTTGGAGCTGTCAGAAGTGTGGAGTTCTCCTAGGTTGCAACAGACCTCCCTAAAGAGGTATGCCTGGCCCCATCACCACATACCTTTAGAGGGCATGTTCTGTTTCAGCAAGTCTTTTGAGTGTTGCCTCCCTGGTGAGTATTTTACAGCCCTATCCTGTCTAGGACTGCCACAGCATGCAGAAGCATGCTGCGCCGGATCCTATGCAGGATCGGGCCAGTGCACCTAGAGCACACCTCGGGGGGGGGGGGGGGAAGGGACATTTGTCAGCTGCACCTGATGGGGGAAAGGGACGTTTCCCAACTGCACCTATGGGTTTCCTCAGATCCGAGGGACCCGTGTAGGGCTCGCCAGGCCCAGGATGGGGGATGGGATTGGTGGAGCACATCGCCGAGGATTCCTCCTGGGCCCAGTGGGCCAATCACACCCTCCCGTTCCATCCTCCCCATGCTCCCCCACCTCCTGGTGCAGGACCTACCTCCGTCCACCGACGGTCTACTGTGGTCGGTGGAGAGTGAGCAGCGCCGGCCTCTCCGCCGGCGCCAGACTCTCCGGGTGTCAGAAACGTGCCTTATGGCACAATTGTTCCACCGCTCCAAAGTTCAACAGGATTGTACTGTTAATCTATTATAGTATTATTACTGTATATTAGACTGTTATAGTAACTGTTATTATTTAGTATATATGGTATACTATAGTATATAGTAATTATTACTATATTATACTTTACTATTATACTATACTATTTATAGTATTTTAAATAAGTTTTTTCCCCAATTTTGATTTTATATTCTTATTTTAAGTCTTTTTTGTAAGCGTCCTTGACTGCATTATTACACAAAAAGGTGGTGTAAGCATTTTAGAAATAGATACAATAAATGTATGTTTAAATAGAAAATTTCAATTTTTTTAAAATCTGGCCACCTGATCCTATTCAAACTGCCAGCCATATTTCAGCAGTTCAAAAGGACTGTTTAAATATCCACTGAAATCTGACAGCAGGCACTATGAATAGGATTTTGAAAAGCCCTGACAGAACTCACGTTTGGTTCATGGTAAAAACAATAATGTTTATCTCCAGAGTGAAGTAACTGTGGTTTCCCTATTGCATTCTGACATGAAGCACATATTTTGCTTTTATTGTTCCATTAATCTCAAATGCTTTTCTTGTTAGTGGGTCAGATTTATATCATCTATTTATTCTGTGGAAGTTTAATGGGAGATGGTACAAGCACAGCATTTGCTTATCTTGCTTTTTCGCCTCTTGATGTTTATTTTCACAGGCAGATAAATTTCAGATGTATGTCACCTATTGCAAAAACAAGCCTGATTCTAGTCAGCTGATCCTAGAGCATGCAGGAACCTTCTTTGATGTAAGCATCTATCACTCTTCTCTGTCAGATTAAGCAATGATGTGTGTGATTGTTTGGTTTCCATCTTTTTCGTTTTTTTGCAACTGTATGGTTTTAATTCTTATATTAGCTGCCAGGGAACGATGCATGAGAGGGAAGCCCCAGCTAATGCCAACAAAACGTCTGGATGGTGTTTCTAGCAGAATTAATATAGAAGCTCTAATCCAGCAATATGGGGAGGTTTTCTTTGGTCCAAACTAGGGTGCCAGCGCAATTGGAAGAAGCTGAGGCTGCTCTAATAGCAGCCTGTCTTAGAGTTGTGCCAAATATTCTCCAGTTTTGTCTTTTGGTGTAAACTGTCAATTTCAGAGAGCAATCCTATCCAACTTACACCACCGGTGTAACCAGCAGGGGAGGGCAGGGCAGGAGGCTTTGGAGGGGAGGGGAGATTTAAATCCCCTTTGAATCCCCCTTTGGAGGGGATTTGAATCCCCTTTCTGTTTTGGGACCTCCTGTTCTTGCTGCACCACTGGTTACATCGGTGGTGTAAATTGAATAAGATTGCACTGTCAGTCTCCCCCCCCCCACACACACACACATTCTTTTTCTCTCTCCCCCACCCCCATTGTAGGTATAGTTACCTTTTTAATGCAAATAAATAAATCTACATTTTTACAAAAAGTGGAGAAAATCAACAAAAAAGGGACATTTTAGGCACTGTTGAAAATGTTTGTAAAAAATTATGATGTTTGTTCTATTGGATTCTGAGTAAAGATGCATTGGCCCGATCTGTTAGCAGTGTTTTGAAACGTATTTATGACCCCCCAGCTCTCCGAATTGTGTCACATGCTGCCCCCTTATCCTCACACATAGGACAGTGAGCGGCTAATCAGTCTTTGCCCTTGTCCCATCCCCCACAATGGAAATCTGCCACAATACAGAAAAGTGACCATGACATTCTATCGCGGGTATTGTAAATATCCATGTGATCATAGTCCCTGCTCTCCATGTGCTGAGCCAAGGGAAGTTTTAATAAACCAAATATTGGAAGTTTTACTACATAGAGGCACTGTCTGCTAATTACACTGTAGGTAAGCTTCCAATTTGGCTGGGTCCCTGCTCCACTTAGCATAATAGTTAATCTAATCCTAAATTGGACATCTCCAATTACAGATATAATCCCTTGACAGGCTTTCTACCTAGATGCAGCTGCTAGAGCCTTATATGGCTTGCTTCATTGCGTGCCATTGATAATTTTTCTCTATTCAGTTCAATGTTTAGAACTTTTCAAGTTAATTTAGCAAAAAGAAAAAAAAAGTAAATAAGGGAATATTATTGCTTTAATTGAGCAGGGTCTCACAGGGATCTCTTGAAATTATTTGTACCCCCTTGGTGAAATTGTGTATAACCGTTAAATATACTGACCAGCAGGTGGCATCCCAGCCTACTCAAAGGCTTCCGGAAGGGATGTAACATTTCAGTAAAATTACATGTTTAACAGGATGTTGACACAGATTAAGAAGTATTTGTCTAGCTAAGCTTTTTCAGCCCAGCTGTGTGTTGAGCTGGCTGGAAACCTTATGATATTGCTTAATACCCAAAAGCTGATGTTTCAGCCCATTTTATGTTTTGCAAGCAAATGGTGATTTTAGTTTTCTTTTCATCTTTGTTTTTTAATGATGGCAGGGTAAGGAAATCCCTTTTCCTGAAAAGCAAAGGGTGGAGGGGAGGAAAGAAGCTGACTTTCTCTGTACTTTTAGGGTTAAATTCCTGAAAGTCTTGGAGAACTTCTTATCTATTTTTTCACTGATACTTGAAAATTCATCTGTGCTCTTTTCTAAATGGGAGCCAACAGCAGTCTAAGCTAGCACGAAAACACCTGCACTAGCTAGATTCCAGTTTCCGTGGTCTATTTTCCACTGGAAAATTAGTCTGGAGAGCTTTTTTATATGGACAAATTGGCTATTATCTTTTCTTCATGATTTTCTGGTACCAGAAAAAAATCAGTAACCGAATCTAACAGTGCAATCCTAACCAACTTTCCAGCGCCGGTGCAGCCGTAATGCAGCCCTTGAAGAGGCCTCCATGACTGCCCCGTGCTACAAAATGCAGTGTGTGTCCTGCTGGCACGACTACACCGGCGCTGGAAAGTTGGTTAGGATTGCACTGTAAGTCACAGAAAAATCTAAGTCACAGAAAAAGTGCACAAAGAGCAGATGTGGGAGGTCTCTTGCATCTGGGCAGGATGGTGTAGTGGTTTGGGAGTCGGACTTAGACCTGGAAGATCCAGGTTCAAATCCCCGCTCAGCCACGAAGCTTCCTGGGTGACCTTGGGCCAGTCACTATCTCTCAGCCCCACCTACCTCACAGGGTTGTTGTGAGGACAAAAAGGAGGGGAGGAAATATGTACACCACCCTGAGCTCCTTGGAGGAAGGGTGGTATAAAAATGTGAAAAATAAATAAAAATAAAAATGACCACCTGAAAGCACCCGAACTCAGCCTCCAGAGCTGTATATCTCATTACAGGGTGGGGGTGGCAGGCCAATTGGGCTGGAATGAACAGAATGGGCCTCTTGGGTTCTGCAACCATGTGCTGGTTGCTGGGATCAGAGTGTCCCAGTGTACTACTGATTACTCTGACCTTGTCCCAACCTGCTCAAAGCCTGTGGGACACAGCCTGGTAAGTTTACAACCCCTGGTAAGGGTTGCACGTACCTCCTTGCCATAGAGGCTTTCTCCTCTGTGGGCCGCAGCATGTTCAGGGTCTGCATGCAGCTAGACATGTGCGCTACCTGGCTCATGTACATAAGTGTTGGGTTGTGCTCTCACTGCATGGAATACAGTATAGCTTTCTAACACTCCGTGGAGCTGAGGCAAACGGCAGAAAATCTGGACTATTTTGGGCTGCTTAATTTGTTACATAATTCCTACACAGAAGGAACTTGGAGCTAGTGTAGTGTAACTGATAAGAGTTCATGCTGCAAACTGGAATTATCTCTTCTAAGGATTACTAATGTTATGTACATGAAATGCTTATTTTTCTTCATAGTAGTAGTAGGAATTAACATGCAACCTGTGGGTACACTGTAACATGCGGAATGATCCTACATGTGAGCTTTCATTATATGTGCACACTTTGTGTATGCATTGGGAAGCCATGACAGCTAGGGATTCCCAGCATGCATTCACAATGCAAAAAAAACACAACCCTGTGTGTAGGTAGTAATATCACAAGTAATATCTACGCATTGATTTTTGTGTGTATTATTTTAGCAAACTGGACTGACTACCCAAATGGGAATCAGTTATGGGGTAGAATAGTGGATCATTGCACTGTTGCTGAAGCATGATTGGGGAATGGAGTGGAGCTGACTGGCTTTGCTCAACATCTGTCCCATCACTTGGATTGTTGTTACACTCCAGCTACTTCCTAATTTCCTCAGGGACCGTACGATAGGGAAGAGCGAAGATCTCCACACCTTCCCTATAGTAACAGCTTCTGCTTGTTCTTGCTATTTCTGCTTACCTCCCTTCGTATTTCCCATGGGAGGAAGATGAGAGAATTATGCTAGATGGAGCCACTCTTCTTCACTCTCCCCTCTTCACTGTACTTCCTTGTAGAATGGAGAAGAGTGAGCAAAACGTCACAACCGAATGCATGCATGCCTGGCTACCTGATATCAGAAACCTACATATCTAGGAATGGGACCTTCCAGTTCCATGCACCATTTCATTGTGCACAAGTGCCTCTGCCTTGTTCCTTGCTGTTAGGAACAAGTTGAAGAAGTCAGAGAGGGCTGTGCTATGGTAGGGAACTACAGAGAGTGTCAAGGAGTGTTAATTGATTCTTCCTGTTTGCTGAATAGAACAAGTACAGTGCACAGGACACCCCCTAGATTTGAATGGATCTGGATTGAGCTCAATGTTAGTAAGTAATCCCCTAAGGAATAACAAGGGGTCTGTAGGTTACTGAGCAATCTTCATCTCCAAATGTCTAAGGGATTTTAAGAATGATCTATCGCCATTCCACCTCTGAGACAAATAGCCTAGGCTTTAACGGTAAGTATCTGATTTAAACCTTTATAAATCAGAAGAAGCCAGGTTTTATTTGGGAGTAAATATGTATTTAAAGCAAACCATTTATTATTTTCTTGGCAGAGCCTTAACTGGCATGCTGCTTGCATACAGAAGTTTTCTCTAAACGACCACAGGGGAGGGTACAAAACTTCACTGTGGTGTACTGTTGTTCTTCAAGAAACCACATAATAATCACTAGCGCCAAAGAACTGGTCAGCTCAGGTATTTTGCAGCTAAAATTGATTGTGTGTGGCTGGTTTTGTAATTGAATAAGAGGCTAGGAACCATTTCATTGTCGTTTTGTTTTTGAATGTTAAACTGCATTTTGGGGTTGGTTTTTAACTTTTTCTTAGGAAATTCAACAGCGGCATGGTCTGGCGAACTCCATTTCCTCATACTTAATCAAACCTGTCCAGAGAATTACCAAGTATCAGCTTTTATTGAAGGTAAATCAATGGCTTGTTTTTGATGTTATGATATTTAGAGATCTCTTTATTTTGCTGATGCATAAGTTAACCAGCAGGGAATGTGAATTCCACATAAATTCAATCCATAATTTAGATTTGATTTACAAAGTATTCTTTTAGATGGCAAATCTGGAGAATCACTGTGTTCTTCATTGTTGTAATAATGTCCATTTGTATTCTAAGTTCATTTTGGTTCCTCTTGCCCATGATTGTTTTTGTGCCTTCTGTCATACGGCCAGAGGCGTCACTGCGCCCGGAGCAAGTTGGGTGGGGTCCCCCGGCGCCCCCCAATAAAACTGTCAAAAATTTTAGGTTTCGGTTTCGAAACCTAAAAGTTGCGCTTTTTTTTTACTGTTTTTTACTGTTTTCCCTGGGTTTTTAGTGTTAAAGGGGCCTCTGTGAGTGTAGTGTGTGCTTTCTCCCCACTTACTTGTTATCTCTAAGCCGATCGGAAGCACCCCGAAGTTAGGGCACCCGGGACGAACTTCCTCCGGCAAGTGCCCAGAACTTCTTCGTTCTGCGCTTGCGCAAGTCCTTGCAGTTCTGCGCCTGCGCTAAAGGAAGATGGTGCCCGGTGCAGTTAGCGCAGGCGCAGAACTGCAAGACTTGCGCAAGCGCAGAACGAAGAAGTTCTGGGCACTTGCCGGAGGAAGTTCGTCCCGGGTGCCCTAACTTCGGGGTGCTTCCGATCGGCTTAGAGATAACAAGTAAGCGGGGAGAAAGCACACACTACACTCACAGAGGCCCCTTTAACACTAAAAACCCAGGGAAAACGTTAAAAAAGGTAAAAAAAAAAGGTTTCGAAAATGAAACCTAAGGAGGTCCGCGCCCCCCCAGGAGGCCTCAGCGCCCTACGCCCTGGGGCCCACCGCCCCCCACCGCCCCCCCGCCCCATATCAAACGACGCCTCTGCGTACGGCTCCCTATGCTCACGCTCTACTTGTCAACCATTGTTCTGTCTCCTTTCAAGCTCATTCTTAAGCCAGCCTCTTTAGCAAAATCTTTCATGCAGCGCCATAGTATCATCACCACCATTTTTTGCTCAGCTGCTGCCAGTTATACCTCCTGTCCCACTATCCTGCCTACTTCTTCAAGATATTCTGCTGTCTGAGGCAAAACATGTGATACCCCCACTGCACAAAACCAAAACCATAAAAGCCAACCATTATTTTTTTTAATCACAGGATTAACTCAGGATTTTGCATTTCCTCCCAGTTCAGAAGCACAAAGACACATTGCCAACATGTGGGGGGTTTGTATGATAGACATACAACTTTTTCTAGTTCATTAGAAGGAGTCCATTGCACAAGTCATTAATGGGCAGCAATTGATGAACAGACAGAATACAAATCAGCAATAATATTCTCAGTTGTCATTTAGACTCAACTTATGCTTGGGAAGCTTCCAAACCAGTAAGCACAAAGAGAATGAATTCCCAAGAGTTGAATTAACATAGTTTCCAGGTTATATCCAATCCCCTTTCTGGCCATTTGACAAACCAGAACTTCTAGGAAAGGGCTGCCATATGTAGATGCTCTGAGAATTTGAAACTCACGCAGTAGGCACAGTACAGCAATACCTTCCATAACGCTGCTTCCTTTAGTGCTGTTTTGTTATAGCACACGTTTTCCTGACATGATTGACAACTGTTGTAGCCAGTGGGGGAGGAAGAGAAGTCGGGTGGCGGCTGACTGAGGAGGAGAAACCCACCACCGACAGATAGGCCTGCCCAATTGTGACACAAGAGCACAGCGCTCTAGCTGCTGCTCTCCTACACTACTACTGGTGTTCAGCTAACTTGACCAGACATGCGCAGACCTGCCAGCACAGCAGTTTCACTTCATCTCATCATAAGGCCAGCCCTGCCAGTCCTTTCCCCTCACTTTTGCCAAATCCACCTGTCTTCAGATATAGACTTTTTGAGCAGGAACTGTGCCGATCCTGTGCTCTACACGCAGTGATCAGTGTTATGATGTCTGAGACAAAGGGCTGCATCCTAAGAACAATGAGTGGAGTGTCAGGAGCCGAGTGGGACATTCCCACCTCCTCTGTCCTGTTGTAACTATCTGAAAAGCCACTCCAGAGTGCCAGGCAGGATACCTTCCAAAAGAGTGAAAGATGCTGCTCACGGGGCTGCAGCTACAGAGGGAATAGGTGGAAATCAGAGACCCAGCAGTCTCCCTTTGCACAAGGGCTTCATTGGACCCAACCCAATAAACAATATTTCAGCATATTTTGGGTTCCAAATGCGCATTGCTATATTTTGATATTTTTGCTTCATCCCTTCTTTTACATTTCAGGAAAGTGGGGGAAACTATGTTGTTATTCTATGCTTGCTTCTTTTTCCCATCAACAAGATATGGCCTGTAGTAAACTATTTTCTGTTTTGTTTTTTAATGAAAGGTTTATCTGTTAGAAGCATTCTCAGTTTACTTTCAAGTCCTGATGTTGTTGTTGTTCAGTCATTAAGTCATGTCCGACCCTTCGTGATCCCATGAACCACATCCCGCCAGGCCTTCCTGTCCTCCACTATCTTCCTGAGTTCGCTCATTTTCATGTTCGTTGCATCGGTGATGCTGTCTAACCATCTCATCCTTTGCCTTCCCCTTCTCCTTTTGCCTAAGTCCCAATGAGGGAGAAGTAACTTCTCCCTAAGTCCCGATGAGGGAGAAGTAATTATAATAGGTACAATCTACTCTCTTCCACAAACCCCGTTGAATTGAATGGGAGTTCTTCTGATGCTACTCACTTACTTCAGTGGAGATTGTTTAGATCAGGGGTTCTCAACCTTTGGAAGCCCGGGTACCCCCTATCACGATCCAATTTTCTGAAGTACCCTTGCTAATTAACTGCTAAATAATTGGATTAATCAATTAATTGATTAGGTAATTGTTAAATAAAAAGTACTAAAACAATTTTAAATGTGAAAAAATGTCTTATTTAACTCTGTGAGTGTGAGTGTGAGTGTGAGAGTCACACTTCCCAAAATCAGCTCCTCCCTCCCCCACCCCACCAAAGTACATTTTCCAAAGTACAAAAATAAGCCCCAAACCAAAATCAGAGAGACAGAAGGGCTCCGAAAATAATTACAATTTAAAATCCATGTTAATTAACACTTAATTAGCTGCTGACGGGGCAGATAAGGGGCAGGGCTTGGCGTACCCCCAGCAAGAGGTCCGCATACCCCTAGGGGTACCCGTACCACAGGTTGAGAACCCCTGATTTAGATTATTATTTGCTACCAGCAGCTCTAGAAATAAAATGATGTCTCTCCCTTAGTCAAATAGACATGTTTTTTTCAAGTACAGAGAAGTGGGATTCTTTGATAAATGCTTCTAACAATATCCCATTTTTGCAACATTCCTTCTCCCTTATATCAACCTCTAGCAGCATGCGTTCCCTGATTTCTTTTTCTATCAATCCTCCAGTCTCCTCTATGCCATGATGAAAATGTACGTCTATTAAAACATGTAACTACCTGGTCTCTTGTCTGTGTTCTTGAACTACCCTTGAATCCTAGGTATTGGTATGTGGATAATATGTTTTATGGACTATTGCCATGATAATATCAAATTAAAAAGACCTTTTGAGCAGTGACAATAAATAAATGTGTAAGATCACTGGGAAATGCATGCTTTGCTTTATGCTTCACTATGGGAGTAAATGTAACTTCATAAAGCTCTCTTGATTGAAAGATATTATATCAACGCACTCCCCCTTTCCTGGGAAGTTCAGGGCCAGCCACTATTACAAGTTCATTTTGGAAGCTTTAGTAATAGTCAGGTTGGAGATGCATTCAGTACAAGCACACAGGCTATCAGCACTAGTACCAAACGCAAAATCAGCACTTTGGAACCTCCAAAGCTGCTACATCCATATAAATCCAAGCTGGTTCTTTTCTGTTTTCATTGTACACATAAACCGTTTGCAGGCATTAGTTTGTGTGAAGGGCCAATATTTGAGGGAGAGGCAAATGTCAGCTAGTCGTGCTCCTGTGCCAACATGCTCACTTGTTGCACTCCCTGGGTTTTCGCATATTCAATGCTTGTCTGCAGAGGACAGCACCAAATGTGGGGAGGATCCATCCATGCGAGGTGAAACCTCAGGATTCCCTACCATTCAGTGCTACCTTCTGCAGACCTATTGGATGGGTATGATTTGCATTCCGGGTGCTTGGAACAGTTCTACTGGAATACCTCTGCATCCTAAGGAATTCAAGAGAGTAACCAATAGATATTTTGGCCTCTAGTTACCATTGATACTCCTCATTGAGTGGGGACTATTCTTAATATTTTCAATATGTCCTGAGTAACAGCCCAGACCTGTAGGTACATCTGGTGAAACAAGTGCTAGTGGAACAAGCAGATGGGCGGGAGATGGGCGGATCAGATCCACGAAGGGGGTGGGTTCAGTGGCAGCAGTGGCCACTGAATCCTAACCACCTTCCCAGAATCGGTCCACCTTCACGGGTCAGCGCAGACTTGTGCCAGCAATATTGCTGCCACAGATCCAAGTTGACCCACTGGAGCGGCAGGGATTTACTCCAGAGGAAGGCAACAAATTTTCCCTTCCCCCAAGGTGGCCTCCAGAGGCCAAAACTCCTCTGCTGGATTCAGCAGGCGCCGCGTTGGTGCTGCTATTGCTACATGGGGAGTTAGGTAGGATTAGGCCGTAAGTGTTTGTTTGCCATTTACAACAGGTTCTCAGTTATGCTTTATATTTTTTCTTCAGGAGCTTCTAACATGTTGTGAAGAAGGGAAGGGAGAACTCAAAGATGGTTTGGAAGTGATGCTTAGTGTCCCCAAGAAAGCCAATGATGCCATGCATGTTAGCATGCTGGAAGGTAAGCAGATCTTGGCAGCTGAAAAGAGAATGGTAATGTGTAGATAAATGTGTGGGGGGGGGGGGGGAGGAAACAATGCTATTACTTTCTTGTAATTAGTTGGATTTAGGCTGCAATCCTACACACACTTACCTGGGAGTAAGTCCCATTGAACTCAGTGAGACTTATTTCTGAGTAGACACGTGTAGGAGTGTGCTGTTAGTAACTGTGAAGATTCCATTCCCAATTACAACAATTGGCACCAACTATAAAGTATAGCACACCTTCTAAGACTTTTTTTTTTAAATACTCATCAGTCATCATGCACCCCTGGCTGAAGTTGGCACTCTTTGTTCAGTCTTAGCCTTTACTGAATTCTTTTTTGGTTACAGTTTTTCTCTGCTCCTAATTGCATAGCATACGTAATAGGTTGTCTCTTCTCATTCTGCACAATGAATTGGATCCAAATTTGTATAAGCAGAAATCAACTCATCCAGTGTGGCTTTCCAGGCCCCTCCCCCACAGAGCAGCACCCAGGCTCCTCTGAAAAGCCCCTTGTAAGGGTTGGGGGAGGACCCTGAAGAAGGGGGTGGAACGGGTCACAAGGTGCTCAAAGTTGCGGTGAATAATCAAAAATCATGCACAAGCAGAAGCTCCACTCGTGCAAGTTTCCCCAATTTATGGTGATTTTCTTTTACGCCCCATCCTACCCTATTCCAGAGGATTCCCTGATTTTCAGGACAGGGTTTTTGGAGGGCTGGGAGGAGGGGGTGTGAGTTTTCACACAACTGGGTGTCTACTTGTACAACTCTGGATCTAACCCTTTTCTTTTCTTTTTTACAACTGTAGCTGATAGGTATTGACATAAGAGCAGCAAAGGGTCATTCCTTTCTCACCCCAATTACAGTCGGACCTTTTTATCCATGGTTTTTTTTTATCCACGGATTTGACTCAACACAGATGGCAAAACTGTGGAAGAGGGAGTCCAACTGCACTACATTACCTCTTTTTTCAGCGTTGGCGGGGGCCTGCCAGCCACTTCCAGCCTCCTGCATGTGTCCAAACCACTGACAAATGCAGCTGGGAGTCTCTGGCACCATTTACAGGTTGCTTCCAGTAGTGGCTTTTGTTTTTCAGTCAGTTTAAACAAACTCAGGAGAAGGGAAGAGGTGAAGATGCTGGAAAAAAGGTAATATGGCACCGGTCCCGACCCCCCCACCCACCCCCAGATTTCATATAACACTAACTTTCTTATCCACTGTGGTTCCAGGAACAGAACCCCAGTGGATAAAAAGGTCCGACTGTATTTGAGTTTCCTGTAAGGCAATTCCAGTGAAGAGAAAAGGTGGGGCAAGGGTAGGTGATGGAACAGAAAGCAAGCCTGATTGTCAAGAATGTCAGACACAGTCTTCGAGTTGCAAAGAATGTCATGGCATTTATACAGTAAATGTGAACCTTTTGCCCTCTTTCCTTTCTGTTACAATTTGCTTGAGAATAAGCTCTCTTTTTTCTGTCAGTGAGGTGATCTTTATGTTCTGATTTATTTATAGGATTTGATGAAAACTTGGATGTTCAGGGAGAACTGATCCTTCAGGATTCCTTCCAAGTCTGGGATCCAAAGTCGCTCATCCGGAAGGGCCGTGAAAGGCACTTGTTTCTCTTTGAAATCTCTCTTGTTTTCAGCAAAGAGATCAAAGATTCTGCAGGACACACAAAATATGTTTACAAGAACAAATTACTGGTATGTCTGCTAAAATGAATATTTTATTGATCGCAGGGTCTTTGCTAAATTCAGAAAAAGAGATGCACATGACTTTTGGCACAATCTTATCTGTGCTGAGCGCCGGTGCTGGGCCTCAGCAGTGGTGCTGGGTGTTGCAAACGTGCCGTAAGGCACATTTGTGACAACTCGGGAGTAGACAGTGCCACTGCCGAGCAGCAGAGGACCCAGCACCATGGAGCAGGTAAGTCCTGCTCCGAGAGTCACAGGGCCTGGGGGAGGGCAGGGAGGGGGCTTTATGGGGTGGGGGGTGGACAGATTGGGCCTGGGAGGGGGTGGGACTGACATCCTTATTGGACACCATATCCTATCCCCCTCTCAGGCCCTTGCAGCTGACATGGGGCTGCTTGATTCTCTGTCAGCTAAAGAACCGGCAGGGACCGAATAGCCCCATTGCGGCGGTTGGGGGTTTACGTGGGGTAAGCCCCTGAGTAGACCTCCAGCCTCTCCCTTCCCTGGATAGGATTCAGTGTGGGCCACGCTGAAGAGCCTATGCTGGGGGAGGATAGAATTGGGCTGTTTATACTGAATTTAGAAGATATGATCAGTTTGGTCCTGTAAGGTCAAATCCCATGAAGACCAGCTTTATTCTGCTTTAGTACAAAGGATACCTGAAAAGCTAGCATTACTTGCTATGTCTACATTAATTATACGAGGATGCATTCTAATGCTCCTTTCTATGCTCAGTTCTGAACTTATTGAAAAATATGATTCCCAACTATCTTTCTTCCTAACAGACCTCAGAACTGGGAGTGACAGAGCATGTGGAAGGAGATCCCTGCAAGTTTGCTTTGTGGGCTGGAAGGACTCCCTCCTCAGACAACAAAACAGTGCTGAAAGTGAGTCTCTGGGTTTGTTTTCTCCGCGATCACTTGTTTTATTTCATAGGAACCTGGAATCGTTAGATAGTCTTGCTCTGTAGTACATTGTAAAACAACAGGCAGTTGGAAACTGAGGAAAATGTTTCATTGTCTGAAGATTCTGTATTAGAAGATTCAGTATTTCCACCCTAGCAGTGGAACGACATTCCATTTCCCCCTCTATAGGGCATATTGTATTTTGTGTACTACATATATTTACCTAGCACTTACCTGCTTTGGCTTTGCTAGTGCATCTGGTGTTCTACATTTAGCCCTTGAACTTCGGCTGGCTCACCCAGGCAGCTAATTCTACAGTGCAGACAAGGGTGGATGGAACTGCAACAAAGCACTGGAAATATAGACCCATACGTGGAAGTAATAATAGTTTTGACTTCTTTCTCTGTTGAATTTTAGGCATCCAGCATTGAAACAAAACAAGAATGGATTAAAAATATTCGGGAAGTGATACAGGAAAGGATTATACACTTAAAGGGAGCTTTGAAAGAGCCAATACAGCTCCCCAAGACTCCAGCAAAGCAAAGGAACAACAGTAAGAGGTAATCTCAGTCATTCCTTGTGACAGCTGCCCTTTTTAGACTCCCTGATGCTCTGTTTAAAGTGATTGTGAAGATTCATCAGCAAGGTAGAAATTGAGTAAATAACAATGTCAATGCATACTAGGTATACAATAAACCTCTGCTGCAAGGATCAGTGCCTGTGGGCCAAATCTGACCTCCCTGAGTAATGCTGCAATCAGTAGTACTGCAAATGCAGTAATGCTGCAACTGAGAAGCAGAAGAGGGATCTGAAGGGGGCATTGCCTGCAGCAATGTGGATTGTCAGCTGGAGGACATATTCGTCTTGTACCTTGCATCTTCCTGTTCCTTTTGATGGCCCTCCATCAAATACAGTTTCTCACCAGGCTTGATTATCTGGATCTCCCTAATCTGGATTGTTTTGTGTCAGCGATTGTTATTTGCCAACTCTGTGGCAGATATCCTTTGGCTATGGTCTAATTTCATATCCCAAGGAAATGGGTTGGTTTCTTGACTATATAATTAATTCTATCACTCTCAGAATCATGGGGTTCTAATCTGTTTTACTGGGGAAAGCCAAGTAGACCGGTCACATCGTTCTACTCTGTAACATAGGTCAAAGAAAGTGCTCTCGATTAACAGCTAGTGATATGCCTGTCAGTGTGACGGGCTAGATTTAATTTCTCCATAGAAGCTAACAGCTCTTAACTCCCACTGACTATGATGAGAAAAAGAAAAGGCGACAAAAAGATGGACGCAAAGCCTTCTTCTCCCCCCCCCCCTATTTTTCTGTGGAAAAGGAAAGGGTGGGTGGGAATGTGTGGAGCCCTGTAGATGGCATCACATGGGACCCGTGACTCCAACAGTAAAGATGATTGTGCTGCATCAGAAACCAGTATGACCAAGTGATGCACTGCTGTGAACTGGCACTTTTTTAAATTTAATGCTAGGGTACTGAGTATTTTCTTGATTGTGCATCAAGGTAATGCAAATGTAGTGATATTACTTCAGAGCATGAGATGTGGTGGCTGAGTGATCTTAGGCCTGTGGCTTGAAGCTGTGTGTAAAGTTTCACGCTGTATGAGTGACTTATTTCACCCCTAGGCTGGCTAAAATAGATACCTGAGTTGCTAGACTAGGGGAGAGGAGTTTTATACACTTTTGATTATAAAATGGTCCATAGAATTGGCTGCACAATAGGTTAAAAGCCTATTTCCCCAAGACTTCCCCCCCCCAAAAAAAAGTATACGCACTAGACCAACTTGGATTTGGTCTAGTGCATATACTTTTGTGGGGAGAGGTAATTAATTATGCCTTACTACTCTTGGCGCAAAGCATCAATTGGGAGAAACCTAAGAGAAAGACATTTTTCTAATATTTTCAATCCTGTACTGGGATCCAATGATAGGAACTGTCTTGGTTCATATCAGTGGATCTTAGGAGATCCATTTGTTCTAGTGAAATGATTTGGAGTGCAACTTCAATGCTCCTTGCAAATATGTCTTGGGGCAACAATACGGGCTCATACAGAGAGGGATCGGAGGGAAGGATGGAAAATACTCCCAACCCTTATGAGCTGTAGGGAGTATCGAAAAGGAAGAATAAATCAGTAAGCCGATATTTTGTACTTCTTCACCCTTAAAGAGTGTTATTCCCCTTCTAATATAAACCACGAAAAATGCATTGACTGAGAAATGACCATTGACATCAGCTCTGCAAAACAGCAAGGCTATAATTTAGATGGCTGGGTTTGGTTAAGTGAGAAATCCAAGCTGAATGGGGCATTGGCCTGCCACCTTCATTATGGAGCTATTTTGAGACACATTGCTGTCACTGTATAAGCCTGGGATAGTCAATTTCCCTCAGAGTAAACGTGGTTATTATGTGCTAACCTCATGGTAGAGATGACATCATTGTTCTAAATTACACATTGAGTTGTAACCCAAGTGTGATCAGCTCAGCAACCAATTCTCACAGACTCGCTGAGTGGGTCTCAAATCCATTGATGAAAATTTCCTGTTCTTTCCCTGCAGGGAGGGAGGAGAAGATGCTGACAGCCAAGGGGATGGGAGCAGTCAGCCTGACACCATTTCAATCGCATCCAGGACCTCTCAGAATACAGTGGACAGTGACAAGGTAGGATTTATTCCTGAAAATGCAAGACTGCTAATTTTAGCAAGAACTTGAAATATGGATAGGCTGACTGGGGAAGAAATGACATATTGTTTCTTTTTGAAAATGGTTAAATAGGCTATTTATAGTCCAGCAGTGAGTTCCACTTTTGCATGTCATTCACTTCCTTGCTACTACTAACATCCTGGGAAGTTGAAGCTTTCAATCTGAATTTGCTCCATATATTGGAGCCATAGGCAATTTGCGTCTATGGGAACATGGGGCCTGTGAACTGCACATTATCCACCAAGTAGTTATTCTAGGTAGATCACCCAAAATCTGTGTGGTATAAAGACAAAATAGCTGGACTTGGCACTGGGTGACATTCAGACAGCGACTTCACTGCAGCAGAAAATGGAAGAGACTTTTCTTTCCAAGTATCATCCATACTTGAGATTAGCAGGTTGGTTGCGACTGCTTATGGCGGCAGAACGCTCATTCCACCGCCCATCACAGCGCTAGGATTATGCTGTACGAGGATCTGGCTACGGTTTGTACTGCCCTTTGTTCCTCCATCTTCATCTGTATTTTTCTTTGGTCCAAGGAACATCATACAAAAGCAACGACTGAGCTGTAATTTATTTTCTATAAATAAATAAAATTACAAAGAGACCAAGGCAGATTAGCAGGCCTAGTCTGATAGCAAAAGAAGTCCTAGAAGTTGCTTGGGGCAAGAATGTGTGTGTGTGTGGGGGGGGGGGGGGTTTGCCAATGAACTGTTGTGATCTGACAGGTGCACCCTAGTATCCTTGCAATTTTCCAGTGGCTGCCCGCATGTACTCCTGGATTGTACATGGCTTTGCATGCTTCAAGAGATGCCTCATGGGTCTTAAGGCACAAGAGATGCTCTTGGACAATTGAAGGGGTCTTAGGGCATATACTTTGGATTATAGAGGCACCTGAGGCAGATGGGCATGAGCTGGTGGTCTTCCTCTACAAGCTAGGCAACATGCTAAAGTGGTCCAGAGGCAGCGAGAGGTGGTTGACCTGGAGTTTAGTGTGCCCAGAAGCAGGCAGCCTGTTTGGACCTGTTTGGACCATTGTCCACAGCAGTAGGCAATGAGACTTATTCCTGAAATTCTTATTCTTTCAGGAATAAGCCACATGGAAAGCGGGGCAGCCACGCTCAAGAACTCAAAGAACTGGGGCTGGAATGGCACTGGTTTTTTTTCAGATATGGTTCTAGGGTGCAAGCGCTGGATAGCATTTCTGGAGTGGTTGACAAGGAGTCACTTTAAAAGGCTTGGAGGCAAGAGTTTTCTTTGCTGGAGTTGGAGGCCTGTAGCCTTTTCCTCTGTGACATAGTAGACTGCTTGAGGTATTTTGGATTCATTTTGCATTGAATGCATTATTCAGATTTGGATGTTTAGTACCTTTATTAGGTATTTATATACCACATTTATACAGTATTATACAGTATTTCTATACCACCTTTCTTGGTCGTTGGATTTCTCCTCTGATTTTAATCCAAGGCGGTTTACGTGGGCAGGCTTTCCCAATCTGCCGGGTGGCCGAGGCCACCCGCCGGATCCCATGCTCCGCCGCGGGCAGGTGCCCGCTCGGCGGAAAGTCTCCTCGGGGAAGGGGACGCTTGTCCCCTTCCTCGAGTGTAACCAGCGCTGGGGCTGATCGGTCTCCTCAGAATTCCGCCAGCGAAATCGCTGGCGGAAGTCAGAGGAGGCTGTGTAACAGCTGAGCCGATTGGCGGGGGACAGGATTTGTCTGACGCCGTCCCCCGCCCCCTCCCCGACCAGCTCGGCCTATGGCCGCCCTCCCGCTACCGCAGAACCGCCCCCCTACTGGCTGAATCCTTACCTGGGTCCGCCGGTGGTCCTTTGGGCGCTCCGGCGGCTGAGCAGGGGAGGCCGGCCTTGCGCCGGCCTTCCCTGCTTGGAAGTAGACGCAAATGTGCCTCTCGGCACGTTTGCAACTGCTTAGGGCGGTGGAACGCTCATTCTGCCGCCCGTCACAGTGCCAGGATTGTGCTGTATGAGGATCTGGCTATGGTTTGTACTGCCCTTTTTTCCTCCATCTTCATCTGTATTTTTCTCTGGTCCAAGGAACATCATACAAAAGCAACAACTGAGCTGTAATTTATTTTCTATCAATAACATTTTGGTTCAGGTAGAGTTTATTTTTGTACATCCTGCTGCTGTGAGAATACAGCGTCCATCTCTGTTTATGCAAATTGCTGATAGATTTTGAAATATACTGTTTGGTTTGAATTTGGTTGTAAAAGTAGCAAAAGTGTGAGCTTCCCTAAATAGCCTTTAGGGAATGTGGTGTGTGGTATATTTGAGGTGGTGTTATGGTACGTGCCATGCAACATATGCCCTTCCAGAACAGGACAAATGTTAGAAGCAATGTATTTCCTTTCCCAGTATTGTTGTGGACGCCAGCCTATGAAACAGAAGTATACCTTAAAAATGAATAACTTTTATTGAAGTCCTAGAGGAGTCAGACTATGTTTGCTTTAAAGGCAGGTTCCAATGTTATTGCTCTCTCTTCCTGCCAGTAGTGTAGCAGCCGTACGATCCTCCTTCATAGCTGTGCTCAGGGTCAGTGGGTCTGGGCAAATGCATTGTTCAAAAGCTCATTATGCTTTTTCTTTATTATTGGCTCATTTTTCTATATGTTTCACCTTAGCAATTTATTTTAATTAGAGAGAAGTGTTCTGGTTTGCTATTGTAGTTGCACAACTACTGAACTTTATTATGTCTTTGGATTTCAAAAAGTTATGACTCATTAAAATAATTAAGCACATAATCAAAGGCTTTGAGAAGTCATGATAATCTTAAACTTGGAGAGAAACATATGGCTTGCTGTCTTTAAAACTGAACCAAATTAAGGCACTTTGAATTCTACGATTCTGTGACTTCAGGATTTTTTTAAAATAATTTTTACAAAATATGGAAACTAGAGAATTTGGCATTTTCATAGAATGTCTACTGTATCTTGATATAGTTATAGAATTCATCACTGCCACCAATAACTGAGATAGTGTCCCCAGTTTCCGGCTGAGCGTGGTACAGAACACTTCTACGCCATTCTCAACCACACTGGCTACTCCCATCTTTGGTGAAGATTACACATTCCATGACAAGTTAAGGCAAGTTCTGATGGCAGCATGTCTGCAGTCCATCTGTTCTGAACTGTCAAAGCTCTACAGGCCTGCAAACAGGACCTGTAGAAGGACCACAGATGAGTACATAGCCTGCGTCAGACAAAATTCAAGGACAACCGCTGCAAACAAAGAACATAGGGGCCAGGGGCAAATGTGTGATGGGCAGCCCAGTTCTGTGTAAAGATACGCGGCCGGCCTAAAGGGCCAGCCACTGTATCCTTGGCCCATTGGGGCCTGCCCTGGCACGGCCTCTTCCCTCGGTGTCAGCTGTGCAGGCCACAATGGACCTCCTCAGATGCACTGTGTAAGGCTAGCTGCAACGGGGCTCAGGATATCAATGCATAGCGCCAGTATTCCCACCCCCTCTCAGCCTGGGCTGGCCAATTGCCTCCCTCCCTCGCCACCCCTCCCCATCCTCCCAACACCTCCTGCACCAACCGGCACAGCACTCACCTGCATCAGTCGGCATGGGGCCAGGTTGGTGCTGGAGTAAATGGTGCCAACCTCCATGCCTGCGCAACTTATTCTCTGGATGCCCAAAAGTATGTGTGTATTGAACATACTATATAAAGTTGGTACAAGCCTGCCCACCCCCACCTGAGCCTTTACGGCACATTTATAGCATCCTAGGCTGGCAGAGCACTAACTCCGCCAGCCTATAGTTGTGCAGGATTGTACAGTAGGTCAGCCTGAAATCAAGCTACAGAGAGACAGCAGAAATCAGAAGAGCCAGAGGCAGGTATGTTGTCCAAGTCAGGCAAATTGTCAAGTCCAAAAAAGTGGCAGTCTAGAGGAAGGGAAGCAAGACAAGGCAGGATACAGGAGTCCATGGAGTATGGCTATGCCTAGCAACAAGTTGCTCAAATTGAGGAAACAAGCCTGAAGCAATGGTTATATAAAACTAGTCTGATCCTTTTCGTTCCCCATATCAGCTGAGTTGGTATATCCCCATACCTTTTTGCTCCCTAGTCAGCTGAGTTGATGAATAGCAATATCCTTATCCTTATCTGGGTGGTCTTGAAGCTGGGTGGATTGGGCCTGGGAGGGGGGGAACCAGTGTCCTCTCTCCCGGGCTTGAAAGCCCGATACAGTGCTTCCCGACTCTCTGCCACCTAAAGAGGTAGCAGTCCTGATCCTCCCCTCCTGCATTTGTTTATACACATGGTGGAGGAACCTCTGAAGAAGAACTCCCCTGTGGCAATCCAATCCTATTAAAATCCCCATGCTTGGATGCAGTGGTGCCAGGGCTGGCTCTGCCGCATCCAGCGCGGGGTCAGAGGTCTTCTCGAGGGAAGGGGATGATCGTCCCCTTCCCCTGTGTTGAGCCCCAGCAACCCCTATGGCAGTGGTTCCCAAACTGTGTGTCACGACGCCTTAGGGTATCGCGGCAGTCGTAGGGGCGTCATGAGATGTCCCCGGTAGCTCCTCCCACCTGTTCTCCTAGGCACTGCCATTTGAGCACCGCCATCTTGGATCTCACTAAATTTCTCAAGACCCAAGATTGCGGCGCCCAGGAGAACAGGTAGGAGGAGTTACTGGGGCGTTGTGAGCCAGGAAGAAGAGACAGTGGGCCGTCATGAGCCAGAAATGTTTGGAAACCACTGTCCTGTGGTGCTACTCAGAGGCATGACAGCAAAATGGCTGGCACAGCTCCGAGAAGCCCCATGTCGGGCTTTCAAGCCCGACATGGGGTTTAGGATTCAGCAAAGCCTCCTCTGGCAAGCACCCGCCTGCCACACAGATCCCAAGGTCTTTTTGTGTCTGTGTATCTATCCAGCGGGTGGCGCAGTGGGTTAAACCGCTGAACCATAAGCTGTCGATCGAAAGGTCAGCAGTTTGATTCCCGTGACGGGGTGAGCGCTCGTTGCTTGGCCAGCTCCTGCCAACCTAGCAGTTCCAAAGCATGCCAATGCGAGTAGATAAATAGGTACCGCTTGCGGGAAGGTAAACAGCGCTCCGTGTTCCAGCTGCATGCTACGCGCTGCGGCAAGGAGAGTCATGCCAGCCACATGACCACGGAGGCGTCTTCGGACAACGCTGGCTCTTCGGCTTTGAAATGGAGATGAGCACCACACCCTACAGTCGGACACAACTGGACTTAATTGTCAGGGGTCACCTTTACCTTTTTATCTATCCATAGCAATTATCACTAATGTGTCGATTAGGAACTGGAAGGCCATGGGCCTGAAAGGATGTTGCCTGTCTCTTCCCAATAGCCAACCCAGGGATAAAAAAATAATATGGAGGAATTGGTAGTTGCAGCAAAGGAGCCAACCAGCAGTCTGTACGGTAATGTCAGTGAATAGCCCCAGTAACATTTCACTTGAAAAGCACCAGAAGAAAAAAATGTGAACCCCCTTCTTAGAACATAATTTTTAATTAAAATTCTGCTTGTCCAGAATATCTCTTTGGAGCACTATCGGCCAATACAGGCAGAGGATTGTCTTTGTGTGCGTGCGCGTGCGTGCGCGTGCGCGTGCGTGTATTGAACATACTATATAAAGTTGGTACAGACCATCAAAAGCAATGAAATTCGAAGCTAAAATCTATACACTATGTCCTCACCATAAATCCTGCTGTTCCTGCCTGAGGATTACCCTTAAGGTATGGGTGAATATTATGGGATATGTGCAGCATCTATCATTCCAGTCTAAAATAACCTGGTTTCATCATGGTCAATAATAATCTACAGGTTCTGTTTGATCACACTGCTTTATCGTAAAGTTGCACACAACCCAATTCTCAGAGGATTTGCATGGGTAGGAGCCCTATAAAAAGAACAGACCTGGCATCACCAAGGCACTTTGAGGATCAGAAGAACTATGTTCCTGGATTTCTATTAACATCGCTCGCTTTCCTGGCTGAGAGCAATAATTTCACCCGTCTCAGAGAGCACATTTCAGCCTAGAGCAAGTTTTAGTAATTCTGCATGGATGATATTTGAATAGTAATGCCTGTTCTATGCAGCATGAACTGTGTTTTTTAGATATTACAGACCCTTAAGACAATGGCACTGGACTTGGGAGACAGTGTTGTCTCTTCATCACATCCGTTAGCTATATTTGTACTTTTATTAGGTCACTATGGACTATTGCGTGTGACATCAGCAGCAACTGAACCAGTCACATTTCCTTCTCCCCCTGTTCACTTGCACATTTGAAACTTGTTGCATTTGGTAGGCTTCCCATGAGCCCAGTTTACACAACCATTTTATGATAGAGGGGCTACTTGAAAAGGAAGGCACATGGTTGTAGTTTGTATGAAACAACTTTCCTGCAATTTGGGCAACATTGACAGTTCTAGCTCCCATGCCACTCAGAGTGGCCTTACCTGTTCCTACGCACAGGGGGACCTGGATAGAACGCCGGCAGGATGGTGCAGGCTTTTCTGCCGGCTCCACCTCCTCTCCGGGTGTTGAAACATGCCTTACAGCATGTTTGCGACACATGGCACTGGTGCTGTAGCCGTAGCGCCGGTGCCCGTGGCCCATAGGATTGTGTCGTAAATGTTTAATTTTAAAAGTGCACAGAAATAGGTTGGGATCTATTTCTGAAATTTGTTGATTGTCCCTAGAATGAGCAATAGAATGGTTGTCAGAAAGAAAGGTGTTAAAAATACATCAGATTCTTAAACTATTAATTTTCAGCAGCAGGAAGTCACTAACTTATAATTGGTAGGAAGTAGGAGGGGTGAGCAAGAAAAACTCTACCGTTCCTTATGATGAGGTTTGATTTACAAAACCGTCCAAGACATGGGCTAATTGTATAAATTTAGATTATTTCCATCTGCTTCTGAGCAGGGTTCAGCCAGCAACTCCCACAATGCACAGTGCAGCTATGATGACTTCCTCCCCTTCTTCTCTGGTTCGCCCACATAAAAACATCTATGTGTTTCCCCACCCCATAGAGTGCTCTTGAATTGACTGTGATGCATAAAGAAGTTGATCTTCAAAGCAGTTTCCTAGTAGAAAGATATACAACATGCACATGAATCAAGAGCACAAAGATTGCATGTTTGCTTCCCACACTCAAGGCTTTGAAAAATACTCATTTTTTTTTTTTCATTTCCACCTTTGGGTTTCTCTTCTGAAAGGGATAGGTAGGCGTTTTCAATCGTTCTGAAATTCAGCCTTCACACAGCAATAATTGGTGCTTATGTGGCCCTTTGCATTTGCACCTAGGAGGCAGTGCATATGTGAATCACAGCAGCAGGATTTTTCTTTTTCTTCTACTTTTTAAATATCTGAACTATGCCCAATAGTTATAGAGATGGGGAAAGGCACAAGAAGCAAGCTGGGTCTTTTTTTTTTTTTTTAAGTATTATTCTGCTGCTAGTTCTTTATGTGCTTTTTTCCAGTACAATACAATACTCTCATAAGATCAAGACTGACAGCATGGGGCTAGTCTAGGGTTGCCAACCCTCCAGGATTGGCCTGGTGTCTCCAGGAATCAGCACTGACATCCAGGTGACTACTGAAAGCAATCCTGGAATTTTTTACTAGGCCTCCAGGAACGGTATGCAAATTGCTGATAGATTTAGAAATATGAATTACAACATGTGTGTGTGTGGGGGGGGGGGGAGTCTCCAAGAATATTTTCAGTAGAGTTGGCAACCCTAGGTTAGCCTGGGCTTGATTTCATGCTGTGAATGCTATGAATACATATTGAAATGAACACATTAAACAAACGTATTGGAACTAACATTCCCAACGATGCATGCTACAAATAAATAGATACAAATAGTGGTCTGTTTCTTAAACCACCATTATTTTTTATTATTAATGTTGTCGGCGGCGTCGGCGTCATCAATAATAATAATAATAATAATAATTTAATCTTATTCACTGCCAATGCCAAACTCCAATACTCAGCTACTTCTTGACAGCAGCCAATTTTTATAGCCATGCCACCATTTTTCTTGGTGATGACTATTTTTATTTCTATCCATCGTGCCTCAGGATAATACTGTACCCCAGGGTGGTTATAGGTTAGAAACTGGCCTCTGCCAGGAGGCAGCTAGCTGCACACTGAAGAGCCTGATGATGAGACAGGTACTGGCAAAAACTGTGTTTTAAAGTAAAAGGGGAAATGTCTGTTGTTTTTTAAACAACAGAAAATTAGTCGGAAGGGGAAATAAATGAACCCCCCCCCCAATTGATTCCAACATAAACAGGAAGGACATGAATGGGCCCAAAATGAAAGTATACTGAGACCCAAACATGAATAGGGTTCTCAAATGAAAATGTTTGGAGTGTCCACGCCTGCACTCCAGAAATCTTTGCCTTGTCCCTGTATTAGGACAGGCCCTCACAATAATTGCTTATGCTTCTAGCTCAACACTGTAAAGCACATAACTAGAAAGGCTTGGAAAAATGACGTATTTTTTTCATCTGGGAAAACAAAGTATTTTTTGACACACATATACAGTCGGACCTTTTTATCCCGGAACCCCAGTGGATTTAAAAAAAAAAAACATGTTATATGAAAACCGGGGTGAGGGTGGTGAGCAGTTCCACATTACCTTTTTTTCAGCATCTTTGGCTCTTCCCTCCTCCTGAGTTTGTTTAAACTGACTGGGGAAAAAAGAAAAACCGCTACCGGAAGCAACCTGTAGATGGTGCCAAAGTCTCCCGGTTGCATTCTTTTTTTCTTTTTTCAGCAGTTTAAGCACGCAAGCAGTTTATTGTTTATGGCTATTGATTTGCATACATGACCGGGAGGCTTACGCAAGGAAAGGAGATGTTTAATCCCTTTAAACATCCCCTTAATCCCCATAAGCCTCTCGACCTACAGTGGGTCTCCTTGGACCTACGTTAGCATTTTTGCTAGCGTAACTCCGAGGAGAGAAAAGGGGAGGGGAAGCTGCAGGGACGGGGTATAGGATCCAGTGCAGGCCTTCCATGATGGATCCTCCCCCTCCCGCGACCTTCCCAAATCCCGCCCTTCGTTGCGCCCCCTCCCCGCCCCCGTTCTGCCCTCCCCCCACCTTCCTGCCGGCTTACCTTTCCCGGCATGCGTCCAGGCGTCCTCCAGCGTGTCCGGGAAGGCAGAGGCCTTCCCTCCGTTGTCCCTGGCAGCATGCTGGTTGGCACGCTGTCAGGGACATGTTTGCAACTGGTGCAGACTGCTTTGCGGCAATCTGCGCCAGGGAGGGAGACGCGTCACCATCAGGCGGCACACATATGATTGGGCTGTGAGTGGGGATTTGAACCTGGATCTTCCAGGTCTAGAACCCCAGAACCACTACCATTCTGGCCCTCCGATCTTCATATCTCTTCTGAATCTGGGACTACTGCAGTTTGACAAGACCTCCTTGTAAATGCTGAGTTTTGTACACCAAATCTATAAATTTCTGAAGTAATAGTTGCTTTAAGTAAAAGCAATAGAGGCAAAAGAGAGAAAACTGAGGGGCTTCCACGGTACAATGTATTTTCTTCTCTCCCACTGAAGAGATAGACAGCAAGAATAGTAGTGTGGTGTAGTAGTGCATAAAGCCACTTGTGTGCTATTCAGTTCTCAGCTACTCATCTATTTTATTTTGAGCAAAACTCCTTTATTTGTGATCCACATCTCCCCAACCACAGCAGTGATTTGCACCTTCAAAGCTCTTTCGCATTCTGAAGCTGAGTTCCGGTGATACAGAGCAACAGATTGATTGTGATGATAAGGCCAATAGAACTGAGAAGAACTGTGCTGAAGGACCACCTGTGACCAGTGAATCCCCTTCAGGAAATCAAAGCATCCCAAAGCATACCCTACCACCTATTTGTCTAGGGTGCTTCCTGAGGCCACCTCTGTTCCCAGAAGAAAAAATTAATGTGAACTTTAATCTTTGTAAGCTGCCTTGGGTCTGTTGTGAAAGGCAGGATATAAATTGTGTGAATGAACAGAGACATATAAAGAAGAGAGCTTTTGATTTCTAAGGGGAAGGGAAGTATTTGTCATAAAGCCTGTACCTCAGTTTCCCAGGTAGCTGAGCAGCATTTCATGACAAAGCGCTTCAATTTCTAACTTCTAGTTGGTTCTGTTAATCATTTCTACATCCGTTTTAGAGCGAGTTCTAGGATTAAATTTTTACAGCCCACAAGATGACTTCAGGAGCAGTTCATCCAGTTGCTTGCATGGCTAAACAAGATCATTCATTCCTATGATTTGGCTGAGGAACCAAATGCAAGTGAATTGTAAGACATGGAAACGGAGGGATAATAACCCCGCACAGGAAACATGTGGAGGCTTAGTGGCTTATGCGACTTCTTCCATAACCAGTCCCAATAGATTACGATCTATTCAAGGCGGGGATACCACTACAGCATATGAAAGAACAGGGTCGTTATCCCTCTTTCTCCATGTCTTGCAATTCACCTGCATTTGGTTTCTCAGTCAAATCATTCTGGTGTTAGTTTACTAGTAATATTGGGCAGATCAAAGAGAAACACCTAGTTTGAAAATAAGCAAGAATTGAATTAATAAATATTCATACTGCTACCAAGTGGCCTTAGCCAGTCAATTACGATCCCTTGTTGCAGATCAGGCAGTGTGGGGAAAAAAAGCAAATTGCAAACCACTATCTTCATAAAATGTCCTCTTTGTGTCAACACCATCGCCACGGATCTAAACCTCATATTAGCGGGGATATTTGCTGTTACAGCTAATTGCGTATGTGAGGTCTGTAAATCACAAGATGCTCCTGATGTACATGTGATCTCGCTGTAGGCAGAATCACTGAATCTTCTGAGGCATAAGGAGGAAAGCCCAGTTCCTGGCACAGAACTTGGCAGTACGCGCAAGTTGCAGAGGTGGTACAAAGTCTCTGTTCAGAATGACGGCGTGGTGCTAAATTGCAGGAACTAAATCACGTTGCAAACCTATAAAGCTTCATTAGAAAAATCAGACGGGGGGAGGGGAAGAGGAAGAGAGAGAGAGAGAGTGAGACAGAAACATTTCCAGTTTTGCCTTCAACTGCAAAGAGGCTGCCGCCAAGCAAAGGAGCAGAATGTTAAAGTGGATGAGCTTGAAGCAGTCAAAGCAGATCAAGAAGGGAGTGAGTATGAACTGAACCCCTCCCCTTTCGTCTTACATCACATTAGATCAAGGGGATAATCGCGTATTAAAGTAGTAAACTGAACTATTCAAATCCAGCCAATAAAGGTACAGGAGGGGGTTCTATGGCAATTTAATTTCTTCCTAGGAAAGGACGTGTCATTTACTTTCCCTTTGTTGAGAAAGGCAGCTTTTATTTTGCTGTGAGTGTTAGCAGCTTAGGATGTGAACATGTAGCTTTTGAATATGGCTTGCAGAGTGGACCGGCATTTGCATAAGTGCAGGAAAGGTTTAAGAAGCAGTTCCATGTCACAGGAGGGTGATTTCTCCCACGGCCCTCTTTCAGTCAAGGTTCTCTTACAAATGGGTGGAGAGCAGACTTCTAGGCTTCCTTGGATTACAAGCATCCAAAGTAGGAGTAAAAACTGAACTGGAAAGTGCTAAAGACCCTTGTGTTTTCTTACTTATTAGAGACCACCTGAGTGTTTTGGGGTGGACCTGGAACATAATTCCCTGTTCTTTCAGAGTAAGTTACTTCTCAGATTCCTTATTGATACAACAGCAGCTTTTGGGGTCAAAAAGAGTGTTGAGGAGGTGCTCCCTCAGGACACCCCACTTAGCTGCCTTGCTGGAGAAGTGGCAAAATTTTGCAGAAACTCCCTCTCTGCTGTAGAGCAAAAGGTTGTGCTGAGGTCGGGAGATACTCACAATTAAAAACAGGTTTCCCAAAACTGTAGGCAGTTGTGGAAAGTTAACTATCCAGGAAATAGTGTGATCATGAAATTAAAGGAGCTTTGGTATTGTTGTTGTTGGGCATTTCTCGCATTGTATGTAGCCATTTCATCAATGTCTTTCATGCTGTATGTTTTAGACAGGAATATATTCTACTGAAACGAATGACATTTATTTTTAGTGTATAAATATAGGAGTAGGAAAAACTCTGATGGAGTCCATGTTGACTCTCCATTGCCTCTGCCCAGGCCAGTGTACCTGCTTGTATATGCTGTCTGATGGCATGGGCTGACTGATGGCATGCCATTATTTTTGCCTGATCCCTGAAACAAAATTCTGAAAACGAAATTCTGATCATAACAGTACATTTAGATGCACAACTTGGCACAGGCTGTGACATTGCTAGAAGTCCATTTAGACTTTCCTCGTGGCTGCTCAGTACCAAAACAGGTACTAATTCTGTTCTCCTTCACTTTCATTCTTGATTATTCACTTTTTCATACATAAAGCTTGCCTTACATTCACTCGCCATTATTGGGGAGGATTAAATGAGAGTAACACAAGAAAAGATTTGGTCATTGCTAATTTGGAGTGTTATATAGTATTAGAATCCTTTCCCTCTTGGGACATGTTTTTGGAGATAGATATTTTCCCTACATTTCTCTTTACTTTGTGTGGTTTTAATTGTTTATAATTTGTGTTGTTTTGTTTATAATTTCCTTAAAGTGAACAGGGCACTTAATGAAATAACTTCAAACCTATCACTCCTGCTTAAGGAATGGGGTAATATTATTCTGGTGAATCAGTTACAATTGCTAAAACAGGTTTATGGGTTATTCTAGGACACAGGGAAATCCACAAAGACGGGAAATCCACTATACAGCAAATCTCAAGAAAATGTATGCACACTTTATAGTGACAAATTTATTGTGCTATAATTCACATATACACTGCATATGGTATACACAGAAGCAGTTGCCTGACCCAGATTAGATTAGATAAATGGATTGATCTATTGATTGATTGATCGATCGTATCAAGCTCCCGTGCCGCCCTGGTGCACCCCGGAAGTGATGTCACGTGACATCACTTCCGGGTTCAGCCACTATCAGCAGCCCTCGCGTTCCACTCAGAGCAGTCCAAGTGGAACACGAGGGCTGCAGATTGCTGGTTGCCTCCACGCGCCACTCCTTCTCATCACAATCGTGAGGAGAAGGGGCAGCGCGAGAAGGCAGTAGGCGAAGGGCTGCCCACACATTTGGCTCAGAGAGTTCCGAGCTGAACACGAGAGCAGCCATTAAGTGGTGGAATCTGAGAGATGCACCTCCCTCCCCCCGGCATTGCACCTGGGGCAGCTGCCCCTCAGGCCCCACCCTTGTTATGCCCCTGGATAGATAGATAATGAATTAGACCAAGTATTCAAAATTTTCCACATTGGCATATCTACAATGCTGAAGGGCAGCCCAATCCTACCTAAATTCCTGCATAGCAATGCAGTGGCACCAGCAAAGCTGTATTCTGCGGGGGAGTTTTGGCTGCTGGAGGTCTCTTCAGGAAAAATGTCCCTTGCCCTGGGGTAGGCCCCAGAAGCCACTATGGATCAACTTGGACATGCACTAGCTCAATCACTGACGCAAGTCTGCATTGACCCGGGAAGGTGAATCAGGCTTGGGAAGGGGGTCGGGGTTTGTCTTGCACCACCGCTGCTGAACCTGTCCGCCTCCTAGGCCTGGTCCGCCCTCCTCCCTGCTCCTGTCACTGCCCTGTTCCATCTACCCCCCAACCGTTCAAACCCCCTCGCCACCTCCTACAACCCCCTGCACAGGCTTACCTGCTCTTGCGAGTCTCCGTGGGTCCACGGGAGGCTGCTCTGGCCTCCCTACCAGTGGGTCTGCTGCATTCAGTGGAGGCTGCTTTGCGACTGGCGTAAATCAGCCTCCGCCAGCGCAATGCTAGTTACGCCGGTGGGGGGGAGGGGGTTAAGATTGGGGCAACAGGGATCTGCAGACATCCACCAACGTGTGTGCTGGGATGGTTCCACACATCTCTTCAATTGCTTCTATTACGGTAGATGTTTGAGTGTTGCAGCTTTTCTTCAATGAAGCATGTATGAATTAGAGCTCCTTAAAATGTCTGTACATTTTTTGAGACGCCCTTGTATATTAAGGATATAATAATCATTCATTCTCCATTACAAATTGGCAGAAGAACTAACAACCTTAACTTTCTGTTGTGAGACATTGCCGCTCTGTGGGTTTTGACAAGGAATTTTGTAATTCTGCAGTTGGCACAGTTACTTAACGTTTCAGGGAAATCTCTGACTGAAGAGACTAAAGAGAAACAAATGCTTAATTGAAGATTCAAGGTTATATTGAGAACAGTATCATGGGCAATGCTACAGTGTATGGAGCTGAAGCTGTGTTGTGCCACTAGAGATGAAAAGGGAGTTCAGATGGCGCCTTGAATCCAAATTTCAACAACGGTTCTTCTTAGGGATTCCCTCTGGGGTTTTGGTGTTGGAACCTCTCTCTTGTTTGAGGCTTCTGGTTGGATGAGAAAACAAACTGTGAGTCTAGCTTTAATTAAGAATGATTTCACAGAGAAGTGATTCCGTGATCTCAGGCTAGGCTGGGAGGTGGATAGTCAGGAAAAAAGAAGAAGAAGCTGGGCTAACAAGCCATCCTAATTGTATATTCTAATTGAACATTCGTATAAGTGTGGCAGGATTCATTAGCTCTTGCTTCAGGTCAGATGTGTTATCTGATTGGTGTGCTTCAGAGACACCCTAACCCTGGGGGTGGTAGTTCATATCAAAGGGGTCCTTTTCAGGCCACACAGAATCTAAGAATAATCTAATAACTCATGTTGCCACTCACGGTGGCAGCCGGCTCCAGGCTTCTCCCTTCAAATTATGGAGACTCAAATTTTCATGGCTTTTATTTTATTTTTTTTATTTTTTGTATGGGTAAGACACATGTATTTTCTTGTTTAGAACCTGATTTACCCCTACCTGATTTACCACGGTGTGAAGATGGAGCGGGGCGAGCTCCAGGCCCCCAGACCAGAAATTCCCACCCATACTTTGGAGTGTTCTTTAAGGGTGCTGCAGAGGGCCCCTGGGGAACTGTGATTTATTTTCAACTTAAGACGCAATCCTGCCTAAAGGCAGGCCGGCAGAGCACGTGATCTGTGGCCTTAGGTGTCGTGAAAGTGCCATAAAGCACTTTCGCGGCACCTTGGATGTAAGTAGCGCTGACGCCAAAACTACTGTGGTTTACTTCAAACAGAAAACAAAAGTTTCTCACTCTCCTCTTTATATGCAAAAGAGAAGGGGTGGGGAGAACCTGAGTGCATGGCTCCCAAGGTTTACTCTTGTAGTGGAAAAATATGGTTTCCTTTTACATCTGAGCCTGCCCCCCCCCCACACACACACACTGGTTAGTGCTAACACAAAATCACTCCCCCCGTTCTTGCTGCTTCATCTGGAGGTGGTGAAAATGGGGTGTGGGGCTTTAATCAGTTTTAAGGATGACCATGGAAAGAAATATTTCACGGGGGAAGCATACATTATTTAACAGAAAGCTCTGTGCCTCTGTATGTGGTAGAGGCAGCGACAGCGCTTGAAGTGCTCCTGTTCTTTCTGGAGACCAGCTCCTGCCAGCCACCACTTTTTCCTCTGGAGGAGCAATGACTTTTGGCAGGAACCAGCCTCCAAGAAGGGAAGCAGCGTTTGAAGCACTACTGCATCAAAACCACGCAGTTTTCTGTAAAAGAAAGTAAAGTAAGCTGCCCCCAAATCCTTCAAATATTTTACCCCCCCCAAGTTTATCCAAGTTCATTCCACCCCAACATGACAAAATTTGCTGAACACATTGCGCACACACAGACAGACAGACAGACAGACACACTCGTATTTGGCAATTTTCACATCAGTACTAACACACATGCCTTTTCTGTATTCTTCCTCTCCTTCCCCCACCAAACGTCTTTGATAGACTCTTAGCATGGGCAGACCTCTTCTCGCTAATGCATGATTTAGTCCAAATGCTTTTGGGCTCTGAGAGAATATCTCACATCTAAAACACTCTCTGTCAGAAGTCTGTTCAGTCTTCTCCTCAAAAAAGGAAAAAGAAGGCGATTTACAGCCCAATCCTGTGTAGGAATACCCATGCTCATCCCCTTCCCCTTGTGCATGGTGGCCGAGGCCCTATGGGCCTACTCGAATATACGCCAGCTCTGAAGCTGACATACATTCAAGCCGAGGAAGGTAGGCCGAACTGGGACGGAAGAGGGCTTCGGATATCGGAGGAGCTTGCCGCCGGTATCCCCGCCCTCTCCCCGCCTGGTTCGCCCAATGACCGCCCTCCCTCGTCATCCGGTCTGCCCTCCCCCCACCCCTGCACCCAGCCGGTGCAGGGCTTGCCTTCTCCAGCAGGCACGGGAATGGTCTGCTGGGGGAGTAAGGGCTGCCGGTCTTCGCCCAGGTGGCCCTTACTCTGAAGTACTCGCAAATGCGCTTTACGGTGCGTTTGCGACACTTTAGAGCGGTAGAACGCATGCTCCACCGTTCTAGAGGTACACAGGATGGAGCTGTTAGGCTGCAATCCAATGCACACTTTCCTGGGAGTAAGCCCCATTGAACTTAGATGTACTTCTAAGTAAACATGCATAGGATTGCTCTATTAAGAAAGATGTGTTTGGCTAGGTCACTGCTGGAAACCGAATTCTGAAATATAGTCCAGCAAAGCAAGTCTTACCGTTTTCCTAGATGTGCTGTTGATCTTTTCAGCTTGCTTTCCAGTGCCTAACATAGAGGTCATTTTCAGAGAAGCAGGCGGATTATTACAGTAGAAGATCAGTGATAATTCGTCTAGTATCACCACCCCCTAGATGAGCCATAATATTCACTCTCCTAAGCTTTAAAGGACACAGCTTGGACAGCCAATAGGTCCTGGAATTGAATCTTTTCTCAAATTTTGCATGCACGTATAATTTTCATACTCACTTACTGGGCTGTTTCACGTCCTCACCCATGAGTTACTATGACGACTGCCTGAACATAAAATAACAGCTTTTAGACAATATGGGGACTGCTTTACAAAGCATTTCTGCTTCATAAGAGCTGAAGTGATTGAAGTGCTGAATTATTCATTGTTGCTCAAAGAGATTACCCACAGATTAATGAACTCTGAAAACTCTGGACTAGAATAGATGCCACGGAGCGGCGCGGAGAAAATTTCCAAAAATGGTGGTAATCAAATAAAAACATGTGCAGTAGATGTATTTGCTGTGGTGTTGGTATCAATATACATGCTGAGACTGGAGGTGTTGATTTGTACGCCCACTGTATAAGGCTCTGGGGAGGATGTGTGTGTGTGTGTGTGTGTGTATTTTTATATATAAAATATGCATATAAGAATCACCTCAGTCTGTAATGTGTCTTAATTATTCACTTTTTCACTTTAAAAAAATTAACAGTAACTGCCAATTCTTGATGTAGAGTTGTTCTCTTGGATATATTATTGTGAGAATCTTGTGACACTCTCTGTTAAAGTCCTTGTCCTTGCTCATTCTTGTTTTAATACAGAGGTGCGTTCAGATAAGCAGGTGCATACAAAACCCGCTTTAGAGGGTTGCAGCAGATGAGGTTTGGTGGATCTTAAACCTTCCACCATATCCTTTTGAGGGCATCATCTAATGTCTGATGTCTTTCAGGAAAAAAGGTCTCATTTGCATCTGTCTCATAGCATCCGTTTTTTTTTTCCCATTGATTTCATTTTACCAGGTTAGAGGCAACATGTGTACAAATAAAAAAACAAACAAACCCCTGACTTATGAATCGCATGGTGTGCTTGAAATGAATATAGCTGTGTACTGAAACAAGATGCAGTGCATTAAGGAAATGCTGTATGTGTTGATGCTGACTGTTGCAAATCTGGTTCCCATTGGTCTGATCAGCCATATAAAATTGTTTGTTTTGGTTTTTATCTTTAGAAGAGATGTCTTTATTATTCTAAGAAAGAAACATCAGAAAATTGCCAAGCCTTACCTCCCACCTTTAGTTGCCAGTGAAGGAACTTTGAAATGTTACAGTGATTTATTTTGGGGTGGGAACTCTGCTTTGGTTACTCCTGAATCATCACATTTGCCTGAAATAGGTACTCATTTGTATTTTGTGGCAGGGGTCTTTTGCTTTAGAAAAATACAAAGACGTATAAATCAATTAGTTTAGAGGTTAGAATCCTCGGCTGATGCATGAGCATCGTTTGGAAGGTCAGAAGAATGATCTAAGCTGGACATATTTAACATTCAGAATGTTTTGTTTAACAGAGATCTAATTATTCTCCTATCTGTCCACTGCCCTGCCCTTCAGCCCTGGTCTCACCTTAAGTATGCACATTCATTGAACACGTGGAGGAAGGGATAGCAGAAGCATCACCGGGGGGGGGCAGTGGGCCCCTGGGCGACAAGTGGGGGGGTGACAAAGTGGCAGCGGGGGTGACAACCACGCCGTTTTGGTGGTGGGAACAGCGGGGGGCGACAACCATGCCGTTTTGGTGGTAGTGGAGAAGGTGATGGGTTTGGCCCACCCTGCATCTCCGAAGGGTGGTGACGTCACAGGGGGCAGCATATTTATTTATTTATTTATTTGCAATATTTCTATCCCGCCTTTGTCCCCGAAGAGACCCAAGGCATAGCGACACCACTGACAGGGTCACACCTACTCACCCCCAACATCCACATGCAGTGAAAAGTGTGAACATAGGAAGCTCCCTTATACTGAGTCAGACCATTGGTCCAGAGTTCTGTCATAGCCAGACCCCTGTCATAGCCAATTACTCCGATATAGATTACTACAGATGTTCCTGTGCTGTCTGTTGGTTCACCTGCACTTCTGAAACCTTGCAAAGTTTTTGACCTCGAGCTAATAATGTTCCTTGGGCATCTGTTCACACAACAAGGATAATCAGAGAGGGAACATGTGTTACATTGTGGCAAACCTGGCATGCTAATGAGATTGAAAAGCATTTCTATTCCACATGCTGGCCTGCACTGTGTTCACAGAGTGACAGGTGACATGGGAATTCCATCTGCACCTGGCATCCTGCTGCACTGTTTTGATTGCAGGGCGGAGGGTTGTACTGTAGTTCAGATGGGATGAAATGGGAAAGCCACCCAGATTGAGCTGTACCCCTGCAGCTTGTCATCCCTGACTCTAGAGAATATAGAGAAATGACTTTACCTCGAAGCACCCTGATGCATCTGGAAAGCTGTGTCATTTCATAATCCGTGCAAAATCTCTTCCCAATCATGCAAAGTTCAGACATCTGCTAGCTATTACGGATTCTGCCTGCTAGAGATAATAATTTATAGTCATTGTGGGGCGGGGGGATGATCAAAGTGTTAACAGTATTTTTCTTCACTCTTTGTTAGTGTGAATACAGCCAACAGTTTTTGAAAGTACATTGTGTCATGGGTCATAAAGGTGTAGTCACAGCAGGACTCGAACGGAAACAGGGAAGGAGGACAGGGAAGAGATCACTAAAAAAAGTTTGTTTTACTTTTCAAAAGTACATGAGGAAAAGTACAAAAGGACTTTACAAAAGTCCAGTTTCAGTTATGATTCCTGCCCATTTTTACAAGGTGGGTGGCTCCCATAAAGCATGTAGAAAAGAGAGATAGTCTTGAGGCACTCTGAGATTGGAAGGGAATAGAATATCAGCTTTCCAGTTTGTCATGGAAACATGTTGTCAGCCCAGTAACAATGACGTCAGCTTGACAGTGTCACCCGGACAAGTGCTAGTCTGTTTGGAACACACCTGTTCAGCTGCAGGAGGGCAAGGTACAGAAGGCTTCACATTTTCTTTCCACTGGTATGATAAAGTCTGGTGGGCTTTTTAAAGGCGTTTCGGAAAGCAAGCAACCATTTCACTAGCACTCAGCAATCTATTTTGTTTCTCACTGTTGCGGCTTGAGTCGTTTTACTAACATGGAAATGAAGTTACTAGAAGTATTAGCTGAAGGAACCTTCTGCAAATTTATCTAGTCTTCTTTCTCTTTTGAAGTTAATGGTTGCAGTCTGTACACTTTTTCTTTCTGCTTTATTTTTTGCCTTCTTTGCATGTGAGCAAAAGCTTTTAACTTCTGTAGCCAATACGTGATTATGGCAGATGTTAACAGATGGTCATTGCAGCGGGGGTCATAATAATTCCTTCAAAACTGCAACTTGATATGAAATGTTCCCCACATCGTTTGTTGGAAGTTTCATATTTCATATCTAATACTGTTGCTGACATAAATAGTTTTAATGAGTGCCAAGGTTATCTCTGGCTTTTTACTTTCCTCCAGGGTATTCCACATGAAGAGCGTTGTGTGATGCAAAAAATAACGAAGGTAACAATATGATACAAGAAGTTGATGTATTTGCTGTTATCGTAGCTAAGACATAAAATCCGCATCAGTTGCACAAGCAAAGTGGACATATTTTGGTTGCAGAGACTTATAAAATGCCTTTAAATTATCACATGTTGTGTTGTAGTTGGTACAGTAACTGTACAAATGAAATAGACTGATTCCTAGAATACGGCTTACATGAGATGGAGATAGGGAGAATTGATTTAAATTAAGGCGATTTAAATCAACAATTTAAATCAGCGAGCAGAAAAGCACAATTAAAATTGATTTAAATCAATTCTCCCACTGATACTATATCATATATTTCCTAAGGAATGGTATAAATCTAACCACTAAACCATGTTAATGTACAACTAAAGTATTATTTATACTAGGTAGGAGGGGATACGCTGTATAAATTTTTAGATAACTTGATTTTTTTTACTAATTTTGGAAGTGCTTCTGCTAACCTTGCTGAGCCTCTCTAGCACTTACAGCGGAATCCTGTGTAACCTTGCACCAGTGTAACAGTAGATGCACCGGTTTGTAAGTGCACTTACACAGGTTACACAGGATTGAGCTGTAAGTCTCTCTCTGCTTGCCTGCAATAAGCAGCAGGAGGCTGCTTATCGCGCTTGTTTAACGAAGAAACTAACGTTGTTGAACTAAAAGTAAGAGCTGGGGGGCGCGCAGGGGGGCATTCGCTCTCCTCAGAGAAGTAAATCTGCGGATAGCTAGGCCTCCCTATATCAGAAGAGAGTCAGTGGGAATGTAGGTGGTAGTTATCCACTGCCTTAGCAAGTGGTAATCAGGAAATGTTTTTTTTGTTTGTTTGTTTTTCATTTGTGATACCATTAACTCACTGTGCTGCAATAGCTACCAAATTTTTATAATAGTTTAGAAAAGGTTAAATAAAAAAATGTAAAATTTTAAAAAGCTACTGGACAATTAAATGTATAACATTGATAACATCAGTACAGAAAAAAAACAGTTTTGTGTTTTTGATTATTTTCTGGGGGAAAATCTATGATGAGCAATTGCAGGGAAGGGGAGAATGAAGAGGTTTTATCATTATGTCGTGGACAATATAAAGGGCTCGTTTTTCAAAGACACTTGCAGTTAAGCAAGTTGAAGCAACACCTGCAAATTCTGAGCACATTCCTATTTTGCTAATCCACAGTACTTTTTTATATATATATATATATATAACCCCCCAAAACAATGTGCAGACCCTAAAATTGGGGGAAACAGCACCTAGCCGTCTGCCTCCCCCTGAGTTACCCTTGGGCGTAACATTCTGACTCCAAGCTATCCTCAACTGGAGACTGAGAAAGCCTGTCACAGCCGACCCGATGGGTCGAGGCAGCTGGACAGCGCAGACTCCCCCAGGCCAAGCCGTATGGTTGTCTTTGCTGATCCAATCAAGGGGCTTGCCAGCCAGCCTCACCGATCCTGTCCGGCACCATCTGAGCGGTCCTGGCTCACCCCTTGACCTTGCTTACCTCCGAATGTACACCAATTGCTTATCTTATCTACCCAGCCCGCACGTGACCTGCCACACGGGGGGGGGTTAGCCTAGAGCTTGACCCCCACCGCCCCACAAACCCAAAAGGGCTCCTAATCCCCTGCTGCAAATCAAAAAGAAAAATGTTGGCCCCAGCATTGGAAAGGTGCACTCCGACACCTCTAAAGAGGGTCGGGTCAGAAAATTGATATTTGGGTGGAAGATGACTTCCCCACCCATTTCCCGTATATATTTCTTCAAGTACTGGCTGGTCTTACGACGGGCTAAGTCCAACAAACGGGGTCGGACAGCCCCCCTTCCAAACCCTACGTGGGAGCATGTCTGACCCGGGAATACCAATCCCTGGCAGCCAAGATCTAATAATGGCAAGGTCCCTACGGACCTGTAGCCTCAAGGACTGAGATGTCCTCTGGCCCAGGTCATTTCACCAAGGTGTAACCAGTATTTGAGGGGGAGGCCTGGAATCAAGAAATTCCTCAATAAGCAGCAACAGCTGACCCCACAGCATGCCCCCCTTGGCCGCCCACCACACCTGCGCAAGTGCACCTAAACCTAGCTGGGAGCCAAAGTCACAAGCCGCTGCCCTCCTTCTTGCCCAAAAGACGATGGAGTGGCCATAAATGAGGATACGCACAGGAAAGGACCAGCGACCTGAGAAAGAAACAAAACAAGTAGTTGGCGCAACAACACCAGGCCAAAATAACCATATATAGCCACCCAATGGGTCCCCTGCGAATGCCCATGGCATGAACACAGTGATGACCATCCCTCAAGCAAGTCACAGTTTGCAGATGTACCCCTCGCCCCTCAAGCGAGTCACAGCTTGCGGATGTACCCCTTAAACGCAGTGGATCACCATCGGCCGATCCGGCGCAGCAATGCCAGCCCCAAATAACAATATACCAACTAATGGCTCCCTGCGAATGCCCATGGCATGAACGCAGTGATGACCGCCCCTCAATCGAGTCACAGTTTGCGGATGTACCCCTTAAACGCAGCGGATCGCCATCGGCCGATCTGCTGAATGGAGGCAGACGGCAGGCCTGAATGGGCTGCCAAAGAGGCTGCACCGATTCTAAACGAATGCAAGCCGTAATCACTAGGGACGTGACCCAGGTGAACTAGTCCCCTCCGAAAAAGACCCGAAATTAAAATAGGGTCAGTGGTGAACCATCCAAATGACAGAACAAACCACCAGAAACTGGGGGGCTCATCCGAACATAACTCTCTAGGGCAGAAACCGGGCAAAGGACACCCACTTCTGCCCTACACAAACACACCTTCCGCCCTTTTGCCAACTGGTCAGTCTTAGATAGCCTTAAGGTCAACGTGACGACTCCCTCGAAAAGACCAGATCTGTGGCACGCAAAGACCCAGCTGAGGTATCCCACTTGAATCCTGCCAGGACTTCACTGGGGCGGAAAGTGCCAAAATTAGTGTAAAACTAACGGCCTAGAACATAACCGCATCAAACTGTAAGGCACACAAAACATTAAACACACCACAGAGCTGCTGGAGCAACCGTGCGGATATGGGTCTGCGCCGGTCAGGTAACTCTGGGTGAACCCTGCGCAAACCCTCCAGCATTTTCCGGACCCGAAAATCTGCAGAATAATCCAGTCACCCAGCCGCTCTGGACCCAAAGGCCAGGGCAGCCAAGAAGACTCACATGGATCTAACTGAGAAGCCCCAGATGCTTTAAATGCAGTATAAAGCACATGAAATGCTCAGGCGGAATGGGCCAACTGCCATGCAACCTTGCCTCTTTCCAAAATTCCCCAAAAAGGGCCGTAACTTACCCGTGTAATTTGCCTGTGTACCTGGCACTAAAGCAGACCACACGAAGGTGTTGGCCGCATCACCCTAGGGGTGGTCTGGACGTTTGTTGATTGACAACAAAGACTACAGCTTGGTTGTCACACCAAAAACGCGCCGTTGCATTAGCGAAATTCCTGCCCCAGATGTGCACAGCCACCAAAAGCAGGAATAACTCCAGAAAGGTGAGGTCAGAAGTGACCCCAGCTTGGACCCAATACGCGGGCCATGGGGGAGCACACAACCGTCCTCTAAAATAAACCCCAAAACCAGTGCTGCCCGCCGCATCAGAGTGTACCTGGAGCTCAGCCTCCACAAGGAGCTCAGATCTCCAAATGACACTCCATTGTATCGTTCAAACTGGAATCCCAGCAGGCAAAAAAAAATCATCTGGATGAACCGGAAGAAGCCGAAATGCCAACTCAATGTCCACCTTCGCCATCAAGGCCCCGTTTTCACAGGAACGCAAAATTCCTAAGGCTTCATCCAGTGATGTATAACGTGCAGAGAACAGCTCTGTTGTAATTCCATCGGTTACAGAAGCACCGTTTTGGAAAGGACAAATGGTGAATTGAACGAAATTCACCAGGTGCCCTTTTTTTGGGGGGGGGGACCACCCACAGGGGAGAAAACCTAAGGTTAGGCAATGGGCAACTAAGAAGGGGGGACGGCCACTCGGCCGGCATCTATCTCTTTGGCTTTTGTTGTTGTTGTTGTTGTTGTTGTTATAGCCTCCATCCCACGCACAGAGCACAAATTCTCAGCCCAAGTGGGGCGGGAAGGAGGCAGTGCCGGGATTCTAAAGCCTTGAGAAAAGCCCTCCTCAAGGTACCTTACAGCCGTCCTATCAGGGAACCGCTGCAACCAGTAACGCAAGGGGGTTAACATAATTGGGGTTGAACCCCTGGTTAGCTGGGGCAGGGGCTGGTCCGCCCCCACCCCGCCTCTTTCCTGGACCCTGCTGTCCCCTGCCTGGAGGCCTTCCCGCCCCCCAACGAGGACACGTGCAAGCCTGTCGATTGCAACGGCCGGGTATTCCCTTGACGCCTCCAAAAATGAGATCCATATACTTCAAAAGCGCAGGAACGCGCTTAAGCTGTATCTGGATCGCCATCACATAGTAGATAAAGAAACCACAAAGCCAGTTGTCCCTGTTTCTATCCACTCATGTTCCTATGAGCAGGCACCTGTCTTAGCAGCCGGTTCAGGCTCTGCTTGGAGCAGGCTGAACACGTCTACATATTTGCCCCGCAAGACTCTTTCCTTAACAGACCTGGCGAAGTGGCCGCCCAAAGGAAGAGCATAGACCCATAAGCAAGCTTGGGACGATCCTCAGGATCTTCCAAAACCAAGCCCTGTTCACTATCTTCCAGCGGACGTCCCATAAATGTCGCCGGGGCAGGCATCAGTGCCTGATAGCCCGGCGTCTGCTGTGGAAGCCAATACTGCCGTGTCTGTGGAGGCCAACAGGGCGTCTCTGGGCCCCCAACACCCACATCGCCTTGCATTATAGGCTGCCAAGGCTGAGAAAGCGGCATACCTCCGACAGGCGTGCCTGGCGCGCCTGCCAGGGGTGGCGCCCAACCCATGCCACCCCACCCTCCCCATGGAGGGACTGGACCGAATCCAGAGGGTGTAAAGGTTCCTGGAACCTCTGACCCACCCACAGAGCTCTCCAAACATTTAAAAATCCAGCTACATCACTGGCCCCTTCCTCACCTGGAGCCTCCTGCTCCAAATCCACAATGGAAGACTGCGCTGCAGGCAATTTGGCCACAGGTGGTGTTGCATCGTCCTTTTCCAGTTCTGCCAACCTGCTGGCAAATAATTCATATATCTTAGCGCCCTTACAACGCCGAGCTGGCCGGCTGACCTTCACAGCTCTGGAGGCTTCACCCCCATCCCCTTTACCAGACGCCCTATTGGCTCTTTCCTTTTCCAGCGCTGCCAGCCGTGCAAAGGCCCCTTTCCAATCCACTGCCCCCTCACCCTCGTCAGACAAAGAAGAATGAGACCGGCGGGGGTTGCCGCTTTGGAGCCCTCCCACCTGCAGTTAAGCAAGTTGAAGCAACACCTGCAAATTCTGAGCACATTCCTATTTTGCTAATCCACAGTACCTTTTTTTTTAACTTCCCACTGACTGTTCCCATGGTAGAGTGCCTAATATAAATCTTAACTTAAAACTTACAATTCCTTTGAGGGTTTTGGAATGCATCACATGCAAAAAGGCAGAGAGGTAAATAAATGCTGCAATTCGCATCTACAAGTAAAGAAATTTGGAGGAGGATTCAGTTTGATCCTGGTTTGCGTAGGGCGTGGGAATCTATTCACATCCTTGCTGACCTTTTACTTCTTGTAACGTATTTTCAGTATTCTTTCTGTGATGAAAATGCCTTTCCATGCTCCACGTTTCCCCAAGTGGTGAGAAGTTTCAGGGGCAGCACTCCTTGGGTTTTGAATTACTTGAGAGCAAAGAACACTGGAGATTTAAGATGTCATTTGTTACCAAAATTGCCTTTGTTATTATGTTATTATGGGGAATCGCTTTAAATATGGTAATTTGGTATGTGCAGGGATCTTTAGACCAACTATACCAGAGTCCAGCCCAGAATTCCGTTTTTAAATAAGCTTGAGGACACACGTGAGTTGCTTTCCAATATTTACTACATAGTTCAGTCATACCAAAACCAATCACACTCAATATACAGAGCTAGGAAACTTAGATAGAACGGTACAGAGGTTTAGCAGGTTTCCTTGATTTGTACATGGGTGATATTTACCAGTCCTGGAGAGGTTGTCCTTGGCTGCAATGCTGTATAAGAGTAAGGAGGAGGGTAGTAATGGCACAAGAACAAGGAAAACGAAAGAGACAGATTGGCTCCGAACTGATCAGGCTCAGAAGCCTGTAAGACTAACTGAGAAATAAAGTTAAGAGGGGGGGGAGAGGGGGGGAAGCCAGAGAGCAGAAGCTCATGAGCCCATCAGGATGAGAGCTAGAGCTAGAGCAAGAGGATGAAAGAGCTAGAGAGCAAACTGGCAACCTGCCTTTTTATGCATATCTTACACAAGAAGGAGGGGGTAGTGGCTACTACGCTGAAAAAGGAAGTTGCCTTGTTTGGGCTGGCAGTACACCTTCTGGGGGGTGAAGACACAAACACTGGGGGGAGGGAAGTAGGGTAGATGACTTCCATTGTTGCAGGAGATGTAGATTGGCCTTCCCAGGGCCAGACCTTGCTGTTAGCATATCTTTGTGGATTTGTCTTCTTGCTGCCAGACTGGCCACTTCGCAAGTCTTTAGGGCTATGTCTGTGGAGAGGGGGAAGGAATGTGCCTACGTGCTTGGGAGCATTTTGGTTCATGGCATCTGAAATGCTGAATGCTGATCAGGCTTTTCCCTTGGCATAACTCATGGCTTGGGAATCCCTTTTACAGCATGGCACATGGCGCAGGAACGCGGCGTGGCCATCACGTTCTTCCTTGATACAGTCCTGGTCATGCACATGTTGTTCCATTCTAGCTCACAAGTCATTGGCATCAAACATACTTTCAAAGTCTCTTGGCAACATTCTCATTTTAAAAGGTCATGGGGCAACACATTGTAATATTTGCTTTTCTTACAATTACACAAGTAGAGCACAAGTGGAGGCAAGCAGCATGCATACTCCTATCAAGGCAGCAAATACGTTCCCCATACCCGGATCCCTAGAGAGAAATCATATACAATGCAAAATTCCAGTCATCAGCTAAGTTTTCTCTCTCTCTCTGACCTCAAAAAAAATGGGTGGGGTGTCCCTGGATGCCACAAGCTTTGGTGGTTTCCCCATCCAGAAAGATCTCTGTATCAAAAGGTATTCTAAGAAACATCAATGGATCTGTAAAGAACATTAGTACGTTGTTTTGTCAAATCCCTGACTCTGATCAGGCATCGCTTTAAGGCAAAACTTATTGTCAATAATCAAACAGCAAACCCACAGCAGTATTATTACTTGTCACCAAGTGTATTACGTTGAAGTAACGGCCAGTAAAATCAATGAAACTTAACTTCCAAATAACATGCTTAGCATTGAGAAAAATATAGTAGTGAAGGATAGAAAGAAAACCAATTTATCTCTAGTCCGAACTATAGAAGGGACTGCATCATCCAGGGAGGTGTAGCGTACTGTAGGTGAACAATGGAGAATGCTATCATTAATGGAGGATCCGTGAGGGAAGGAGAGATGGTGAATAAGGCAGTATTACCCAGGCACCTATATGGGTACAATACTTTTGGGCAGGGCCATTCAGAGGAATTTTATCAGGGGGTAAAAATGTCTCTACCCTGTTTCCCTGAAAATAAGTCCTCCCCCGAAAGGAAGACCTACCGTCATTTTTGCATGATTTTTGCTGGCACTCATAAATACAAGATCTCCCCTGAAAATAAGACCTAGCTAGGATCATCAGCCAGATGAACCCGACCCCCTGGCACCCCCTCCCCGGCACTTACTTTGACCGATTTAAGCTTCATTCTTTCCCGAGGGTGCAAGACTCTGCAAGGCCTGCACTTGAGTCCTCCACCATAGAGACGATGTGCTAGAGAGGCCTGCAAGGAGGCTGTAACCTTGCAGAGTCTCTCTAGCACGTCATCTCTATGGTGGAGGACTCGAGTCCTCCACCATGGAGACAACGTGCTAGAGAGACTCTGCAAGGTTGCAGGCCTCTCTAGCACGTCGTCTTTATGGTGCAGGACTCAAGTGCAGGCTTTCCAGGCCTTTGCAGAGTCTTGCACCCTCGGGAAAGAATTAAGCTTTAATCGGTCAAAGTAAGTACCGGGGGGGGGGTCGCGCCACAGGTTGGGAAAATAAGACCTCCATGAAAATAAGACCTACTGCATTTTTGAGCCAAAATTAATATAAGATACTGTCTTATTTTTGGGAAAACACGGTAGGACATTTGCTTGTGTTCCTGAAGGTTGTGCGTTTCAGCTTGGCTTCATCTCATGTTGGACTGGACTATAGTTTTGTTGTTGTTGTTCAGTCGTTAAGTCGTGTCCAACCCTTCGTGATCCCATGAACCATATCCCGCCAGGCCTTCCTGTCCTCCACTATCTTCCTGTTCTCTCATTTTCATGTTCGTTGCATCGGTGATGCTGTCTAACCATCTCATCCTTTGCCTTCCCCTTCTCCTTTTGCCTTCAATCTTTCCCAGCATCAGAGTCTTCTCCAGAGACTCCTCTCTTCGCATTAGGTGGCCAAAATATTTGAGTTTCAGCCTCAGTACCTGTCCTTCCAGGGAACAGTCAGGACTATAGTTTACTGGACTTTAAATTTTAGTCCACCCCACTGTTCTACCAAACTAGTCCACCAAATTAGTAAAATTGAAGTTCCTTGACTGAGAGGCTATCCTTGGTTTTTCCTCATCCACCACAGTGTATTTTCTCTGAAGTCTTTCTCATGGTGATGAGCTATTTGGTGGAGCAGGAGAACAGCGTGCCCAACAGCACAGGGAAAAAATGTGAGAAAAGAGGGGGGAGAGAGAGAGCAAAACAAAGTTAAACGAATTGCATTGGGGGCTCTCTTGCACGCATCCTTTGAATCTGAACAAAAGTGAATAGGAAAGGGTGTGCACCGAAATGTGTGGGACATCCATAATCCATCATCAAACCCAGACTGCCTCTTCCACAATTCCATCACTGCAGGGTTTGTTGAAATGCTTTATTCACTGGTTTGTTAAGAGCATGTGCAAAGACACAGAGTATCATTTATAGCATGTAACATGTTCTGAACAGTGAAGGTCAACAGTGTGTAGCCTTAACTGTAAAACTATTCCAACGTCCCTGGAATGCTTCTTTCCTGTACAGTATTGCAACACCTGTGAACCTTCCATTCACATGAGAAAGAAATGCAGCCATCAGAAGCCAAAGTATTGGATCTTTGCTGGGTAATGCTCTGCTGCTTATTAATTCCTCAGTATTGGTCTTTTCCCCCTCTCAGCTCATCAGTGTAGTCAACTCAACTCTGCTCTGTAAGTTCAGGCCACTGAACCATTAAGTGAAATTTATTCCATCTTCCCTTGAGTCAGAGTTGGATGTTGAGACCTAATTTACAGTAATTGGACCTGAGGACAGTCAATAAAAATGAAAAATAGCAACAATCAGATCCTTAAATGGGAAACAACTTGAAACAATATGACAAAGATCCAAAGAAACCTCTCCAGAAAGGGAGCTGGAATTCCAAGAGCCATCTGGCTTTTGCATAGTTTAAATAATCCATTCCAATTAAAATTAAAACCAGTTTCATATAAAACATCTGTTCTCTGATTTCAGCGTTTTAAGGGAGGAAAACACCAGGGAATAATTTGAACCCATCTATCAGGGTTGTATTTTATGCACTCAGGAGTCACATTTGGTTACTCAGGTTGATGCTGCCAAATGTGTTCAGCCACTCTTGTTATCTTAGCAGTGTCAAACAAATCAGGTTTTTGCTTCCATATATCTCATGCTATTTGAGATTTATTGCTTTCACAATGAGTTGAGCAAAAAGTATAGGCGAGTGATCATTTGTTCCAGAATGTGACAAGCTTCTGAGTATTTTATTTATTTATTTATGTTTTGTGTTTATACCCCGCCTTTTCTGCGGGGTATTATTATTTATTATTCCCCTGCGGGGACCCCTACTATTAATGTCATGGCACATATTCTTCTTACAGTGCCTGATTGTTTAACAGCCCAATCTTACCAAGCTACTATGTCACTGAGTGGAATTGAGCAAGTCATGATGATCTTCAATCTGGAAATATGAAATGTGCAATAAGGACCTCCATATGCACCCACCACCAAATGGGTGCTATGGGTGTTCATGGGGATGTAATGTTTATTAAATGAATACGTTGGATTAATTGATTAAAAATGTTTGATCAGCTTACAAGATGACTCTGGTTAATCGGGCAGCAGATTCTTATTTTTTTTGTAACTTGAAATTATGTTTAGAAATCCATGGGTGGCAGATGTTTTCTGAGAAGAGGCATTCTGTTTGTTTCTCCCTGTATCTTCCGAGTTGCAGCCTGCTCTGTTGCATCATCTGAAAACGAAGAATGCTTCCCCCCCCCCTTGAACTACTGTTTCATGCATTGGCAAATGTACGAGAGTTTCATTGAGTCATTAATCAATTAAAATTCATATGACTGAGATGACGTTAATCAAGTGACAGGCCTAGTGTACATACATATATCCATATTACGCACAATGTCCAACAGTTCTTCTGCCTCTTATTTCATGTAGAAAGATCAGCCACGGTTACATTTTTCCAAGCAGGTTATTAGTTCCACCATTCCCATATATACACTCATATATTCCCATATATACTCTCAAGATGGGGTGCAGCTGGGGGGGAGCTTTTGTTGGTGGACTCATCTGCTTCATATAGGTTCTGGATCTACAAGTGAAGCTGAGAAAACATCATACAAATCTGTTACATGATTTGCCTGATATAATTTCTCTAGTAGTTTTACATTTTCAATTCTTCTTGCTATCAGCGAGGCTACAGTAACTTCTGAACTTGGCGTCTTTGTGCCAACATTATCCTACAGGTCTAAATGCTTTCCTCCTCTGTAGTGGAGGAAATTTAAGCTATGTTATTCAACTCCTGCAGGGGCCAAAAATTGGTCAAAAAGGGGGCCCAGGAGCAGAAAAGGGGGGCCTAGGAGAAACTTTGTACCCCCTGATAAAATTCCTTTGAGTGGCCCTGCCTAAAATATAATGCGTGGCTACAACAAGCCCATTTTTTCAAACGTATGTATGATGTGATTACATTAGCTAGAGAGCTGTGATTGGTTGCTGCTTGCTACTGGCTGTTTCCTTGATGTTGTACCTGCGTTTGCCTCTGCACAATGTATGAAATGGCATGGGCCATGGGTTGCAGCTGGGCTGGCATCAGGGGTCAGGCATTGGACAAGGGCCCACACGCATCAGAGGTCCCACCTAACTTTGCTGACTCCCTCGGGACCAGTGGCAGTGCCCAGTTTGCCATCAGGGGCTCATTGGGGGCATCGTGGGGGGTCCAGTGGAGAGCTATGTCCTGGAGCCCCCAGCAACCTGGTGCTTGTACTATTTGCAACACATCCCAATCACTTAAGCAATGACATCATAAGACAGTCAAGAGACAGGCAGCCCAATCCTTTTTTTAAAAAATATTTATGTATTTATTTTATTATAATACATAAAAAAGACAATACAGAAAAAGAAAAGAAAGAAAAGTACAGCTTAACAGAAAAGATCCGGATTAGCCCAATCCTAACCTGCGACAGGGCCAGCGTGGCCATGTTGCATCCTATGCACAGATTGAGCAGACTGGAGGTCTCCTCAAGGTAATGGGACATTCGTCCTCTTATCCCAGGTAAAGCCCCAGCCTGCTCAATGGGGTAACTCGAATCTGCGCCTTCTAAATAGCCAGTGCAAGTCCTAGCTGCCTCGTGTCAGGTTTTCAGGTCCAGGAAGAGGGATAGGATTTGGTGTGCAGCGGCCCAATCTGCCTCCGTCTCTGCCTTCCCCCGCCTTGTTAACCCCCCTCCCTGCCCTCCTCCGCCCCAGCACTGCTCAGAGCAGCTCTTTCCTGCTCCAGCGTGTGTTCCATCCTCCACTGGCCCTGGCGGGGCGGCGCAGACCTTCCCGCTGATGCACCTAACTGCCAATGTGCTTTACGGTACATTTGCTACAGCCTAGGCTGGCGCAACGGTTGCTGTACCGGCGCTATCAATGATTAGGATTGTGCCGTAAAAAGTCTAAAAGACTAAGGAATTTTTTGTGACTATTATTCCTCTGTTGTAGTCTAAACATAAACCAAGGTATTTGAGCATGAAGCTTGGACTACATTTGAAGCTACCTTATCCTGAGTCAGATCCTTGGTCCATCTAGCTCAGTATTGTCTACACTGACTGGCAGTGGCTTTCCAGGACTTCAGACGGGTATTTCCCAGCCCTACCTGAAGATGCCAGGGAATGAACCTGAGATCTTCTCCATTCAAAACTCTACCTCTGAGCTATGGCCTTACTCCTATTCCACAGATGGTTCTGAGAGCTTTGCAGATATCAGACCTGCCCCGACTTCCTTCTCTTATTCTAACTTCTGTAGCCAGATGTTGAGCAAAAGAAGAACTATAGCAAGCATCAGGACATATGGGCACCCCTGTCCTTGAAACCTTTCCATGCAAATACAGATATGTTACTAATCTGGAACAGTGCAAGCATGGCCTTCTTTCCTGAAGTACACCTAACAATCCTTCAGACAATTATGCTCAAGCTGTGTAGCAGATGTGTGCGCTGTGCACAGATTGCTGACATCAGTCCAAAAATCAGCAGAGTCAGGATGTAGTTGTGGTTGTCTGTGAAGGCCCCCTGATGAGCCACAAGCTGCCCAAGCAGTCTGAAACACTGAAAGGTGCATGTTATCCAAGCATATAAAAACAAAATTTCATTTCAGCTAGTATATCTGCATGGCTCCACTTACTGCAGTTGTCTCTTCCACCTGTTACAGAACACAGTGTATTTATCTTGGTTATAAGACTGTGTACATACCATAGTTCTTCCCTGGGTATTTTCTCTTCTCACTGACAGCAGCAAAACTATTCTCTCTCTCGCTCTTGTTCTCATAGAATGGGGGGGGGGGAACACGATTGGAATCAAAGCTGCAGTGGGGGCAAAGAACTAGGCAGGGATGGGGACTCGAGTCAAATGACTCGACTCACAAGTGTGACTGAGTCACTTTTTTTCCTGACTCGGACTCGTGACCCGCTGGCTCGGACTCGCGACCCACGAGACTCACACTTGACTCGCACTCGTGGGGGTGATGACTTGCCATTTCTGAGTCATTTTCCTTTAACGACCGACATCAACATAAGCAGGCAGGCGCAGTGGAGACCTCGGAGGAGGAGGGCGACGGGAAGGGAGGTTTTCGAAGGGGTGGGAAAGCAAGCCTGGCTTGGAGTTTTTTCCCTTTTTTGCCGTCTGTTCGCCATTGGCCACAACTCCGAGTGTGAGGAGTGGGGACGGGTGAGGGTAGACGAAGCTGCCGCAGCGGTTCCTCCTCATTGGCCAAAACTCTGAGCCCAAGGGATGCTCGGCTCAACAAGGGGAGGGAGCAGGGAGGGAATAATACATTGTTTGAATGTAGACACGCTTGTTTTTCCCAAACCAGATGGGTGGTGATAAGACTGAGAGGTGAGGGGAAGGGCATAGGGGAAGGCAAGTGGGTGCTGTAGAAGCCTCAGAGGTCTCCACACTCACCCCACACAGACACACACACCCCATTTTCAGGGGGAAAAGCCATTTTCCCCAAAGTGACTTGACTCGTGACCCGTGGTTTTTGGCCTTACTCACACTCGACTCGCACTCGTGCAAAAATGACTCGCACTCGTGACCTAGTTACTTAGATTCATTCCTGGTATTAGGATCCCCCCTGAAATTTACTGTGCCTACTTTACCCCTAAAATTTGCATCAGGCCACATTGTGCATTTAGGCGTTCGTCTAGTTTGACCTTTGTTCAAGCACACATAGAACACCAGCACCTGTCTCCTGAATTCATTCAGGATTTCACTATGTGAGAGTTGAACAAGGTCTCCTTAAACTGTGGAGATATGGCAGAACTACTCCTTATGTATGACACAGGGTTACGGTGAAAAATAGCCTCTCTGTCTCACCCTTTCTTACCCCATAACATAGAGGATCACATTCTCCTTCTCCACCCCATGTTATTGGCTGCTGATGAAGGGTAAGGGACACACACATGTTGACATCATGATCCTATACCTTGTGGGAAGAGGAGAACTCAGCATGGGGCAATTGTTCTCATCAGCAACTCCTTGTTTTGCATAACATGTAGATCTTCCTAGAGAGGAATGGTTTTAATTATCATTTTAATATGTGCTCACCCTTATTCAACTGCCACACAGGGATGGAGAAAAGTGACTGATGCTGTCTGTTTTAATAAGAAAGATTAAATGAGCGCTCTGTTTATTTAGAGGGAGTATGGTGGGACATAAATCACTTAAATAAATAAATCTCATGAAATTATGCAGAGAACATTTTGTAAATTGCACAGAGAATGTTCTGTCCTTCTCTTTCCCTTCTACCTAGTTGGGCACCAGAACAATGCTGAACACGGTACCTTAATTTTTCTAGCTGTGGTGATGAGATAGATATTTAAGTACAGAGAGGTTTCAAACTTCAAGTATCTAATCTATTTTTGAGTGGAGGGAGGATTAAAACAGACAAAAGAAAATATTTATTTACCCAGCGTGTAATTGGTTTGTGGAACTCCTTGCCACAGGAGGTGGTGGTGGCACCTGGCCTGGATGCCTTTAAAGGGGGATTGGACAGATTTATGGAGGAAAAGTCCATCACAGCTTACAAGCCATGATGGGGATAAGCAACCTCCTGGTTGTGGGAGTGGGTTTTCTTTGTGCTGGGGAGTGGCGACGGGATGCAGGTATCTTGTTGTCTCATGTGCTCCCTGAGGTATCTGGTGGGGCCACTGTGTGATACAGGAAGCTGGACTAGATGGGCCTTTGGCCTGATCCAGCAGGGCTCTTCTTATGTTCTATTTTTCTTCCTGTTGCCAGTCAGTCTCCATCATTTTCTGTTCCTCTGACTCCCCTGCACATGCTCTCTCTCTCTCTCTCTCTCTCTCTCCCCCCCATGTTTATAGTGACTAAGTTGGCCGCTATCCAAACCTGTTTAATGGCAGTTTGTGTTCGTACTCAGTGAAGACCTCCACTTGGTTTAAATCAGCCTGGAGCTTGTCTTGTTTATATGAATAAGGATGTAGAATTGGGTGGTGTGCGTTAATGTTTGCTTATTTACCATACTGAATTGCTTAGAGCTTTGCTCACCATCTCCTTTTGATAGATATATACACAAATTCAGATTCGTGCTTTAGAGGGACAGTGGCTCTTTAATGGAGAAATACCGTCTCAGTTCTCTAGGCCTGTTCACAGTGTACATTGTTGCCCACCATGGGAAGGTTTCATGCATGTCCAATGCTCCTCAGGCACAGTTAGTCTGCTCGTTATGACTTGGATAATGCTTTGTGATGATGAGAAGTGACTGGAATCAGTAGCAGATGTTGATGGATCCAACATGTCCTTGCAGCCCAGATCTGCGAGGATCCTTCTTCTGTCACTGGCCCTGCTCCCTGTTGATCCACACAGCTTCTAGGAAGCCATAATGCCTGCTTCGGTGCTTCCTATGCCTTCTGCCCTGCGGAAAACAATTCTTGACTTTTGCTGGCGCAGTTCTGCTACAGATACCTCTATAGATACCAGTAACGTAGCTAGCCCGGCCCGGAGGGGGGGGGGTGATGATGCGTTTCACATCCTCGCCACGCCCCTTGCACTCCCGGAAGTTTTCATTTGAAACCTTCCAGGACACAGGGCGGGCGGGCGGGGGGAGGGGAAGAGCCTTAGCGATGCCTCTGTTAGATACCTTTATTCCAGTAGCAGTCAGTCGTTTGAATGATCATAAACTATGTGCTTCTTCGTCAGCATGGAAAATTTACCTATGGACGATCCTGCTTCAGTGCGGAGGTTAGCCTAGTATATTTTAGCCCTAGATTTTTATGATCTCCTAAAACACCTCCCTTTGCCACAAAATACTTGGTCTTATTCAGTTTTCTCAGAAGAAAGTCGTATTTACTTGTGAGGTTTACTCCCAAGTAAGTGTGCTTAGGTCTGCAGGTTTAGACCTTTTCTGCACATTATATTCACTGCATTTTCCTGTTTTCAGTTTTAATTGCGAAATCTCATTACGTTGTACAGCAGCAGCAGATTTCCAGATTTTCTGTAGGTTTGCTCTTGGATAAGATGCTTATCTCTAGTCCTTGTTTTGAGGCCTTCCAGTTTGCTGTTGCTCAGACTCATGCTAATGTTTCCTTCATCTTTTATTGGATGCCTTGTAAAGCTAGTAAAGAAAATGAATAAAATTTAATGGGGAGATTTACTGCAAAAATAACAAGATGCAAGCATATTGCACAGAATGATATAACCCCGTTTACCTAGGAGAATTGGCCTCCTATGGCATTACATATTCCCTTGCTCTCACAGCCCGAACGTTTATCAGGGATTCTACAGTATATGTATGAGTAATAATTTACAAACATTCGTTTTAATTTGCATATCAGAATATTTAGTCGAAAATATTTCAGAACTGGCGATTATATAAACTGTTAACCATTCAAAAAAGAGCGATAGCCCAATCCTGTCGCATGTCATGACTGACTGGGGTGAGCAGGGCTCCTGAATAGCCCTACCTACAGGCAGCCCCTTCACACTAATGGCCAATGCATGAGTATCGGGGGGCATGCCTAATACATGCCCTGTCATTGGGAGCATGGCCAACATGTGGTTCCCACTAATTCCCACTCTTATGTGGGGCAGGGAAATGAATGAACAGCCCTATGGGCATGAAGGCAATAGCCTTTCCCCAATATAGCCCCCCCCCCCACAGCTGGTATGCTGTGGCATGCAGTCTCTGAATCTGGCAGTTTCATATAATACAACTTGCCTTCCTGGTAGGGTTAGCAAACAAACACCATTTGTAAAACAAGTTCTTCTTTTAACACCTACTCCTTCTGAAAAAGTTTGTGGGTAATTTGGAAGCTTGGTAACTTACAGAATTTTGAATTGTGATTTATAGTATACATGATACTGCTCCTCTTGCACTCTGCTACTTGTTGTGGGGGAGTTAGACAGTCACTAAAGCTGCAGCTCTCATCATACTTACCAGGAACAGTGCCCCATTGAGCACAGTGGAACTTACTTCTGAGTAGACATGAATAGAATTGCACTCTAAAGCCCAGGCTACACTGTACGCGTTGCGTTTGCGTTCCATGTGCGTCTGGTGTCCCGCCACCAGGTCAAACAACGAGCTCTGATTGGCCGAATGTAGCGCAAACGCAGCAAAAGTCGAGCAACGCGAACGCGTACAGTGTAGCCCAGGCTTAAGGGCCCAATCCTGTCCAACTTTCCAACACGGATGCAGCTGTGCCAACGGGGCGTGCGCTGCATCCTGTGGTGGGGTGGCAGTCACGGAAACCTACTCAAGGTAAGGAAATGTTCATTCCCTTACCTTGGGACTGCATTGCACTGGAACGTTGGATAGGATTGGGCCCTTAGAATCTTAAAATAATACACTGTGTGTTATGTGCCCAAAGAGGCGTAACGATACAAAAAAGCGCCTGAGGCTCTGGCATAGCAGGGGGCAGGTAGCATCATGACGTCACACGACGTCATGATGTCACTTCCGGTTTATCCTGAGAGAGTCACCCTGAGAAAAGAAGAAGCCACCAGCCAGAAGCCGCCGAAGATCCTGAAGAAGTCATTGTCTCCTCCTCCAGTGCCGCCCCTCCTCTGAAGAAGCCAATGCAAGAACAGCAGCAGTGGAGGAGGAGGAAACTTCTTTGGGATCTTCAGCAGCTTCTGGCGGGCGAAGAACAGCGATCTCGCTGCCCCCCCTTCCTGCTCAATGAGAGCCTCCAAGGGAGGAGGAACAGGGGCGGCGGCAGCGAGATCATGAAGAAGTCACCGCCAAAATTGTGGACCCCTTGGCGTAGCGCCCAGAGCACGTGCCCCTAGTTACACCTCCACATGCACATGTGTGTTTTCCTTCGTCTAGCTAGCAGCACATTATCATTTCTTTCCCACTTGACCTGTGTAAACTAGAATAATATATACTTGTTATATAGGGGAAGCCACTTACCACAATCGTTTATACAGATTGCTGTAGGAAATGGGAAGTGAGCTTTCATTACAACACTCAGACACTCTGTTTTCTCTCTCCTCAGCCAGCCAAATCTTGGGTGATGATTCTCAATGTACGTCTGATCTCTAACTCCTCACTCAGAAAGGAAAGCTCAGTAGCACTTCTGGGGAGGCTGGAAGGACAGCCTGTCCTTTGTGACAAAAAAGCCTCTCCAAATGCCCTTCAAGTAATTCTGCCAGAGGCAGTTTCCTGTCCTTGGTGAACTTCTATGGAATTGGTCTGGCTGTAGCCCACTGTGACGGAACCATATCTCGGCTTGTGCCTTGACGAGTGACATTTTAACAAATGAGAAAAGATGTAAAGTGTCTCTTGCTGGTAAAAATAAAGAGTTCAGATGCCCTTGAGCACCAGAGTTCGGATGAGCTGTATGTCCTTCTGCCCAAAGTGGTATTTGTTATCCCAGATCACCAAGAATTGAATAAGCTATTGACAGGAGCATTGTCATAAATTGATTTTTTGGTTAGTTTTTAACTGAGGCAGAGTTCACAAATAATTGATGGGAATGCTCTCACTATTTACTGTACTGCTTCTCAGCTGAGAGGAATGTTTCCACTGAGCCACCAAGGGGCCCAGGGTGCAGTAAAATGTCACATAAAATGCTGGTTCCAACTAATGAGAACACTGTAAGATATCCAAAATATTTAATGTCAGCAAAAAGTCTTGTCCAGCCTCAAAATGCCTTCTGAGGTTTTAGCAGACGCTGCCTCTGTTTTCACAGGCTTTATCTGTAGCCATAAGGACTAGAAACGTGTTTTTTGTCAAGTAAAAGAAAATTGTAATTTTTCAGGATTATAACGTCTGTGTAGTGTACTTTGTTTTGTCCTAGAAAGCTAGATACTTTGTGTAATTATGGTCATGTGGATTTCTAGGAATTCTGCCACTTGTCTTGGATTATTTTTCAGTGGGCTTGCTCCCCCTGCATGAATTACTGATTCATTGGAGATTTAGGGGTATTCTTTCCCACTCCCTTGATCTTTCCTATCAGTACAAATCGCTATATTTTTTAAAAGTAGTTAGATCACACAGCTGGAGGAAGTTTCCTTCTGCCTTTGTTTCACAACCTGCCAACTTATTACTGTAAGGCAACTGTCCCCTCATTTGTATGCAAATACTCGGAAGGTAGAAAATTAAATTCTTCTTCTGAATAAATGCCTATTTCTTTTGGTGCTGCTGTATACTAATAGAGATGTGTTGCATCATCTATCTACAGTGTAGATAGATGATGTAACATCCATTCACTGTTTAGGCATATCTTTTGTCACACCCACTTTCAGGTCTAAATCCAGTGGCTTTACAAGTACAGTACAGTACCTAGTTTGCCATAAGACAGCAAACATGGACACCTTGTGGTCATGTTGTACAATGCATGTAGGCTATATTTTAATGGAAGGGATTGCAAGCTTCAGTAGTGCTTTATTCTCCCTGATTTAGTTATGAAAATTCCAACTCATTATTTGTTACAAAAATTTGTATCTTGCCTTTCCATTTTCGGTAACATGCTAAGAAAACTTTAATCTTAGAGGACCATCTACCAGGCCCTGATCTCAAGGACTCACCAGTGTCATAGATAACAGTCTAAGGATGCAATCCTATACACACTTACCTGGGAGTAACCCCCCATTGAACTAAGTGGGGCTTACTTCTGAGTAGATATGCATATAGGATTGTGCTGTAAACTGGTAGTGTTCTAATCTATTACATTGCTTCCCACCCAGTTACAAAGTGGTGTTTTGATTAAGTCCTTTCATTGTGAGATCCACAGACAACTGTTAAGGAGAGGAAGTTCCGAATACATCCTGGGACAGTCGGGCAAATAGGCAAGAGTTTACGAAGCCAAGAGTAATGGTAGGACTTCAGACAAGTTATGTGTTCCTCAGCAATCATGGAAATTAGAGGGCACAGTCACAAACCAAAAAACGAAGGTTGGGATCTAGTCCAGAAAGGAAAGCATTGCCAAGGTATGGCAGAAAGAAGAACACGAGTATAGTGAAATATATCAGGGAGAAAAATCTAGGTCCAGGAGGCAAGACTGGCACAAGTTGGAAGGCAGCCTGGGCAGCCATCATCATGGGTTCCCCCTTGCTCTGTACTTGTGGCATCTTAAGTACATGTCCAAGTGACAGCTTCTGAAGCTGCTTACTGGGCACTGAATGCACACCCAGACTCAAGCAATCTTCTGGCAAAAGGTAGACCGGTTCCTTCAGGACAGCAACCATGCAGAAAACCACCTGTATGGACTGCACAATCCATGCTGGTCCATATGTGCTATGTGGCTCAGTGGGAGATCAGCAAGACCTGAAACATCTCACACTTCTGCACTATAGGGCTCAAAAGCTCATAAACTGCACCCGATTTCTAAAATCAGAGCTGTCCAGATGCACTGTAAAAGTATATTCGATCTTCAATTGTATTATTATTATTATTGGTTGTTATATGCCTCAGATCCTCCTTCAATACAGATCCTCCTTCAATACAAGGGTTTGGACTGACTTTTGCTTTTTCTCTCATCTTTTCAATTCAATCATAGACATGTTGTGTAATTCTGTTTGTATTCAGATTCTGAAAACAGTACTGTATTGGTTTTTAACCAAAAGGTCATGAAAAGGTCACAAGATAGGATAGAGGTACAGACTGAATGCATCCCGTTAAAATCACTAAACATCCTTAGGATCATTCTTTGGCTGTAAAAGCAAAAGACACAACTTACCCTGAAATAGGCCTCTCCTCCTTGCACGTTAAACCGCAAATGTTCTGTATGTTTAACTAAAACTCAACATGAGAAGCAAGTTGGGGTGGAATTGCCTTTTTATAAATGAAACATTACAATAATCACTGAAGAACATCCTCAGCAATGTACCATGCCTTGAGATAAAACACAGTTTACATTTAGAAATATTTGTGCTTTTGAATTTGTTTTTCCCAGCACTCCCTTGCGGCTTTCTCTCCTTTGACTCATTTGTGGATGGTAAACTGTTAAAGCAAGTGTCTGCTTTATTTAATTTTGTACTGCACCATTTACACTGATGGCACTCTTTAGCTAACAATGATTATAATTATCATTGTCTTGTCTCCCAAGAGAAGTAGTAGATGCCTCATGGGCTCCATCACTTTAAAATAAGTGATCCTGCAATAAACTATCCTTTGCTGGAAAACAGAGAAGATGAGGAACTCTTGGAGGCAAATTTAGCAGCCATAAATCAGAACTCAAAGTACAGAGTCATGATCATCTTGGTAGGAGCAGTCTAACCACAGCTAGAGGGCTCATTCAAGCATATCTTTTAAGCAAGGTCACCACTGTTTTATGTTTACAAGCTCTCATCCAAGCACTAGCCAGACTTAAACCTGCTTAGCATTAACAATGAAGCAGCAGCATGTGCCCTTATATTGAGGGAGGTTTTTTTACCTATTTTTTGGGGCCGAACTAGACATGACATATCTGCAATCAGAATTCCTCACCTTTAAAAAATAAATTAATTGAAGCCAACTTGGGGGGGGGGAGTTTGCTCAAGTCTACAGTATTATTATTAGTTATTCTTATTAACAGTATTTATATACCGCTTTTCAACAAAAAGTTCACAAAGCGGTTTACAGACAAAATCGAATGATTAAATGGCTCCCTGTCCCAAAAGGGCTCACAATCTAAAAAAGATGCAGAACACCACCAGCAAGCAGCCACCAGAAAAGAGACTGTGCTGGGGTGAAAGGGGGGGCAGTTACTCTCCCCCTGCTAAATATAAGAGGAGCACCAATTGAAAAAGTGCCTCTTGCCCAGTTAGCAGGGGGAGTTACCCTTACAGGTATCGATATTATACTTGTGTATTTTCCCTCACAGGGCAAATAGCAGCTTTATCAACATCAAACTGGATTTTTGATAAAGAAAATATTCACAAAGACTCTGAAGAGTTGCAATGGCACTGGTAATCATGCCACCCAAAGCAAACATTCTGGTTATTCGGGTCAAATGTACTATCAAATGTCGTCATACATTATATCTTGTTTGACGTGACCGTTTTCTCTTTTCCTCTACTCCCATTTTCTTCCCTGGCAGCTGTCTGGAGGATGTGAACTGACTGTGGTGCTACAAGACTTTACAGCCGGCCATAGCAGTGAGCTGAGCATCCAGGTGGGACAAACAGTGGAGTTACTAGAAAGGCCGAGTGAGAGGCCAGGCTGGTGTTTGGTACGGACCACAGAGCGGAGTCCGCCTCAGGAAGGCCTGGTCCCCAGCAGTGCTCTTTGCATCTCCCATTCCCGGAGCAGTGTGGAGATGGACTGCTTCTTCCCGTCAGGAAAAGGTAGGAGAAGAAATGAAACACAATGGCTTTCTCCTGACATTGAGAAGTTTCAGATGCAGCAAACCTTGGCAAATGGAGAGTCAGACAGTACCGAAAGGTAGCAAAGGACCAGGGAATGGGGGTGGGAGCCCCATAAAACAAGCGTGAAGATAAGTGACCTGCAGCAATCCACCAAGACCTGGGAGCCATGGCAAAAAATAAAGAGGAGAGCAAAGAAACTGTGATTGTCAGTGAGGTAGGATGCAGCTGGCTGACATGACTCTACAAACAGAAGTATAAGAGGCCACCAGCAAGCTACAGGGCTACCTCGCTCAGGACTACCTGCATGAGATGTGTAAACAGAGTTACAGCACAATCTTAACCAACTTTCCAGCGCCGGTGCAGCCCCAAGGTGAGGGAACAAATGTTCCCTCACCTTGAAGAGGCTTCCGTGACTGCCCCTGCACTGCAAAATGCACTGTGCGCCCTGTTGGCGCGGCTACACCGGCTCTGGAAAGTTGGTTAGGATTGTGCTGCTAAATACCTCCTGCTCCTACCCTACTCTAATTCTTTTGACTGTTCTGAATTGGTTCCATGGAAAAGATGAATTCAGTATTTTCTTGATGAAACTGAAACATTCTTCCCTCCCTAGTCTAGTTCCTGACCATAAGTCTGGTAGGAATTTTGAGATGGACAAGTTCTCTCTTCAGATCCTGTTAGGGCATGCCTAAAGGAAGGGTAAAATATTGGGTAGACATCTGGCAACCAGGGCACAAGTTTTATAGGATGCCATTTAGTTTTTGTACTTGCGAAAGTTGTCATACAAGCCGATGCCACAAAAACTTTGTTTCATGTACAGAAACAAAGTTTTTGCAGCATTGGCATCATCTTGTATAACAGCTGTTGATGGGACACATGGGGAAGTTAACTTCTACTCATGCAGAAGTCTCAAATAGGGAACTAGAAACCGACTTCAAACCTGACATTTAGTTATTCCACTGATTTTAGAAAGAGATTGTTCAACTGGAGGCAAACAACTTTTTCCAAGAGTTGATTGTGATTTGAAAGGGAAACCTGTTTGACAGTAGAAAAGGTGTACGTACCCCCTTGGACGCACAGACTGTCTCACACCACTTTTAACTCATTTAAATGATTACTGGTCTCTAGCCCATGCTGTTCCCCTACAGGTGTGTTGCTATTCCTCAGTCCCTCACCAGAGGGCACTCCGGAGTTGCATTGCTGGAAACATATAAGGGCTATTCAAACAAAAACTGGGTAACACTTTTTTTCAAGACAAGTTAAATGTAAGGATGAGGACTAATGTATCATGAAAATCTACATGGACACGAATGCTTCATTTTTTGCTGACATCATCAAGCTGTGAATGGGCCACTGCAGCTGAGAGCTCAAATGATTGAATGTGTCCTCATTTTAAAAAAAAATCCCTGCATACAGAAAACTAGCATACCAGGGTGAAAGCATTCTAACCTAGTCTTCTCCCAGATATACTTGTTGTCTGTATGCAGGGAATTTTCTTTATGAAAATTATCATAATCATGGATTCAATTATCCATGTCCCCCCCCCCCCCTGCAGTCTGAAGTAACATAGACAGTCTTACCTTCTCAGTGAGAACTAGCCTAGCAGCAGCCACCAGAGGCAAGTACTATATTACAATCAGGTGTCACTACTTGACTGGCAGCAGTAACTAGGCAGCCTATTGGCCCATATAGGCAGGGGATCCGCCCCTTATAATAAAGTGGGTTCAAAGTAGTGACAGTGTAGCAGGAATTAATTTCCCAGCTTGCTTTGGATTGTCCTAGGATACCACTGAGTGTACTCAGCTGATTACATAAATTGTTTAGATGGATCGGGGTGGGAGGAATCTATCCCAGTGATGAATATGGCAAGGTATTTTAAACAGAGAACTAGGCTAAGTTGAATGTTCACTATCCATAGTGCTAATTCCCCAGTGTTCATAATTGATCTGCCACAATTAAATGTGGCAACTCCAGAAGGCATGATTAGGGGTGCTGTTGTTGCTGCATTTTTTTTTGTTTCCTTGCCTATTTTTTCCTTACCTCCAAAACCAACTTTACTACTGTGATAAAAAAAAACTGTAGTTCCAAATTGTAACCTATGATTTTTCATCAAAAAGAGCTTTGCAAAAATGTGAGCTCATTTATCAGAATTTAATGTATGCACTTCTAGAGAAAGTTCAGGAGGACAATTGTGAGAAACTTTCACTTCCAATGAGCCTCTAGTTTATCCAAGAGGGGATAGAGCTTCAATGACAAGTACATTTGTCTCTTTCGAATAAAGAATTATCATTTTGAAGTTAGAATTCCCAGGGAAAGGGGTAAAATGTTTATGATCTACCTAGGCTTCAGTTCTGTCTGAACTGCTCCATGGGGAGCACAACAGAGGAAACAGATTCTTTTATCCCTGTCAGTATTGCTGAAGAGTGTTGTTCTAAAGTATTAAGTCAAACATTTTCAAATTGAGGAGGTGGAGAGCAAAAAATGCTAGGATGTAAGGCAGGGGTAAGTAAGCAGCCTATGGGCCAGAGGCACCTGAAATCATCCAGCCCATAGTCCCAAAAATGTATATCCATTCATCCCCCGGTGGTCCTAAAAAAGAATTCAAGCTTGTAATTCTATCTCTATAAGGCTTAAATGTATGAGCAGACCAAGGGCAGAAGCTTCCTTTGAGCATCATTCTTTGTCTGGGCATGTGTCTCTCTGTGCCATGCCCATCTCTTTTTTCTTAGCTCTATGGCCTAATTGGGAGGTCCGCGCATGCATTCTTACTTTTACCCGATGTCTGGCCCCTACGCAGAATAAGGTTGCCAACCCCTGATGTCAGGCAACCCATTTAACGTAGCCAAGGGAAGATCATCTCCAGTTTTACTCATTCGTTTAAATAGCATTTTATTAAGCATGACATCGGCATAGTAGAAATCAGAGGCGTACAGAGGGCGGAGCGAACGGAGCGGTGGCTCCGGGCAGCTCCGCGGCTTGGGCTGTCTTAGAATTGGATCCATCACATCAGAAAGTCCTAGAATGAAGGATTGTTTGGTAAATTAACTAGGAAGAAATGTTTTTCATGGGTCACCTAGAAGAGTTATAAGCCTATACATATTTACTCAGAAGTAAGTCCCACTATTTTCAATGGGACATACTCCCAGGAAAATGGTGCATAGGATTGCAGCCTTAAATACATGCAGTCAGCGGCTCTGGGATACGATATTGTGAAACTTTGACCGTCACACACAGGCAGCCACAAAAGACACTTTGATCTCCAACTCAGCAGCTACACATGTTCTTGATTGAGAATGCAAGTGTACAGGATTCTCCAACTTATATTCCTATGACTGTCATCACTTAAAAAAAGAAAAGTGTGTGGAGGGTGATTCGATGTAAATGAGGGCAGGGCATGGGGAAGGTGACTTCTGAGCTTTTTTTAAACTGTTGTATCAAAGAGCAAGGGATACGCAGGGAACAGGGACGGTCCACTACATACGTCCTCGCATTGTAGTCATAATGCAAGGAAATGAGAAAAGCCGAACCTGCTGAAATTCCCTCTTCAACTCAGCTATGGAAGGTACAGCACGGCATGCACCCTTCTTTGCATCAGATTCTTTGTATGTGTACTCAGCATCACCTCAGACAACACTGGGCACTTCCCCATCTGAACAGGGACAATCCACTCCATTCTCATGTTGTAGTCATAATTATTTGCCTACCACAAGGCTCAAAAATAACCAGTGGTTTTGCTTGCTTTGAAGTACTACAGCAGCATGTCTGTTGCTGAGTTAAAACACCAGGTTTGGTTAGATGGCTCTGCCAGTAAATAGTTTACTTTCCAGGAACTGTAGGATTGAAGTTTAATATAGCATGAACCTACCTGCTTAGGTTTTGCTTTCCCCTCCATAATTTGTTGACGCAACCAGTCGTTTGGAACATTTCCATTTTTGGGAACAGCCAAAAAATACATTTGGATTTAGCTTTACTGAAAGTGTTGTTTACAGTCAATAAAACCCATTTCCTTCTCTTTTATGTTACCAGGATCATTTGTAGCACCTGTGCACTTCCTCAAAGGCAGACAATGGCTTACTATGTCACTCACTCACTCACTCAGAGAAGTGCAGCTACATGGATCTGGGAAATTTGCATTTGGTTATTTTGTAAATGTTGTGCCAAGGCAGATATTCTATTCCAACTTTCCATTGGAAATCTCCATGTTTTCTTAATATTCTGCCAGTGAAACAAGTGACACATTGTTCATCACAACCTGTCTTGTTCAGCTGCAAACAAATTCTAACTGATTTCAACACAGCCATGATGGAACCTGTGAATGGCAGCTTGCTGATTGATTAATGCTGGGTTATAATAAGTGGCCACTACGAAGCCCAGGAGGACACTGGTGTTATATTAGAGAGGAGAAAAATCCTGTTTAGGAGTTTAAAGATTCTTTGGAAGATGAATCAGAAGATGAGGCTGTCCCTGTTGTTGAATCTCCAAAAAAGGAAAACTTTTCCCACCCAATTTCTGTCTTAGCCTTCCTTCCTCCTGAAGTCCATGCTATCAGGGCCTGGTAGGTGCTGACTGGACAGCAGCTGCCCAATTACAACCTTTCACACCTTTGCTCTGCAACTTGGAGCCCATCCACAGGAACCAACCCCTCTTTGTATCATCCATGCCCAAGAAGAGCTGTCCTCTTCATTCCCTCCAAGGCAGGTAGCCTGATCCTAACATCTCTTACTTTTGCCTCCAAAGGGGGGGGGGGAGAAGTGTGATATAATTTTAAAATTGGGTTTCTGCTGTTTGGTCATTCCCTTGCCACCACTGCTTGACTAAGCAGCCTGTCCTCACCACTCAACGCTCAGCTTTAAGGGCAGGCAGAGCATGAACACCAGCTCAAAAACTCTTTTTAAAAGTTTTAAAAATCACTCCAGTCATGGTGGTAATTTTGTTTTGCCTGAAACATTCCAAAATACTGTGTGCCAGTGCACTGTACACACTGATTAAGATGCAGCTCCAGGTCAAATTAAACAGCAACCTGCCATGCACAATTAAGCAGGTGAAACATATCCCTTTATTTCCTACCAGCAAAAGTCTTTCCTGCTTAATCTGTCTATACAGGGCTGCTGTTAAAGGCATGGGAGCAGGACCAGTAAGGGAAGTGGCCAACTCCGATGTAATAGCCCCTTTTATTAAGAACATTCCAAAGGAATTTATAGCACAGTGAAGTATTACACCATAATAAACTAAGAAAAGCAAATAACTCTCTGCGGTATTCTTCAAATAGATACCTCTACAGACAAACAAGGAAGGGAGTGGTGAGGAATCACAGTCATAGCTGAGGGTTGCTTTCCTGAATGAAATGCAAGCTCAATACTGTGTTTCTGTCATCACACCTCTTTGGTCTGTAGTCTGTAAACCATTCACACCACAATAGGGCCATTGAAGGTAGCGAGTGGTGAAACCACTACTGAAGCTAATGAATTGCGGCACTGAAGCCAGTTCAATTTTCTTGAGTGCTGAATTTTGAGCTCTTCACATGACAATGATTATGAAACAATGATTACCCCATACATTGGAAATGAGTAAGCCCGGAACATATAAATACCAAAGCACATCATCAGAAGCTTAAACCAAGGCTTTCCATGGGACTGCAGACATACACTGAAAATGGGTAGGTTGCCGTCTGAGGAAGAAATTACTGGAAGGGTAGATATGTTGATCTGTTGCAGCAAAAGCAACACAAAGTCTTGTGACACCTTAGATGTGTTCGCCTGTAGGGGGCCACAAGACTGTTGTTTTCAGAGTAATTAGTTGCCCAGTTTATTCCTGGCAGAACTCCTGGGCTCTGCAGTGCCAGCCAAAAATTCCAGCAGGTGTAGCTTTCGTCATCACTGCATTCCAGGCCATGAACGTTGCCACCTGTTGAGTTTCTGCCCATCTTGCATATGAGCCTTGCCCCCCCCCCCAATACAAAAATGACAAAGGGTTTTCTGGCACGTTAAAGAATTCCAAATGTATTCGCTCTGCTGCTTAAGGGTTTAGTGGACTACCACCACCCACTTAATTATGAAAGAAAGGCAATGTTTTTCTCACCACTGCATCCGCACGCTGGCAAAAAGCTTGGATTCATACTGTTTGGGCTTTTCCTCCCAGCCTGTAATTAACTCCAGTATCCGTATAGTAATTAACTCCAGATCCGTATATACACCCTTGGTTAAAAATGCCTTAAAGGCACAGGAATTAGGGGTTAAAACTTGTAAACAGCCCCTGTCGCTGGCTGCCCCTTTTACAGCAGTTTGGATCATCAATGCAGCAATTAAAGGGCGGTCATGTTTAGCTCCGTGTCATGAAATGCAGCACGGGCTGATTTGTACTTTGTAAATCTCCCTTAAAGGGACAGGGCAGGCTCTGTTTTTTGTTTGTTTGTTTGTTTGTTTGTGATTCCGGCTTGTTGGCAGTTGACAGGAACCAGTCAAAAAAATAAGCAGGCAGCTCAGCTTCCCAAAGCAGTGAAATCGTTGAGCAAGAACCAACACGAAGAAAACTTGGTTCTTTTTGAGTTAGTTGCCCAGTTTCTCTATCGTCAACCTGTTCCACGCTCGCGAGCGCCACCAACAGGCTGTGCCCAGAAATCATAGTGAGTCATTCATTGATACGGACGAGTTGATCTACCGCAAAGTAGCGAATCTTTTTGTGAATTCCTTTCGTTCCTCAGGCTTTAGGGAAAATGTTTATTTCGGGGGAGGGAGATCTATACAGGAGATCTATAACAGGTGCGGTCTATACAGGAGATCTATAACAGGTGCGATGGCCACGGACAAAGCATTCATTTTTGTTGACATACCACCTACGTCCTTTACTCTTGGCAGCTGCTGGTGCAGAGAGGAGCATTCCTTGTGCCATGTATTGGCTTGGCGCTTCGTAGCCGGTGCGTTTCTCTCTTTGTGCTTCCCCGTGTTTCATAATAATAGTCAGAGCCAGTTTTGCAAGTAGGGGCAGAGAGCAGCAGCAGCAGCTGGAGCTGAGCGCGTAGTCCCGCCCCTGCTCCCGGAGCTCCGCCCACGGTGGTTTTCTTTTTCACTCTCTCGAGATATCGGGGCGCCAGTGCTGTGAACAGCCGGTGGATTTCGTGGAGCGTAGTAGCTGTTGGCCATGTGGACCCCGCAGGCAGAATGAAGGGGGGCAGGCACGCCTACGCCGGCACGCCTTGCTTGGGCTGGTTCATTGCAAAGTGTTGCTGCTGCTGCTTCCCAACGTGTCGAGGTTAGTGGCTGCTAAGCTAGTGAAAGCTGGAGCTGGGCTGGAAGGAAGCAGTGCTCTTTGAATCGAGTGAGTGCCAAATGTTTGCTCGTCTCTTCTGGAGCCGGGCTAAAGTGGAACTGAGTGGCTGTGATTTGGACACACCTCGGCTGCTATTGACGCGGCAGGATTGTTTCCTCCACCACAAAGGCTAGGGAGAACTTAACGCGCTGTGTGTGGATGTTGCAGATAGGCTTGCACATTGGTGCTGTGGTTGTATTTTCGACGCTTGTTTGTTTTCTTCAAGCGCGCTTGTGTAAATGGCTTCTACTTACTGCAAATCTCTCTTGGGAGAGTCTTATCTCTCTATTTGCATATCACCTCGGGTGGCGTCTGCTAAATGAGAGGGACTTGTTTTAACACTTTTGTCAAGCAAGTTAAGGAAGCGTAAACAGAACTTTTGGCCAGTATTCCCGGCTACTCTGACCCTTGAATTATTCTAATCTTGTTCTCTACTCTTCTCTCCCCCCCCCTTCTCATTCACGTTTATACCCCACCCTTCCTATGAGGGTGGTGTGCACTTATGTTTGATCCCCCTTTGTCCTCTCAACAACTCTGTCACCTAGGTTAACTGACAGATGGTGACTGGCCCAAGACTGAGCAGAGTACTGTAATGAGTTTCACAGCTGAGGGACGATTCAAACCCAAATCTAAAACTCTAACCTCTGCATCACACTGGCTCTCATATGTTGGGTGTGGGTCTCAGAGCTACACTACTATATGCACTTTTAAACTTTGAGTAAAATCCACTAAACATTGAAACTTCTCAGTAAACTCCTGGGCAGTTAGTGTCCCACAATTACAGATCTGGTGGTGGTTTTACTAGCGAGATGTATGTTTGATTTCACTGTCATAAGTAACTGATGCAAAAAGGGGAAGAAAGGCTAGTAGTTCAGGCAGCTCTGTGGCCTTATTTAAGGCTCACTGAAGGCAACATATGCTTAAGAACAAATGGGAGGAGACTAGAGAATTTCTTAAGTCTGTTTTTCCCCCCACTAGTATTTATTCAGATTGTAGCTTCAAAATATTTTGACAAAGGCTGTATATGAATAAATAAACTTAATCTGTCCAGCTTTTGGAAGGTGGGGAGAACTTAAGTATGTCTTAAATATGTTTAATGTGTTAAAAATATTTAAACCATTACTATTTGAAACGTTCTTGAAAAATAAGATAGTAATGTCCATTTGAAAAATAAGATAGTAACGTCCATTTACATCTAAGACTGCATGTTAAAAGGGAATGGGAAGGCAGGGCAGGGGGTGCTTTTGCTGATTACTCTCACCAGCACCCCCACGAACACAAAATACTTCTCTTTGCCAAGTGTGTGTATAATAGCACTCATTGTCATAAATACTCTTTGGAAACAATGACCATTATTAGTAAGTTGTAGTGTATATAGCAGTTAACTCTGTCCGGCCTCTCAACAGCTCTGTGCAGAAAGATTATTTCCCATTTTGTAGATGGACAACTGAGGCAAGGAGGGTGAATGCCCAATGTCATGCAACTGTCTTTAGCAAAAGTACTTCTGCGGGGGGGGGGGGGAGAAATGGGCTTCTTTCTGTGCACAGTCCTCTTGCCTTATTGCAGAAGTGTACAAGCCTGCTGCTGAACAGGGAGAAATGCCGCATCTGGAGGCATCCATTCTATGCCGCCCTCTCTGCTCCATAGTGGTTAGACTGCTCCTATCATCTATTGGGGGAGAACTGATTGCAGCTAACACCTCCATCCCACCCCTTTTCTTCTCAAGCTGCCATGATGGAAACTCCTGGTGTGCTACTGTGTGTACACAGTCTGCTCCTATGTGCGAGGCCCTCCTGGTTGTGGCATAGTAGGAGTCTGTGACAAAGAGGTTTGCACTCAAAGTCCAAGCCTGGCTGCCTATTTGCAGGGCCACAAAGATTAGGAAATGTGCCAATGTCGCCCTTTGCCTTATCATGGGAATTGTTCCTTGTCTCTGTTCTTGCACCCCAAAGAACTGCTTGTATCCCAGGTCTGGTTTTCCCCAATTTTGGGACCACTTTTCAGGATGACTGCTGTATTTCAGACTTGCTGTATCTCCTCCTGTTGCTAATATGAGGATTTATACCACTCTGTCTTATGGGGCAGTTGTAGAAATTACAGAAATAGTGCCTGTGGGACACTTGGTAAAGGCACTGAATAAACTAAGTACTAGTAGTATTGTTGTAGAGTAGTATTGTTCACATTATGTATACGCACTGTTGTGTGATAGATATACAGTATGGTGGGGGGATTGCATGTATGCACCATGGGGACCCACTCCCCATTGGAGCTTCCTACCACATATACATGTAGCAACACAGATGTGTGCCTGACAGTTTGCACATGGAACATATGCAGTTTTTTACTTGCATATTCCTACAGGTTGTAGAAACATTTTTTAACCATATATGAAGTGTTTCTTTGCTCTGTTAGAACAGCCTTTTTAAAAAGATGCAGCTGGTGTCTTCTAAAACTTGGTAAGTCTCGCCTTTATAGTGTCCTGGTCTGCAAACATCAAAAGTGTGCTCATGAGATGGCAAAACTCCTTAGGAAAGCATTTCTGTTGAAAGGCTAACATCTTGGCTAACATCAGTGGACTTGATAAATCATCTTCAGTATGGACCTCACAAAATCTGCTTCATTTCCTTTCTATTCCTTTCCATTATGTAGCCTAGAGATGTTCTTTTCACATGTAGAAAGAAATGAAAAGAAGTCAATTGCTGCCTCATCGAAAGGCTCCTATATTACCGTATATACATTCTCCTCTGACTGTGATTGAAAAGTGATGAGTTTCCCAAAGCTGGCTTCTGATAGGCAACGGTGAAAGAGAATGACTTGCCAGAAGCACTAGGGGACCAGATCCATCTTCCTTTCCCAGCCTAGAAGATGGTGCAATGCAAATTCAAAGTTCAATCTAACCTTTCGTTGTTAAAAACTGTTATATAAGGAGCCTTTTATAAAGTGAAGATGTTGGTGACTTTGATCACAAGATCAAAGCACAAGAGAGGATTCCGCACAAGAGAGGGTTCAGATGGCCAAAGTTCAGCATGGTGGTTTAGGTGCTGCTTTGCTGGGGTCACAGCAAATGAAGGTTTTATTAGCAAAAAGGAGCTCCTGCTGCTTGCATTTCTCCAGGTCAGCTTTACCTTTACCTTTTAATGGTTTGTATTCTTGCTGGTTGAATTCAGAGCATCCTAGGAGGCTGACTGCAAGTGGTCATGGGGGTGGGTGGGTGTATAATGTAAATAGTGCAAAATTATAATTACCTGAGAGGAATGTGGAAAGAACAGGTGGTGTAAATATTCATACTTGCATTTCTGCACATGCCTATTCTAATTCACTCATTCAGGAGGAGAAATGTCTGGGTACATGAAATGTAGTTAAACATGATCCACTTCTGTTATGGGCTGGACTCAGCTCTTGGACTCTTCTTCCTTGTTCCTTTCAGTTTTCAATTTACAGCGCGATCCTATCCAACTTACACCACCAGCGGTGCAGCGAGAATGGGGGCCCCCCTGAATGGAAAGGGGATTCCAATCCCCTCTGAATCCCACTTTGGAGGGGATTTGAATCCCCTTTCCGTTCTGGGGTCTCCCATTCTCACTGCACCACTGGTTACACCAGTGGTGCAAGTTGGATAAGATTGCACTGCCCGTGTGTGTTGCTGTACAATAAAGCTGTATGTTAGTTTCACTGTGATAGTAAAAATATTACCTATTGAATTAGAACCCAAGACCCTATACAAAATGGATATTTGTTTCGTATGTATACTGCTAAGTTTTCCCTGGCAACCCTAAGATTCCCTGGTCTGTCATGGGCATTTCCGAAATATCGGCATTGGACCTCTGCCTTCAGAGGATCTGTTACAAAGATGGGCATGTCACATGCCGCATGTGTTCAGTGGCGCTTATCCTGAGGTAACCTGAAGATCAGGATGGGTTGCCAATGAGCGTGAAGAACTAATAAAACGCAATTTAGGGATAAGGCACCTTCTTGCTTGTCTTAGATCACAGGCTTTTGTTTCAGTGATTGACCTAATGTCAGCTGCCTACTGGGGTTAGTAAGAGATGCATACTGTACATATGTTTGTTTGCATGCATGGAGGGAGATAAATGTAAAATGTCCGCCTGGATCCGCAGCTGCTCCTGGATTCCCAAGTGGCAGCTGTGGCCAGGGGGGCCTTTGCCCAGCTTTGGCTGGTACGCCAGCTGCGACTGTACTTGGATCGTGCAGACCTGACCACGGTGATCCATGCCACGGTGAACGTGCTCTACGTGGGGCTGCCCTTGAAGACGGTTTGGAAACTGCAATTAGTGCAGAATGCGGCGGCCCGTGTGGTCACTGGAGGTAGGCGGTTCGACTCTGTCAGGTCGCTCCTCTGACAGCTGCACTGGCTGCCGATTCGTTTCCGGGCCCAATTCAAAGTGCTGGTTTTGACCTTTAAAGCCCTATACGGCTTGGGGCCAGGATAGTTGAGAGACCGCCTACTTCTATATAGTCCGGCTCGTCTCCTTAGGTCATCTGAGAAGGCGCTTTTGCGGGTACCGTCGCCCAGGAAGGTGCGAGGGGTGGCGGCCAGAAATAGGGCCTTCTCAGTAGTGGCACCAACCTTATGGAACTCCCTCCCTTTTGATTTATGAACTGCTCCCTCCTTGGCCACCTTCCGGCGAGACCTAAAAACCTTCCTGTTCAAGGAAGCCTTCTGAGCCCTGCCTTTTTTAAACATCCTGCTGGTACAGCTGGGACGCTGCTGCTTTTTATGCTCTTTTTATGCTCTTGTTTTAATTGTAATGATCTTTTTAAATTTTTAGATGTTGTTGTATTTATTTTGTTAACGGTTTTTTACTGTTAATGTGACTTTTGTATTGTATTTCCTTTTTTTTAAGTCGCCTTGGATCCCTTCGGGGAGAAAGGCGGGGTAAAAATAATGTAAATAAATAATGTAAATGAATTGGATGACAATGCTGGATAGGGGGCTGAGGTGAGCCAGTGAATGATCAAAAAGGAGAAAGTTGCAGTAATCAAAGCAAGTGATTACCATGGTATGAGCAAGTGTGTTTGCAGAGAGGAAGTTATGTTTTTTTGCAATGAGAAGAAATGGAAAATGGAGATGAGGAGGAGTCAAAAATAAAAGCCAAGTTTTTGTACTTGCTCAACAGGGTGGACGATGACATAGCAGGAAGAGATGAGGAAATGAGATGTTCTGTCTTGGATGTATTCAGTTTGAGATGACAATGAAATAACCAAGTAGAAATGTCTGACAGATGCAGGAGAAGGTTCTGGGGTAGAAAGGTAGAGCTGGGTGTCATCAGTGTACAGATGTCACTGAAAGCCCTGAGATCTGATCAGATCAGCTAGTGCTTCCCCCTGTGGAAACCTTGAAGGTGTCCTCAACTACTTGAGGCCAGAATCAAGGATACCCAAGACAAAAGTGGAGTTAAGACGATCACACAGGTGTATATATGTAAGTGAACCACTATAGAAGTTATGGACACTATATATATATGGGTGCATCTGTCCCTAAGGAGTTTGTCATTTCTTGCATCTTGTGCAGTTTGCTTCAGTGATTCCATGACGTTGTTCATTAAGGATGGGTTGAAATAAGTACAGCACTATTGAGTTTCCTGTTGTATGGAAGGTTGGTATAAATTTATGTCAAACTGAAGGAAAAGTAAAAATAAACATTTTTTGAACAGTGGCATGTTGCTTGGTTTTGGTACATTTTTGGACTCCTTTAATTTTCTTAACTGGTCTATCTGTTACTTTCCTCTTCCAACAATAAAGACCCCAGGGTTTGAACAGTTACTGCGTGAGGATTTCAAATGTAAGCTAGAACTGTGCCTCTCCAGAAATAGGCACGCATTCAGCTTGGTAGGACTTCTTGGTGTGCTGCTATATATACCTGTTATGTGAAACACCATCTGTGCTGCTGTTCCACTAAATCCTCTGGGAACATACTCTACCCCTCTATTTATTCCAGAGTAGGCTGAAAATGCACAGGATGGTTGGGTCTCTTGACATCTTTATTTTGCCTTTTAAAAGTCGCAATCTGTTTTTTTAATCGGAGCAGCAACAACATAGAGCGTTTACCCACCCACAACCCATTTAAATTTCCTCCACCCCATCAACAAAATGTTCTCCCTTTCTTCTCCCCCCCCCAAAAAAAAACCCTACAGGTACAGATGTTCCCTTATGTTGCCAAAGCGAGAGGCTGAGGACAGCTGAAAGGCACAACAAAACTGCACTTCAGTCGTCAGGCACAGGCACAATGGACACAATTTGTTTATGAGGATATTTTCGATTTGAAGCTTCCTGATGTGTGTGGGTATGACCTGAATGGAGGGTCAGCATATGTGAAGCTGCCTTACTCTGAATCGGACCATTGGTCCATCTAGCTGAGTATTGTCTGACTGGCAGTGGCTTTCCATGGTTAGACTGCGGTCTCTGCTGGCCTTACCTGGAGATGCCAGGGATTGAACCTGTGACTTTCTGAATGCAAAGCATGTGCTTTGCCACTGAACTATGACCCTCTTTCATTCTGCTTATAGTTCTACATGACTTTTTTTCACGTTGTCTATTCATGTTTTCTCCGGTAGGAGCAAGTCTCATACAGACATGAGAAACTGGTAGGAAGCTCTTGAATTGGAAGAAAGGTAGTTGTACTGTAGTAACCTGCTTCTGTGTAATTATTGGTGGAGCATTTAGAATTCTCAAAACTGAAATGCTGCTTATTTAGTATTTTACATTCTACAATATCAGCCAAAGGTGCTCAAAGCAACTGTGGAATAATTAAAAAGGTTTACACTTATTTATAACAGTTTCAAAACATTGGCAATACATATGAGAGGAGATAACAAGAAACAATAGGTGGTGTTTTGTTTTTTTAAGTGCATCTTTATCAGTTCAGAAAGGCTGCCTTAAATAGAAGTCTTGGCTAGATTCCCAAAACTTGCAGGAGAGTTGGTCAGGAAGGTGAGTATAGTTGGGGAAGAAAATTTCACAGAAGATGTGACATTTGGGTCTAAATTAGGATGTGACATTTGGGTCTATATTAGGAAAAATCATGAAGGCCCCTTTAGGGTAGGGGTGTCAAACATAAATCTCACGGGCCGGCTATGGCCTGCGGAATCTCTATAATTGTGATAATTGAGCTCTCCTTGTGTTCCCCTTTTGGCAGTGCCACTTCTTCAGAGGCTCTGGGAGGGAGAGATGGAAGGAGGCCTCGGAAGGCAAGGAATGCTGTGGGCGAAGGGGCAAACTAAGAGGGCCAAAAGAGGGAGACGCTGCAGAAGTGCTGGGAGAGCCCAATTATCATGCAGACTACCCTTTCAGCAGCACCGCTTCTGCAGAGGTGTCATGTCACTGAGCACCTCTCAGCTGCTGAGCTGCATGGTGATGCCTCTGCAGAAGCGGCGCTGCTGAGAGGGTGGTCTGCGTGATAATTGGGAAGGAATTACTCGCTTACTCCTTGGAAGGAAAACTATGGCAAATTTAGATAGCATACGACTGAACAACAACAACATATCTTGAAAACATCATCAAGTTTTGCATATTTTCTGTCACTTGCAGCTAATGAGTTCCTGCATGAGAACAAAGTGCCTATTTTGGCTATCATCTGCTTTATGATGTCACTACTTACTTAATGACATCATTTCTGGCCCTTAGCAGATGTCATGAATGCTTTTCAGCCTGCTGTATAAAATGAGTGACACCCCTGCTTTAGGGCATATTTCTAAAATTCTTTCTATACATGTTTTCTGCAGAAATAGTTAACTCTTCAGACAAGTTGTATGCAATATACATGTTCAGGTTGTAGAAGAAAGAAAAGGATAGAGGTTTATTACGGCTGTAAGATCTGATTGGTAACCAAATAAACAAAGGCTTTAATTAGAGGAGGCCAGCTTCATTTTGTGGGACTAGCAAGTGATGGTGAAGGGTACACTCCATTTTTGAGCAGTTTTGATGCGTTTCTGTAATGTGGAGTGGCAATAAAGTAAAGGTGGCCTGACAAAAAGTTGCTTTCTCCATTAAATTGAAATGTGTCATTTCAGTATTTTTTAAAAAATTGAACTTTGGCAATGTACACATTGGAGTTTATTCACTAATTGATTAGACAGATAACAGCCCTAATAAGAATCTATTTTAGCCCAACCTCTGAAATGGCAAGGTTCAACAGATGGCCACCAAGCCTCATTTTTTTATTGAAAACACTTATTAAAATGTTAAGATCAATTGCACAACTCTGCCAGCATTGATCAACTGCCCAACTATATTAACAAGGTGGTGTCCCACCCATCCAAAATATGCTACACTGCAACTTGAATGCACTGTTGCCTGCCTTTTACTTGGCTAGGTAAGCTGTAGCCTTGTCACTTTGCCTCTTCAAAGTAGCACTTCTCACAAGTTGCATAGAATATACTTCAAGGTATTCCATTTGCCCTTGAAGATGGTGTTGTAATGATGTCTTCCTATTCTGATTGCCCTGAGGGTATATCTGCACATTGCACAATCCATTCTTTTGAGACTCAAATAAGCTATCGCATCTGATAGTAAGTCTCTAAGCCTATGGTTCCCTGTCTGTACAGATATTACTGATTCTTGCTCTGGGTTTGCTTCTCCCTCCACTCCCTGGATTGGAAGGGGGGGGCAGAAAAGAAGAGGAAGCATTGAGGGAGTGCTGAGCCAGAGCTTTGGGGAGTAGGAAGAGCAGAGGTTTGGCAAATCATCGGGTAATGGGGACAGCATTTGGCATGTCACATTTGGTGAGGTCTTGGGCCAGTTCTGGTTTGCTTCTGGACCATCCTTCTCTGTGCAACTCCCCGGCCAACCACCCTATCTCTTTTTTTTAACAGAAAATAAAACTTACTGGTTCTGTGATCTTTCTTCCTTGTTGTGGTTTCAGTGCTGCCAGATCAGGCAGCCAGACTCTGTAAATATTTTTCCAATTTAACAGGAGGCAGAAATGGCTATAATGTGCAATATCTGTGTGTCCCTAAAGATCACAGCTAGCAAGTTCTTTTGAATGTCATAATATCCTTATATTAGCAGAACAGACATAAAACTGGATTCTTGCCTTTTTAAGGCAACACATCAGCCTTTTGAAGATCTGATTACATGTAGTTTTGATAAACAGTGACAGGTCTTTGTTTTTTTTAGGCCATATAGTATATCTGTGTGCCTCTACACATTCTGGTCTCAGACTTGCTTTATTCAGCATATTGTGTGTTTTTTTAAGTGGACCATATTGGATGTGATGCTCAGTGATGTATCTAAGTAACTAGGTCGCGAGTGCGAGTACGAGTCATTTTTGCACGAGTGCAAGTGCGAGTCAGTGTCAAAATTTTTAGGCAAGTACGAGTCAAGTGCGAGTAATTTTTGCACGAGTGTGAATCGAGTACAAGTAAGGCCAAAAACCATGAGTCACAAGTTATGAGTCAAGTCACTTTGGGGAAAATGGCTTTTTTCCCTGAAAATGGGGTGGGTGAGTGTCTGTGTGGGGTGTGTGTGGGGACCTCTGAGGCTTTTAAGGCACCCACTTGGCTTCCCCTATGACTTGGAAAATGACTTGGAAATGGCAAGTCGTTACCTCCACGAGTGCGAGTCAAGTGCGAGTCCCGTGGGTCACGAGTACGAGTCAGTGGGTCACGAGTACAAGTACAAGTCAGGGGAAAAGTGACTGAGTCGCACTTGCGAGTCGAGTCATTTGACTCCAGTCCCCATCCCTGGTGATGCTGTGACAGAAGCAGTAATTGTTTATGAACTTGGTCTTATGCTGTCTGATAAATGGCCTCCACTATTTGATTTTCACATAGTGCTAGCGCTCTCTCTCATGCACGGCTTTCCCATTAAATTGATAACATGTGTGCATCTTCAATATTTGGTAGCACTTGGATGTTTTGATGTAAATACTCTTCTAAAGCGTACCTGATTTTGAAGAACTGGCAGTTTTGCACTGTTCTTTTAAAAAGTTGGCTGCACATCTGAAGGAGACCCACATGGACAATAACTTATTGTGAAAAGTCAGGAAAATAAGGATAAGAATCTGGCGACTACAGCTTCTATTAATAAATCAAGATCTGAAATGTAGGCACTCTGATTCCTGTTGAATAAGCTGTGTAGTGATGGAATTGCTGACAAAGAAGCTATCATCTTGTGAGAGCCTAATTTTTCTGGTTTTCAGATAGCGAATAAAGTAGCACTTGAACCCGAGAGTTCTGGGTTCTAATCCCTGCTTTGCCATAAAGATCACCGAGTAGCTTTTGGCAAGATAGTATCTCAGCCTAACTTTCCTCACTGGTTGGCTGTGAGGATAAATGAAATGAATCATACGCACCATGTTGAGGTCGTTGAAGGAAGGGCAGGACATGAATCTTACAAGTATTGGGGCGCAATCCTGACTAAGGATCCGGTGGTCGGCCTAGGGCCGCCGGATCCTGCGCGCTGGGCCGGAGGTCTTACCTGGGGAAGGGGACGCTCGTCCCCTTCCCCGAGTGTAAACCTGGGCTGGCCTTATCTGCCTCGGATTTGTGCCAGCTAAATAGCTGCTGGAAGTAGAGGAGGCTGTGTAATGGTGTAGCCGGCCCAGCAGGTACGGGGATATGGCTGAGGCCATCCCCCGCCCTTTCCTGGGTCGGCTAGGCCAATTACTAGGCCAATACTCTTTTCCCACGCCACTTAGTCATGCTCTATCCCCCTTAAGGTTGCTGGGGGCATGTCCCTACTACATCCCCCAGCAGACTCTGAACCCCTCCTGCAGCCATTTTCCCCAAAGAGACTTGACTTGTGGTTTTTGGCCTTACTCGCACTTCTACAAAAATGACTCTTACTTGATCCATACTCGCCCAAACGTTTTGGCACTGACTTGCACTTGTGCAAAAATGACTCGCACTCGTGACTTAGATACATCCCTGGAGTAGGGAAGGATAGGTAGTAAGCCTGTAAGCAAGGACTGTCTGGCCATACTGGGACTGTCTGGCCATACTGAGAAGGGGGAGACACTCTTTATTCAAGTGACAATGATAGCGAATCTCTTGTCGGGTATCACTACCCAGTTACATTCCTGGTAAGAATACATCTGGATTACTTAAATGCATTGACTTAAAGCATGCAAGTCCTTATGGTCATTGTAATGACAAATATTTCATAATTCTCCTTTTTAGATGTTACAGCCTGAGCGTCAGCTTGTACGTTTACAGAGTTACCTAGTTCATGATTGAGTTAATATTTGAACCAAACACAAGGACAAATTCAATGTTAATCAATTCTGTGCAACTCCTCCCTTCCCCCCCCCCCCCCGAAAATGTTCTGAGAAGCTCATGGAGTTGACCAGAGCTTCTAAGTTTTAATAAGCCAAAGAGCAATGACTATTTGCAGTGTTCTCTGTACAAAGTATCATACTGATAACATTCCTTTCCATTGTATTAAAACAAACTAGAGGCTTTTTGTTTTTTAACAGGCATGTAAGCTGAGGGGAAAGCTCTTGGCAATGCTGAAGACTAACCTTGAGCCCTGTGTGGAGTGTGCTAGTAATCTTAGCTAGCTCCCACCCCCAAAAAACATGCTTTTATACAAAAATGTTATGGACCTTGAAGACTTGCAGTATTTTCTGTTTTCCAACTGAACTCTAAAGCAGAGACTGTAGAGCATGTTGAAATAGCAGAGAAAATGATGGCAACGATTAAGAGACCTGAACTAGTTTGTCAGGCTTCCTTTTGTCAGGCTTCCTTGTGCTTCCTGAACGATAACTATGAGGAAACAACTGGAATTATTCAAATGTACTGTCTGGGGAAAACCCATCTACCAGCCAGTAGTGGTTACAACACTGCTCAAGCTATAGATGTTCTATTATATAACGGGGTGGCCAAACTGTGGCTCTTGAGCCACATGCAGCTCTTTGACATATAAAAATGCGGCTCTCGGAAATATGTTGGCTGAGCTCCTTTTTGCATCACAATGAATGTGAAAAGTAAATAAGAAATTTTCAAACTTTATTTTCAAGCTTTATAATTTTTATCAGGTATAAACTGAGAGCCCACTAGATTAAAGCATAAGTTTAATGTTCATGGTGAGTAAATATATTAAAAAAAATTAAATGCTTCTTAAATATTGCGGCTCTCAAACATCTAAAGTTTATCGTAGTGGCTCTTGCGTTAAGCAAGTTTGGCCACCCGTGTTATAAACAAGACATAATAGAGATGGTAAGCTTCTGCTGAGGGGGAGGGGCATGTCTTGGTGAGCAAAAACCAACAAGCCGATTTGAGTACACCTTGCAGAGCCTCTCTAGGACTTAGTCTCGTTCTATTTGCCTGCAATGGAGGCTGCTTCTTTGTTTTAAGGAATAAACGAAGCTTGCTGAAAGAAAAATAAGAGCTGGGGGAGCAAGTATGCCTGTCTGCAGGGGAGGCAGGGTGGGGGGGGGCCCCTCAGGAAACCATGGAGGAGGTGTTTGCTCTTATCCACGGTTTCAAGTATCCACAGAGGGGCCTGGAACATGTCCCCAGCGGATATGGGGGTCCATCTGTACTTTGTGTTTATCAAGCAGATGTTCAAGAACCAAATTAAAAACCTTCCTACTTTTGTATAATAAACATGCATGGTTGTGAATGCACTGAACAATGAGCTAACTTTGAGTATCATGCTCAGCCCCCCCTCCACTGATAATATAGAAGCACTATCATGAGAACAGCACAATATTCTGTGGCAAGCCTTCCATATAGGTAGGTGCATGTGCAGATCCGGAGCACTAGCAAAAGCAAGCCCTGAGACTGAACTTGGCGCCGGCAATAGTTGACTTCCAAGGGCATTTTCCATCCCCTCGTTTCAAAGTAGTTGTAGCTTCCCAGTTCTGTAGCCTGATTATGGAGGTTGCTTGAGGGCAGATCTACAAGTTGTCTAGCATCCTTTGGGTGTTTACGACATGCAACTACTGAAATTGCAGGCCCCCTCAGGCCATTTCCCACTCAAACCATTTCCCACTCGAGACTGCGCCAACCAAGGGGCACTGTCACTAGAAAAAAATATGGATGCCCAAAGTTATGTCAGAATAGATAAGCTAAAGTTGCCAGAATTTCACCTGACAAAGTGATGCACTCGGCTAATATTGGTATATGGGTTTAACAATGAGGGAGGTGTAACTGCCATTTCCAGTAGCTTTAGAACTTCATAAACTGACTCTTGAGTACAGTACAGGGGTTCATTGTCTAGTTATCCCTCTTGAAACTCATGGAGTGAGTAGGATTTGCTTATTACACTGGGAAGGGAAGACTTTTGAAAAAAAAGGCATATTTTATTGACCCTTTCAAAGCAGTAAAGGCCTAGTACTAGCAAAGTTGAGTGTTAATTTTCTAACTTGCTGTTGCTGACTGTGCCTCAGTCACCTCCTGAGTGCCAAGATGAAAACCTGTCCAGGAGAGAGGGTAGTGTAGCAGTAGGAAAGAAGAACCTTTTTATATGTTGCTATAGTTCTAAAAATCATGGACTTCCAGTCAGACTACTCAAGTTCAAGTGAAATTAAACAACTGTTCAGAAATTCAGCTCTCTGTGTCTTACTATCCTGAGAAGTGTTCTATGGTTTGGGGAAAACAGATCTGTAAAGGCAGAAGTTAACAATGAAAATCACTTACCTTAACCAAAAAGAAGTAGGAAGTAGGTTTTCTCTGTGCCAGGTGCAGGGGAGTGGCAGAAGGGAGTGGCAGAACGGGTTACCTTGTTGGCTGTGTGCTCCCTGAGGCATCTGGTGGGGCCACTGTGAGATACAGGAAACTGGACTAGATGGGCCTTTGGCCTGATCCAGCAAGCCTCTTCTTGTGTTCTTATGTTCTTATGTAAAAGGAGATACTGTAATGCAATTGCTAGGATTCTTAGCAATCCTAGCGTTGATTTTGCTATGTAAACTGCTTTGTGTACCTGTTTGCTGAAAAGTGGTAAACATTCTTAATGTAATGTTACAAGAGGGTGTGTTTGTAATCTTGGTCATCTCCTTAATACCAGTATAAACCACAAGAATGTATGCTTCGTACATAAGGCAGTGATTGCCAAGTGAATATAGAAACAAGCTTTTGGTGGCTAATGCAGTAGTTTATGTTGATAGCACTTTCAGTAAACGTAGTAGGTCTTCTAATACAGTATAGGATATGTTGATATACTCATACCTGCAGTATAGGATATGTTGATATACTCATACCTACTTCTCATTGTTTCAGGACAAGCAGGTTGTTTGGGATTGAGGCCATCACATTATATGAACAAAAAGCAGATTTCAGCGGAATATGGCTGAGAATAGGCATTGAATGTTAGATAGAGATAGAGATAACAGGAAACGGAGGAAATTGTTTCTGTGTTGCATGAGCTTAATGAATTCAGTTAATGCAAGTTCTAATGCAGTGATATGGTCATACAAAGTATTCTAAAGCTGGCCTCGCACCGCAGGTGTCTTGCTTCGTCATGTCCCAGAGTAGATTCTGATTGGCCCGAGGCATTGCTCCGTGTCCCGCCCCACAACGCCAAACACAGCCTCTCATTGGTCGAAGCTCGATTTATTCAACTTGGAACGCACCAGAATGACCTTCGGCCAATGAGAGGCCACGTTGGTGTTGTGGGGCGGGATGCGGAGCAATGCCTCAGGCCAATCAGAATCTACTCCGGGACGCAACGAAGCGAGATGTGTGCAGTCTGATACAGCTTTAAGGTCAAAAGTACCTCCAAAGAGATGCTCATTCAACTACTTTCAGAAGAAACATGTACAGTAAGTTCCGTTGTGTGGCCCTGCCATCTTTTTCAGAAAGCAGCAACTTAAAGTGGCTTCTTGGGTGGTGCCAGAAGACATTGCCTGTTCAATGCCAGTGGAACCCTTGGGACCAAGCATAATTCTCATTTGGTTTTGGAATGGGAAGTGAGGCTCTATCAAGGGCTTAGCAGCACACTCGCACAGGTTCGAAGAACCCTCCTGGAACCTGGGAACCATGGCGACAGGGCCTGACCCAGATTGCTCTGGGCAGCAAATGCTTTTAGGCAGAACCTGCTTTTTTAAATACCTTTTTGCCTGAATGTTGGAAGTTCCTTTACAGTAAATCTAGAGCAGGCAATCCAGGTGAATTTGTTGGGTTCATTATTCCCAAGATCCATTGTGGGTTCATTTTATTCATCTGTTCGTAGTGAAATGCTTAATGAAATGCTTAAAGGCGTTGAACACAAAATTCAGCTGGCTATGTCACTTTTGCCACCTGTTTAACAGTTGATGAAGTTTTTTTACACTTGACTTGGGCTTGGCAGATATCAATGGAAAATCTGCCATTTTAAGATGAAATCCCTGTTGGAGATCTGAAGACTTGTTTGAGCCTCAACTGAAACACCCTAAACAGGGCTACAAGAGTTTCCCCGTTTCATAAAGGAATTTCCTTAAAACCCAGGCACCACAACTCTGTAGACTTAAAAATGGGTGTCGGTTTAACTGTTTTACGAATTAGGCTAACTTTCATATGCGCTGAGAGTACTGAAATGAAAGAAATGACTTTGGAATCAAGGTGTATGTTTTTTGAAAATGATTCTAAGTGCCCTGCTCAAATGAATAGACATGGATGAACTTATACCATTGCGAGCATTGAATTCTGTTTTAAAATGAACCCTATCAATCTAAAGTTTATGGTGATAATCTTTTTTGCTAAAGTGATAGCAGATATAGTTGTTTAATCTGTTAACTGATGCTTTCTGTTCAAAAGCAGATGATGCTAACGTTCAGTATTTGACAACTGAGGTCTAAGCAGTAGAGGTTAAGTGGGCATGTCTGCCAAATAAACTTTGAATTCCTAATTCATATCAAACCATTTGGAAGAATATCTACTTTTTGGCTGGCTTATTGAGCAACTGGTTAAAGTTCTGCCCAGCTTTCTAGTAACACAAGGTAGGTAGGGGTGGGTGTGTGTGTGTGTGTGTGTGTGTTGGTTCCTATGGCTTCCTGACTAAATAAAATTTTATTAGTTTAAGCAATATGGCCTTAACTTCAAATACTGTTACCACCTTCTTAATTGGCAGTGTGACTAACTAGAGCAGAGGTGTCAAACATAATCAGTCCATAGAAGCTATGTATCTGGCCCGCGTGGTGTTCGCCTTGTCTCCTGATCAGCAGCAATCTCCGCTTGCACACAACAACAATTGGCCATGCGGCAGACAGGGAGAGTCAAAGAGGAGGGGAGAGGAGGAGGAAATGAAGCTCCCAGCAGCAGTCAAGGCCGAAGGGAAGGTGTGCGCAGGCATGCAGAGCAAGAGAAGCTGATGCTTGAGCAAGAAACGGCCTGCACGTGTGTGTTCACTTCCCTTGTGCCAGGCTGCTGGGCGCAGCTTCTCCTACTCCCCTCTTGCTGCCGCCTCCCTGGCTCTCCCTGCCAGCTGCACAACCAATGGGAAGCCACCTGCTTCAGCTCAACCTTTCCCTAAGCCAGGCAACAGCCACCCCTATCGCGTACTACCTGCTTCATTACTCAACAAATGTTTGCAAAACTTTGCTTGACGCTGGGCGGGTCAGGGCTCCAGTCCATGTGTCCAAAATATGTCAGGCTGCATAATGGAAATTGCGAAGGTTGCTGAGTGCACAGTAAGTAAAGGCAAGTATCTGTGCTGGGTCATTTGCAGAGCTGGCAAGAAATTTCCCTCGCCTTGCAGGTCACTGGCAGCGCAAACCTAGGCCTGTCTATTCAGAAGTAAGCCCTACTGTTTCAGTGGGACTTAACTGCCAGGTCAGTGTGTATAGCATTGCAGTCTGAGCAAACTTGTTTTGTGTCCATGCATCAAAGCCTCCAACCTGAATAAGAAATAGCAAAAAGGTGGGGGGGGGTTTGAAGGTACTGGGTGCGGGACAGTCTCTCAAGAGCTCGAATTTGAGCATTCTTGATTTTAATAAAGCAGTTTGCTGGGAACTGAGCTTTTGTGGAAGGGTGAAGAACATCTTATTTGTATGACTTCGAGCTTTGGAAATTATATGGAGCATATGGATTGGAGTGTCCTCCAGCTGATTGAAATTCTGGAGAGGGGATATTGAATTAATTCACAGATATCACTTTTTGTTGTGCTTTCTGCTGTTTGGTAACAATCTTTTCTATGTTCTGTCTAACGAAGAAGCTAAACCGCCTGTATGGAACCAACCACCACTGTGTACTGTACTGTTAACTCTCTGGGAAGTAAGTTCCCAAGTTCAGTGGGATTGGCTCACAAGTGAGGGTGGCTAAGACTAGAGACTCGTGGCAGCTTGTGAGTTTGTGCCTGTGCATTCAGGATTAGGCCAACTGGGTCAGACCAGTGAATGACATCCAAGTTAGCAGCTTCGTGATGCATCTTGAAGGAATGTGCTTGCTTGTGCATTATCAGACTTGTGTATTATTGTGCTGATCAGACTGGACAGGCCTCTGAATAACTCTTATAAGTAGCCAGCCTGCAGTCAGCCTGCAGTCTTGGACCAGCTTTGTATAAGTCATTGCTGCTTTTGGATGACATAACATGTATCGAATGAAGGAACTTTTATGTTAACTTGAAATTGGTAGGCCTTTCACAGATGAGTTTGGAGACGGGTGAATGAAGGTGATCTCCAATACTCCGTGAAACAACGGGCCTTGTGTTGGTGGGAAACAGTTGCTTGGGAATCGTGTATATAAGGTCTGTATTTGAGCTCTACACTACAATGACTGAACCATGGAGTGCGTACAGTGAGATCTTATGCAAGGAAGAGTTATCAACTTGGCGTCTTTAATAGGAGCTAAAAGCTGGCAATGTTGTTCAATCTACTATTACCCTTGCCTTTTTATCCAACACTAACCACATTAAAAGCAGTGCTGAGAACAAGATTTAATTATACTTTCCTTTGGATATGCAAGACTTTCCTGAGTGCTGTTGTAGTTTTGAACCAAGCATGTGGCAGAGCACTACTACTCCCCCACATGAATGAGCTCTTGGCTTCTTTTAATGTCAAACACTAATTAGTTTTAAGGTTGACTATCAGTGAGCAAGATTGTATAATATTGGATCATTTAGCTCTGGAATTTAACCTCTGCAAAGATGTATAGCATATTCTTACCCATATACTGTATCTGCATTTCCATCTCTCAGTGATGCAGGTTTTCCAGAAATGTTTGATGCCCTAAGTTGGCATTTCACTTATTTACCGGTAACTAAACTTCAGAAGTATGTTACATTATATAAATATCTGTTTCTCTAATAGCCTAAATACGTGAATTGAAACGTACATTAGGAAAAAAGAATTCAGTAAGACACACTTCATATGGTTTAAATATTACAAATTCAAAACTGTATGGAAGTATTTGAAAAAAAATTTATCACAACTTTAAGGCAGTGGTTCCCAAAACGTTTTAGACTCGCAGCTCCCTTGACCTCCCTCGCCATTAGCCATGACTCCCCATTACAGTGCACTTACAAAACAGGCACTCTACACGCTCAGAGGCACCCTTTCTTATATGTATGTGTATATTCCCAAAACGAGCCCTAAAGTGGATTTTCCATGCGTATGCTGAGCAGCGGCGAAGCCAGGAACGCACAGGGTGGGGTTGGGATGCTGCCCTCCCTCGGCAGACCTGGGGTGCCTACCTGGTAGAGGTCACTGATGTCATCTGTTGGTCCCATTCATGGCAAGAGAAACATCAAAGCATGGGAGGGAGGTCATTTCTTTTCATTGGTCATGCCCCACCCCAGTTGCAAGAGACAAAGCTCCTTTGCGTAGCATCCTAGGTAACACAGTTATATTTCCCAGTGCTAGAGATAGGAAAGGAGCCAGGTTAACCTTGCTGTTGGAAATAGTCTTCCTCAGGGAAAGCAATTTGTAAAAGCAGGTAGTGTGTGCCAAAGTGTTGGGGAAGAGAGTGGACAGCTAAACGGGGGGCAAACATGATTAAAAATGGTCTGGCCAATGGCCACCCTCCGCCCGGCAAACCGCCCCCCCCGGCCGCTGGATCCTGACTTACCTGGGTCCTGCGTCGGCAGGGTCCTCTCGGCGCCGAAGCTGGGAAGACCGGCCTTCCCGGCTCTCGAGGAGGCGCAAACGTGCCTTACGGCACGTTTGCGATGTCTTCCGGTGCCGGAACGCTCATTCCAGTGCCACGTTTTCGTCTGGATTAGGCTGCCCATCTCTTAGCAAACAGACGCTAAATCAATAGAATTAAAATCAAAATTCAGGGTTTTTGGCCATGATCCATTAACCTATATCAGCGCTTAATCATTTATATAATGTATGTTAGTCGAATGATACACATTTGCTTTTTCCTCTTCCTGTTGTTGCTTCTAGAGTTGCTAGGGAAAACTTGATTTGGTGGTACTGGCAAGCTTCTTTGTTTAAAACAAAATGACCTGTAACAATTTGCTTCCTGATAAGGTATTGTTCATATTGATTGGCATAACTTCATCCTTCTGCTGAATAGGTAGCACTTGCATGATGTACAGAAGCAGTTGGGTTCTTATTGCTCTGAATCTGTTTTCTTGCTCCATCAAAGAGGCTTGTCTGAAAAGCAGTCAAGGAAATGGGCTGCAGGATGAGCTGAGAGTGTGTGTTTTAATGAAGGCTCTCTAGTCAAGAGAAAAATCTTTCATGTTCATTCCATAATCACACTCTCTGTATGGCAGGGGAAGTGGGATGTGTGTGACTCCATACACAGTAATGCTTTTGATTATAAAACTTCTTATTGACCTAGACAACCTGGATGGAATAAGCTAAACATTTTAAATCAAATAAGCTTTCTGTTCCTTTTTGGGCCTCTGTAATAACAGGTTTGCAAACTGAAATTCTAAAAGTCTGCCACCCCTTGTATTTAGTCTACTTCTATTTGGGGAATTTGTACTTCTTAGAAATTGAATTGAAGCTTCTTCATCACCCTTGAAGCAGACCACTTGAACCCGTAGACTTGTGAACTGTAATTGAGGTGTTTCAAACCAGACTACTGCTTTTTATCTTCAGCAACTACGGTATTGTAACCTAGTCCTGAGATAATTATGAATGAAAATCCACAGGTTGTGAATGAAGTCTTTAGGTTAGTTGGCTCTGCAGCTAGTTTACACAATAGCTTATGAGAATAAGAAACCATATTTGTCACCTCAGCTAAAGGATATTGTATAGGAATCACTTCATGTTGCAGGCCCATGATTCTGAAATAAAGAAGTCCCAGTTCTGTGGAGTCATGGTATCCAAGCTCTAAGGGAGTTCCCCTTTGAAATGGAATATCTTGTAGTTCTACTGTCGGGGTATTGAGTTGAGCTTCAACTGTTCTCAAAAGGAATCTTATCTCAAACTGCAGGTTTTTCTACTGATTTGTTGGAAATGGGGCCCATTTTAGTGTTGAATGTTATCAAACCATTGCATAAGAAAGACATGTCTGAGTGTTGCTTGGATGGTTTTATGTCCTACTTATGAACAGCATTTAAGCATTTGGTTGCCGTAGAGCAGCGATTTTCAACCTTTTCACCTCACGGCACACTGACAAGGCGCTAAAATTGTCAAGTTTGGGACCTTACTATCCCCGGGGATCCGTTCCGGACCCCCTTCCCCACAGATAGCAAGGATCTGCGGATACTGGGGTCCACCCTTAAAAACACGTAAAAAGGGAACGTTTTTTTTCACTGTTTAGAAGCAAACCACTGTGTGTTCTTGCTTAAACAGGCTGAAATTGTGCTCTGCAAGCCTCTTCTGGGTTGTGTGACTCCCCTCTCCCAAGGTCGCATTGCAATGCATTCTGGAGCTATTTTGGTAGAGGGAGGGGGAGTCATGCGACCCAGAAGAGGCTTCCAGAGTGCATTTTCAACCTGTTTAAGCAAGAACACACAGTGGGGCTGTGGAAATGAAGTTGAGGGAAAGCCCATGTGTCCCTGCAGCCAAAGTTGCTGCCAACTCAAGAAACCACCTGGGAGAGGGGATTGAAATGTGATTTTTTTTTAAAGGTACAAACACACAGAATTAATAGTAGTAAATAAAGCCTTGGTTAAGGAAAGATGTCTGTTTTTGTTGCATTGTCACCTAACCTGTGTGTGTACTTCCTGGATTATTACTCCAAGGCTCTTGCTCTTTCTTGCCTGTTACTATATACTGTATTCTATAAATGCAACTGTTCAGATTTAAAGATGTTCTGGTGTGAAGCTCTAGATAAACATATTAAGTCTTTTTTCAGCCACACTCCCAACATGTGGTTACAGTTTTTGGTCTCATGTGAATGTTGACAACCACAGGCACAATTTGTACATGTCCCAACTCTAACATCAGTGATCATGAACAGTAACTAAATCAAATTGACAATACTGTATCACTTGTGTCTGCTTTGCCCTCAAACATTATATTCTCCCACTAGCATTCTCAAGTCATCTGGAATTTATATCAATGTCATATGGGCATTTTGTACATTCATGTGCGCTTGTACAATCATGTGAAACTCATGTGGACTCTTGTCATTTATGTACCAGTAATTACCTTTTGCATTGATTTTTTTGTTGTTTTCTTGCACGGATGGGCCTGCTACAGTACCTTTTAACTTTCTCACTCGATGGTTACTCTTTCATCACCTGTGTTCTGAAAGTCTGTTCATATTCACAGGAATGAAATTGTGGCATGTTGGGGAGAGATATTTTTGCATACAAAACAGATTTTGGAGACAGGTGGTCTAGTTCTGAAAGTACATATATTTTTCGGACTATAAGACGCACTTTTTTCCCCAAAAAACATGGGGGGGAGTGTGCGTCTTATGGTCCGAAGCCTAGGGTTTGGGGGTGCTTCGGGGAGGCCTGCAAGAGGCTTGCGCAGGCGTGCGCGAGCCTCTGCAGGCCCCCCCAATGTTCAGGTCGGCCGAAAATAGCAATTTTCGGCCGACCTGAACATCGTAGAGGCCTGCAAGAGGCTCGTGCAGGCCTCCACGAAGCCCCCACAGGCCTCCCTGAAGCGCCCCCAAGCCCAGATAAGTAAAAACATTTTTTGTGTATTATGCTCCATAGGATGCATGCGTCCTATGGACCGATGCGTCCTATGGAGCGTAAAATACAGTACATATATTTTTCCCCCCAAACCTGTTAACCTCCTAAATTGGTATGTGTGCAAGAGAGCAAGAGCTTCATGTGTTGAAGAGTGTCTGGTTTGGGGTGAGGCTTCTAATTTTAGCTAAAGTCCGTCCAAGCTTTATGTCTCTTGGAGATAGTCTCAGCACCTCAACAAATTTGGCCTGTTCTTGACATCTGAGCCCAGAGCAAACTTCTTGGTTCAGAGATACTTGGCAAGCATGGTGGTGTGAGTTTTGTGCACTCTTACATGATAAAATACAAAAACAGAGATACACGTGCTGCTGAGTTTGAGGGGTAGCTCAATGAACAGGCCAAGCCCACTTTCAGTTTAAAGATTGCTTTATGTAACATTGCAGTCATCTACTCCACACCCTCTCGGTCCCATGCAATCTAATATGTCAGTTGCTTATCTCATGAATGCTCCAGTTGGCAGAAATAGTAACTAATCTTTGAGTTGGCCTCTTGAATTGGAAACTAATGTGACACCTTTGGGTGTGGTTTCACATGATTCTGTAAGGCGAAACCATGAAACCTTTAAACAGTATACAGTACTTCTAAGAAGAGAGCATCAGTCTAACTGATCTGCAAGCTTACTACAGTGTCTCTCCTCTCCACCCATGCACCAATGAGAGCTTATGAATTATAGTTCTTTGGGGGTCTGAAGTTTGGAACTCTGTAAAGAGATCCCCATCATCCCTCCAGCATTTTTAGGAAGAAGCTATTGCCCACCTGTAGGCATGGAAGACGAGAACAATGATCATTTTCTTCGTCTTCAAAATATCCTTTGGACTACTGCCTCCAAGGGGGAAAATCCAATGTAAACTGGAGATTTAAAGAAAAAACCCTGGTACAGTGCCATAGCCATTAATGTACTAGCTAATTTGGTAGCACCGGAGAAAATGGCTTTCTAAAAAGATACTTGTTTCTGCTCCTTGAACTCTGCTCTTGCAGTTTTTTTCTTAAAATGTACAAGGATTGTCATCCATGTCAGGCTCTTGCCCTCGCCTTTTGATTTCTCCCAAAATTATTCCCTGTACATGTGTTCTTAAACAGTTGTGTTGCTTCCAGACCTCTGCTGAAATCTGACAATTTTGGCTTTAATATTTAAACATAATGTATGGAATGTGCTGGAACTTAATTACAGATGAATGTCTGATCTTCATAGTTAGAATTTTTGAATAGTGGTGGCAAACATTTTAATTTCCAATGTTTGCTACTCACCGCTAAACAAGCTCTGCGCTACCCTACATATGTAGAACTCCATCTAGGCTCCAATTTCAAGTGCTGCATGTACTCTAATGCAGGGGTGTCAAATATAAGGCTGGCCTGCAGGAGGTCTCTATCCAGCCCATGTAGTAATTGGACTCTCTTAGCACTGCTCTCGGCTGCTACCCTGCAAAGTGACGCGTTGGCAGAAGCGGCCCTGCTGAAAGGGCGGTGCTGCAAGACCCTAATTACCGTACGGGCCACGCTTTCAGCAGTGCTGCTTCTGCCAAGGCATCACTTTGCAGAGCACCTCTCAGCTGCTGAGCTGTGAAGTGACACCTCGGCAGAAGCTGCACTGCCAAAAGGGCAGCCTGCATAATAATTGGGCTCTCCCATACCTTGAAAATATTACGACTTGCGTATTTTCTCTTGTTTGCAGCTAATGAGTTTCTAAGTGAGACAGTGCTTATTTCTGGTCATCACCTGCTTAATGATGTAGCTTCCGGCCTTCAGCAGGCGCCATGAATGCTATTTGACCCGCTGTATGAAACTAGTTTGACACCACTGCTCTAATGTATGCACTGGGTCTTGGTGTGTATGCACTGGGTCTTGGTGTGTGCAAGGGCTTTCCTGATTACTTCAGTAACTAGGACAGCTATGTTTGCTTGACTATTTTAATGGAATTGGAAAGCCCTTGCACACATGGAAGCTTCATACACATCTTAGTTCTGCTGAACAAACGTCCTCCTCAACCATAATATTCTAAGATATGCAATTAAGATGTGTCTACTCTTCATCACATACAGTATATACTGTACTTGGGGTGTAGTATTCCTTTGGTCTCCCTTTGTTTCATGTCGTATAGCGCTTGGCCTGTGACAATCAGTCCTTGATTTTAGACTCTTTGGGCACTTCAGCAGTTCTAAAGATAGAGCTGCCTTTTGCATAACCTGTCAGTGACTTAGAGTAGAGTTGCGCCAATCATGTGGTGGCAAGGAAGAGCAGTTCATTTAAAAGTAGCACAGCAAGGTCAGCTACTGTGGTGTATTTTAGTGTTCTAACTTCTAAAGAATAAAGTCCTGAAATAATGCCATGTAAGAGTGGGCTACTAACTTGTGTTTAAGGATTTTGGAGACCAGTCAAAACGTTTGTTCAGCTTTCAAGGATGAAACTGTTAATACTGGACCCCTGTGTACTGACAAACAAGGTTTAATTGTACAGTATGTCAACATGGCACTTCCCCATGTATGAATTAGTTTATAAAATACCAATTCAACAACTGCTAGCATAACCAGCTGATCAAAGACCAGTGCCTTAACAGTGGATATCTGGATCTGCTCCAGAGTGCAATGTTTCTCTCGTGGGGAAGTTTTGCTGAGCCATAGAGTACAAAAGGTTCTGTAGCAAGCATAGATGAACTTGTATCCTGCATATCTCTCTGCTCTCCTAGATTAACCAGTCTCAGACCTTGGGATTTGCTGACACACAGCATTCTGATAATGGCTTGGGTTCTCCTTCTCTCACTTCCATGCCTCAAAATCATGTGATTCTGTGAATGGAAAATGTCTGAAGCCTATCGTACATAAGATAGCAAAGTAGAACCGTTTGCTTATCTCTTGCCAGTTTAATGCTGCCTAGTGTGTAGAAACAGGCTGAAAATAACTTGGCAGTGAATACTTCGTGCCAGCTCTTTTTAAAGATGAGGCAGCTCTGGGACTAAGGCTCACTAACTTGACCAGGATAAACAAACTTTCATTGGCGAATGTACATATAGACATCCAGCTACCATAATGGATCTCTTTTCCCTCCTCACAGGACAAGTAGTAGCACTCCACAGTAGCACTGTGGTGCTGGAAAGGGTCTGTGGATCCTCTGTACTGATGCAAGGTTCTCCAGAGCCAAACCTGCCAAAGAGATTAGCTACCATAAGAAAAGAGTAGAATGGTCTGCAAGCAGAAAGCAGGAGTGAACTAGGGTGCACTTATAGAATGGAAAAAAGAGTAGAGTAGAGTATGTTTAGGGACACTTACGTCTCTTCATTCTTTTCTAATTTTTAAAATAGTGCTTTTCTTCTGACTTAAACTCTTTTTGTGTGATCAGATCTCAGCCACTAGCTCATGGGACATGATGGGACATTGCTTAGCATCCTTATTCTCTTGTTCTGGCAGATTCCTACTCGGCTTCCTCCAATGAAAACGGAGGGAAATCTGAATCAGTGGCCAACTTGCAACCTCAACCATCCCTCAATTCCATCCAAAGTTCACCTGGTCCAAAGCGCTCAACCAACACACTGAAAAAATGGTTAACAAGCCCTGTACGCCGTCTGAACAGTGGGAAGGCAGACAGTAATATCAAAAAGCAGAAGAAAGTACGCGAAGGAAGGAAGAGCTTTGACCTGGGATCCCCCAAGCCAGGAGACGAGACCACACCTCAGGGAGACAGTGCGGATGAGGTATGGAAACAGTTTTGCCGTGTGTGTGTTAATAATACTGACTCAATTGCAGTACTTCTATTCGACTCCTATTGTGACGTTGACTTGGAATATGTTAAGGTGACATATTTAAAACCATACACATGAAACAGGCAGCCAGCCATGTAGGCTAGTGTTGTCTTTCTGGTTCTTGCTTCTCCAGATCATATTGGTTCCTCTTATTCCTTAGATTTGGGCATGTCCATTGTTTTCCCATCCCTGTTGCAGGAGGGATCATCAGCCATGCATATTCAGCAAGAACATCTTTCTAGCGTTTTTATGTTTTGCCTGCATGTGTTTTCCTAGCCCCCGTACCGCAAGGTCTACATAAATGTGGTGTCTTTTTTGTGTTGCTGATATGGATGTGTTATAAGGCTGTTCTAATCATTGTTCATAGCATTTTAAATTATGCAGGTGGTATGACTTTATTAGTATATTTATCCTTTGTACACAGGTTTAGGTGCTGATTTAGCACAGCAAATGATATACCAATTTTAGAAATAAATGGAGCTGAAGGGCCTATTATGTTGCAATATAAGCCAATCGTAATTTAGCAAGCTTAAAAAAAAAGGGGGGTCATTCCTGATCTTGTTCCCTGAAGAACCTGGGACAAAATAGTCATCTGGTTGTTTTAAGCACTGTAGTGGCAATTCCTGAACAAAAACTGAAGACTTTGTTGTTGTAATCAATATTGTACATATGGAGTCTTTTTTGTCTAAAGGAAACTGATAAAGGCATTGTCTTGTTGCGTGTTTTCATTGCACATTTTACAGTATATGTATGTCTTATGTTTACCTGCTCCAGGCTCCAAGAAGGTGGGCCATCTAAAAATGATTTGCCATTAAAATATCGCTACGCAGGTTACAATAGCCAACTCTATCTCTTTTCCCCCCTCCCACGCCTTCCTGTTTTCTCCTCTAGCCTTTTTCCCCGTGTTTTGATTTGGTCTGATAGCATACCAATAACCTAAAGATACCTGGAAGGGGCTCAGTCATTTTAACACTTTCTTCCTTTTTTAATATAAATTATGTTGCTTTCAGAAGAGCAAGAAAGGTTGGGGCGAAGATGAACCAGATGAAGAATCTCATACACCACTCCCCCCTCCTATGAAGATTTTTGATAATGACCCCACGCAAGATGAGATGGTAGGGCTCTTAACTTTTCTCTTCCCCCCTCCTGCTATGATGCTTTGAAAGGTTCTGCTTTGAAAGTGTTCAGCAATCCACTTTAATCTTGTATTTGTGGATATTTGTGACTCTGCTTGCTTCTGTCGTTTGCGTTTCCTTCATTCATTTTGTGTTTCATATCTTTTGCTGTAGAGCAGGGACCTTCAAACGTTGAAATTCTTTTCATGTCATTTGTCAACATAACCCTGTATATGTTCTAGGGCAGGGGTTCTCAACCAGTGGTATTAGTACCACCAGTGGTACTTCGGCCAACTGCTGGTGGTACTCAGGCCGCTGGAACCCTGCTCAGATGCGGTGCTTTCGTTGGCGCGTTATCGCTCCAGAGAGGCTCCTGCCTTTGGCCGAGCCTCCCAGGAACACTGAGAAGGGCCCTCCCACCCGCCCAGAGCCGCCTACCTGCATTTCCTGGCCTCTGAAAACCCAGAAGTAACTGGCGATGTTATCGCCAGTCACTTCCTGTAGTACATAGCAGGAGAGTGGCGTCTGAGATGGTACTTGACCGAGAAGGGGTTGAGAACCCCTGTTCTAGAACGTTTGCTCTGCTCAGCAAATGGCCAGTTCTCTTGGCCCCTGCCATCTCCTCACTGTATATGCATGTTGAAACGTACCCAAAATTCACCTGCAGTGCAGTACAGTGAAGATCACCGATGGTGGGCAAGTTGTTCAGGGTTTTCAGGGTTTTGTCATGGCTGATCTTCCTCATTTAATGAAGCTCCGACGAAGCCTCTGGGTTTGAAAATCACTGCTGTTTGAAAATCACTGCTATAGAGCAACAGCAGTTTGAAAATCACTGCTGTAGAGCAACAACCATCTGTTAGTCCAGCGTTCACCTTTGTTGCAGGAAAAACTGAGTGAGCCAAGGTGAATTGGGCAATAACATTTAATGGGCCAGTGACTGATGCAGGTTTTTGCTGGGGTCTAGAGAAGCTTTCCAAATCCATCAGCCGTCTGCTGAATGTTCTTGCCTGCCCTGACCTTTTTCTAGGTATCTTTTTAGTATGTCAGATGTCATGTTTGGCTGGTCATAAGTTGCAGCACCATAACGTCCTTTCCCTGCTGATATGAGCAAGCAGAATCTTTGTGTTTCCCCTCCCACAGAAATACAAAACAGGGCAATACAGCTACACTTTATTTTTATAATCCTATAAACTCACTTTGTCATAGAATTGGGCGTACAGGCCATAATGCTGCTGGAAAGGGCACATGAAGCAGATAATCTTTGGGCTGTTTCATTTGAGTGTTCTGTATTTGTTAAAATGTCAGTTGATGTACGCACTGCAGATACACTGTTTATGTTGTAATACAGAATTTACCTTCTCTTGAAGCTCAGCCAACACTACTAGCTTTATGCATGCAAATATCCATGGGAGCGCTTGCTTGTAACATGGGAACCAGGATTTTTAACACTCTAGCACGGTGTTCTGAAGTGAGCGAACCATGTTGGTGTCACGCAAATCTATCCAAGCCACGCAGGGATCCTCTTGCACAAATTGCTTACCGCTTCATCAATAATATACTGCTTTTGAACAATAAAGTTCATAAAGTAGTTTACACAGAAAAAGGGATACAAAATGGTTCCCTGTCCCACAGGGGCTCACAGACTTTATATTTTTTCTTAAAGGTACAAGGGAGACACTATCAAATAGTCATAGGAAAAAATATTGTGCTGGGGTAAATAGACACAGTTACTAAACATCAACAAAAAGCCACTTAATAATAATAATAATAATATACAGTATTTATATACCGCCTTTCTTGGTCATTGGATTTCTCCTCTGACTTTAATCCAAGGCGGTGTACATGGGCAGGCTGTCCTAACCCCACTTGGGTTTTGTTTTGTTTTTTACAATATATAAATGTCCAGTCTTTCATGAACGGCTACTTTCTAGGTGGTATCCTTTTTACAGTCTGACAATTCTGCTGGCTGGTGCCTCCCACACTTGACCAACACAGCTGGGAGCTCTTATCTCTTCTCCTGGAGGCTTTCACAGCTTTTTGTCGACGGCGTGTCTCGAACTTATCAAGTTCACCAGTCTTTGGGCTTTGCAAGGTAGCAGCTCTCCTGACTGAGCCAGACTCTTCTGCCCATATGCTAATGGGTTCTGAGCTGTCTGTCAGCTCTGGTAAGGCCACATCTGGAATATTGCATCCAGTTCTGGTCACCACACATGGCTGTCTTGGCAAGGATGGAGGACAGCAGAGCCTGTTCATCTGTCCGGGCTGACGGCAGGCTGTAGCAGTTGGACTCGGTAGCAGTTGGACACTTAAAGGTAGCTCTTTACGCAGGTAGCAGGGTATGATACCCACATAGGCAATTATTTATGAAGGAAGCCTATGTTACACACTCAGTTCTTATAGGCAACACCTCTTCTGTGGAAGTTTAGCCTCTTTTTCAAAAGTCAACCTTTTCCTGATTCTCTGCAGAGCATACTTTAGGTAACCTAAATCTGAACAGGATCTCTTCTTGTGTCCTGCTACAATATCCTAGCTGGTGCTTTCCCTCACACACTTCACATCTTGCCATACTAAAGGAGAATGCTAAGTAAACCCATCTAAACACATAAACTGGACCCAAGTAATTCTCCACAACTTGATGCTCAGAAGTTCTCTCATGGTAGAAAACTGGACTTGTAGGATGCAGCCCTTGGCTGCTTGCCTTTAGGTTAACTATTTTATTATGCCACCACAGCAGTGTCTCATTATAAAGGCTGGTGAGAAATACAGGACCAGTAGATTTGCTGGAGCCTCCCTTGTCCCCTTCACTCTGCATGTGGCAGCTTGGCAGGGACATGGTCAGGCCTTCAGTAGAGTTCCACCATGGTTGGCCTCTGTGCCCTTCTAGGGACACACTTCTTGGAGCAGCACTTTGCAGTTCTTGCACTGCTCCTCTGTGGGAAAGTCAACCTTTTCCTGATTCTCTGCAGAGCATACTTGCTTGCTGCTCAGCTCTTCTGGATTAACTTGAGCAGCAAAAAAAAAAAAAAAAAAAACCACACACACACCACCTTGTTCTTCATAGGGTGCATCTGCAGAAGAGTTGAAGAATAATTGGCATGTACTCTAGGGTCAAACTACACATAATCAGTCAAGTCGGAGAGAGAGTATGTGTTTTTACCTCTTCCTCCCATTAAGCAGCTGCAGAAGCTGCAATCTGCATCTGGCATTTTGTGTAGGGTGGAAGGGGCAGCATGGGGCACTTATCTCTTTCCCTACAGGCTGTTTTTAATTATCAAAATTGTCATTTTCCTCCCTTGTGATGCAAATTGGAGTGATTTTATTTTGAAAAATTGCCTGTTGGGAGGGAGAGTGCCCCCTAGTGCTAACGTCTGACCCAGATTGCAATTTCACACCCCAAATAACTGAGTTTAAAAAAATGAAACTTTCAGCAAGCATGTATGCACTGGGCGACACGCAAAGTGTGTGTAGGCTTTCAATAATCCTCGGTGAATACTGACTTTTAGCTTTAGACAAAAAATAAGGGAGCAGCCCCACAAGCCAAAAACCCCAAATCTTCTGGTGGGTTAAGGAGACCATCCTAATGAGAAGAAATTAGGGGCCAAAACAACCATTTTGTTCTACAGTTCCAGTGCTTTCTAAGTCGTGGTTTCATCCCCTGAAGAAGAGCTACTGGGCTCAAAATACAATAAGAGGGCTGCAGTTGCTTTGGGGTTTTGGTTTCTCTCTCTCTCTCATTAAATGGTCTCATTCAGCCATGGGCACCTTTTGTTTGTGCCTTCTTGGCTTTATGGTCTGCTTGCTTGCTGTGTGTTTTTAGAAGAGAAATGGCTAGTGGAGCAGTCCCAAGCATCGGTGTGTCATCGAAAGATAAGAGACAAGGGAATGCCGTGGTTCCTCTTATGAGGGAGGGAAGCACAATGAATTCTCAAAAACGAGAGTTAATCCTTGAAGGTGTAGAGACATTTACTGTGTGCCGCTCTCTGACATTTCCAGCAGCCTTTATATATTCTCTTTTTATTAAAGATTAAGAGACGAGCCTCTGGAAGGCAACTCCTTGCGTATTTGGACTTCTGTTCTTGCTGCCTTAATTTGAGTTGTTGATTGGTTCTAAGTGAAAGATGAACTTTCAGAAGCGACTGGCAAAAATGTCTAGATGTTCTTGGGGGTGAAGTGACTTAAGATGACTCATCACTCAGCAGCAGTTCTTCACCAGCTTTCATCTGCCAGTGGCGGCTGCCTCTTCTACAGTGGTCCTCTTATTGAGATGGCCACATGCCAAATCTTTGCTGTCACTTCTCATGGTCCAATTTAGCCACACTTACTCATTTCTCTATTTTCCTTGGCACTTAATTGCTGATGCTTTTCTCCCTTCTGTGTGAAGTTACAAGCCTACACCTGATGGGATGAATAAGCTTTGTATAATCTAATATATTAATGTGTTTAAATTCTGCCTATCCTTTTGCTGTACTGGGAGCAATATGCAAGTACAGTACTGTAGTCTGCCGTTCTTCTCTGACTTAAAAAATAATTCTACCCGTTGTGATTGAAGGAGAGGTTTGCAAGCCCAGCAACCAGTTCTCTGAAACTAGAACACCTCAGATCTCAAGATTTTTAAGCCATGTTATGAATTATATGACTCATCGCTGATTTGAATGTTGCTTTTCTGCGGTCCTTGACATGGAGTGGGATAAGCCATATCTTGGAAGCCTGTCTTAGAAGGGCCAGAATTTCTCTCTGCAGACACTCCATTTACCAGTTTTGGTGTTCTAGGGAGGTGTGAGGCATATACTTTCTGTCTTCCTACTTGCGTCTTTGAAGGTTAGTCCTCCCTGTTGCCATTTTTAAAGTGACTGTGTCCTGATGTTGGCAATGTCCTGGACATTTAGCAGGATTGGGGGTGGGGGGGTCTGTAGCTTTTGGAGACAGCATGCTGGACTTGACTGCTCACTGGTAGGACTTGGACTGCTGTGGCCTTCTGCTCTTAAAAGTTTAGGAGTGAGGCTAGCAAGAGGAAGCAAGGCTTCCTCTGTCTGGTCTGAATGTTGGCAGAAGGGATATGTGAGCCACAAAAGTAGATTTGGACTAGCCTTCTCTTTTATACTTGTCCTAGACCTAGCGCAAAGATTTTGAGAACTCAAGATACGTTTTAAGAATCGTACTGTTTGAACACGCTTTTGTAATTCCTCCTTTGTTCTTTGTAGCCTTCAGAAAAATTAGTCATAACACTGCAGGTATCTGTTATAGCAATTTTAGAGCTGGTTCTCTGCTTTGCCAGTAGGCTATTGAATGCTTCCTTTTGTTTGTGGTGACCTTCCCCCCCCCCCTTCAAAACTTTCCATGCACCTGTCGTGTGTGTTCCTGCTTGTGCCCCAATATGTGGTCTCAAACTGCTAGCATATCAGCTTTCCTAATCCCTTCTCATCCCTGCTAACCTGCTGTTCCTTTGCAAACTGGTGTCTTGCAGTCCTCCTCTTTGCTAGCTGCTCGACAGAGCACCTCTGATGTCCCGACTGCTGCGGATCTTGTCAGTGCAATAGAAAAACTGGTCAAAAGCAAGCTGGTAAGTGTGGATCCTGCAGAGAGAGAGAGCTCCTAGTCGGGACAAAATGATTACTCAGCAGCTTGTCCTTTTGGTTTCTTTCCCTGCTTTCCTCGCTGTTGTCGTAGTTGCATTCTCATGTTGGTTCCATATTCATTTAGCTGATAGTTAAATTACAATACAATGCTTTTGCAAATGCATCATTGATTGCTCCTGTTGATACGTTGCTGATAGCGTGAACTGATTGTGCATTCTGTACAAATTACCTGCTAAATTTTTAGAATTGAGTTGTAGCACAAGGTGTAAGCAAAGCTCAGATGGAATAGTATAGTAATGGTTCTTTTTAGATGAAACAACTATGCTCTCAAGGTTTTATGATGCTATTGGGTCTTAGGATCTATTGGGTCTTAGGACCCAATCCTATCCAACTTTCCAGTGCGGATGCAGCCACGAGGAGAACTCCATGACTACCCTCCCTTGCAGGATGCAGCGCATGCCCCATTGGCATGACTGCATCGGCACTGGAAAGTTGGATAGGATTGGGCCCTTAGTCTATGGGATAAAACATTACAACCTGATGTTTCCACTTCACTTCAAAAGTGTGATTGCACTAGGGGGTGCATATTTTCAGAAAGGAAAATGGTCTAGGAATCCAAACAGTAATCCAAATATTAAAACAAAATGAAACTAACTTAAAGGGGAAAGTTTAGTCTTGCACATTTAAAGAATATTCTCTCATAGTCGGAAATTCTGAGAAGACACATGCAGAAATGTGCATCTTAGTGTGTTGCTTCACATGCTTGAACATGGTCTTAAGGATTGCAACTAAAAAGCCATACACTCTTGGTGTTCTGTTGACTGTTGTGGGTCAACAAAACTCTCTTCTGGACTGACCCACCCATGAGGGTGCTGGAACAGGCAGCTGACTTGCCTATTTGCCGCCTTCTGCCAGTTTGCCTTCAGGGCTCCTCCTTGTCGTTGTCTTCTCCCCCCCCCCCCCATTCCCTGGATTAGGAAAAATAGAGGGGGTGGAGTAGAGGGAGTGTGGGCTAGAACGTTGTGCTCTTGCCCACTACTCTCCTCCACACTTCCTCTTCCAGTTCAGGGAATGGGAAGATGTGCCAGAGGCTGGCACGTCACCAGGTAAGACGGGCAGTATTTGGCACATCACCTGAGATGCTGGAAAGTTTGGGCCTGGCCCTGACTGGTCTACTGGAGTACTCTTCAGTTTCTTTCTTTTTTCACTGTACAAATTGTTTTAGATTTGTTGGCCTTCTCAAATATTATAAAAGTACAAAAAATATAGTTGCTTCGGGGTGGAATGTGCCTTTAAAGAGATTCTGCCTTTAAATTCGGATTGAAGCTGTTTGGAGTGGGATAACCCAATCTTTACACTGCACCCTAGCCCAGTGTTTCCCAAACCTTTTTGACCTGTGGCTCCTTTGACCATTGGCAACCATTGGTCACGGCTCCCCATGGATGCCTGCCAATTGGCATTGCACTGTATTTCAAGAGGATTCCATGGCACTCCGTAGCTCCCTTGGATGGTTTCTACAGCTCCCCTGGGAAACACGCCTCCGAGTTTAGGAACCACTGCTCTAGCCTAAAGCTATGCTCCAGAGCAGTGGTTCTCAAACATTTTAGCACCGGGACCCACTTTTTAAAATGACGCTCTATCGGGACCCACCTAGCTTTACAAGACGTAATATATTTATAACTAATAGTTTGTTTGTTTGCAAAACACTCAATCCATTTCTTGTAATGATGCAGCCCTAATGAATAGCCTCAAGGCTTGAGGGGTTTAGGTATGTGACACAGTCTTCACCTGTCATTGACAGACTTGGAAAACACCCCCCCCCCAAAAAAAATGCTCTAACATTTATCTCCCTATTTTTACATGAGCGTGCAAACTGCAGGAGCTCAGCTGTTTGCAGGGTAATTAGCAGCTATCTGACATCCTCAGGGCTTGTAGCAATTATCTGATCTATCTGGGACCCACCAAAAATCAGGTTGTGACCCACTGTCCCGACACACAGTTTGAGAAACACTGCTCCACAGCATACTGCAGATACACAGATGGGAAGAATGCAGACCTACAGTAAGGTGTGCAGCAGAGTAATGTTGTAAACTTGTGTTGCCTTCGGAGGGAATTAAAACTTGGGGATTGTTCTAATCATAAGAGAATGAAGGTCCCTTAGCATGTGAGCAGTGCTGTGCTCAGGGAACTTCATCGCTATGTGAGCAAGGCTATGCTGGATGATAGCAATTCTGCCGTGCAGCCTTCCTCCCATCAGTGTGAAACAGATGAGATTTGGGGAAGATTGAAGGGCTTTTTTTTGCCTTATGCACAATTACAAAACTAGAACTCAAATGTATATGAGGGAAAGATGAGGTTCATGCATAAGATCTTCTATTTAATCCTTTGTGGCTTTGTTTTTTAAGACATTAGAAGGTGGTTCCTACCGAGGAAGCTTAAAAGACTCCACTGGATGCTTGAATGAAAATATGACACCTTCAACTCCTCCCTCAAGAAACCTTGAAGAAGAACAAAAAGCCAAAGCCATGAGAGGAAGGATGTAAGTTAATGTCCTGTTGGTGATAGACTTTAATTTTTCAAATAGGCATCTAAACATCTCACGTGGGGGGGGGGGGAATGTTCTGAGTAAGTCAGGGCTAATATAGATATACTTGCATATACTGTGCACCTGTCTTTTTAGTGTATACTGAGAATGCAGCATGGGTCAAAAGATGGACATAACAGCATTCAAGTGGGTAGTTTATTAACTTGTGGTGTGATCCCAGCTTTGCACATGCAAAGCAGTTGCAAAACTGCTCCATGATTTTAGGGTGAGGGGAGTGTGTAGGTGAACATCTTGAGTCCTGGTTTTAGTCCTGGTTTTAGAAATGGGTTTTCTCTGCATGCCAGGTGCAAGGGAGTGGCAACGGGATACAAGTATATTGTGTGTTCCTTGAGGCATCTGGTGGGGCCACTGTGAAATACAGGAAGCTGGACTAGATGGGCCCTTGGCTTGATCCAGCGGGGCTGTTCTTATGTTCGTATTATGAGTCCAAATCAGCAGGCACCCTCCATAGCTGTCTTTTTCCCCACTTCAAAGCGAACCATACTGAACTTGCAGAACCATAATATGGTGAGAACTGAAAGAAGATAGCTCTTTGGGGGTGCCAAGTTACCTTGTACTGTACCCAACTTGCTATTGGTGTGTTCTACGGTCATTTGCTTATTTCAGACAAAAACAGAACCTTTTTTTACATGAGCGGCAGTCACTGGCAGGTTCCATATCCTGCAATCTCAAGTTTAGACAAAGATTTTATTAGGAATTCTGTTGGCATTGTCTTAATCTGTCTGAATTGCCAACATGAGTAGGTGTTCCCTACTTGTGTCTGGATCTAGTCAGTGCCTGGATGAAAGAGGTCCTGGGAGCCTAACATATGCTTATAGACGTAATAATACTTACTTTTATACCTGTCATGTCCTTCAATAATAGAAACAATTCTACTCTAGTGCGACCGTACTTGGATCGTGCAGACCTGGTCACAGTGACCCATGCCCCAGATTAGATGCACTATGCTCTACCTGGGGCTGCCTTTTGAAGACTGTTCGGAAACTGCAACTAGTACAGAATGCGGCTGCCCGGGTGGTTGCCGGGGCCTGTCGGTTCGACTCAGTCGGACCGTTGCTTCGGCGGCTACGCTGGCTGCTGGTTCGTTTCCAGGCACAATTCAAAGTGCTAGTTTTGACTTTTAAAGCCCTTTATGGCTCGGGACCAGGGTACTTGAGGGACCGCCTCCTTCCTTATAATCCGACCCGCACTCTGGGGTCATCGGGGGGTCCCTGTTAACCGTGCCACAATTGACGGAGGTGAGGGGTGGCAGCGAGGAATAGGGCTTTCTCGGCAGTGGCGCCCCAACTGTGGAATTCCCTTCCCTTGGAATTAATAAAGGCTCCCTCTTTAGAGACCTTTCGATGGGGCCTCAAGATGTTTTTATTCAGGTTGGCGTTCGATGGCTGACATGGTGGGCTGGCAATCACAAGGTGACCCACTGGGGTTTGTTTGTTTTTAATTGTTTTTAATTACCTGTCAATTGTTTTTGTTGTATTGTATTTTATTATGTATTTTAACATGTTTTAACTGTAAGCCGCCTTGATTGCCCTTAGAAAGGGCAGGGTATAAATTCTTTAAATAAAATAAAAATAGTGAAAAGTTGTAAATTCTATATCTGAAAGATATTTTGCCTGGCCACTATAATATACACATCTTTTGAATTCTAGGTTTGTTCTAAATGAGCTGGTACAGACAGAGAAAGACTATGTCAAAGATCTAGGAACTGTGGTGGAGGTGAGTTTAAATAAACTGATTACCGTATATTCTCATTGTAACGTTTTAAATTAATAAAAGGCTAACACTGAACTTCATCAACAGAATACGGATTTATCTTCCATCTGAGGGCAAGCAAGAAATGTTTTGGCAAACAGTCAAAATGGACTAGAATGACTTTTGAATTATGCTTCTATAATTGCTATTAAAAGTTTAGTTGCTGACTTGCTATATATGTATAGAATAAGTTCTCAAATCTCATTGAAACATGACGTATAAGGTATAATCCTAAAATGCTGAAATTGCAATATGGAGTTACTAAAAGGGGTTTACAACCTTGTGCGCTCAGAGGAAAAATCTCCATTGTTATGATGTGTAGCTTATTCTTCCTTGCATAGAATGTGAACATACGTAATTACTGTCCCCATTCCACTCTACCATAGCTTAATCACTGATTTTCTAATAAAGGGATTCATGAAAAGAATAGAAGAAAAAGGTGTTCCTGAAGACATGAAAGGGAAAGACAAGATTGTATTTGGAAACATTCACCAGATCTATGACTGGCACAAAGAGTAAGTCTCTAATCAACTATTAAATGACGGTTGCTGCAATGGATAAAACGTTCAAAAGAAAATTAATTTTTATATTTTAATTTGAACCACTGCTCTCTCTCCTCCTTCTCTCTCAAGAGTTCCTTGGAAGCACAGTTTGAAAATTACTGGGTTAGACTGTTCTGATTGATGCATAACACTGATGCGATGGCAGATGATCTTTTCTTTCTGCTGAAGCTGTGAGCAGGGTTCTTTTGAAATAAATTGGAAGTTGAGCCTTTAAAAATAATTCCTCCTTTTTACAAGATTGCTTTCACCATACCTAGTACTTAGTGCCTGGATATCTGCACATTGCACGTGAACTTGCATTCTGCTCTTACTAGCATGAGGCTCTAGATCAGTTCTGACAATTGTGTCCAAAGTCCATTGTTTAATGCATTCCTTGTTTCATTATTTCATTATTTGAGATATGAAACCATTTGCACTTTGTTCTGTGGGTTTATTATTGCTGTAAAAGCAACTGTACTTAGACACGCCCATTTTTGGGCGTTCCAATTTTTGGAACATCCAAAAATGAGCATAACTAAGTACAGTTGCTTGTACAGCAATGATAAACCCACAGAACAAAGTGCAAATACATGTTATGTAATGGGAATTATTGAATAGACGAGAAGTCACTTGGCACGTACCATCACCCAAATGCTTGGTGCAGAGTGTGCCAGTGAAGGACAGACATATAGGAAACTGGTTCAGTGTCAACTTTCCCATCTGCTACAGCTAAGTGGATGGGGGGGGGGGGGGAATGCAGAATATTCCTAGTGGTTTCAGCCCCTCCCTTGCTATAAAGGAGTACTGTATTAAAACATGTCGGTTACAGCACTGTCTGGGTTCTGGCTGAAGCTTTTGCATCTGTCGATTTGTAACATTTCTGGTCTCCTAATTTTAACTGCATAGTTTTGAATCTGTGCAACTCTGCGTTGTAAAATAAAATGTTGATTCTGAAAGCTTTCTTCATAATTGGCATGTGAAGAGAGAGACAGAAGATATATAAAGGAGTGCAGGTGGGCTACAGATTTTTGTGCCCATGAAAAGAAAGGAAACTGCACTCTGAAGAGAGCAGGAACAAGAGACTGTGTGGATGGCCAAATGACTCAGGAATTCTGGACCGCCCATCAGGGTAGTTTCATTATTTGAGATATGAAACCATGTAGTAGTGTTTGTGAGGAGTGGTTAAAGATCCAATATTGAGACTAGTTGTCCACTTTTTCCTACTGCAGTTTTTTTCTGGCTGAACTAGAAAAGTGCCTTCAGGAACATGACCGTTTAGCACAGCTCTTCATCAAACATGTGAGTTGCGTGTTAGTCCTTTTTAAGGAAGAAAAAACTCCTGAACATAAACTAGTTATGCTGACTCAAGACATGAAAACCAAGACCGTACAAGGCTAGACCACTGAATGTCCGGATTTCCCTCAATCCATAAACAATGCGTGTTTGCTTTTTAATGCATTGTATTTTGTCTTTCTGGACAAAAGGTGACTTTGGCAAATATCCACAGAAGCACTGAGTTAACTAAAGACATAATTATTATAATTTGCATTATGTAGCCTTTTCTGTTGACTTGACAGAATGTAGAAGTAACTCCATGGGGGAATCCTGGCTGGAAATGTGTATGGTTTTCCTTCCTGGCTTTGTGTGTGTGTGTGTGCGCACACGCACACAGAGTGCCTCTTTTTGAAGTAAAGAATCGAATGAATGCTGAAGTATACCCTGGTGAACTGGAAATTAAAATCACAACTTTTCAGTTGTATTTCTTGCTCAGTCTAGACTCTAGTTTACTTCTGCTTGGATTACAGAAGTAGCATGTCCTTGTGAGTAGCTTGATGGGTTTGGCTCTATTAGAACCCCAGATCTATCATGTGCTTGTCAAGCATGTTCCTGTCTCTTAGGCTACAATCCTGTACACATTTGCATGGGAGTAAGTCCCATTGAACTTAGTAGGGCTCCTGAGTAGACACGCATAGGATTGTGCTGTTCACAAAGAAGCCATAGTAACTTGCACTTAAAGTGCAAGACTAAACATAATACACTTAGAGGTCCCATTGCATTCAAAGGGGCTCACTCCCAGGAAAGTGTGTGTATAGGATTGTAGCGTTAACGCAACAGCCTGTGAACCAACCACCTAATATATTGAAGCCTTTGACTGTAACAACTATTGGGTTTTACTGTTGCTGCGGCAGCCAGTCCAAAGAGCTTTGTTCCAATCGTCTCCGTATCAGCCCTTTTGCTGCTTACCTGTTTGCTCTCCAGTAACATCTGGTTTCTTCAGAAGTTGGAGAGCTGGGATGAGGAAGTCACAGTTAGGACAGAAGCAGCATAATAAGGTTGTCAAACCTACCCCCCCCCCCCCCCCCCAGGATTGGCCTGGAGTCTCCAGGAACAGTCTGGATCAATCTCCAGATGACTAGAAATCAATTCTGGAGATTTTCACAGGGTCTTCTTGGCGTAATGTTACGGAGAGGAGTAGGAGATCTCAAGATTAGTTTCAGTCAGAGTTGGCAACTATATGTTAATATGGGTGCTGACCCCTTGAGGATTCCCTGCCATCCCACATTATGCATGATATATTTCCCATTAGAATGTGTTTCTAGGAAGAGAAGCCAGTTTGTTTCTTCTCTACCATCATCCATATGAGAATAGTCCGAGCCAGAGGCGTCGCTGGAGCGCGGCGGGAAGGGCGGACCGCCTGGGGGCGATGCGCGCAATGGGTGACGCGTGGTCCGCGCATGCACCCGCGCGTCGCGCACAAGCGGTACTCCCTTCCCGCCGCGCTCCAGCGACGCCTCGGAGCGTCCGCCCTCGGCGGAGCTCCAAGGCCTTCTGAGGGAACCCCGATGCAAGACGTCATATTTACAAGGTTTAGCGCATGCGCAGAACGTTTGAGGCCAAATTTGCCCTCAGAAACGTACTGCGCATGCACGAAAACTTATAAATATGACGTCACGCATCGGGCCTCCCTCAGAAGGCCTTGGAGCTCCGCCGAGGGCGGACGCTCCGTGGTCTCCTCCTGCCCAAGACAGCCAGCCGGCGAGGCTGTCTCCGGAGCCGGCAGCAGCGGAGGCTCCACTGCTGTAGGCTCCGGAGACATCCTCGCCGGCCGGCTGTCGGGCGGCGCGCACACCCTCGCCCAGGGCGGCGCGCGCCCTAGTGACGCTGCTGGTCAGAGCCAAACAGAAGCCAGGAAAGCAAATGCCCCCTAAGTTCCTGCTGTGCTCAGGCTGATGGAAATAATGATTTTACTGTCTGCTGCTATCTGTTCTGTACTGTGGTAAAAGTTGGAATGTGAGCTTAATCAGCCAGCTGTATCAAATTTGCTCAGCTGTATCAACTTTGCTCTTACAGGAGAGGCGATTACACATGTATGTGGTATACTGTCAAAACAAACCCAAATCTGAATATATAGTTGCAGAATATGGTGCGTATTTTGAGGTAAGATTTAGCATTGTTCACCAGATGCCTCATGTTGCAGCTTAAACGTACACTTGGCAGGCAGGAAGAACTCTCCCCTCACATTTGCATGCGCATAGCCGTGTTGGCCAGTGTCTCCCTGCTGGGGTTGTTGGCTTTTCCTCCTTCTCTCTTTGCCTTTCAGTGAGAACATGGACTTGTATTTAGCAGTGGATTCCTGCTCTTGTGCCCCACCTGAGTCCTCCTGCACTGGGTGCCTAACCAGCTTCCTCTTTCTCCCTTGCTTTCCTATTGCATCTAATATTGCATCTCGTTACTATTTCTTGCATCTGAATAGCAAAGCAAAAGGTGTGAGGGGACAAAGCTTTGTATTTGCCACCTAGAATTGCATAGGAGTCGGGTGGGCTCTGTGAATGAAATGAATTAAATAGGCACAGTTGGGGGGGGGGAATCATCATTCACTTAATTTTTCTAATAGTTCAAAAGGGTTTGTGTTCTGCAAATATTGTAATGGGGGGTAGGGTGAGGGTTGGAAACTTGCATCAAGATCCTACAAAAACTCATGGGGAAGGGCTATCCCAATACTTTGTGATTCCTAAAGCTTCATCAAAGAGATGCAGGCACTTGATCCACCATTGGGTCTAGAAACCTTCATTAATATTACAGTACCCTGACACAACCCTTTAAATCATTTCCTCCAATATAGATTTCTGCAATGTAACCTTATTGCATCTGTTTAAGTTTCTCTCTACCTAGATGTGTGTGCATTTGTTTTGTATATACGGTCATGTGTTTGTCTGTAGCACACGTTTTTGTAGACTAGAGCCCACTTCAATAGCATTAGGTTTTTGAAGTTGCAATCTTGATTGTGTTGCTGCAGCAGAGTAACATGCCTAGGCCCGAAAAGTGTCTCGTTAGTATTGTGTTCTGCTGCAGTGTAGTGATCAGTTGGCCAAAGCATCCACAGGTTCTCTTCATCGGGAGTAAGTATGTCTGAATATTGCCTATGCCCCTCCCCCCAAAACATTAGGCTAGATCCACTCATGTTACTGGTATCCCAAAAGAAGAATAATGTTGCAGTATTTAGGAATATCCTGAATAGCTCTACTCTAATCATGACCAGAATATGCAAATGTCAAAGACTGTTGTTCTGGTGTTTGATCTATTCAGCCGGCAGCAAAGTTTGTAGATCAGTCTAGCTGTTTGACTTGGGAAGATGTCATTTTCCGCTATAATTGAACTCTTAATGTCAACTTCTTATTGCCTGCTTTTTATTTTGCAGGAAGTGCAACAAGAAACAAACCAGCGGCTAACTCTCAGTGACTTCTTAATCAAGCCTATTCAAAGAATAACCAAGTACCAGCTGCTACTCAAGGTGAAAGGAAATATGCTAGTGGAGTTCTGTGTCTAGCACAAAGACAATCAAAGGACTGTCAACTAGTAACAACAAAGTTGCTAATGAGGTCTTAAGAATCAAAATGCTCCCTGGATGCATGCAAGGGAGTGATCTTTGCTAGTCCTCTTTCTCCAGCCCTCTGTGCTGTTCTTTGTCAGGATTGGGGCACCCATCCAAAATAGGATGACATTGGCAAAAAAAATCCACCACCCTTGCATGAATGGAATGGTGTTTGTGGGATGCACTTTCCCTGATCTGTGCGAAGTCTTTCATTAGCTCTTGTAACAAAGCATTTTCAGAATAACTCTAATGTGTTTCCGTTGGTTCATAATTGAGCCAGTGCATGTGGTTGTCTTTAGATGACAACATTAGAATTTTATTAATATAGGGAACCCTATAAAATAGATATTTCAATCATTACTATAGGAAATATTGTGAAGGACCACCAGCTTTCATATGAACTAGTCTTCATTGGGAACCTGCTCTGTGTGCTTCCACTTGGATAGCTACCAGCAGCAGGGCTTTTATTTGTGGTGGCACCTGGTTTGTAGAATTTCTGCTCTGCATCTATTCTACTGAGGGGTGTGTGACTTTTTTTTAATCCAGATATTTAGCTGGATCTCAATTGATTTGCTACTGTAGTCAATCGGCCAGTGATTTTTTTTCCTGTTGTACATTACAACATATTTAAGTCGCATAGAACGCCATTAGTTAGTAAGTGGAGTATAAATATTTCAAATAAGCATTCTCACTAAGGTAAACCACCCATTTCCCTTGACACTCTTCATTAATCTTTAACAACAACAAAAACTGGCTGTATCCAATAAAGCAGGAGGGGAGAACAGTGAGTGCTTGTGGGGGTGGGATCAGCAGCAGCAGCAGCAACGCTTCTGGGGATCGTGCTGCCACCAGGGGGAAAGTGGTCTTTTTTAACTTACTGGGGGTCCTGGCGCCCCGTCGAGGGGGTGCGGGGAGGCCTGTGGCCCCATCTGAATGAAAACCAGAAGAGGTCACAAACTCATCAGAGCAGCCATCTACAGCGTGGGGAGGTCCGCAGAGGAAGCCAGGGGCCTCCCCACACCCTCCAGAGGGCTGCCAGGACCCCCAGTAAGTTCTTTTTTTAAAGACCACTTTTTCCCCAGTGGCCATACGATCCCCAGGAAAGCAGCAACTGCTGTTGAACTGTCCCCACCGCTTAAGGGGGCAAGAGTCAGCATCCAGTTCTCCTGGTGGGTTGCGACCCACCAGTTTTAGAACAATTGCAATAAAGCCATGCATCTTTTCTGTATAGCATGTGTTACAGATACAGGGCAACAACTTAAATCCAAAATACATTGAGCTCACATTTCAATTGTAGAACTTCTCAAGGTAGTACAGTATTTTTAGGGTCTCCTCCCCCAGCTTTTTTCATTTCAGCAGGCAGACAAGAACGCCCTGCTTTTTCATCTTTGAAGATGACTCAGTTTTAAAGGGGATGTTTGTGTCTTTTCTGTAGGACTTCCTAAAATACAGTGAAAAAGCTGGACTGGAATGTTCGGAGACAGAGGTATGTCGTATTTGAAATGTAATGTAAATATGGGGAAGTGTCTGGCAAAACAGTGAATGAAAATCAGGGTTTTTTGGTCATTCCTGAGATGCTGTCTTTAAGGTAGCATTGATGGTCAGCTGTCTTTAAGGTAGCATTGATGGTCAGTAATGTTAGCAAATTGCAAACTAGGGCTAAACTAGGGATCTTCATTTTCTCTGTCATCAAGAAATGTGACAAATAGACTAAGGGAGAAATCTGGTGTTGCCTAGCAGTCAAGGGAAGACCCAAATTCAGATGTTGACCAGGATATTTTTTTTTCCTCAGATAATTATTTAGTTTCCTCAGATAATTATTACTTAATTATTAGAAATAATTATTTAATTATTTCCTCAGATAATTATTTAGTATTTCCTACTCGGATCAGGAAAGGGGTTTCCATAGTTATAGCATTATGTGACTAGAGAAGCATTAGTTTGAATTGGAGGGCTGTGTGTTGGAGACGTGACTGAAGAGTGTTTACCTTCTACTTTGGAGCAATTTATCTAAGTCACCGTTGCTGCTGCAAGAGACTCTCACTTGCATTATGACAATGGCAGCAACACATCTGCAAGCCTTGGGTGAAGCACACATGAGACCTTCCCCCTGTTACAAATCAGTTGCACACTAGCACCACCTACATATCTAAATTTGAGGCAGGCAGTGTGAATGTAGCTTTATCAAAGCTTGTGTTTGGTGCGTGCAAGAAAGTCCCTTACTGCCTAGTGGATTTTAGATTACGATGCTGAGGCAACATGATGGGGTTTGTCTTGGAAGTGGGGAAGCTCTGGCCACACCTATGTCCATGTTCTTATTCCTTGGAACTGAGGCATCATACATTCCATGTTCACTGCTGTAAGAAGTCGGAAGGCTGGCAGTGGCATTTAGTGAATAGCATCTAGCAGGTAGCTCCCTGCTTTCCTTTCTCTGCCTTTTATTGGACAAACTGGGGGGAACAGGTAGTGAATAGCTTCCACCATCCAAGGCTAGGAAATGGAATGGGGGGGGGAGGGAGAGAAGAGAGAGAGAACCTTGGAAAAGCCCCTCTGAACAGAGAATATCAACACTTTGAGGATATTCCTTAAAAAAAACCCAACAATAAACAGTAGTGAAACTGGGATGCCCAGAGGAAGGATGGCAACCTGCCCCTCCTGAATGAACTGATACCAGGCACATAAACAGTAACTCCTTATAAAAGATGATTACAAGACATTGGAAACACAGGGGAGATAATTACAGGTGAGAAGGAAAAGACATGGATCTCATGGCAAAATGAAAAGGGGGGGAGAGGTTTTATGGCAAAGAAATTACAAAGCAAGCTGAAAATAAATGAAGCCTGATGCAAAAAATAAGACCCCTATTTGTGCTCACTGTCCAGGCTGCCAGTCCAGCATCTCCTAGGCAGCCAACTTATGCTGAGCATCCAGTGCTCCAGCTTTAACCAAGCAATTGCATGGGGAAGGGGGGGGGGGAAGAAGCACCACTTGGATGCCGTTTAACTGCGGCATGGATGGGAAGGCTTTGATGGAAGGATTGATATGTGGAGGGCTCAACCCTGAGTCCAAGGCTTCAACTCCCTTTTGTTCTCTCTCTGACAGAAAGCTGTAGAGTTAATGTGCCTTGTTCCTAAACGCTGCAATGACATGATGAACCTGGGCCGCCTTCAGGGCTTTGAGGTACAAGCCTGCTTTATTTTTGAGCGTGAACAGGAATTATGCTATTGTTGGCACTGAATGCTTTGCCCCAGTGGGAAAGTCCTATTTCTTGCTAACTTTGGGATAGTTTTACAGTGCCTGTGTATATACAAACAAAACATCATTGCCCTGTCATTGACACTTTCTGTCCCGATAAGCTGGCTGGGGGGTGGTGGTATGTGTGCTTGAACTGCTAATATGTTTCTGATTTGAAGTTTGTCCAAGGACAATACATTTGGTGGTTCGTTTATAGGCCGATAACCTATAAAATGGCTCTTGCCTGGAGGGCCTCTAATAGTTTCCTATGGCAGCTGGCTCCATGTAGCAAGTGGTATCTCATGCATGGAGCCCTAGTACCACTTCTAGCTGAAAACATTGCAACTTTTCAAACTTCTACACAGCTGAATTAAATCACTAGAAGGTATCGAGAGTCATAGTTAACACTGACTAAACAACCCCACAGGACAGAATTGGAGCTGTTGGGAGTAAAATCTCTAAACACAGATGTCTGGTTTATGCGCTCATCAATGCAGAAAGACCATGTGTGTGTTTGTCCCATGCTGCATTATGGAAGGGCATGGGACACAAGTGAATAGACTCATCTGAGTGTGCCAGATCCCCATGTTGTGCCAGTTCTTTCCTGTGGAAAGGATCAGAGGACAAATGTGCATGTCATAATATGAGCCAGGATGGTGTAGTGGTTTGGGAGTCTGACTTAGACCTGGAAGATCCAGGTTCAAATCCCCGCTCAGCCACAAAGCTTCCTGGGTGACCTTGGGCCAGTCACTATCTCTCAGCCCCACCTACCTCACAGGGTTGTTGTGAGGGCAAAAAGGAGGGGGGAAAATATGTACACCACTCTGAGCTCTTTGGAGGAAGGACGGTATAAAAATGTGAAAAAATAAATAATAAAATAAATATGCTACATTGTACATATTGTTATATGCGTGTTGCTTGCATTGATGATTGGTTTTTCCCTCTTTCCTTACAACCTGTGTTAAGTTAAACATCTTCTCTTCCTTAGGGCAAGCTGGCAGCCCAAGGGAAGTTGCTGCAGCAGGATACTTTCTACGTAATAGAACAGGATGCTTGTGGGCTGTCTCGGCCAAAGGAACGCAGAGTGTTTCTCTTTGAACAAATGGTCATCTTTAGTGAACTCCTTCGGAAGGGCTCTCTAACTCCTGGGTACTTGTTTAAACGGAGCATAAAGGTAAGAGAGGTTGGACCGTAAGAGTCGTAAAATTATAAAATGTTGGAGTTGGAAGAGACCTTGGAGGTCATCTAGTCGAGCCCATGGTCAGTAACAAGCTTCCTTTCTAGTAAGGTTGGCTTTCTTTCTTAAATCAACGGGGAGACTTCCTATAGTATACCCCCCACACGCACACATGTTAAATAAGACATTTTTAACTAATTGATTGATCCAATTAATTGGCAATTAGCAGAGGGTACTTCACAAAATTAGACCATGATAGGGGGTACCCGGGCCTCCAAAGGTTGAGAACCCCTGGCATATACCATGTAGTTTGATCCTGAATTTGGTACACAAATGCAGGATTAAGGTCTAAACTAATGGGGCTCCAGTTGGACACAGAGATTGCTGTGGACATAAGGTAGTTGTAACGTTTTCCTCTGGCTATAGTGATCCTGGACCAAGGGCCAGTTCTTAAGTGTAAATAGGCATATAGTAACTGCCTGAAATGAAACCACTGGGAAGCAGTTGCTGTAAAACAGCTCTCTGAACGGGCACTCGGGTTATTGTAGATGTGAATTTGACTTCAACCCTGGATGGTCAGTTTGCAAAAACTTGGCAAGCCAGCAGCTACAGCATACCCTGGGGGGGGGGGAGGCTATTGTGGTAGTGCCCCAAAATAGATGGAGAAAAATTACTTGTGGAAAATTCTTCCATATACTGAAGATTTGTGTAACTTTTTAATTGGAGTCCTGTGATGCTTTCTCTTAAGGAATACACTTTTCTGTTGATTGTATTTATTTCCAAGATGCCAAAAAGGCAATTTCTGCTTTGGAGGACCTTCAAACCTCCATGGTGGTTTAGTTTTTGCAAATTGCTAGCAGCACTGTACTTTCTCTGACAACATTGCCTTTTAAAGAAAGCAGTAACTCAAAGATAATTCAGTTGAAGACACCTGGCACAGTAAGTGAAGAACCGAACTGAAAGCCAAATGTTCCCTATGGGATGTGTTTTCCAGATAAGTGCACCTCCCCAGACAAGGAATGGTTTTTTCAGACTGCTGTGGCAGGGTCGGGGCCATCATTTGGCCCCGTGGCTGTAGGCTTAACCTGAACATGCCCTTTTTCTTGTCTGCCTTGAACTGCTGTTGGCACTGAGCTTTCTGGTTGCTTTTAGATGACATACCTAATCCTTGAGGAAAACATAGACAGTGATCCCTGCAAATTTGCTCTCATGAGCCGGGAAACATCAGAGAGGCTCATCTTGCAAGCTGCCAATCCTGAAATCCAGCAAGCTTGGATACAGGACATCAATCAAGTCTTGGACACACAGAGAGACTTCTTAAATGGTAAGTACTTTAACTGTATTATCAAATCAAAGTGCCTCTTGAGGGGCTCTGAACCTCTGCGCAAAACCCCCTGCACTGCCCTGATATTTTCTGTTGTAGACCTTCTCATAATGTCAAGTGTGTGCGCGCATGCACACACACTTACCTGTTGTCTTCCCTTTTACACGCACCATGGTGATGGAAGTGCCAGGTGTGTGCTGAACAGAAATATCTGGTTAAAGATTAAAATCTAGGCTACAACATCTTTAAAACCTAGCAAAATATTGCACAGTGTGGCCTCTACTAATATTGTAGTATGATGTCACTGGAGTTCTGTAGACAATTCTTACCTTGACACTCCAGGGCATCACTAATCTGAATTAGATGGGTATCTAGTTGGTCCAGCCTTATCACTGGGGCTGGAGCCACACTAAAATTCACAAAGAACCAGTAACTCCCCCCCCCCAAGCTGAGTTAGAGCGGTAGGACTCCTAAGTACCATGGGGAACAGCTCTAACTAGGGCACCGAGTTACAATTCTGCTTGCTTAATATTTAAAACAAATTTCCTGACTCACCTTGCTAGATAGGCAATGTAATTTAAAATACTCTAAATGCATCTTGTATCAAGCAGGCTTTTTACATTTACAGAAGGCATATGCTAAGATATTCCTTAGATCTCCCCTTCCACTTCACTGTTGCGCATGTTCCATGCACGGCCAGTCTTGATTTCTTGTGAGGTTAATTATCGGAGTGTAATCAACAGCTTTGAAAATGAGAGAGGGGGACCTCTCAAGGTTGTGATTATATTTGCTTCCCACTCTTCCTCCAAGAAGTACAGAACAGTATACATTTTTTTTCTTTACAAATACCCCGTGAAGTAGGCGAGGCTGAGACAGTGGATAACTGGGCCACTGTTGACCAAGTGATATCACAGTGTGCATGGAACAACTCGTTGAGCTGATCAGCTGTATAATCCTGCTAACTGGTAAAGATCATCTTACCACTCCCCCTGTTTTTTCTTAGCTCTTCTGATCAAGTTCAGAAGGAGGGGTGTGGCAAACCCTTGCCAGTATTATGCAGATATCCCAGCCTGTGCTAATAAACACTTTAAGTTGCCATTTGGGGAAAACTGGGTGAGTTTAGGCAACTAATCCGACTTGCCCAAGGTCACCCAATGAGCTAAGGAGGGATTTGAACGGGGGGGGGGAGGTTTGTCCGTCCATCCAAACCCAGTAATCTTAAGCACTGCAGTGCACTGACTGTCTCCTGTGTGCAAGAGAGCCATTAAGAAGGAACTCCTCTCTTTGGCCGAAAAACTAGGGTTGTATCATGTCTGTGATATTTTTCATTTCTGACCAAACCGCAACAAAGAGAGGGGATTCTGAAGCACTGTTGCAATTCTTTCTTCATTGTTTGAAAAATACCCGGATTTTATGGGAGAGCCCACAGAAGTCTGTCCACAAGTCTTTCCAACAGTGGTGTCCTAAGTCTGAAAGTTGCTGCACCATGGCATATTCATGACGTATTCAATGCTGAAGTCATCTTAATTTCAACAGACTTCTGGAAAAGTGTGTGTGTGCAGCTTGGCTGATCCCCCTGCTTGAACAGAGGCCTTTTCTGTTGTCCTTTCTGAACAGTGTTGCTTCGGTGCACTCAGTGTGCTTTTCCTTGTGCCTTTCCACATGGAATGCTCTTCTGTCCATATTCCATCTAGTCCTGGTTAGAACTGATCAGTCCAGTGCGATGTATGTGAATTCTGCCCAAACGATCTTGTGGTAATCGTTGAAACGGCAGAACATCCAGTCCTCCATATGATGCAAATGTGTGCAGTGCAGATGGGCAACAATTCTGAAGGTGGCTCTGCTCCTTCTGTGTGCTGCTTGGTTTCTAACTGGATCTTTCGCAAAAGCTGCATTGGTCTGTCCCTTGTGCCTTTTTAAGGTGCCTTTATAGTTGGTTTCCATAAAGAATGTGGGCCTTTAGGTTGGGTCAGGCCCACCTGCTAATCAAGTGGCAGAGCTACATCCTATTGAAAACAAGAGGGGCACCACTGCTCCAGGCTGTGCTGGGTGTTGCTATAATCTGTGCTGGCTAAGAAAGGGAATTGTCTCCATGAGCCCTGAAGAGTCCTAAGCTATCGTGCTGGATAATGCACTGTGTGTGTGTTGAGCCAACACTTATTCCTGCTGTTCTTCAAGAGTAACCATTATTGTTTCCCAGGTGCACAGCAGAAGTGTGTTCAGTTTTTTATTTAAGGGTGTTTTGTCTGCACAATACTGCTTGTTTGAAATGAGGAGGACTTGGTGCCCCTCACCTGAGACAGCATGGTGCCATAAACAGGGAGGTCTGTACTAACTTGTAGCCTTCTGCTCCAGCACTACAGTCTCCTATAGAGTACCAGCGCAAGGAGAGCAGCAGCTCTGCTGTCATGAGACCCCAGACCAGCAGGGTACCTCAGCCCATCACCAGGCCCTATTCCTCAGGACCAGTAGGGTCTGATAAACCTTTGAAGGCTACAGTGCGTAACCCATCTCTGCCACCTCTGAAGATATCTACCTCCAATGGCAGCACAGGGCACGAACAGCACCAGCCTGGTGACATGTATGAACAGAGCAAGGTATGTGCGTTTTTGTGCTGGATAGACAATAGGTCCTTGTAAAATGATGGGAATGACAAGTAGAGTACAATTTGGCTAGTTGATGATCTGAGCAGTGGGCTGGGATCACTGAGCAAGCTATTATAAAAGGGAACGGCTCTTACAAGATGCCGGTGTTCTTTATCTAAAGAATAAAGAGAATTTTTGTCCTTCTAATTCCCGCTGCCACCTTGGCAGAGCAGCCCTTTGCACTCACCAGAAATCACTCCAGGGGATCAGGTAACCCCCTTGAACAGGACTTCATGGGGTACAGGGGGCTGCAGAGTTAAGAAAGGTCAGTGGATATTGCGCCTCCTGTTGCACGAACAGAAGCCCTTCTGTTCATGGAAGAGAAACTTAATCTTCTGTCAGCAGTCCAGGCTAAGACTGTGGTTGGCTCTTGAGGAGGGGGCTATAGAAATCTGGTTGCAAATGTTTTTAAAAAGAAGGCTGAAAGCAATGCAGGAGTAGAGAGTATTCAAGTTAACTTGCCCCTTATGAAATGAAAGAAGTATACCTGATGCATATCTCATATAATGCAGCCCTAAACCTTTTGTGTACAGTAGATCACTTTCTAAGAGTGTGCTACACTCTTGATTTTTTGAGCACAGGAGAGATGGGTAAAGGGTGTGCTTAATCATTTCCTCTCCAGCCATTTTTCTACTCAACCCCCCCTCCCAAGCTCCACTATCCCCAGTGTTCCAGATGTGTGTTTACATGGGTAAATTTTCTGGGCTTTGTTGCACACGTGTGCATAGCATGTAGCTTGCCCCCAAGATGCTAAAGCAATGTCCCGAATGATGATGAGCAAGAGTATACAAGACACAACAGCTCAAAATATAACTTAGACCTGCTTTGAGGTTGTTGCTGTATCTTTGGCTGCTATGAGGCTAGGCTTAGCATGCTTATATGACTTGTCTGTGCTGTGCAGTTCCTGGAAATTAGGACAAAAATTCTCTCCTGGTTTTGTTGGCCTTCAGCCCTTGTCAGTCCTCTTCCTTGCTTTGTCTCCTCTGATTAACTGGCGCAGAATGGTTTCTAGGCAATAAAATGCAAACTCGCTTAAGGCACCTTATCGGAACATATGGTAAAGTACAAAGCAGCTCTTCTCCAAATACTCCTAGATGTTTTATGCAGGTGAATAGGTGACTTGTGATGTGTGTTGGACACATCTGTTGTCTTGGGTCAGCCCTGTCCCATACATCTATCACTGATGCCATGGACCATATGTTGCTGCTAGCAATACACCCCATTTCCATCTCCTGTGTATATGAATTTCAATTTAGAAGAACTTAGGCCCCAAAGACACACCATGTCAATGAAAAACCATGAGTGTACCTGTTGTGGAGAAAAGCACACCCCAATCTGACCATTTGGAAGGGAATCTTGCCTGGTGAAGAAAAGGTTTGTTGTCTGTACAAAGGGACACAGTGGCATCAAGGACCCATTGCATAGTTGCTTAGATCAGCGTTTCTCAAAGTCCTACAGGGAGCTTACTCCCCTGTAAGTCTTTGCGGAGGCGGGACGATGTCGGAGGCAGCGCTCCAGGATTGTGCCCACCATCAACTGAGAATCGTTGTTTTCAACCTACCTGGTTGTCCTGCCAGCTCCCCAAAGGAGGTTGCTTCCTCCACAGACTTCCCCAAGACTCTACACATCGCCAATCGCGTTCCAAAGCCTACTTCCGTTTTCCGCCAGAGCTCCCTTGTCACTGTTACTTTCTGTGTCTTTCTCAGAATGACTTGGGTGGGTGCAATGGGACCTCGTCCATGGTGGTCGTCAAAGATTACTATGCACTGAAGGAAAATGAAATCTGCGTCAACCAGGGTGAGGTGGTCCAAGTACTTGCCATTAACCAGCAGAATATGTTCCTTGTGTACCAGCCGGCCAATGACCATTCACCAGCAGCAGAAGGATGGATCCCAGGGAATATCTTGGCTCCCCTCACTAAATCATCTTCAGATAATAGCGACGGAAGCATAAAGTAAGTGCTGTGTTGGATTCCCTGGGAGCAGTATGTGGATTTTTGAGGAAAAATAAAATCCAAATGGTAGGATTTTCCTGCTTTTTATTTTTAATCTACGGTGCCATTGGAACAACTTTGCTTGATACACAGCATGGGGTATCCATGTTGGGATAATCGGGTTTTTGTTTTGTTTTGTTTGTTTTTTTCCCAATAGTTTGTAAAGAATTAAAGTCCATAGACAGTTTAAAAGGCATGTTTTATGTTTTTCCATCCTTTCCTAATAATGGACCTGATTGGACTGGACTTCTATCTATCATGTGTTTAAATTGCTTAAATATATATATATATATAGAGAGAGAGAGAGAGAGGTTATAATGGCATAGAGCAAAAAACAAAAAACCCACATATTTCAGGCCTTGTATTGGATTAAGTCCTGCTTCTCAAGGAAGAGTTTTTATGTTGTCTATGGCAATTGCTTGTACAGCTTGTAACATTTTTATTTTGAATTTTTTCTTCTGTTCACATAATATTTTGTAAAATATGGTTTGAAAAATTCCCATTTGGAGTACATTCCTGTAAAGTATTTTGCACTATTTAAAGAAACCCATATTTGAAGTCAGGTTGTGCAATATTATGGATAGTCGCAATGTTCATCATTGTACCTGTAATGTAACTAATAATTTTAAATGTACTATTTTAAATATGTAAAATAAATTTTCACCATGAGCATGTTTTGATGCGGTTAAAAAGGACCAGTTTTTACCCTCTTTGGTTCTTCTTTTTTTCTTACAATGTTTTGTTGCTTATTTAACAAATGTGTGAATACTATTTCCCCTTTTTTTGAATTTTGTCAGTTTGAAATAATTAAATAATGCAAGAAAATGTTTTTGATATTAAATACAGAAGGTACAATCCTTTTCCATAAAACCTGTTGAGATGTACCTTTTTTTTAAACGACATTTGTCAAATCATTGAGTGTTGGTTCTCTTTTTCAAATTCCTTTATGGAGTACTGTTGCAGGAAAAAAAATGTTCAGTTTGAGTTTTAAATACTGAAGGTTAGTTACCGATTCATTACATTTTAAAGTACTTTGCAATTAATGAATAAGGCCCAGTGAAGATGTGCTGTTGGAACTCTTTCCCATGGTCACAAGAGGGATGGACCAAGGGCTCCCACCTTATGCTCTGGCATAAATGCTTCATACAGCTTGTTGGCTTGTCTTAGCCATGATTTTGTTGTTTCTGCAAGATGCAAACCATGGTTAGCCCTAAACAGAATGCACGCATCCTGGCTAGGGAGAACCTATTCTATAATTATGGTTGAAGTGCAGTGTTATACCATGGCTAAGGCCAACAAAGGAAGGAGGAAATCTTTCACTCAAGAAGGAAAGAAGTGTGTTAACTGGCACTCTACTCTCAAACTTCTTAGCCATGGTTAACAGATCAATGGTGTTTGGTCTTCATGACCCTTAGGATTTATGGAATAGAATCTGTTAACAAAGTCAGTACTGACCACCACAAAAATAATTCACCAGGCCAATTGGTCTATGCACTTTCCATGAGAGCCACAAGATGATGTCAAGACTCGAGACATTTGGACATCAATAGGCCCAAATTCAGGAGTGACAGAAGCCATTTTGATTCAACTTTCCACTCTGGGTTTATTGTGATTTGGATCCTGCTCAGGGTTGCTCCTATTTGATCAGGAATAATCTAGTAGTCATAAGGTCCTCAGAGGAGGTACAGTGTGAAAAGAATTACTCTTTCCCTTACCTGCTCAGAGCTGCTTTATGATCCCTGATGGCAGTGAGATGGCTCCTGCTGAAAAACATTTCTGCACAGCAGTGGTTCCATGTGACCCCAGAATGTATGTTAGAGACTCAACATGTTGAATCAATGCCTATGGAAATAAGACAATGACTTACTGGGTGAGAATGTGAACAAAAGTGTGCAGGAAGTAATTGGTGGCATGATTCAGAACATGCACATAGCAGCCCCGATAGAGAAGATGCAGGCAACGTAACTAGGAACCAAGGGAGTAAGAGACTTTGTTGTTATGGTTCTAATAAGAGACCTTGGGCTGTGCCCAGTTCCTGAAATAAAGGGTACCCGAACTGTCTTAGTCTAGTGGTGAATATGAAAGTTTTCAATTGTTGAAAGTAATCGTTGAAAACTCATGGTTGCTCAAATGAATTCACACCCTTGCAGATCTCTGTATATTGCTTATAGTTGGAGCATTTAATTTATCGCTGTGTTCATGCTACTGAACAGCATCAGGAGACTGAAGAGCAGTCTCCTGATTTGTGCACATTTGGAGTACAAAGTATTTTGTGTTGTGTTCTCTGGATTACTAGGGGCGAATATGAATGTGATGGGGAAAATGAGAAGCTTCTCATTTCCGTTAGAAATTAGGCCTGTTTTTTAGTAAGCAGAGAACATATATCAATCTCATGTTTTAGTTTCTTCTAATAGTGCTCCCCAAAATGCCCTACCCCCAAACCATTTATTTTTCATTATTTTTGTATGATACGAGATCTGTACAATCATAGTGGGATTTTTTTTGTCCATGAGACCTGCAGACCAAGTTGTACATCATAAGGCCACCATGCTGTCTATCACCAAATCTTTCACCAGGTATCAATATCTGTTACTTGTTCCCAAAAAAAACAAAAATACCCTTGCAGCACTGTGGCACACACAGATAACTACTGCTGAGCAGAGCATGAATTAAATTTAGTTTACTCCTGTGGTAGATGTGTGTGTTTGTGTTGGAACTACACTGCACCCAGAAAATCTAAGTGTAATAAGCACAAGTCTTTTCAGTATTGGAGCGAAAATGTTTTTAGGTGAGAGTAAAGCCCAAACCAGTAATCATGCATTATTGGCACTGCAGATATTTTCAGACTGTATGCAACTTGAGGCAGCTCCACACAATATTCTTATGGGAGATGCTGGTACTTTCCATAGCAGACGGGTCCAAGGTCATGTGTTACAAGCAGATATTCTTGTCTGCGATCCCAGACCCAGTCAGATGTTAAAGAGAGATGGGTGGGTGTCTGAAGCTTCATGCATTTGCTATGGGGCAACAATGGTATGACACGAGTGTCTATATTGCAACAGTTGTAATGTGTAATGTAAGGTGTAGGTTCTACACCTGGGAATCGGAGTCCTGCACTAGACTTGCAACATTCAAAGCAAGTGGGCAAGTGCAGCAGACTTCTGGACCATGGCCCTAGCCATACTGCTCCTGTTTTTGAAGATGGCATTCTCAATTAGCTGCACACGCACACAAATATATTGCAAATCTGAAAAGATAGTTACTGTTCACTATAAAATGACAAATCTTAGCCATCTTTTACTTTTAATACTTTTTTTTGCTTTGATTGGATCAGAGTCTGTATTTTCTATTTGCTTTTATAATTATCTCCTGTTTCTACTCCTGCACCTAAAAGAAAAACTTTCTAACAAAGGGCTGTGGGGGCCCAAGATGGAATGGTTGGTGTGTTTCATGCTATCTTCCTTAGACCGGAAACTTGGATTTCCTAACAAAGCTCATCGAACAGCTGAGTTGACAAAATGCAGGCAAAGTTGGAACAGGAACTTCTTGGTTTATCAGTAGCAAAGCCTGTATTTCCAGGAAATGTCTTATCTCCTTTAAACTAATAAAGATTGTTACAGTATTTAACTTTTGATGTTTTGGGACTTGGCACTGAACTCTGGAATATGAACACCTGGCATTGCTGGACTTGATTCCTGACTAATCTGGCGTTACTTTCACTGCTTTAACTGGAAGAATATATTTTATCTACCTTTGTAACTCTTGCATGTTGCAAACTTGATTCGTGTTGTGTGCAACCTGGTTTCATCTGCAGATCACTGACATCCTTTAAAGAAAATGCCAGTTTCAAAGGGCAAGAATAATGAAACATCAGTTTTTAAAATACCTTGAAATTGACTTGAATGTTTGTACCCAAATAGGCATATATTGCAAGTGGCTTCTATCTCCTTAAGGGAGCTGTAGGTATCAAGAACGTGTGTGCTCATTGCCTTTTCCACATCCCTTCTTCCTACTAAGATATACCATTTGATTGGTGCATTTTTTGGTACAACAGGAAGTCATGTTCATGGCATACCCTGCGCATGAGAAAGCGGGCGGAAAAGGAAAACAGTGGCAAAATTGAAGCCAATGGCCTACGTAAACCCATGGATATTCTGGGCACCAAAGTCTCTGTTAAAGTGAGTAAGGCCACCTGAAGCTGTGCGCTGCCTCCTGCTTCTCATCCTCACTCCCCCTGCAGCATCCTCTCGAAGGACAGGGGGTGACATCTGGCTTTATTCTAGTTTTTTGTTCTTTTTGGCTTTTGTTTTTTAATTTCGTGTTACTTTTTGGTAGTAGTAGCCATTTTGGCTGGATTTTGCATGCAAGATACAACACAGCTTTTTCCTCCTCGCTGCTGGCGTCCAAAATGTAAGTAGCTTCTGTAGGGGTGGGGGGAGGGGTGTATGCAACATCAAAAATATATGTACAGTTAAAGAACCTCACAAGAGTTGGAGAAACCTTTCCTTGAATTGGGGCACACAGCTGTGCTCTCTCAAACAAGAGAAGGTCTTCCGTGTGTTGCAGCTATTAAAGTCCTAAACCACCTTGTCTAGTTAGATGCATAGACTAGCTGTTGTGGCTTCCATTAAAACGCTGGTAGCCATAGTCTTGTGAGGGGATGAGACAGTTTTGTGGCCACCGTGATTGGCCTTACATAGCTACACTTTCCAGGGAGTCCACAACAAATATTTAAGTAGGTAACATGGATGTATCCCAACGAATACCCCAGAGGCTTTACCTTTTGACGTCCTTCCTTACAAGTTAGGGTTGAAGGAAAAAGTGCATCTTAGGAGGTCTGGTTTCCTGATTTCTGGTTTTGAGAGGAAGGGAACGCAGTACTTGCAGATTTGTTCTTTTCCTGGACTTCTGATGCTCCCTCCTGAAATGGTGCACACTACTTAAACAACAATGCTAGCTTCTAGTGTGAACTTTGTTACAGGCCCCAAAGGAAATGGGTGAAGATATGTCCACCTTCTCCTCTGCTATGGTGTCCCTATTTATCCCATTTGCATCAGAGAAATGGGTGGCAAGACTTTGTTGCCCAAGGGGCTATTCCCCCTTATTTTCATGAATTAGGCTGAGTAAAGTACATCAGAGGTTTGCTTTCTATATAATCCTCAGAGCTACCGTACTTCTTGTCTTACAATAGGAGAACTGAGCCACTGACTTGCCCATTCAGTGAGTTTATGGCTCAGCATGTGTAGGCCCAAATCCAACACTTTTTCAACTGGCCCTACTAGCCACGACCTCTTGGCCCATGGATGGGACAACTTGTTGATGGCACAACTTCAAATACAAAAACTTCACACACAAAAAAATAACTAAGGAAGTCTGACATCTTGATGACCTAGATAAGTTGCAGGGCTTTCATGGTCACTTTTTGAGTACAAAAATGCCATGGTGGCTTGCTGTGATGAAGCAGGAGCATTGTGAGTATCCAGTAGATGTATCTTTTTCACACAGTGTACATTTTGAACACTTACAGGTGCAGCAAACTATACAAAATATCTTGTGAAACGGTAGATTATCCTTCTCTCTCAACTCTGCACATTCCACAGTACTTGCATACTGGCACCATTCCAAGCAACTGCTTCAATAGGAAGAGCCACCCAACAATGGTTGGTTACACAAACTGAACTTAAAGCTAGGAGAAATGTTAGGAGAAAAAAAATTGAATTGTTTTTAATAAATGGTGGCTTATAAACCTGAACAGGGATTCTTCTCATTTTATGGATAATTCTGGCCACGAAAGCCTGAGTATTTATGAACTTAAAGCTCATTGTGTGTGCACTACCGGGTGGATTCAGAACATTTTTGAATCCTACATTAATGAATGTCCTTGTCTCCAACGTTCCCTCTGGCCTGGTGAATATGCCTAAAATGGGAGGATTCTTACTCAGGCAAGCAATCTCACTTGGGGCTGAAACTGTAAAAAGCAAGAATATTGAACTTGTAACCCTTAACTAACTCGCAGCATGTGACAAAAGGACTGCCCCTAACCTCCTTTGTGATATGTTGGCCTTTTCTGTGATCTGTAGCAGCACCAGCAGAATTATGTAGAATGTCTGATTACTCCTACGACTAGTCTTGTGCTGGCTTGTGCTCTTGCAGTCTGTGTCTAATTCTCCTGTTGCTCATCCATAGTCTCCTGCCCCAGTTCTGGTATTCTAGTCAAGAGTCCGTGCAGGGTAGAGAAGGAGTTAACATGGAGGGGTCAGCTGAGGAACCGCTGGGCAAGATCCACACTAGAGAGTTTACATAAATATATTTCTATAGTTAATCAAAAGGACAAGCACCTGCTCCCTGCCTGACAGCTGACATAGGTTCTCATCCGATCAAAGTCTCTGTGTCTGCCAGGTCTTCTAGACCTCTTTGGATACCATTTCATTAGCAGTTGTAGGGGGTCCTAATACTTTATTTTTTTCTCACATTTTTATACCGCCCTTCCTCCAAGGAGCTCAGAGTGGTGTACATATTTCCTCCCCTCCTTTTTGTCCTCACAACAACCCTGTGAGGTAGGTGGGGCTGAGAGATACTTTTCTCTGTAAACTGGTTCAGTGATTTGCCTGGCAAAGTCAAAGTGACTTTTTGAAGTTGACAATAACTGTCTGGGGAAAAATGGACCTCTTGATTAGGAAGGCATATCTCCTGAGGCTAGAAGGCACCCCAGCATCTTTTTTTTTTCCTTAAATGGAACAAGTCTACACGCTGTGACTCATGCTGTAGGAAACTCACTGCTATTGGCATTTATTCAGTTTAGATAGACCAAGGACCACCATACTTAGCGCTTTGTTGAATGGGGGCCAAAATTAACTGAAACCTTTTCCCAGCGATGCTGCCAATGCAAACGCTGCATGCATTCTTATACTGAAGGTGGTTTGCTTTTTGTTCCTAGTGTCTTGTGTTTTGCCAGCTCCTATACGGCAATGCTAATTCTGAAAGTCTTTGAAACGGTGCATCTACTCGACCAAATGGCTGTAAAGGAGGATAGGGCTTCTGTGTGTTTCAAGTTGGATAGGAACAAGACTCCTAGCAAGTGCAGCTTTTCTTTCCTCTGCATAGTTGGTTGCACCTGCTGAAATGCCTTCTACACACCTATTAATAAAGATGTGGGTGACCTTCATTCCTCTTACAATTGGCCATTTTAAGAGCAGTGGAGGACTAATCCAAAGGTGCAATAAAAATGTCTTTAATAAATCCTACCAGCTGACACACTTCAAGCCCCTACAGTTCTTCACCAGGGAACTAGTAAATTTATAAAAGGTTCCATGAAGTCTTTTTATTACCTTGCACCATTCATAATCTTCATTATAATTCTGTACTAGATGTATTCCATAAAAATTGTGATCTTAGAAACATAGTTTAATCATCTGTGTGATAATTATACTTGGAAATCACTTCAAAAGACCTAGAAATCACTTCAAAAGACCTAAATAAGCAATATTCTCATGGTAACATGTTTTATGCAAAGGATGCATATATCTAGAGATCTGGGACTAAGAGAACTAGTCATGTCTCCGTGTATGTCTGTAAATACAATCTCGAAAGATGCCTAATGAAGAGCCCGATTTTTTTCCCCCTTATTTGTACTCTTGTTTATACCTCAGGATACAAAATACCGGCTGTACTCGCAACTGAATACTGGAGTAGCTTGGTTGCAAGTTCTTAGAATGTAGTAGACAGAGAGAGTTACCATTCTGTAGGTGTAAGTTATATCTAAGATAGACTTAACAGTGCAATCTTAAGTATGCTCCCAAGCACATTTTATTGATCTTACACCTAAATAAGTGTGCATCAGATCTCAACCATAATTTAACTTCCTTTGTTCCCTTTTGAAATATGAAATGATTTCTAAGTGTTATAAATCACAAATCATAACTGGAAATTGGACGTTTTGAAAGGGTGAAATGAAATAGAAATGTTCTCTGGGTAACTATGTAATACCTAGTACAGAAGCATATTAATATATGGTTTATAATCATTCACATGGGTTTTTCATGGAAATCTGTATACATTTTAGCAAAATCAGTTTGTGGCTGTCAACTATTTAGCAGAATTTGAGAACAGAAAACTGCTTTGCAGTTTGGAGGCTAAGTTCGAAGTTTATTTTTCTGGTAGCCTATGTCAATCATGGCACCTATTGACTAAAGGCACCATGTGTAGAGATTTTTGTAGTTCCCATTTCTATACTGTATAATGTTCTGTTTCCTGTCGATTCACAATAAAATGTATCACTATCATCCTTTTTGTTAAACTAGCTTTCTCATTTTTGTCTTTTGTTCTTGGTTCCTGTTTATCCCTATAAAATCCAAATATAGTTACTATCTTGTCCTAACAGGCAGCCCAATCCTCTGTAACATCCGCTGCAGCACGCAAAGCACACTGCGGTGGATCCTAAGCAGGATCAGGGCTGCACTGGCAGAGCTGGGGCACACAAAATGGCTGGTGCAAATCCGGGGAGGCCGTGTAAGGCCACCCTGGCCTGGGAAGGGGCTTTGGATATCGGAGCGCACGGCCAATTTCCCTGTCCTCGGACCGGTGGCCCAATCGCCCTTCCCCCACCACCCTGGCCTGCCCTCCCCACACGCGGTGCAGGACTTACCTGTGTCCAGCGACGCAGCCTTCCTCCGGCGGTGGAGTGAGCGGCACCGACCTCAGTGCCAGCGCCACTTACTCTGTGGGTGCTGCAAACTTGCCTTACGGCACATTTGCGACCCCTTGCGTCAGCAAAGCGCTTGCTCCGCTAACGCTGAATTACACAGGATTGCACTCTAAGTAACCTTTATAGTTGCTATTTCTGTTGAACAGAAATTACATCACATCACTTTTTTCTTTCCCTTATATCTTTCTTATTTGTAGATTTACACCCTGCCTTTTGATCAAAATGATAGGCAAAGTAGCTTTCTAACAATGGAAAATAATCTAACAGCCCCTTCCTTCTCTGGCCAGTATCTTGAATTGAAGCATTTGTACACAAGCCTCCTAGTACAGGGAAGGCAATACACAAGCAGAAAGTGCTTCTGCTTGTGGACTAATCCTATGGGGGTCCAGAGCCACATACACTTGTGAGGAACGGAAGTGTCACAGCTGGAGTCCTAAGTGATTAGGTAAAATGCTGAGCTCCCGATTGCTCCCAATTTGATGTTATTTTTTTCAAAATTATTTGACATGCTGAATGCACCAGTTTTAAAGTTCTTTGAATTCCCTCTACGCTTAACATTGTTGTAGAGGCTTTGATGGCCTTGCCGGATTGGGGACCTGGTATCACAATGGCAGAAGTAGCTCTTCATACCGCTGCTTTCATGAATGCATTTGATTTGTTGGAATGATTTTCAGGCGGCTGCCCTCCTTTTGCTTTTGCCAAGAGTATATTGCTTGTCTCTTAGTGCCTTTCTGTTTGGAAAGCATTTTTGTTACCTGTGCGCATTTCTGCATTATATTCTCAGTGTGCTCTTCTGTTCTTGTGGCTTAATCTTGTTACCTACTATAGTAACTCTGTTCTCTTTTCTCCATGCTGCCAAAAAAGGAGACAAACAGTTCAGAGGAGTCAGAATGTGATGACCTTGACCCCAACACTAGCATGGAGGTAGACATTGATCCTTTCTCATCCTCTCCTACTCCTGCCCAATATTTCTCTCCTCAAAGAATGGTGTGCCTGTTTTTAAAATGGTATCTGTGGATGTGCTCAGGGCTCACCCTACACACGGGCAGAGTGTGGTGGCTGCTGCTGGGGACAGATTTGGGGCACTCTGAAAGGGCAGCAATTGATGGTCATTGGTACAATTGATGAGCTAGGGTCCGGTGCACCCAGCGCCCATGAAATTTTTGCAACCCCCTCGAATCCCAACAAACACATTATGTATAATAACTATGATTTAATTAATAATCCTAATAATAAAAATGGGCCCCCCTATGGGGGAGAAAGGTGGGATATAAATTCAATAAATTTATTATTAAATGGCACTCCCATGGGCCCCCCCCCCAGAGGCCTGACACCCGGGACACCAGCCCCCCCTCTTAGCTACGCCACTGTGATGAGCCACACAGGACCATAGGAAGCTGTTTCACACTGAGTCTGGTTTATCTAGCTCAGTATTGTCCACACGAACTGGCAGTGGCTCCTCAGGGTTCAGACAGGATCTTTCTCTGCCTTACCTGGAGATGCTGGGAGTTGAACCTGCGACCTTCGACACGCAAAGCTGACTCTCTGCCACTGAGCTGCAGTCCCTCCTCTCCCCTCCCCTGCATGTTACTGCCACTTGTACTTTACACCTTGGGGTGCATAATTCCCTTGGCCCTGCCTCCTATTGCAAATGCATGAAAAGAATCCAAACATGCTTAGGCTTTCGTGGTTGGAAGATTCTGAACCAAAATTAAAAGCATTGTTTGGGTAATCAAACTACGATCTAAGAGAGTTCTCCTAACGTTTCGCTATCACGTGTGTGGGAAGCATTGTCAAAGGTATGGAGATCTAAAACCTTCGTCGGACGAAGGTTTTGGATCTCCATACCTTTGACAATGCTTCCCACACACGTGATAGCGAAACGTTAGAACTCTCTTAGATCGTAGTTTGATTACCCAAACAATGCTTTTAATTTCGGCTCAAAAGAATCCAGCTTCTGTACTGAGAAAATGACAATTCTAAGCTAACGAGCAAGTTTATGTAACATCATTTTTAGCAAAGTATACATGAGAAACTGTGCCTGCTAAAATTCCCTCTTCCACACAATTGTCCAAGGTATAGGAGCCCTGTTCTCGATTGCATCCAGTGCTCTTGGTAGAAGTGGTTGCTCTTTCCTTTTCTGTGTGTCCTCTTAAAATTTGACTCTGAGAATCTACTCATATGAGGAAGAGCACCAATGACCAGAATTCTGATCTTGAGTTGCAACCAATATCCTATAAGTGCCATAATACTTGCATTTAAAAAAAAAAAATCTCCAAGGTAATCAGCCTAATTGATTACACTGAGGATCCCGTCTTTCCAGATCTAAGTGTATACAATGTTGGGAAAACACAGTATCTTGATAGAAGCAACCTCGAGGGAAAATGCCTGAGCTGCCATGACAAATTAGTAACAAGCACGCATCACTTTAATCGTGCAAAAAGCTGTAAGTTCTCAAATACTTACTCAAATTTCTCAAATGTAGCATTTGAGTCATATGCGACTTGCATTTACTGGTCCTTTGTGAGCTTTCCAGCAGCAGTGAGAAGCAGTTCAACCTGCCCCTCCTCCGTCTACCTTTGTACACAATGTAGAGTTGCTCCAGATTTGTGTGGCTGCAATAAACTTAGGACTGAGCCACCTCTAGGCAACAAGTTGAGCGTTGGCTGACTTCGTGGTCAGAAACAAACCTTTTTGCTTCCTTTTAGCTGTAGCGAGCTCTAAATATGCTTAGAGTTGCAGGGATTTGTGAATCATGCTTGATTGGGGCTTGGGTGAAAACACCACTCTCCTGCCCACCTGCAGCAGTGGTGGTGGTTCCAACAACCGTCACACCTGACTGTATCCACGACGGCGTTTGCCAGGCAAATGGGATGCATAACAGGGCGCTGCATTCCTCCCGCCCAACTTCCTTACTGTGTTTGCTTTTGTCTAAACAATGGTACACTGATACCGCAGTACTCGCTGTGCCCTGTATTTATAGTTTATTTTCAAATCCTTTTAATAGAATCTCCATTGTTGCTGCTGTTGGCCTCATTGCTGTGTTTACCAGAGTGCAAGGCCTATGGCCAAAGGAAAATTGACCCAGGAAAAAAATTAGATGTGGCAATAACTTTTGTTGGCCAAACAGGGACAAGGAGTAAGACCGCCTAGAAGACCTGTGCTCTGGTGCTTCAGCTCCAACAGGCCCTGTGCAGTCTCACGTCGGGTAGTGCTGTTCATATGTTGCAGTCTATCAAAAGGGGCCATCTCTCTTTGTCCTGGGCATGTTGGTTCCCAGCTCACCCACTAAGTATTCATCTCTATGCTCAGTCACAGATTATTTATTTACACTGGGATCTACCTGGGATCTACCTTGCCCCAGGAGCAACAACCTGTTGACTCTTTGTAGGTTGCTGTGTTGTTGATCACAAAGCAGCTCTACATTATCATAGCACTTGTGTGTTCTCAGCGGCTCTCAATTGGTTGTAGTGCTTCCAGTAATCTGGCCTTATGGTTATAGTTCCCAACACATGACTTGGGCTTTCCTCAGTTCCACCTGCCTGCTTCTTTGGACCCTCTGCTCCCTTCTCTGTCTGATGGGTTCGGGGCCTCATCCATCTCTGACTGCTTCTTCTTACCCTGATCTTATAAACGGGGTAGGACATGTGAGTGAGTGTTGCACGTTCAGTGATAGCTGTTAAGACACGGTGTTAAAGGCCAAAGTCCTTACTGAAAGTCAGAACCAAAAAAAAATCTACTTTGCCTTTCATCCTGAATAGATTTGTCCTCCAGGACTCCTTTCACAGAAATATTGAATGAATGTAAAGAACCATTTTCCAAGTGATCTGCATGTGTCCATATAGTAAGCCAGAAATGCCACCACCAGGTTCCCAGTGGTTCTGGCACAAAGCTCCCATGGCTCCTGTTACCCATCCTGTGCATTGGGCAGTGGTACTGAGTCAGTCTTCAGGAATCAGGCTGGCCAGGTGGGCCCTTGGATGGATGTGGACTCTTACTAGACTAACGGCGCAATCCTGCGCAGGTTTGCGCGGCCGGTCTAAATGGCCGGCTGCTGAATCTGCCTACGCCAGCACGGCCTGGGCTCACCTCAGGGGAAGGGAATGTTTGTAAGCAGTGCTGGTCCCAATGGGCCTCCTCAGATGCGTGCCAGCTCTTTAGCTGGCGTACCACCAGGGAGGCCATGTAAGGCCGGCCCGGGCTGCGACAGGGCATAGGATATTGACGCAACTCAGTGCTGATATCCCAGTCCCCACCCAGCTCAGGCCGGCCAATGGTCCCCTCCCTCGCCACGCCTGCCCGCTCTCCCAACACCTTCCCACCATCCGGCTCAGCACTCACCTGCATCCGGTGGTGTGGAGTTTGTCCGGCAGCTGAGTAAGTGGCGCCGGCCTCCATGCTTCACATAGTGCATGATTAATCTGTAGAATTTGCTACCAATGGATGTGGTGGTGGTGACTAGCTTAGATGACAACTTCATGGAGGACAAATCTATTCATGATAATTATATGGTACCTTCAGAGGCAGAGTACCTGAAAATCTGTTGCAGAGGAGCAACATTGGGACGGGGTTACGCCTTTACTTCCTGCTTATAGACTATCCAGAGGCAACTGGGCCATTGTGGAAAACAGGCTTTGGGGCTAGACAGGCCTTTGGCCTGATTCAGCAAGGCTCTTCTTATGTTAAAATGTATGTCTTGAATTGTAGAACGTTAAAGTAACACTTGTCTTTCCCAAGGCAAAAGTAAAGGCTGAAGCACACCGGCCGCGTTCTGCGTGGCGTTCTGCGTGAGAAACGCAGCCAAAGTTGAGAATTCTCCTGGGGAAGTGTCAACACAAATGGACCTCTCTGCAGCTCCCGGTGTTTAGTGGGACTTGCCTCTGGCCGGAAAGAACACAAACGCAGCCGGCCGCAACAGGCTGCACGCACGCAGAACGCGGCTGGTGTGCTTCCGCCTTAATTGATGGTGCTTCCCTTTAAACACCTAAGAAACAAAACAGAAACCTTCTATTTACATTATTAGGTAAAATAATATACCAAACTAGTTTGGTTTCTGACTGACTGCAAAGCAGTCTGACATGAGTCCATCAATTTTGACACACAGCTGCCCTCTTCTGCTGAAGCATAGTATGACTCCCACATACAGAGTCGCCTCTGGGTGAGAATTGCAATGAACTTGGACGATTTCTAAGAACTTTCTTTGCAGTTGTGTGCAGAAATTGAAAATTCTATCTTAATTTGATTTTTTTCACATTGCTGTTTATGGATACTGTTTGGAATAAGGAGAATTGGAAAAAGACAAACGTTAAACTATTGAATTCAACCCGCTATTACTTTACTGTCTTAAAAAGTCCCCTGCAAGACTTGGGCAACCCAGTCCTATCCGGCCACTAGGCTGGTGTAGGATGACTGCCGTAAGCTGCTGTAAGGCAGTTGCGTCAGCCCCAGACTGGTGCAGAGGCCTGTTCTGGCCCCTGTAAGGTAAGGTAAGCTGCAGCTGGGCCATATGGTGCAGGGGAGGGTGTTCTGGGGGCTTTTGGGGTGGGTAAAAGGCAGAGGGTAGGCGGATCAGGCTGGGGAGGGGAGGGGATCGGATCGGTGGCAGCGGTGTACACCATATCCTATCCCCCTCTCGGGCCTGTTTCTCCTAACATGGGCAGACTTGATTTGCGCCACCAAAATGACAAGCGCAGATCCAAGGAGCCAGTTGCAGGGACTGGGGTATTACCTGGGGTAAGGGAACAAAAGTTCCCTTACCTTGAGGAGACCTCCAACCCTGCCTAGTCTGCTCAGGATCCAGCATTGCCAGCATAGCTGGGTCGCTGAGTAGAGCGTAGGATAGCATTGTGCCCTAAGCCACTTTTTCTAAAGCCATTCTCTCAAGATCAGATTTCAAAAAGAGAAATTTGAACAGTTTTCAAACTCAACTTCTGAAATTTCAAGTTTGTGCAAGTGTCGATTCATCCCAATTCTTGGCTTAGCACTATATCCAAGTGAGCTCAACCTGTCGGTGGGAAATACAGTTATGATAGTTTTTATTCAGCAGTCATAATTACGTTGCAGAAATTTCACTCTGACCCATCAACATGAAGAGTAGGGATTTTTGTGTTAAGTGGGTGCTATGCTCTTGATAAATGCAGGTGTCTCCAGACACTTATAGCAATAGCTATGGCAGAATTAGGCATTCCTGCACTAGCGGCTCATTCCTGCCAACCACACCAGGAAAACATGTGCACTCAAGAAGATGAGCTTTGCCTGAAAGCCAGCTTCGGTGGCACACTGCCCAGGTTCTATACGTGGTTTCCTTTCTCTACAGTGCAACATATTTGTTCTAGAAGGCAAAGCTGAAAACTTGACAGCAGTAACAAAATATGTATGTGTCTAGTATTCAGTAAATAGCTTAGTGAATGCTAGGTATCCAAATATTCCAGAAACTTTCAATCAACATTAACATTTAATGTACCGGTAAGTACTGAATATTTTAATTCCAGTCCTAAAATGCTAGTTTTTGCTGCAAGGTGATTAGGTACTGATCAATGTTATAATAATGTGATGCACTACCCTACTAGGAAAGACTGAACTTTTCCCCAGCCTAATATCCCGACTCTGGTTATGGTCGGACAGACAGCTTCTCTTGCTCCTGGTTAGGAAACCCCCATTGGGGAGCACAGAAAATATCATGGAAAAAGGCATCCGTTGTTTTCATTCAACACATAAAGAACTAACTTAGATGGCATTGCCATGAGATGTGGTGATGATCAGTTTAGAAAATGTTTAAAGGGATGGGGCAGGTTTGAGTTCTATCAATGGCTATTAGCCATGATTCCAAAAATGGAACCTTGATGTTCAGAAACAATATACTTCTGATGAGCAGGTGCTGAAGGTAACAAAAGGGGATTAACATTGCCTTCATGCCCTGCTTATAAACGTACCTGGTAGACTGCTCTTGGAAAGAGAGTGCTGATTCTTTGGTCTGATTGTCCAACAAGGCAATTCTTAACTTCTATCAGGAGAATATGCAGACCTATATTAACAGCAGCAACCTAGCTGCATAAACTGTGCAGTTCTCTCCAATCATAGTGATTGCTAAAGGACCAGCCTGCTGGTCTGTGGAGCTGGGGAAGGTGGACAGCACAGGAAGAACCTAAAACATGAGGATGGTGAGGCTGCAGCTCATATACACTCAGCACTGCAGCCTGCCACCTTGGTCAGGGATGGATTCATTTTTGCTCCCATCAGACTTCTCAATGGTTCTGCCTATGCGGACTGAAGTATGGTCTGCATCTGACCTGTGGAGGAGATCAGGATCAACTCTCCAGCCAGAAGCCACAAAAGAGCAGTGAATGCCATGTTTGCTCCATACTTCTGACGAAGCTCCGTGCAAGTCCGGAGTGAAACGTTAAGTGCTTTTAAATCTGACAGAGTCATTACACCCCTATTTTTAAATTTTAAACTAAGAGATCAGGAGTGTTGGACTGTGGTGCACCCAGTACTCCAAATCAAACCCTTCCAGAGGTGACCATGAGTTTCTCATCACCAACCTTTGACAACTCTCCTACTTTGCTGAGATTAACCGGACAATGAAAAGAAGAATTAAATAAGTCTCGTTCTATTTCTTTGTATATATTTTTTTCAGATCATCAACCCAAACTTCATCCAGGAAGGTGAGTTAAAAGTCAGAAATGTGCCAGGTTATTTCCTTGATGTTACTTGGGGAAGGAAACAAAACACAGTGTTCATTCTCTTGGGGGAGGAGGGGAAGAAAACTTGGGAAATCTTATCTTTATGGGAAATCATCCAGGGAAGAAGTATCGGCATGATCCCATCATCCATGATCCCAAGGAATTTTATTGCATGGTGAACCTACTTGTTTGGGCCCACGCTCAGTTGTGATCTGATAAAAGAGGGAGAAGAATATAAGTTCAGTAGGCACCAATCCAATTTGAATATTATCTTACTTGGATGAATACTCAGTTTGTAACTGCATCTCTCACAAAGGTGAAAGCGGCTTTAGAATTTGATTTGATTTATTTCCTTTTAGTTGGGTTCATTTACACTTGACTGACTTGGTCTGTTTTTAATATGATTAATGTGATTTCAGTTCTTCTAACCCAATTAGCATGGTTTTAAAACTGTGTTCCGGGGTTTTTGAGGGGTTTTCAATTAGAAGATCAGAAATGACAGACAGATTTAGTTCCCTGAAAGACAACATGTGAACTATGACCAACCTTCTCCTGCAAAGCCAAGCCACAGGGCAGTGTTGGGTGTGTTCTAGGCTAACTTCTTAAATTCATGCAGGGTGACAGGTCCTACAAGCCTGACCAGTGCCTCATATAAACAGAATGGTTGCTCTAATATGCCCCAGAAGTATTTGCACTGTGCAACAGTTCCATGGAAGATAAGCAGAGTTCTTCAGCAGACAAGCTGGCATGACTTTCCTCAACGGAGGAAGTTTGAACACCAATGCGCTCGCCAAATGGCCATGAAATAGCACACATCAATTATTAATCTAATAAGCCATTTATAATTCATAAATGTAGATATTGCAGATTGACTTTTCCAACAATGAATAAAATGCTTTCTGAATATACACACTTTAATAAACCTATTTTGATGGCCTGAGTGGCTAATAGCAAGTTAGCAGATCATTCAAATGTGCGCCATATGAAGCTTTATTGAAGTGTTGATCTTCGCTTAAGAGCTAAAACAGCACATATATTGTCATGTACCGTTTCTTGGAGTGACTACAACTTCAGCCAGATCTTTATCATAACTTCTGTGGGAACAATTGTACCTTCATTCTGGCTATGAGTTGTAACCACTTTTACAAGCCTTGTTGCTATTTCCTTTTCATGCTGGGTGTGGCTACCAATGATAGTTTTAGCTTGGCTGGAAGGTCTTATATTTAAAATATTTGAAGATTAGATGGTGCCACTTGTATCTTGCTCAAGGGACAGCCTAGAGTGGCACTGGAAAGGGCCGTGAATACTAAGAAGGCATGAGGTTGAGCCCTGGCTGGCACCCTCTCCCACAGTTGTTATGGTACCTCCGTTATGCCCACTAATGGCAACAGCATTTGAAGGGCTGCAGTGCCAAAATGACTTTGTCGTTTTCTTGCCATGAGAGCTTGCCTCACTTTCACATGGGTGAAGAAGTGCATATTTCCATTTTATTCCCTTGCAAGATCAAACAGGAAGAACTGTATTTCTTAAGCTTTTCCGCTATGTGGGTCTTAACACAGCAGCTCTTAAACACGGGCAGCCTGATCCTGTGTAACTCCTAGAGCGGTGGAGCACGCGCCACAAAGCACGCTTATGATCTGGAGTAAGGGCCACCGGCGCGGAGGCCGGCAGCCCTTACTCTGCCGCCCTCTGGACCCGGCACCCACTGGTGGAGGTAAGTCCTGCACCGGTCAGTGCAAGGGTGGGTGGGCCAGGTGGCAAGGGCAGAACCAGGCTGGAAGAGGGCAGGGATATTGGTGGCGTGCTCTGCCACTATCCTAGGTCCTTTCCCAGCCCAGTTCGGCCTTACCGCCTAGAATGTACGTCTGCTTCAGAGCTGGCGTACATATGAGGAGGCCCATAGGTCCTGGGCCAGCCCTTTAGGCCGGCTGCGTAACCTTGCGCAGGATTGCGTTGACAATTTCAGTAACTTTCTTCCTATTTCATGGTAGCTTGTTGTAAGGCATTGATCTTAGAGTACGATACAAAGGAATACCTTCTATTCATCATAAAATACCCCTCCCCCAAATCTCAATCCTGCAAGCAAGTATTTCTGTGATCACCCTAAATTATACAAATATCCCTTCACCCATTTTCTTGTTTTTGGATGATTCATTCTCTTTTCATGATGCAGATTTTCAAATCATTTTGAAAGGAAGAGGCATGAGAAGAGAATATAAGGAAGATAAAGGGCATATAGATAAAGGGCATATAGGCTTTTCCCAGCTTGTCATATCAGGGTTACATGTTGGCTTTTCTTTTTTTAAAGACACTTTTAGGCTTCCCAATTTCACATAGCAGCAGATGTTCTGCTTGTGCCACAAATCCTTTCCTTTTGTTGCCTAACAGCTGGTTTAACTGGGAGATTATTCTGTATCTCCTGGTGCAAAGACACCCATGAAACACATTTCTTTCAGTGTCCTCTGGGTCAACTTTATGTCTTTGGTGAATGTACTGTCTTTATCTATGTGGCCTTTGATCCAGTTGCTCCAGAGTTTCTCATACCCTTAGTGGACATCACCTGCTTGCTTGGGGACACCGTCATGTTACAGTGCAAAGTCTGTGGACGGCCAAAGCCCACCATAACCTGGAAAGGTCCAGATCAAAATATTCTTGACAGTGACAACAGCACAGCTGCATACGCCGTTTCCTTCTGGTATGTGTCTTCTACATTCGGGGTTGTGATGGTACAAAGTGTCATTTTTGCTTCTACAAAATGGGATTGCATCAATCGCTATTGAATCTCTATGAGCAAGTACCTTATGCAACTCTCCATGGGAGTAAGCCCTCTTGAACCAGTGGGACACGCTTCCAAGTACACATAAGTAGGATTGTGCTGTAGTTCTGCCAGTTTAATATGTTCGCACCCTCACATCCTGCAGACAAATGAGTAGTGCAGAATCTTGGCACAAAATTGGGCTAGTGACTCTGAATGACTTGCTTCATTATTTTTAAAAAGATAAGTTGCAATGATAGTACTAGTGATGATGTACTATAAGGAGGAGTTCTCTGTTTTTTAAAAAAGCTTCATTACAGGGCAAGTCTGAAGAAGGGGATCCTCTGCACCATGTCCTTTAAAGACATTTCCAAGGGACACTCAGAGTAGTTTCTCATTATTAAAGAACACATAAAATTGTAGGAAAATCATCTGAAAACCTACTCTATAAACTCCAAGGGAAATGTTGATCTCTGCCGAACACCCATGTGGCCTTTGATTGGTTTTTTCTGACATTGCATCAACTTCAGAAGTGTATGCTAATTCCAGGGAAGGCATGCAGAACCAGTGCTGTGAAGCCTGCTGGCTGGCACCAATACCAGCATCTAGATTCCTGCACCAGGACAAAGAGAGGGCCACAGTGATAGTACACCTGATAGGCAGGTATTTATCTAGTGGGTATGTAACAGTGCCTTTCTTATGGATGTCCTCAATAAAGGCAGTAAGAGTAGTCTAATCCATAATTAGTCTCTTCCTCTCCTTGTAAAATCAGTGATCAATTCATCAGCATACCCAAAGATGCTTCTTGTCTGCTTCTCTAATGGTTCTCATTTAATGTGGCAATGATTCCTTCCCCCCCCCCCCAACTACTGAGAGAAGCCAGCAATTAATCAGAATAATAGTCTAAAATGTCATTCTCCAGTGATTCTGGTGAAATTACCCTGAAGATCTGGAATGTGATGCCCCAGGACAGTGGTATCTACACTTGTGTGGCAACAAATGAGCTTGGAACAGCATCCACCTCAGCTACAATCAAAGTGCAAGGTACTGGATTTGCTCTAGCATACATTTTGCTTACATAGTCCAATTTGTATTCTGCAGAGACTTTTGCATGTTTGCTCAACCAGAGCTTCTGCTGATTTAAATCAAGGCGTCTTAGAATCAGCATTTGAAATGTTCAGTTTCACAGCACTGTGTCCCATATATCAACTCAATCTACAAACTCTAGAGGAGAGGTACTGGGTTTCCCTTGGTTTTTGTTTTCTTTCATTTACATGGTAAGGCATGTATTTCAAGAGTCTGCAAGTTCTGCAGGCCTCACTTATCCATAAGATTATTGTCCTGTTCCTGCTTCTGGGGAAAACTGAGTGAATTTTCAGTTCTAATGCAACAATTTTAATTTGGATGCATTCTGAAAGCATTCCCATAGGCAGACAACGCTTGGGGACTCCATAGAGAGATTTGTAAAGGTAATTCTGTGCGGGCAGTAGTAGGTGTGAGCGTGTTGTCTTTTCCTGGGACTGAAGCAGCCCTGCAGATAACATCACATATCTAACCTATGTATTCAGAAAAAGTACAGTACCTGGTACAGCTTCCCTAGGCTTGTGCTACTTCAAAATGCAGCCGAGGAAATTAATATTTGAATACCCTCCCTGCACACACCACCTGTGAAAAGGTAACATTTCAACAAGAGAATGTTGTACTCTATGAAGTACTAGTTTTCTATGTGCAAAAATGCTTTTTGTGTGGGGGCATGAAGAGTGAGAGAGTAATCCTTCCCCCCCCCCCCATATGTCAGTTCTGTCAAATCCTCCACCACCACCCCAATCCCCACATTAGTATTTTGGGGCAAACGTGAGGCTGGGAACCCATGTTTGCCTCGCCCGCCAGGCAAAATATATGATGGACTTTTCTGGAACATACAGATCAGCATAGGCATTAATTGCAGGGCCAACTCAATACAGTTAACTATCAGTTCCTTTTGATGTGTAACTTGGCCTATCAGCTGGAGGCCAAATTAAATGAGATGGTGAGAGATCTGTGATGTGGTTTTTAAAAAAAAACACTTAAAAGCAGCTGGAGAACCTCTGAATCAGATCGAGGTCACATTGCTGGAGGAGGGGGTTAACCTTTTCCCCAATGAAATCCCTCACCCCCTGCTGCTATTTGTCCTTGGGGAAAATGGATCATGCACAGTCTTGTTTGTGCGCCCCAATACTGGTGCAAGAATTCTGCTGTGCATAGGATTACTCTAGCAAACCTAGCTTCTAATGAGATAGTGACCTTCTGCATTTCAATAAAATAGCAGCAACAACAGTTGTAATTCTCTTGTTTTTTCTTTCTCTGAACCAGGTGTCCCAGCAGCCCCAAATTGCCCTATTGCTCAGGAACGAAGCTGCACCTCAGTGATTCTTCGCTGGCTGCCTCCATCCAGCACAGGAAACTGTACTATTTCAGGTTACACGGTGGAGTACAGAGAAGAAGGTAATAATATTACTAGGCTTGTGCTTGTTCACATTTTAGTTACGTTCCTTGAGCCAGTCTAAGGTCTGCTTTCTTGTGATCCAGGCGTTTTTGCCAGGCTGTTATTTAGGTTTCTATTAGGCAGGTTACTGTACCTTCAATTTGGAAGATCAGGTGTGCTGTTTCTGTGGCTCCAAATCACTTCTCCCTGCTAGCTGGTGCTTAGGAAGCAGCTTTGCGCTGCTTCTGTTTGCAGTGAACGGGACCAGGGGATGCTGCTGGGTTCCCAACATCTGCTCCTCTTCATTTCAAAGAGAAGTGGCCTGCTGTTGCATTCCTCATAAGTAAAGGGAAGGGGGCACGGGGGTACGCATGCTCGTTTGCCTGCCCGTCCCCCCTTCATATCCATGGGGGGCTCATGTGCAGAGGCAGCATTTGGGGTAGGATTCAGGCAGCGCAGGGGGCACGCCGCCCCAAGACCAGGGCAAACTTCTGACATCTTGAGGAGAGAGAGGAAAAAAAGGAACGCCTCCCTTTTCAGGACACATCTGGTGCCTTCAGCTGTGTTCTACTACATGCCCCAGAGTACAGGAAACTGCTGCCTGGTTGTGGCCTTTTTTCTTGAGGAATTAATCATTGTGTTTCTTCTCCCTACATTCCTTTTGAGGTACTGTGATTTATGTCAAGGACAGCAGCTCTGGGACATAAGGCCTTTCATATCTAGCCTTTGGAGCCGACTATTAATGTTGCCTGAATAGGTCAACCTTTGTATTTTCCAGTCTTGTGGGGCCACGAACAACTGAGAATCTATGTTTGGACATTAAAAATGTGTCTCCATGTGCAAGGTGGATTTTTAACTGTGGTCCAACCCGGCACTGGGCTATGACCTTTAAAAGGTCAACTTCCTACTTTGGGCTACAGCCCCTTTTCTAGCCATGAACAAAACTCACTCTATATAGCACCATCAAGGGTCAGCCATCCTTTGGGTTATTACAAGGTACAGTTGCTGGATTCCAATTGCATCCTTAGAGGGTATTTGTTCCTTTTAAACCTTAAACTCATTTACTGATTTTCTGCCAAACACAATTGTAGGTACATTTCTAACCATCTTCAGGAGCTTTCAAAATTGCAGCTTCTCTTGCCAGATGCTGGCTTAGATGATAGCATGTGTACCTCCTAACCATCTTTGTGCCACAAACTTTCGTAACACATTTTCTCTGCCTGTTTCACTTCTCTTCTCACCACGGAATCGGCTCCAAACTTTCTCAGCTCCTATATTGCCTCCCTACATCCATCCATGCTTTCTCTCGCCAACTTCAAAGTATCCATGTTTCCATTACACTGTCATGTTAATCCATAGCTGGTCAGTCATTTTCCTCAACTCCTGTGTTGTTGATCTGGCTGCCATGTTTATCAGCTTCACCACCCCCACCTCACAACAAAATTTTTAAATAATATTTATTTAATAATAAGTAATATCAAAGCAGACAGTCCTCCTCTGGAATGTTTAATCCCTTTTCCTTGGTGGTTTTAATTTATTCATTTTTAAATGTCTACTAACCCACATTGGCCCTCAAGGAATCGTACAAATACCATAAAGAAACAGTAAAACCACTGAAAATAAATTTTTTAACAGCAGGAGGCAAAAAAGCAATCTTAAACTGCTGTTCAGAGACACATACGTCATAAATATTAAAAATATATTCCCAGTACATGTCATAAAAATACAATTCTGTTTGTTTGAACTAATGATTATCAAGATGATTCCAGGGTCATTTAGCCCGTAGGGAGAAATGAGCACATCAATGCAGTCGTTTGAAGATTTCTATGGCTGAGTCTATACAGTACATGTGACTGGATAAAGTGGTAGAATGGATTGTACCATTTCAGACTGCAGGTGGAGTTTAGAATCAGTTTTGATTCTAGGAATTATGCTTTTCCTATATAAACAACAAACTCCTTGTAAGCAGAAAACTAGCACAGTGAGGAAATGGCTAGAAGCTGCTTGCAGGGATTTTTTTTTCTGTGGAGCAGTATTTCGAAATGGAATTTGCCTATTATCTGCAGTCTGAAATGGAGCAGTACCCTATTCTGTATCACCCTGTTCTGCGCCAAGGCAAGGCCTACACAGCAAAACAAAGAGTCCATTACTTTTCCTTCCCATGTATATGATGTTTAAGACAACTTGGAAATATCTTCCGATACATAGTCAGGGCCCAATTAAGGGCTCGTCCTACCTTGTGTGGCAGCCTGCCTTCCCTGTTTGGAATCTACAGTCACATTTAAATGTTGGTTGTCTTCATCTCTCTTTCCGTAAAACCTAGGGTCACAGACCTGGCAGCAGTCTGTAGCCTCAACTTTGGACACCTACCTCGTTATTGAAGATCTCACACCCAACTGTCAATATCAGTTCCGAGTCAGCGCCAGCAATCCCTGGGGAATTAGCTTGCCTAGTGAGGCCTCTGAGTTTGTGAAACTTCCAGAAAATGGTGAGCAAAAAGGGAAGGATTCCCTTTTCAGCAGGGCAAAAATCTATTAATGTTAGAAAATTAGGTTGGCCAGTTTGAAATTGTGTGAGAGCAGGCTATTCACTCTCAACATTTTGTATATTGGTATGGATTTCCAAGAACGTAAGATGTGCGTCTCGCGTCTCTGCTGATTAGCACATACATTTAAATAGTTTTTTGGCAAACTGCATAAAAGCTGGGACCTAATTCTTAGAAGAGAGTATAGCTCAGTAATACACCAACTTCTTCCTTTGCATGTGCAGACAATCTTGTCTCTGTCACCTCCCATCTAAAATATCTCAGTGGCAGGACTGAGATACACCTCTACCCAATAACCCGGGCGGGGAGCCATTGGCAGTTAGGGTAGTTGCTTAGAACTGAGCTGGATGAATTGGGTCTGACTCGGCATAATGTAGCTCTCCTTCAGTAACCTTCTCAGATGCTGCTTCAATGGCTGTGAGGTGCTTTGAACACTTACTATTCCAAGAAAAGCGACAATTGTCATGTGGTTGCTGTTCAGATATAATTGTTTTAAAATACAAAACAGCAATTCTAACCCACCCACCCCTTTCAATCCATCCTCATCTTATTTTTTTTATTTTTTTTATTTTTCACATTTTTATACCGCCCTTCCTCCAAGGAGCTCAGAGTGGTGTACATATTTCCTCCCTCCTTTTTGTCCTCACAACAACCCTGTGAGGTAGGTGGGGCTGAGAGATAGTGACTGGCCCAAGGTCACCCAGGAAGCTTCATGGCTGAGCGGGGATTTGAACCTGGATCTTCCAGGTCTAAGTCCGACTCCCAAACCACTACACCATCCTGGCTGGTACTATATAGGTACTATATATAGGTTATAGGTACTATAACCTCCACAGATAGTGTAAGGTTGGAAAGGTTCAATCAAACTTGTGCTGTAAGGCAAACACGTTAACCAGTTAAAACATTTGGTCGCTATTAAAGAAAGCTCTGTAAAGTGATGATAGGGGCAGTGTTGTGTAGTGGTTGGAGTGTGGGACTTGGCCCAGGAAGGCACAGGTTTAGTTCCTGGCCTCAGCCATGAAGCTTGCTGAGTGAGGTTGGCCTAGTCACTAGCTCTCAGCCTAGCCTAACCTACTTAGCAGGGATAAAAAGGGGGAGGAGCCACTTACACAGCCCTGGGCTCTTTGGAGGAAGGTCATGATAAAAATGTGACAAGCAAATTGACCCTTTTGTGATGCTTAGCCGGGCAATGCACAGAATAGCTTGCGGTGCTATAGTTCTAGCGGCATATTGTGCTTGGAAAATGAGACAACTGTGATCAGGAATGATGCTGCAGGTCCGTGTCCCATTATAAACCAATAACCCCACACGTGACAGCATGTGTAGAGTTGCTGGGACACTCTTTGGTGGTCAGGATGCTAGTCTATTTATTTTATTTATTATTTATATACTACTTTTCTTCCATAATAGAACTCAAGGTATCATACAGGCAATTTCCCATCCAGGCACTGACCAGTCCTAGGCCTGCTGAGATACAGACGGCAATCCTATACACACGTTCCTGAGAGTAAGCACCATTGAACAGAATGGGACTTACTTCTGAGTAGACAAGCATAGGATTGCGCTGTCAGTGTGCTACATCGAATCGTATGCCTTGCATATGAGTCATCCTCCGTCCCACAGCAACCCCACCCCTGCATCACCCAGTTCAGTGTTGCACAACAGTTTTTCATAGTCTTTGTTATGCTGCACCTAGCAACTGTGCAGCCTCTCGGGTTAGCAGCACCAACAACCACGATTACTGCCTGGTGCTGATGCCCTGGTTCGACTTGGCATGCCACAGAACCATCATGAGAGTTTTGCATCCCATCTAAAATGTTTATTTCCTGATACAGCAACTCATGGTTCTCAGAAGAAAGATGTTCTCACAAGTCACTGGGCAGAAGCTGAGACAATAAAAGCATAACCCATGGAGGAGATATCTCAAATAATCGAGGGGACACATGATTTTTGGGCAGACCTCTCTCTCACATCTGTGCTCTTCAGGCTTCCCCCCCCCCCCCGGAAGTCTTTACCTTTTTAATACTGATAACTGTATTTTGTGTTGCAACCCTGTTTTATTCCACCTCATTTGGCAAAGACTCTGCAGCAGATGGAGCCACTGTTACCTGGAAAGAAAACTTTGATTTAGCCTACGCAGAGCTGAGTGAGATTGGAAGGTAATATTGAAACCATTTCACTAAAATATCACGAACATTTTCTCTTGGAAAAGCTGTACATTTTTTAAAATTATTTGAAAAAGTGTTGTTTTGTGTACCACTTTTCAATCAAAAGAATTCTCAAAGCAGTTTACATAATAAAGGGATAAGTTCCCTGTCCTAAAATGATTTCCTGTCTTCAAAGACTCGCTACCTGCAAAAACACACACACACACACACACACAAGGGAGGTGGACAGACGGCCTGTGCTGTGTTATGCTGAATAGGGTCAGTTGCCCTAATATTGGCTATTAAGGCCATGTTCAGAAGGTTGGTGCTTAACCCTAATGGGCATGGAGTTGTGGCTAAGAGATTTGACATTCACATATACATATACACTTAGGTTCTCATTACAGGCACTCCTCTACTTACGTAAGGGTTCAGTTCTGGACCACCTTTCATAAGTTGGTTTTTACGTAAGTCGGAATCCCTGTTCCAGTTCACACAATGGCAGTGCAAACAGGAGAGTGAGAGACAAAGAGAGAGACATGGCTGCTGCTGTCGCCGTTGCTACTATAGCAAGTCCCTGACGTACAGCCAGCATTGGCATTGTTGGCAGAGGGTGGGAGCGGCGTCCACTGCCTCCCTCCAGTCTGCTGCCAACCGAGATGGCCCCCTACCTTCCTCTTCAGGCTCTTTAAATGAAGGAGGAAACAGAGTGTGCTGGGAGTGATCCCAGCATGCTTTGCGTTTCCTCCTGTTTAAAGAGAAAGTGTGGAGGAAGGAGCTGCATTCCAGTCTGAGGCATGGGCTGAGCTTGCATAAAGTCAAAGTTACATAAATCAAATTTTATATAAGTTGGGGACCTGCTGTACTTGTTTACTCTCCACCAGACAGCTTGGTTGAAGCATAATGCATGTGATCACACTCTGTTGAAAAGCACTCTGGGTGGACATATGTGATATAGGAAAGCAGGGGTGTAATCTGGCCCCTGTGATAATTGGGCTCTCCCAACACCACCTGTTGAGCTGCGAATGGAACACCTTGGCAGAAGTGGTGCTGCTGAAAGGGTAGCCCACATGATACTTGGACTCTCTCATACCTTGAAAATATGAGCAAGACTTTCCTAAGTGAGGAAAAAAGTGCTTGTTTCTGGTCATCACCAGCTTAATGATGTCACTTCCATCCCTCAGCAGGTCCCATGAATGATATTCAGTCCGCTGTACAAAACGGGTTTGACACCGTAGGAGATAGTTTAAACAGATCTAACGTATTTCACTACCACTGCTAACCTTAAAGAATTCAAATTGCTAGGATTTTTTTTAAAGAGTTCTTCGTAAAGCTAAGTTATGAACAAGTTGAAATTATTCTGGTTCCAAAAGCTTTTGGGAAAGGACTGCCATTGAGCCAAAACGGATACATGATTTATTCATGGATCCTCTCATTCTTTACTGTCATTTTTTTTTCCAGAGGACGATTTGCTGTTGTGAAGAAATGTATCCACAAAGCCAGCAGGAGGGATGTTGCGGTGAAGTTCATCAATAAAAAAATGAAGAAGAAGGAGCAAGCAGCACATGAAGCAGCCATGCTGCAACATTTGCAGCACCCTCAGTATATCACTATTCATGACACCTATGAGTCACCTTCCTCCTATATCTTGGTTTTAGAACTGTAAGTCCCTTGACAGAAGCTCAGCTTCTTCTTGGTTACAATGAGTGATGCATGTGTCTTTTCAATCACACGTTTATTTCATTATGTTTGTGAAAGCCATTTCATTGTCTCATGAAAATAATATACGAGGTGACTATGATGTAAGTCCTAAGGGTACAATATGTATGGGGAGCATTGTAAATCAATGCAGCATTGTACCTCAGGACCAATCATCTCCTATGTTTAAGATTATTTATTAAAATGTAATAATACAAATGGGTCCCAAGCACACTGAAATATATAGTCAGTGTTTCCTTCTTCCTTAAAGTTCCATTTCTACTGTACTTGGATACTAGTTGCATGTTTCAGATAGAAGCAGTGCTTTGCGAGTTTTTGATTCCCCCCCCCACACACACAATTAATTATTGTTGGGTTTTAGGATGGACGATGGTCGTCTCTTGGATTACCTTATGAATCATGATGAACTGATGGAGGAGAAAGTAGCTTTTTACATCAGAGACACAATGGAAGCTTTACAGTACCTTCACAATTGTCGGGTCGCCCATTTGGATATAAAGGTAGGCAGAAGAGATGGTGAAAGTACAATGTGTGTATCAAGGCCAGCCCAAGGCCTCCTGAGGCCTGACACTGCCTCCCCTTACCTGAGGACGTGCCAGCCTCTGCTCCTGCTACTCGTCAGTGTTCTAGCTCAGCACTCCCCTCCCCTCCACATTTTCTCTTCCTCTCTGCCCCCCTCTTCGTTTTCTAATTCAGGGAGTGGAAGGAAAAAGAGGAGCAGTGGAGGCAAGTAGGCAGGCTGAGATGGGCGCCCCCACACCATGCTGCTGCCTGAAGCCTTTTTTAACTTTACTCTCCACAGCCTGAAAACTTGCTCATTGATTTGCGGATCCCAGTGCCTCGTGTCAAGTTGATAGATCTAGAAGATGCTGTTCAAATCACGGGTCATTTCCATGTTCATCATCTCCTTGGAAATCCCGAGTTTGCTGCTCCAGAAGTTATCCAAGGTGCTCCTGTTTCCCTGGGCACAGACATCTGGAGCTTAGGAGTGCTCACTTACATCATGCTGAGCGGTGTCTCGCCCTTCCTGGATGAAAGCAGAGAGGAGACCTGCATCAATGTGTGCCGAGTCGATTTCAGCTTCCCTAATGAGTACTTCTGTGATGTAAGCCATGCTGCTAGAGACTTCATCTCCGTCATCCTTCAGGAAGACTTCAGGAGGAGGCCGACAGCAGCCACTTGCTTGCAGCACCCTTGGCTGCAGTTTCACAATGGCAGCTATTCCAAAATCCCACTGGATACCTCACGCCTGGCCAGCTTCATTGAACGCCGCAAACACCAGTTTGATGTGCGTCCCATTCCCAGTGTTAAGAGTTTCATCATGAGCAGGATGAACCCAGGAACAAAATGCAATATAAGTACTTTGACTTGATGCTGACTTGATACAGATGAAAAGAGAAGTGGCGGCACCTGCTTTCTATGTCTGTATAAAGTATTATATTTGATGTGATGTCCGAGAAGGTATATATACTGTTTCAACAGTTGCGTTATGTAATTAGCTAGAATAAGATCCTTTAAGGGGTTGCAGGATACAATGTCCTGGGTGACTTCTTCTCACCCAGCATATTAAAAACAGGTGAATGTTAAAAGCAACATCAGTTGAGAATGGGAACCAAAACACCGTTCGCCTTACTTTGAAGGGCAGCCTCTGAGACCTAGGAAGTCTTATCAAAATTTCAATAAATATTTGAAAGACAGTAGGAAGTAAAGGAATAGGACTAGGCTGATCTTCAGCAGTCTGGAAAAACAAACTGTCATTGCAAAAAGTGTTGCTAATTAAGGACCAGATGTATCTTACAAGGAAGACTCCAAATATCTTCAGTAAGAACTAAGCTTGTGGCAGAGTTACTATTTGGTGACCCATGTGCTATTACAGTGTCACCTTTGCTTATGCTGTGACATAGGTATGCTGTGTTGATCAAGATTCTACAGCACTCTTGTTATCAAAACTACCATACCATAAAGTAGTAATCTGCTACTGCTCAGACGGCAAATTAACCAGAACAAAAAAAAAGTTTGATGAAGCACAATAAGACACATTTTTTACTAGAATTTTTTATAGCTCCTGTACAGAAAACTTTTACAAAACTGTGCATTGAGAAAATACTATGTTAAAATAATTGCTGTACCTGTAAACTAGATGTCAAAGACTTTTTCTATTGCAGGGTGTTTGTTGAATTCTCATCTATGGTGTAACATGAAAAGGATCTTGTTCCATTTTCAGCTTGAAAAGTTGCTCAGTTGTGATAGCAATCCAAAGGTGGCCAAAGTGTGGTAATCATAGTGGATCCATGCTTATGGCTTCAAAAATAGGTCTTAGTGTATAAGACTGGTAGTTTACTACATTTGTATATATGCATCTCTCTCTTTTCCTCTTACAACCCCAATCCCCAAACATATCTGCTGGTAGTCACAAAAGTCTGGTGTGGAATCAATCAAAAACATTATGAAGGTAAAAGTCAATACAATATTCCATTCTTTTTTTAAAGACTATAAGCTAATGAATAGCCCCATAAAGAAATCATTGAACTATTTTCAAAGTACATGGCTCTGGAAGAACAGATCCATGTACTAATCCAGCTTCTTACATTTTAGTAAGGTATTTTAGTATGAAGTCAGTATGACTATATCATAATCGGGATCATTATCATAAGCAGGATCAACATACAGTTCATGTCTGATTTTTTCCTTCCCCCCCCCTTTCCAGCAACTACTGTCCTATAAACCCTACTACCTAGTAACTAGCAAAGGCATGGTGGCCTCTTCATACAGCATACAGATGTTCCCCTTTGCCTGTTCCTATATTATAATGCAACACTAATGAAGCAAAGCTCTACTTGAACTGTCACCATCTGTGTAATTTACAATCGGAGCCATGCCATCTCTGTGTCTGTATAACTATATATACCACAATCGCCTCCACTGGTAACTGTCTAACAGTGCAATCAGACTTAACTTTTGTGCCGGTGTAACCAGCGGCCACATGATCACGGAGGCGTCTTCGGACAATGCTGGCTCTTTGGCTTTGAAATGGGGATGAGCACCACACCCTAGAGTCAGTCACGACTGGAATTGTCAGGGGTCACCTTTACCTTTTTTAACCAGCGGCGCAGCGAGAACGGGAGGCCCCAGAACGGAAAAGAAATTCTCCGTTCTCACTGCGCCGCTGGTTACACCGGCACAAAAGTTAAGTCAGATTGCACTGTAACATTGTTATTCTCTGTAACTACGGTATTTATTAAGGGAACCAACTGATGGGCTTTTGTCTTCAGTTGAGATCCACTGTTGGAAATGCACAATACCCAGTGGTTCTGGCACACCTGTTACTACCTGTGCTCTAGGTATTCAGGGGTGCCTCTACAGGTGGGTGCCTTGTGGGGTTCAGGGCCCATACCCATTGAAGGGGAGTCTAGCCACTGAGGAAGTAAGGGTATCCTGCTGCCATTGCTCCCCACTGCTACCCCATGAGCAAGGACCCATAGAGACACTTACTGTCTTCTTCCCCCAATGTCATTTTACAATTCCCAAATGTCCTGCCCCTGACACTGCATCAGGGGCTGGGGCATCTGGGAATTGTAAGATAGTGCTGGGGGTAAGAAAGGGCGTGGCCCACTGTTGTGATCTGCTCCTTGCTGTCTCTTAGTAAGCTCCTTCATTGGGTGCCCAGCTGGGAAAGCTAACCAAGAACCAGGAAGTAGATAGGTGAGGGAGTCCACCACTGCTGCTGTAGCTGTGGGTGGTGACATGAAGGAGGACTCCCATCCATCTCTGCCCAGTTCCCAGGCTCCATTAAGGAATAGCTGGCAGGCACATGTGCTTTCAAAGCATGAAGAAAGTGTGCCACTGCAGGGATCATGCAAGGCTTTTGCCACAAAAGCTGGAACCATTACTGTAGACATTTATCACAGTAACAGCGCAATCCTAACCAACTTTCCAGCGCCGGTGCAACCTCAATGCAACCCTGAGGTAAGGGAACAAATGTTCTCTCACCTTGAAGAGGCCTCCATGACTGCCACTGCACTGCAAAATGTAGTGTGCGCTCTGTTACCACGGCTAAACCGCCGCTGGAAAGTTGGTTAGAATTGTGCTGTAAACCTGGTAGCACATTACCAAGGCTTTTGCAGCCAGCCTCCTAGGTGACTCTGACATACTACCTATATGGACAGCCTTTTCTGAGCAACAAAATCTAGTTGGGTGAATTACAGTTTCTTTTGGCACCTTTTGGCCAGGAAGGAATTTACTATTTTGCGCTCATAGACACAAAGCACTTTTACATGAGACTGTAATTTTACGTGATGGCTTGAACAATAAGTCAGGAAACTGAGTCCAAGGAAAACAATAACAGCAGGCAGTAGGAGTGAATAGGCCAAGGGATAATTGACCACAGTCTACATAGAACCACTTGGTGGGCTTGTCATTTGTCTTGTCAAAAGCTGGGACAAGCTTAGCCCACCTCTGCACCTGCTGACAAATGTGTGGAAGCAGGAAAACAGTAAGATGGCCTTTGGAACTTTATACCCCATTCGTCCAAAACAAACAAGCCAAATGGCTTGAAATCAAATACACAGTAACACTCACAGTGCAATCCTATCCAATTTACACCACCGGTGCAGCGAGAATGGAGGCCCCAGAACGGAAAGGGGATTCAAATCCCTTCCAAAGGGGGATTGAAAGAGGATTTAAATCTCCACTCCCCTCCAAAGCCTCCTCCCCTGCCCTCCCCCGCTGCTTACAGCGGTGGTGTAAGTTGGATAGGATTGTGCTGTCAAGCAATACAATCCATTTAACAAGATAATACAGGTAACCAAGTGGTTACATGCGCATAAGGATAAGGTGCCACTTGGTAAATGGTTGTCTATGTTCACTTTATATTAGTGGTGAGGTAAGAGGTGGCCAGAAGCGCTTCTGTGAGAAAGGTAGAGTATTTGGGTGGAACGGAAAGTTGGAGAAGACCTGATTTTTCTAACGTATAGTCTTGGAGTACCCAGATACAGGAAACCTAAACTAATTCTTCAAGTAAGAACTGGCATTCCTCAATGTAATTCTCAGGTATTTTTCTCTTCCACCACATGAGACTGTTCTGATTCTGCCTCCTTGACCTTTCCCATCGGTGTGAGCTCTTCAGGTCTCAGCACTGCCTTTAAAATATTTTGTGAGCCTTTGGTCAGTTAAAGAACTACAACATTTGTAAGGCTCATGCTGTTTTCTCAAGTAATAATAATCCTGACTCAATGTATAATGCTTCACTATATCTCAGTTATCTTTCTCTACTACACAACTGGCTTGACAGTTGCTAGATCAGGAGCTGGGGTGGGGGGTGGGGCTCCACTACCATAGGGGAGGCAAGAACAGTCAACATGTTGATGGAGATTTGTTTCTTGTTTCTGCAACCTGCCATTAGCTAAGTTCAAATGAAGAAGTGCAGGAAAGGGCAGGGCTGGCCCAAGACCTCTCAGTGCTTGGGGAGGTGGGCCAAATGCTGCCTGCCTTACATGACGATGTGCCAGTCCCTGCTTCTCCCACTCCCTGGAAAGAGAGCAATGGAGTGGTAAGAGGAAATGTGCCTCCAAGGCACTAACCCACCACTGTCCTCTCCTCCACACTTCCTTCTCTACTCTGGCCCCCTCTTCAGGGAGATGCAGTGGAGACACATGGGCAGATGGCCAACCTGTTGCCTGAGGCAACTGCCTCAGTCAACTTCATACATGGGCCAGCCCTGGGAAAGGGTGTCAAATCAGATTATGTGGCTAGTGAATATGGATTAATAAAGCAGAGTGCCTTTCCATAGGGAAAGAAGTCAAAGTCCTTTCCCATTAACGTTTCAATGAAGTGTTTTTTCCCGTGTATATATTTCTTTTCGCAAGAAGCTTGCTATACCACAGCTTTTATAATACATGTGATCATTGTAATAACCCATTGATGTCATAGTGAGAAATGTGGAAAGGGTTAGCTTCACTAGTTGCTTAAAGTTGACACTATTCTGTCATGTTACTGACAATCAACCAGAGGGGGTGTATACAGGGACTAGTAAAAACAGCAGTCAGGATCCAGCTAAAATGAGTCATTAAAGCTACAAATGTGTGCACGCTTACCTGAGTGTAAATCCCATTGCACACATTTGGATTTGCTTCCAAGTAAACATGCTATAAGTTCCATTCAAACCAATGGAACCAGTTAGTTGCATCTAATTTAAGTAACCTTGCTCCCAAAAGGACAGAGGCTACATTCTTATGCACGGTTAGTAAGAAATAAGCCCCACTGAACACAGTAGTGATTTTTTTTTCCAAATAAACAAATATATGGTAGGCTTCAAGGCATGGCTTACTTTAGCTGGACAGGGAACAATGTCAGTAAAGCATCACAACTTTTAGATATGGTATGAAAAATTAAATGTGCATCTTTGTTGCATCTCCTTGCTCTTATCAGCTGTGGCACCATTAGGATCATAAATGCCTTCCCAAATTTCCAGTGCTATTCCTCCAAATCTGCATGGAAGAGTGAATCAGCCTCTTTATGTGTGAATCTGCGGAAATGCAAAGCTTGGTTGGGGTATGATGATCCAAAAATTCTTACTGGGAACAGAATCCATTTCTTAGGTCAGTTGTAAGCCATTATAAAATAATCACCTGTGGAAACAAATGGATAGAATTCTGAACCACCAATGGGTACGTTGCTATGGTCTTTCCATGGGATAATGACACCTGAAAGCAAGTCTGAGGGTGTTTTCACCCTCAGAGGGCTTAAAGCAGCAATTCAGGCAGCTTCAGTGGCTTCTTCTTTCTCTCTTAGTGTCCACTCTCCTATTTCACGTCTGGTGCTGTTAACTATATGTGAGGTAACATTCTCTACTTGCACAGTCATTGGAAGCAGATGAATTCATGTTCCAGACTTAACTGGGTCCAAATTCCAATCAGTTCACCATCACTCTTCTTTTCAGAGATATTTGTTTATCTACAAACTGTTCTGATCAGTTTTTCTTGCAACACAAATGATCATGTCTACAGGAATTTGTCTGAAGATTCATGATAATTTGTAAGAATGGAACACAGCTACATTTAGACTCTTTAAAGCTGCATTCAAAGAAAGAAAGCACAGAGAACGTCCCATTGAAGTCAGTGGGACTTCTTTCAAAGAAAACATGCTTGTGCTGCACTTCAAATTTAATAATCAGTATACTAAAGGTCTACATCCTTGTCTAGTCAGGGAGGTCCCTACATACAGCTGATACAGCTGCACACCCTAATGTTCATACGGTCCCTTTGAAGTTAAGGATGTATCTGATGTGGATGTATATTCCCATTTGGGCTACTAGTAGCAGCATATAACAAAATATGAATAGCAACAGCTGTAGTTTGCAGTAAGAAAGACAATCTGGTTCTCTAAAGAGCTCCACGATGCCATTCCATGGATGATTTTCGGTCCCATCCATTCGTAGAAGAAAATCTTTCTTCACAGGACACTTGTTGATCACCCAATCTGATAATCTCATATTCATTAGAAAATGGTGCTTTCCCTGCCCCCACCCTTTTTTAACCCAAGACTGTTTATACAAGTTACAACTCCTATCGAATGTCAACTTGCTATTCTGGAATCATTATACTAGTGTTAACGTCAGGATTTCTGTAACTACCGGTACATTCTGAAGTTAGTAAACAAGCATCTGTTCTACTGAAGCCATATTGTACTTTCACGTTCAGTGCTGGTGCTTTTCCTTCTCTTTCTGTCAAACGGTTAAGTCTGCTTTTGCTAAAATGTCCCTCCAACAGTGTGGGTCTCCTACTGTGGAAAATAAGGCCTGACATGTAGAGAACACAGCAGGCTACTGCAAAAATACACCTTTTAAATCTGTTTGCGACAACCATGTGAACAGTGGTGGGACAACTGTATTATTAAGAGCTTAACATTTTTTAAGGTGCAAAATAATTCCACAGCCTTAATCATTTTCAGTCTTTTGCTGGTCTGCCTTAAGTGTTATTATCTTGTTGTTTTATTGCGCATTTCATTTTTGTATGCATATGTGTTTTCTAAAGATACAGTTTGTAAATATTTTATTTATACTCCCGATTCTTCATATGTAATGTTGTAAAGTGATTTCCAGCTATCACGTGTTCTTACTGTTCTGAAGTAAGATTATCTTCAGATGATGCTTCAAAATCTACATTTTAGGCCTTCCTTATAAATACTATGTACAAAAGACACCGTTTTGGAGGGTTTTTTTTTAATATATAAATAGAACATTGAATACACTACACACTGAACATTCAGCAACAGCAAACCTTTATTTGGGGCAATACTACCCTGCAGGACTAGTCTTGCATGTGTAAGCCACACAACGAAGGTTTCATTGCATAGTTACAAAGGCCAGGGTGACAGTTAAATGACATACAGAAGTCCCCATTATCAGTCTCCCAGTTACACTTTTCCCTGCATTTCCTCTGCACATGTCCTCCACTGCTATAGTCCTTCCTCTATATCTTCTTGCTCCTCCAAGCTCTTAATGGACATCCCTGATACTGAGATTTTGCCCTTCGAAGAGCCTGCGTGCGCTTCTTTCTCCTCCCCACACCCTCCAAGCCCTTAAAGGAATATTATTTCTTACAGTACTATCAATGTTGGCATTGCTGTTGTCATTAATTGGAATAACAGGGAGAGGAACTCCTGCCCAGCTTTACTTACCTCTCTCTCTTGGCATTCAGTGCATCTGCTTCCTGTAATGACCACAGAGGGAATGCTGGGCTCTCAACATTCCCTCCAGTGGCCATTAGAGGAGGGGGTAGAGGAGGCGACAGCAGTGCTAGACACCAAGAGATGTGAGTCTTCCCCACCCTCCTCTCACATGCTACAGTGTGAGAAGAGGATAGAGCCAGTCTGGACTCCATGGAGGAGTTCAACTTGCCACCGCCTCAAATTCACTGCCTGACATGAAGTTGTTAACATACGTTCAAGACTCTCTACAGTTCCTCTCTCTACCTTATTCCATTGTTTTCTGTGGGAGAAAATCCCCCTCTTTAAGTCCAATGAAGGGTGAGGATATACGTATGGTCCCCATTAACCCCTATTTACAATATTTCTTAGAGAGGAAAATTCCCCTTTAAGTCATTTCACAAAGTCCAAGCTTTCCAGTCCCCAACCCTGGCTTATAAAGGGGGCCCCCTTATTGCTTATTTATACATTCTTTGTTTCCAGTTTGGCAGTGATGGCGTCAATTGGACCTCATAAGGAAAGGAATTCTGCAACCTGGATGCTGCTGTGACAAAGGCCCTGTTCTGCCTCCTCATCAACTGCAACTAGGCATCAACTACTGTAGAATGTGGAATAGGGCCTCCCAATGTCTAATGTTAGCTGGCTTACGTGGGAGAAGATGGATACCAGGTATCCAGGTCCTAAACCATACAAGGCTGCAAAGGCAATAGCCAATGCCTTGAATAGAGCCAAGAAGCAAAGTAGGAGCCACTGCAGATTTCAAGGCACTGGCAATATATGCTCTGACCAACATGCATGCCCTCAGGCAGTAGCCTGGCCAAAGCGTTTTGTACCAGCTGAAGCTCCTGACTAGTCTTCAAAGGCAGCCCCCATATACATTGTTACTATAGTCAATCCTAGAGGTTATCTGTATGTGGTTAGGCTATCCCTATCCAGGAGAGGCTGCAGTTGGCATGCGAGCCTCAGTTGGTAAAAGGCACTCTGGGTCACACAGGCCACTGGGACCTCCAGTGACTGTGCTGGATCTAGGAGGGCTCCCAAAATATAAATCTAATCTTTTAGCAGAGTGCAACCCATGTTCATAAAAGACTGGACACCATCTCCCCAAACAGTCAAACCAGCAATCGCCAGGACCTCCATCATTTAAGGACTAAGCTAATGTTTACTGGCCCTCATCTCACCCATTACTGACTCCAGACTCTGTTCAATACTTTTAACCACCACAGCTAACTCTGTTGTAAAAGAGAAGCAGAGCTGAACCCCAAATCTCAATGGTTTCACGCAGATGTTGAAAAGCTGGATAGGGCATCACAGGCTCCTCATGTGTTCTGTGTGAGTATAGCTTCAGCGTTGTTCCACCCAAGGCAAGGCACACATGACAAAATCCCTACATTTCAATTAACGTGTAGCCCAGAAATAAGAACCTGAGACTGAATACACCTATTCAGACCTTGTGCCCTACTGCTGAACTAGTCTATTTAGCACATAGACTAATTAAACTAAAACAAAAACCAGGTGATCATAGGAACATTGGATGGTTATTCATTCCAAAGGTGTAGCTGTGTCAGGCTGCAATTCTATACACACTTACTTGAGAGTAAGTCCCATTGAATTCATGGGACTTACTTCCATCTGAGTAGACATGCATAGGCTTGTACTGCTAGTACAACCACCACAAAAGAGTTCCATTGCCTTCTTGAAAGGAGGAAACCAGTTATGATGAACACTTCATTGACTTTTATAACATTGAAACATGAACTTACAAATAAGGTTACTGCCTCTGACTGAGGCTCTTCCTGGAGATACAGTATATGTATTTTTCCAACATGATGTAATGTTGGGAGGCTCTGTTAACATCTCCAGGATTGCTTTCAGTACTTTCCTGGAAACTGATGCCAATTCCAAGAGACGTCAGACCAATCCTGAAGGGTTGGCAACCCTACGAGTTCTGAGACGTTTCTTTGCCTGATCTGGGTCTATTATTTGTTCTGTTTTTCCTACCTTGTTCTACTCCCCTCATCATCCAGCTCCGCTCTGCCAGTCCTCACTCACTGGGAGTGAATCAGAGATGACACTGTAAAACTGAATTACGGTATTTTTGGCATAATTAACTTCCTGTTGCAAGAGCCTTGTGGTACAGATTTAGAAGACTTAACAGACTGCAGCTACAGCTTTTCTTAACTGGAGAACTCATAGATACAGACATCTAATATAGATACCGACCAACTGAAAACAGCATCTCTTGCAGACTCAGGCTGCAATCCTTTACATGTTTACCCCCAAAGGAAGTCCCATTAAACTCAGTGGGACTTCTGAGTAGCCTTGCATAGGGTTGTGCTGTGCTCGCAGTTTCATGAAGTGGGCTCTCTTATCCACAAAAGTTTGTCACAAGCCATTGTTATGTATTTGAGTACCTTTCAATTCAGTGATTGGTTAAAATGCCAAAAGCATCTTTTTTGCGTGCACATGGTGTTCGGGTGCGCTGTGTTCGGTAGGCAATTTTAAACTGTGAACATTTATTTAAAGACGCGAACCCGCCCCGGCTCTTGCAATTTTAAACTGCACCACTTGCACCGCGCAAGGTTACGCCCCGCCCGCTGCTCTCGAGACCCAGCGAGCACAGACTGACTAGACGCGGTTTTGCCTTCCTTTTGCGTCATTGTTCAGCGACTGGCGTCGGCACGGGCGCGCGCTACTTGCTTTCGCGCGTGCCGCAAGAATGGAGTCGCTGGCTTCGGAGCTCTACGGCGTGCAGGCGCTGCGCTTCGGAGACTTCGTGCTCAAGAGCGGCCTCGTCTCCCCGGTCTATGTCGACCTGCGCGTCATCGTGTCGCACCCGGCTCTGCTCAATAAGGTGCAGCAGGGGTGGCGCGGCCCGGGGTAAAGGTTTGAACTACGTGAGAGGAATAAGTCGTTGGTAGGGGGGCGGAGCCGGTACGGGTAGAGGGCGGAGCGATGGGAGTAGGAGTAATCCTCGCAGCCAATAATGCTCGCGGCTCTAAAGGGGAGCTTTTGATAGTTCGGGCGGCTGATGCGGGGGGATGGGGTTATTATAATAGTGGTCGACCTTACAAGGCTGTTGTTGGAATTGCTCCCCTCAGATGTCAATCCTTGTGATTTTTATTGATTATACTATGCTGAAGTTATGCTTATTATCCCACCTTTTGACTTGCAAGCCCCCCCCCCCCGTTGCTTTTATAAAATCAAATACAATGAAATCACTGCCTTATTTTTCCCTTTGCTGCTGCCAGGTGGAATGGCTGCAGATAGACACCGCTCTAGGAAGGTGGTAGAGCCAGGGACAGTTAGTCAGGCTGATGGAGTGGGCCACCCAGGGCCATCCTGCCTGCCCTCTCCTGTAAATGGTATAAATTAATTTGTAGCCTGGTTTGAATTGAACCTATCACAATAGCTTGAAAACAATTAATAATAATAATCAGATTCAAAAATGTAACAATATAAATGGCAATGAAATAAACAATTTTGAGTTTAAAGCAGAATTAAGTGTTGTGGACAAGATGGTTTTCAACATGAACAAAAGAGAAGCCTATCTGATCTCCCTAGGAAGGGAATTCCACATTCCAATGAAGTTGGCATATTCTCACAAACTGATTTAAAAGTTACTCTGGGCATGAAAAAGACATGTGGAGTTGTATGTGACTTGCATCATCATCTAGTCAGATAACTGGACACATCAATCAAGGCCCCGGATGCATGCCGTGCCAGTTGTGCATTCATAGGAACCACATGTAATCCCATATACTTGTCAGCCATGTGTAACCTCCTAGTGTTAAATTTACAAAGTCGCCTTTCAGTTGGGCATTGGGCTGTGAAATGCTTTGAAGCCCCATATGAATGCTACATGTTGATATTGAGCAGGGGATGCCAATGGACAACAGCCTTAAATGCAAAAGCAATAGACAGGATGGAGGGCAGACGGGGAACAGTGGCGAGTGGATAGGAACAGGATAAAGGTTGGGTGTTACCTTGCAGCACAGTGTAATGAAGAGAAATGGAAAAAAAAAAGCCTCCTCCTAAATAACTAAAAGCAGCCACGGTTCCAATGACCACTTAACCCTGGAATCTTTGCTAAAAAAGCAAGTCATATTGTAGCATGGACAATATAAGTCATATTGTGTTCTCTATGGTGCTTGAAGACTGAGGAAGAAGAATTGGGATGGGGTTGAGGAGATAGTTAGAAAAGCTAACCCTAATACCATGCAATCTGAAATAGTGTCTCTGCTACCTAGTTTCTTTCTGGGAGGAGAAGGTACAAGCTCTCTCTCTCTCTCCTTGTCCCTCTTCTGCCTAAGTGCAAAGAACAGCAGAGTACTTACTTGTGCAAATAAGCACCTTAGCTTGCCCTATGAAGTAACAGTCGACCAAAAGGGCTTTGTTTCTAGCCTTATGTTCTGGATCCTTCCTTAGAAAGGTGTTCTCGCATTCTGGTAGATAAGGTTGAACTCTGTTGCTCCCCATACTATTGGCAATACATTGATATCTTGTTAGTAAATTATGTCTTAACTTAAAAAAATCTTTCAGGTAGCCAATCTCCTCTTTCAAACAGCAAAGGGTGCTGCAATCAAGTATGACTCTGTATGTGGTGTTCCATACACAGCATTGCCGTTGGCTACAATCATCTGCTCAACTAACCAGATCCCAATGCTTATACGGAGGAAGGAAGCTAAAGATTATGGTAAACAAAAAAGCAAACTTTAGGTTGCAAATGTGCTTTGTAAGTAATTACTATCCAAGATTGTGAAGATATCTAGGAAAATTAACCCATTTTACAACTTCCTAAGAGATATATGTGCATCTTAGTTTAATGGTTTTTAGCGAATCTAAAAAGTGAATCTTTTACAGTAAGTTACATGCTTGTGATCTAGGGGCACCAATATGTAAATGTTTCGGTCTAGAGTTATTGATTAATAATTGGTATAGTGCCTAGTTTTATTTTTAATTGCAGCCATCACCTTTTGACCTGAATTAGCAAGTTTTCATATTGGTGATTTAGTGTAAAGTCTCTGTTTTGCTCTTAAAGGTACCAAGCGCCTTGTGGAAGGTACCATAATTTCAGGAGAAACTTGTCTCATCATTGAGGATGTCGTTACCACTGGTTCAAGTGTCTTGGAGACGGCAGAGGTCCTTCGGAAAGAGGGGCTGAAGGTGACTGATGCTATAGTGCTGTTGGATAGAGAGCAAGGAGGAAAAGCCATGTTGGGGAAGCATGGAATTTGCCTACACTCGGTGTGTACTTTGTCTAAAATTCTCAAGAGCCTTGAACAGCAGAAAAAAGTTGCTCCTGAGATGGTGATAAGGGTAGAAAAATTCATTCAAGAGAATGTTATCAAGCCTCCTGAGCAAAATGGCACTGCTCCCACAAAAAGAATATGCAAAGAAATGAGTTTTGGCGCTCGGGCTGAGCTGCCTGGCATTCACCCCCTTGCAGCTCAGCTTCTCAGGCTCATGGAGAAAAAGCAGTCAAACTTGTGCCTTTCTGCTGATGTGACCAACTCCAAAGAATTGCTTCAGCTGGCTGCTACTCTAGGTCGTTCCATCTGTGTCTTGAAAACTCATATTGATATTCTGGATGATTTCACTCCTGAAGTAATACAAGAGTTGAGAGTGCTTGCAGACCAGCATGAATTCTTGATATTTGAAGACCGCAAGTTTGCAGACATTGGAAATACCGTGAAGCATCAGTATGAAGGTGAATGTATCTTTAGTTCCTACCTACCAATTTGATACATTTCTCTAAAGCAGGGGTTCTCACCCCCTTCCAGGCCGAGTACCACCTCCAGCGCCACTCTTCTGCTGCCTACCACCAGAAGTGACTGGTGATGACATCATTGCCAGTTACTTCTGGGTCTTCAGGTTTTCAGAGGCCAGAAAACGCAGGTAAGAGGCTCTGGGCGGGTGGGAGGGACCTTCTCAGTGTTCCTGAGAGGCCCGGCCAAAGGCAGGAGCCTCTTGAGTGAAAACGCACCACCGAAAGTGCCACGTCGGAGCAGGGTTCTGGTGGTCCGAGTACCAGCAGCAGTCGGCCAAAGTACCACTGGTGATACTAGTGCCACTGGTTGAGAACCCTGCTCTAAAGGGCTATATGAATTCCTGGATATCTTTATAATTTCAGACTTTGATGTATATTTGACCAATTTGTTGTAACTAGCTCTTTTTTGAAGCCTTCAGAAATTTTCTTCTGCTGAATTTTCTTCTGGTGGTTCTACACATCAAATACACATCAAAGTGAGGAAAAATATCTAATGAAACTAATGTACCCAGAATGAGGCTAACATATGCAGTACGCCCCCCCCCCATATCCCTGGGGATAAGGTCCAGGTCCCCCCGCGGATATTAAAAAAACATGGTTAGGGGCAAACCCCCCTGTGGTTCCCCCCCCCCGCCCTGCAGCTTACCTTTATTCCTTTAGTGCTGGTGCCAAACCTGCGCGGGTCTTGTTTAAACAGAACTCTATAAGCAGCAGCGTGTTGCTTATTGCACAGAGCTGGAATGATTCTAGCAAGCAGTTTCCACTTCCTGTTAACGTTCGGAGCCTGTCTAGCACGGAGGCTCCTTGCTAGAATCATTCAGGCTCTGTGCTATAAGCACCCTGCTGCTTATAGTGTTCTGTTTAAGGAAGACCCACACTAGCTTGTTGCTAGAGAAATAAAGGTGGTGTGTGTGTGGATCCCGGATCTGCAGATAAGTGAATCCCCAGATACCGGGGGGGGGGGCTGTACTGAGAAACTGTCTTAATGTTTCCCAGAGCCCAACAACTGTGATAGTGACGTTATCTAATTTATGGCCTTGTTGGGTTTGGAAAACATGGCTGGATTTTTGAAAATACCATATTGGTCTGAGTATAAGACTCACTTTTTTCTCCTAATTTAAGTTTTTAAACTAGGGGTGTGTCTTATAATCAGGCTGTTGCAATTTAATGCCAGTGATTTAATTAATTATTTTTAATAGCACCAAACTTTAAGGGTGCGTCTTATAATCAGGTGCGTCTTATACTCGGGACAATACGGTATTTCTGCAGAACAACTAAAGATGGAAAAATGGTTTCATAGCCAATAATAGTTTTCTGATTGACAAAAAGATGCTTAGCTGGTACCTTTCTTCCTTTCAGGTGGTGTTTTCAAAATAGCATCCTGGTCAGATATCGTCAATGCCCATGCTGTGCCTGGCCCCGGAGTGATTAAAGGACTGAAAAAAGTAGGACATCCTTTACAACGAGGGTGTCTCTTGATTGGTGAGATGAGCTCAGAAGGATCACTGGCCATTGGTGACTATACTAAAGCTGCAGTAAGTTGGAGCTTTCATCTCAAGAAAGTTGAGAAGGATTCAGAATTATTGAGGGCAGCCCTCGATTTTTTTGTATTGTGCATCAGAGAAGGACTGCTGTTTGTCTTGAAATTTTAAGTGCCACTTCTAGCTTCTCTAGTTGGAAGCAAGAATAATATTGGTTGATGCCTCCCTGCCTATTTGAGAATGGATCCACTTTGTGTGGAGGTACAGGAGTAGCATAGAAGTTCATGCTTGAGGAGAAGCAGTGGGAGCAAATGGTGCTGGACCAATGTATTTCACGTCATAAAATATGGGGTATATAACTGAAGGGCTTATGGCAAAGGAATCTTAGGCCAGGAGGGCATATGGACATATCAGAGATCATTGGTCTATTTAGCCCAGTATTGCCTACCAGGGCTGGCAGCAGCTCTCAAGGTCTTGAGTGGAAGTCCTTGGCAATCTTGCTAGCTGGAGATTGAACTTGGAATCTTTTTGCAGGCACAGCATGGGCTCTACCACTGAGCAACAGCGTTTTCCCCCAGGACAGGCACTTTTGTGTTTGGGAGAAGGGCATCTGTTTGTGAACAGAAGCATAGTGATTTTGACATTCTGGTTAACCTGTCATCCAGATGCCCAGATTCTTTCTCTTCTGATCTTGAACTTCTACATGCTTGAGCCTATTTATCCTTTTAAAGAGTAGTAAACAAAGACACATTCGGCAAAGATTCATTTTGCTGCTGAAGGGTGCAATTGCTTTTGTGACTGTGTGTTTCCTTTAGGTTAAAATGGCTGAAGAGCACTCGGATTTTGTGTTGGGATTTATTTCTGGTTCCAGAGTTGTTGAAAACCCTAAATTCCTTTACTTGACTCCAGGTGTTCAGATGCAGGCTGGAGGTAAGCGCTGCTATGTGATCCATTTGAAACTTTTCTGATGTTCATTAGCTGAAACAAATTGGCAGTTTCTTGGACCGGACAAAATCTTTCAGAAAACACTAGAACAGTAGATGTAACTGTCAGCATACCGCTCAAATTCTAATTTTTATACTGACTTGGATGAAAACACAATTGAGGCTGAACTTACTGATTTAGATCCCACTTTCCTATATTAAAATGCATTCAAGGCAGCTTTACTGGAAATAGCATAAAAGCATAATGGCAAGCAATATAAAAGTGACACGGCAGACCAAAACAGTATCTCAACAAGGTTGCATTCATAAGACATTCAGTGCCTGTCTGAGAGTGGACAGTGAGTGCGTCAGGGAAACCTCTTGAAGAAAACTGTTTCCTAACCTAAGATACTAATGGGTCTTATTTAGGTGGTACTTTTTTGTGAACCCAAACCTCAGAATTCTCTTTGGGGCAGAATTGGCCTCTGGTATCCACACTAGCTTCACTTTGCTCTCCCTCTCTTGGGTGAGAGAGAACTTGCCTCCAAACAGTGGCAGCGTTTTTCAGTTTGCATGTTCACCTCTCCCTGCAGTGAGGAGAGTGGGGTAAAACGTGAATACAGAGTAGTAATGCCAGGAGAAAGCACCATCATGTTGTATTAAGGGGAGACAAATAAGGGCAAAATGTTTAAATACCATGTATATTTGCCTTAAACATCCATTATCTGATAGCAGAAAATCCTCTTTGCTATGAACACCTCTATTCATAGCTTAGAATTCAAGTCGAGTCAAAAACTTTAGTGGCATAAAAGAACTGTATGAAGCAAATATCAAGACCCAGCCAACCCAACAAATACAGTTCCCAAACAAGTACACACACACACACACACACACACACACACACACACACACACACACACACACACACACACACACGTATAAAATAACGAAACAAATAAAAATGTCTATAACCCCTGTCATTCACTTACACAAGGGCAGTTACATTCAGAGGTGTGTCTGGTCCAAATTAGATGAGAGCTCAGAATTCATACTGCCACTCAACTGTGGGAACAGAAACTATTGAGTATATTTCCATGTGTAAAATCAGATTTTTGAACAAGTCTCATTTTTCTAAATCAAAATGTGTAGATACAGTATTATAAGTATTTTCTACTTATTCATTATGGGTATCTCCAACGGTAACTTTTATGGTTGGTTTAAAAACATTTAAGTGCCTTTTAAATCTCACTACGCTATGCTGTGAATGTTAAGGCAATGGGAAGATGGTGTGTTCCAAAAGACCATCTTCCATGGCCAATATTGAAGACTTTCTGTTCCCCTCCTCCTGCTCCACCCCCTTCTGTGCCTGCTTCCTTAAAGTGCTTTAGAAATATCAATATGAATGTACCCACTGATAGCACTGAGAATTTTTCTCAGAGTTTGCCATGATTTTTGAAATTCCTATCAAAAAGAAACTACTGAAGATCAAGCAAAAGCATCATACGGTATGTGTGTGATCCATTGCAGGTGATAGCCTTGGGCAGAAGTACCTGAGTCCTCAAGAAGTTATCACTAAACGAGGTTCAGATATCATCATTGTAGGACGTGGCATCTTGTCTGCGGCCAATCGCCTAGAGGAAGCAGAGGCTTATAGAAAGACGGCGTGGGAGAGTTACTTGCAGAGAATTGGTGTTAGTGCATCAAATTAATACAATAACTGGATTCCATTAAGCAAATCAACCCTAGGAGCTGGAATGACTGAGAAGGTAGTTCTCCTTGTTGGCTTTTTCAGTGAATGTTTAATTATTTTAAAAGGAATCTGCTACGATACATTTGGAAATATGTACAAATTGCAGTTGTGATTCTTGTTGACACTTGACAGTGTGAATTCAAACAGCCAGTTTTCCTGATCAGCTAGTCTTAAAACTCTGTCTGAATCTTCTGTTGAAGAAATGATTTGCCTTAGGTATTAAATAACACACTTTGAGAGAGAGATGTGGAGGTGAATTCCATCTTGTTTAACCCACTATCACATGTCATATTTAGGGACCTTGTTTCTTCTATTAGAAGTCAAATGTTTAAACTGCTATATAGTGTGATGAAATAAAATATACTTGAAAGTTCACAAGCTTGATAAATTATATTAAAATGATTTTGTGTTTTTCATTGGCCATGAATGGCTTCTGGTCTATTTGTATGCCCTGTGCATAATTTCAGTCATTCAAAAGTCTCAGCCCTCACGAACCTTCAATTTTAAAATGCTGTTTGGGAAAGAACTCATTGCACAACTGCCTTTTGGCTTCGGACGTGGATATTTACTTAATCTTGAGCCATTGATCAAAAAACTGGATTAAATCCACAAAGAATTGATTTTAATGTGTATTAGGAGCATAGACACAGCCAGAAGTCATTTTAATGCTAGCCATAACTACTTTGATAAATAAATATCGGCCATCTGGAATTTTTATCTAATCTGTTAATTGAAACTGTAGGTGTTTTTTTTTTCCTTAAAAGTTATCAAGACTCCCTTTGATTTAGTAGCTGCTGCAGCATAGTATGTTATCCCTGCAAAAAATTATATACTTAAGTATCTGGTGTTACAGTTTATCCTAGCTGGAGACTATAGTGTAATAATGGATAGAACTTGGCATACCTTGAGAAGGGGGGGAGGGGGAGGACACTTGCATCAAGTTCAGCTGATGTGTGAAACTTTTACCACCAGAGGGTGCTGTGAACCTTTAAGTGCACTGAACAAGGAGAAGATGTGGATTATCGCCCTTGGGTATTCTTTGATACTTGTTGAGTGCAGTGGAACTAGACTGTACAGTTTGGGAATCGGGACAAATTGTGCTAGAATTCATATGAGGAAGTCATTGTCTGTTTTGTCCTATTTTTACATTAGCACCATGATGGTACAAGAAGGGCAAAATGTAATGTTCTCCTAACTAGGAGTGTGCTGTGGGTTCATGCACTCCTCCTCTCTCCCATATGAATTTTCCCCTCCCTTGTCTCTTTCATAGTTTGCTTTGTCCATGGTGTAGCATTATATCTATTTTGATGCAAATCATAATTATGAGGCAGTTTTGGTTAGCATAAACCAGAGCTTGACATATCCTGGGCATCAGGTTGCCATGGCAGCTGGAGATTCCGTCATGGCGTCTGGGAAATGGCTGTTTTTTGTTTGTTTGTTTGTTTGTTTGTTTTAGGGTTGCCTTGCTTTTGAAAGAGGTGTTGTGTGTCTGCACCTCTCTTCTCTCGGTCACGTGGGGGGTGGGGGGAGTGGCTCTGTTGTGTGCATGCACCCTTCATCTGTCCCTCTTTCACCCGTTTCCTGAATAGGATGGGCTGCAAGTGTAACATCCTATTAGTTAACATTGCCTGTAAGTGTAATCCCTCATAACTTTTTGCATGTGTATGGCAGCCACATTCCCTTTTGTCTCCATAGTTTTTTTTTAGTTTTTTCTTTTTAAAGTTACGGGGTCTTCCCTAGAGTCTGGGGGGGGGGTCTATTGAATTTGTTTGACTCCTAGCTTTTTGGCCTGGCTGATATAGCCTAAGCAAATCTGTCAAGCCTTAATATGACCCATGATTAGTATCAATGCAGATGCAACATGTAATGCTCTCACTCTCCTAATCATGGTTAGGAGATCAAGCATGTTGTTACTGCACCCAGCCAAGGTACAGTATATGGGAATGTTCAGCTGTAGAGTCTTCATGATCCAGCTGTGTAGTGCCAATATTGTGTAAGGCTTTGGCGTAGACAAGACCTGGGGACTGTTTTTTTTGTGTGTGTGTTAGTACACCTAATAAGCCTGTAATGGGTGAAGGAAGTAAATGTGCTTGTTGAAAATGCATGCACTGATGTAAAACATGAGTATGCGTGCCAGCCAGGGAGCCATCAATATTTTAGGACAGGGGTGGGGAACCTATTTGTGTTGGGGGGGCATTTTCCCATAGGGAAAACTTGCTGCGGGCCGGTCGTTAGGCCGGCCGATTTACCCCCCCCAAAATTTACCCCCCCAAAAAAATTTACCCCCGCACGCGAATTTACCTCCCTCCCACCCACCGTTCTCCCACCCACCGCTTGCTTGCTCCCTCCCACCCACCCACCGCCTGCTCTCCCACCCACCACTGGCTTTAGATGCTGGGGCTTTAAGCATAGCACTGAACTTCAAAGCCCTTATCTAGTGCGAAACAGCTGAAGAGCTGGGGATTTTAAAAGATGTGTCTTTTTAAATCCTTTGCTCTTTTTTACTGGAGACCTCCGTCATATATTCAGATGGTGGTTAAGCGATCCGTCATTTAGTGGGGGACACCTGTAATTGAGCTGTTAGATGGGACGTCATACCATGTGTGTATCTCATCCCATCAACATGGGTTGCTCCCATTGCATGTGTTCACAGTGTAAAATGTGTACTATTGGGGGGGGGGCAGTTGGAGATAACATGAGAGGTTTTAAGGCTGTCCAGTTATGAACAATTGTTTGAGTGAGATAGTGGGAACTCAATCACATTGTTTTTCTTAGAAAACAAGAATAAGGATGCTGGGTGTTCAAATTGATAGCAGTTATACTGACCTTGTTTTGCTGCCCATTCCAATGTCTCATTATATATTCCAGGATTTCTTGTCATTTAGTATGCAACAATACAACAACATTGTACATCCATAATTGGCATAGTTTCAGGAAGTAATCATCTGTTGAGTTGATGCAGAAAAATAATCCTGTTCTTTGAAGCGCCTATCTGTGAAGAAATCCATGTCCCAATAAATCCAGGGTTAATATCTCCTTCTGTTAGTCCAAACTGTCTTTGCAACATGGAAACTGGGTCAGAATTTTTATTAAAACAAAAGAAAATCACTCTCATTTGCATTATAATGTAGAACTCTTAGCTGAAACAGTGAACAAATTATGGGGATGCTGGAGGATAGGCTAATGTGGTAATCTTGACAAGTTTACAATATACTTTGATTTTAAATGTCAATGTACTCTGGTGAAATATGAATATTAAACACTTATTTGTTTAATTCTGCATATCTTTTTGAGGTTTTAGATTTGCTGGAGTTGTGATCATCAGATGATCTTTGTGCTCATTAGTCTCAGAAATCAACACAAACCCAAGATGACCTTTTAAATCCTATAGTTCTGAGTGTGTTGTTCTGATTCTTTGTTACTGTGTCAAAGTGCTTACCATAATCAGAAGATAAAACTGGCATGAGCCAGTGTTTTCTCTGCTGCTTGGCGTTTCCTAAAAAATCTTTTATTTGGGATATTCTCCCCCCTTCAGTTTGACTGTCAAGCTCTTTAATTTTGAGGTGAAGCTGAACAGAAAAACCAGTCTTTTCGTAGTTTAGGCCTTTGCATACAGTTGACAACAGTGGTAATCTATTTTTGCTGGTAGCCAAATAGCGGAAAAGAACTATGTCCCATATATGCCACACTGGCTGTGTGGTTTTATGTTTGTGAGTAAATTGGTTAATGTGGTTCCTGTATGACAGGCAATTAGATGACACCCCTCCTCTTTCTGTAAATGAATCCTGGATTTGATTGGTGAATGCTCTATTTTTGTATATGCTAGGGACTTTTTTATTGCTCATGTTGCTTTTAGGCGTGTAAAGTGCCTAAAAGTGGGGGCATAAAAATGTTAACACTGCTGAGCAGTGCATGGGGAGTAATTAATGTTTGTCTTCATAGTAACACATTTAAACTGTCGAACACAGCTACCGGCACAGTCCCTCTCCAGCAGGGAAATGCAAGTCAAAACAATGAAAATAACTTTTGTTCTTTCCCTGCAAACGGCCTGCAATAGATCAACTGTCCCATGTGATCCTTTCAGATTGCAGTGAGAGAATCAGTAGCAGCTAGCTAAACAATATTTTATTTCATGCTGCCTTCCGCACTGGGCCTAATATGTAACAGTAGCTTTAAAAAAAATCCCAGCTCAGTGAGCGTGAACAGGAAAAAGTGGGTTAATAAATGCCATTAAGCTGCTATTAAAACTGAATTAATTAGGGCATCTGAAGCACGGTCACTAACGCCCAAACTACAGTTTGTCACCATCACTTTTAAAGTGGTATACGATACGGTAAGTTTGTACATCTGTTGTGATTCAAAGTGCTGTAGTGGAAGTGTATACATGTATGTATTCATAAAATACTCCCAACATTGTCATAACTGCAACTTAAAGCAATTCAGGAACTTTAAATTCAAACTCAGCATTCTGAAGGCCATACATTTGTGAAATATTCATGTAGAACTGTCCTGAGAGCTACTGTTTTGGTACTAATTTAGGTAGGTGTGTGTGAGTGTGTGAGAGAGATGGCTACTTTAGATGATTTACAGTGTGATAAAGTGCTACCCACCCAGTTGTCTTCTTGCCACAAGCTGGCTGGCTGATTACTCAATATGCATGGCCCCTCGAACCATTTACTTGTTTTTGCTTTACAACTGCTCAATCTCTTTGCCATCTGCCAAGTCCTGCTTCGTTAACAAAACACCCTCTAAAAACCACAATCCTGTTAATTCTCCCACTTGGAAAAGAAGATCTGGTCATAAGGCCGATCCCTCCCTCTCTCTGAAATCTGATACCATACCTTTTGTCTTTGACTCCACTCTCTACTCTGCCATAAACTCACCAGGTGGCCTTAAGGCTGACCTAAACCAAATCCGTTGGCGGCCGGGGGGGTAACGAGCATAGGGAATGGGATGTCCCGCCCCGAGACACTGCCCTGGCTCCACCAGATATCTTCCCCTCCAAGTGTCCCTACGTGTCCCTCCTGATTGGTCGCACATGTGTGCTCCGGTTGGCTGAAAGCCCCTCCTCCTCCCATTGGTGAACGCGTCATTCTACATCCTGCCCACACGGCCAGACATCAGCATGGTCCACGACTGAGCATGCCAGAACTCGGGAGAGTGCTGCTCTCCCGCGTTCTATTGCGGTTGGTTAAAAAGGAAGCCACACCGCTCCGCATGCACCTGGGACTCACTGGAATTTGTGCGGTGTAGATCAGGCTTTAGGCAAGCCACTCTTGTTCAACCTCAGCTGGAGTATGGGGACAATAGCAGCATACAGCATTGTTGTAAGGACATCAAGCTAATCATGTGATGTGCTTGGCTTACTGCTATACAAATGTTCAGTATTATTAACAGTACCTTCAAGGGGAATACAGTAGGGTTTATCAGGTACCTGGACAGCTCACCAGTGTTCCTCAGACTATTGATGTCCATTTTCAACAGTCTATTCTTCAGTATACATTCTAAATTCTGATAAAGGATCTAAAACTGATCCTACTAAGCTTGTAGTGCAACAGACCTTGTGGTGATACATTTACTGAAAGAAACAAAGGAATAAATGCTACTCATAGCATATATGCAATTGCTTTATTTTTTATTAAAAAATTATCCTAAAGATGCAGAACACCTGGATGTTTAAAAAAAGTTTCCATCTTCTCCAACGCTAGTTTTCTTCTAAAAACTGGCAGTGTCACAATATTCCTATGAGTTTGGGCCTGCATACCGTTTTCCTACAGCGATATGGCTGAAGCTGCTATATGGCATGTTGTTCACTCTGCTGGCACTTCCAAGGCATCAGAAGAGTCCTGCGTCAAGTGGGAACAAATTCTGCGCACATCAGCGTGGCTTTGGGTTAGAGATCTGAAGAGCACATGGGCCACTGGCAACGAGTCCTTCACGTGCAATTAGAAGCCATCTCTAAATGTTCGAGTTGCATTTTAAGATATTCTCCCCCTGCAGAGGATTCTGCCTTCCATTTGAGAAGCAGCAAGGAAGCCAAGCAAGTGTCAAGCATTCTATTATCTCTCTCAATCATCCGCTTCAAGCATGCTGTCAATCAATTGTACCATTATAGGTCCTGTTGAGTTTGTTGAATGTGAAGTCTAAGCTGTGTGTAGAAATCGGCTTGCGGTACAGAGGGTTGGAAGCCTTTAAAAAAGGAAAGGACATAAATAAATTGCTGTCCTAGTGAAATTAAATGATAAGCATACAACCCAGCAAACTTAGTTATTGCTAAACCCACTGAAATCAATAGAAGGAAAGGCAACACTTAATCCAACTAGCCCTTTGCAAGGTCTTGCGTATTCACCTACAATCTCTGCATTAACTAATCTGCTGAAGCATGGCCCATCAAACAGAGTGTAACCAGCCCTTTCAAGATAGTTACATCTACTTTGCTTTGCAGCCAGGTTTGGACACCGTTAATGTATAGCATATTTTGTTTGTTCCACATTGGACAGGTTTGCAAGACAAGAGACTGCTTGTGGGTATACGAGTATGAAGCCAGACAAGGAGGTAGGCTTTGGTAATGAAAGTAAATTGGAGGTTGAATTCGTCTAATAGACAAAGATTTCTTGTATGAAAGAATAGCAGTTGACCTAAACATGAGTCAGGAGCCAAAATATGTTACCCAGAAGCTATGATCAAGTTGAATATTGCTTAAAGATGATGATGTGAGGTTTCCTTATAAGACGACACAAAAGCACAATGGTGGTGGAATTCTAAATGGATTTGGGCCTCAGAACTGCAAATGGGGGCAGTGGCTGGTGTAAATTCAGTAGGAGATGTCTAGGAGAGGGAATATTGTGCAGAAGAAAGGAAGACAGTGGTAGAATGACATCAGTGGCTTTTATGCACACGTTTTATATTGAGGAAAAGGAACAGAAATAATCCTAAATATACAAAGAAGCTTGACTAGATGCATCAAACTAAAAGTCTGAAGTTCCTCTAACAACGCTCCATATACAAACGAACGGATCAGGTTGTCTAAAGACTCAACTGATATCTGGGTTTGTTAATATAATCTAGCTGTTAACTTTCCACATTGGATGGGATTTATTTCTATCCAGTTCAAAGGGATGCTGATTGTGGGTGCAGCGCCAAGCACAAGCCACGGTGAAGATGAAGCACACACCTGACTGGATCATGGTCATTGACAATGCAGCTGGGGAGAGGCTGTCTATGCTCATGGCCCTTCTTCATGCCTGCTCTCATCCATCACAATGGGCACAAGGAGACCTCCAGCAGACATGGAAAGCTTAACTAACAGATGGCTACACACTGGTGTCAAATATTCACATTGTATCTAGGGAAGCAGCTCCCCTATGGTCAGTTTGTAGTCGAACTGTATTTAATGAAATTCAGATACCAGAAGATGGAGCCAGGCTTCCCCGTGGCCATGGTAAACCATGACTTTCCTCAAGTGTCTCTCTACCTTCAGAATAAATATTTTCTGCTTTCAGATTCTCAGTACTTATGTGTTTCCATCTTGAACATTTAGTGTTATTCCAGCCTTCAATTTTTCCAACATGAGCCAATACTTACCACTTCATATCTGGCTCGGGACCGTTCGCTTTGGAATCTGGCAAATTCCCTCCTGTCATGAATAGTGACGAGCAGCTTCCAGATCCCCAAGAGGACAATGCCTAGGAGCACAATGCTGCCTACCACTGCCAGCAAGATCATCATGGCATCAGGGGCAGTGCCACACTCTGGTAAGGAGAAGCAAGAGGAGACTGTTAAAACTGCTAATCGCTGCCAATATGGATAATACCTCCAAATGTTACATGCTGAAGCAAAAACGTTAATGGTGAAAATAAACTTTTGCTCGACTTCCAAATTCAATGTAATTTTGCAAACTGAAGACCTGAACTTTTGTCAAATCAAATTATTACCATGACAGACCATTAATGCTGCCTAACTAAAATATAACCTATATATTATGGGATTTATTACCTGGGATTTGGGAGGCAATAATTACTGAATGATCAGCTTCGCCAAATTATTTAGAGAGTTGCAGAAGCAGCACTGAAGCCCGGGCTATACTGTACGCGTTCGCGTTGCGTGTGCGTCTGGTGTCCCACCCCCCAGGTCAAACAACGGGCTCTGATTGGCCGAACGTAGCACAAACGCAATGTTTGCGCTACGCTCGGCCAATCAGAGCCCGTTGTTTGACCTGGGGGCAGGACACCAGACACACATGGAACGCGAACGCAACGCGAATACGTACAGTGTAGCCTGGGCTTAACATACACCAGAGTCTAGCTAGGGGCTGCTTCCAGATGCATATCCCTAGCTAGATGGGGAATTTACAGATGTAGACAGATGTTTTGTGGAAAATAACGCAGCCTGTTCCAAGAGCCAGGGCTGCATGTATGCATCTCTTTTAAAGGTAACATCCTGCTGTTTAGGGGGCAACAGAGGCCTGGATTCAGCCCTTCGCCCACTTCTATCTCCCTACCAAACAACTGAGCTGCAGGATTTCAATGTTTTTGAAAGGCTTGTGTTCACACAGCCATTTGTTGGTTTTGCTGAGGAGCTGTCTGTGCCATGCCCTTTATATGTGTAATTCTCCATCGATGTAGGACTATGGGCATGGAAGCAGCAGCAGCACCCCTCTCTATATTTGGGCACATACATTGTGATTCTGTAGAGCATCCCCCTCTTGGATCAGAACTACACTATGCAGTGTCTGCATGCCATCTCCATAACCATCATCTCCATTTTGTGTCACAAAATGTCTGCAAATTACTGGCCTCTATGTTGCTATATGCTAATCAGTTCATGTTAGAGAAACACTCCATCCTGCTAGAACACTAATACTTTGTATGCTGGAAACTACACCTACTGCCATCAGCCTCTAGACATAACATGGGGATGGGTGGTTCATGGATTGGAATGTAAGCTTAGAAATAAGATAAAGCTCCAGTGTTGTGGAGCCTGTTTGGTGTCATGAGCACCTGTTTCTCATGCTGTGGTTTCTGTGGATGGCTAACCATTTGTGAGGTACATTTGAAATAGAGTTTTCATATCTGGCTTGAAATGCAAGTTTATAGCTATTAAATACCACATATCAGAGATGAGTTTTCAAATAGAAAAAAGATCAGGACTGGGCCATCTCCAAAGTTTGGAATGGTTTAGGTCAGTTGGGATTTGCTATGTATTTTGAATTCCTTAGATCCTTTTGCTCAGTTCATAGTTATGTGTAAGCCTAACTCACATATGTTATAAGTAAGGATTCTGATGCAGCCAATACACTCAGTTTGGTGCTTAATTTCTCTTCTGGCAACAATGCTTGCAGCTGAGGCCTAACTTCATATTTTCTCACAAGTTCTTTGTTATGTTCTCCAGATGACCCTTGCTCTGTCTCAACAGCCTTACACAATCTCCTGCTCCCTCTCTCTTGTGTCCTCTGGGATGCTCCCACTGTTTGAAATCCACTCCCCTGAGCTGACCTATGTATAATTTTCACTGATGAAAAACATTACCTAAATGTCTAGATCAGGGGTTCTCAACCTTTGGAGGCCTGGGTACCCCTTATCACGGTCCAATTTTCTGAAGTACCCCTTGCTAATTAACTGCTAATTAATTGGATCAATCAATTAATTAGGTAATTAATAATTAAATAAAAAATACTAAAACAATTTTAAATGTGAAAAATGTCTTGTTTAACTGTGTGTGTGTGAATGAGAGAGAGAGCATGTGTGTGAGTGTGTGTGTGAGTAAGAGAGAGAGAGAAACACACATGCAAGGATCTCTTTTTTTCTCCAAGTCACACTTCCCAAAATCAGCTCCTCCCTCCCCCACCCCACCAAAGTACATTTTCCAAAGTACAAAAATAAGCCCCAAACCAGAGAGACAGAAGGGCACTGAAAATTAAAATTTAAAATTCCATGTTAATTAACACTTAATTAGCTGCTGATGGGGCAGATAAGGGGCAGGGCTTGGCGTATCCCCAGCAAGAGGTCCGCATACCCCTAGGGGTACCCGTACCACAGGTTGAGAACCTCTGGTCTAGATAAAGTGTCGTCTGCTCTTCCTCCAATAACCAACTTATTAAAAACAATGATGGCTCATGCACGTAGGACAGGTCATGGAGGAAAGGTCTATTGATGACTTCTAGTTGTGATGGCTATAGACTACCTTCAAGTTCAGCAGCAGCGTGAATACCAGGTGCAGGGAAGTAATGGAGAGAGAAGTATGCCTTCCATTTCTACTTGTGTGCTTCCTAGCTGCAGCTGGTGGGTGACTGAGAAATAGGATGCTCATGTAGATGGGTCTTTGGCCTAATTCAGCAGGGCTTTTCTTATGTTCTTAAAAGGCTGGGCAGACAGGGTTTATTTCCAAAGTGTAATATTTATGGACAAGGGGAATACGGGTACAGAAGCCATGTAAAACATACAAAGTCCAACTGAGATAAAAAACAAAAATCGATCCTGCTCACCTTCTTCAAATCTCTTTGACAGCGCAGGCAGGCAGAAATTCATTAAAAATCCACAGCACAACCTTAGAAACCCGACGTTTCGTTTCTTCCAACAGTCTTCAGACTGCTCCTCGAGAATGTTTCTGGGTTGAAAGAAACAAAACATCGGGTTTCTAAGGTTGTGCTGTGGATTTTTAATGAATTTCTGCCTGCCTGCGCTGTCAAAGAGATTTGAAGAAGGTGAGCAGGATCGATTTTTGTTTTTTTATCTCAGTTGGACTTTGTGTGTTTTACATGGCTTCTGTACCCGTATTCCCCTTGTCCATAAAAACTGTGGCTGGCCATGAAAGTTTCCGTTCGAAAAAAAAAGTGTAATATCTTTTCAAATCTCCAGCGTACAAATAACACTTCATTGTTTTCAAAGGGAAGCACACACTCTAAGGGAGCCTGCCTTTTCGGTTCTCCAGTCAAGTCTACGTTTAACCTATTGCTTTTCCAGAATGGGCATCTTAGATCAAGACGAAGGAACAAGCACACACACATAACAACCTGGTTCCTTAAGGACAGTGATATTGGTCTTCCCACTGGGGAGTTCTGAGTAGGTGAACTTCATCACGCAGTCCTTCACGGGGTAAGCACACAAGACTGAGTTTTGGTCATCAGTTTCTGAAACAGAATTAAGAATAATCCTTAATGCTTCTACAACAGGAGGAATCCAATACATCACAACTTATGCTGAAAAGGAGTTCAAACTACAGCATTTGTTCTGTTTGTTTTGTTGGGCATTTGTTCAGTGCATTGCAACATACGTTTACGATACCTATTATATTTGCCCTGAGATTATGTTGGGATTCTATAGCTCTTGGGACTCTAGATTCTTTTCAATATGAGAGGCTTCCTGTTGGTACATATAGAGCACATTATGGAACCATCCATGTGTCTTAAAAGTTCTAGAAGCCATTTAAGACAGAGAGTGGGTGGAACAGGTGTCTAACCCCATTGTCTCAGCCACACATCTCAGCATATAGAAACCCATGGATCAACAGAACTCCAAGACCGCAAAGAAAATGTTGATATGGCTTTCATTAACCTACTAAAAGGGGAATTGATTTGCATTTCTGAAAGAAGGCCAAACAAAACCAAAATTTGGAAAGATTTTTTTTCCCAAAAAAGGAAGTTTCATTTCCTTCTATCAATCTGTGTGGAGGATGTAATTGTCTGGAAAGAAGCTTAATTTTGCAATCTGTTTGGGGCAAGGGGAGGCTAGCGATGGGAATTAAAATATTCAACACTAATATGGTCAATGACCTGCATTGCAGAAACGCATAATTTGATGGATACATTTTGCAGAGTGTTAGCAGATGACTTTAAACGTAGCTATGGTTTCAAAAGTGTCCAGAGATCTAGGATGAACAAGTGTCTTCTATCCTTGGGCAGGTCTCACTGCTACCTGTCTCTTATATTTGATCATACAGGTTGGTTTACAGTATAATTCTATAGTTACTTTCCTGGGAGTAAGTCCTACTACATTCTGTTGAACTTACTCCTAGCAAAATGTGCACAGGATTGGACTCTTACAATATAATCCTATGCATGTCTACTCAGAAACAAGTCCCATTGTGTTCAGTGGAGATTACTCCCAGGAAAATGTGTATAGGATTGCAGCTTCTTTTGATATTTCCTTTAGGTAATAAGCCATTTGGTGTCTATTTCTAGCTCAGAGAACAAGACAGTGGTTTTCTGAATGCAAGTTTCCTAACTCAGCAAACAACAACAATCGGGGCATAAAACATTCCTCATTTTATGAACATAATTGTGGATTCAAGATATAATGTATGGAAACTGCATATCTGTGTTAAGCTGGGAACTAAAGTTCTATGAGGAACAGGCTTCTGTGCAACACCCCAGTGCTACTGCTGTATTCACGTCTCTTTCCCTCTCTAGACTTCATTTTTGAACACTCCACAGACAGCAGGCCCATGCTGAGGAGTATGGTTGTAAAGTGCTGACAAAGTGGAGATATTATTGAAACTGCACTCCCTCCATTGGGCTTGCATTCCACAAATGTGCTGAATGGTTTCATCTCTGGAAATGGTTGGAACAGTAATTTTTCAAGAGTAAGGTGGAAACTGTGGGAGGACTGGGGGAGGGGGAGAATTAGAGATAACAACAGAGTGGGAATGGAAGATTGGGGGGGGGACACGGGTGTTGAGAATTTCTCAGATCACACAAGGCCACACTGCGACTATGAGAATGAATGTCCTATCAAATAATCTGAAAGAGAAGCAACCACACGTACACAATCATAAACGTCACTGCACTCTAGAGCAGTGGTTCTCAAAGTGGTGGGTCGCGACCCACCTTTGGAACCAAAAGCTGCCCCCTTAAGGGGTGGGGACAGCATGACACCGGGGATCCCCGGAGATCGCCGCAGCCATGAAAAAAATGTAAATGGAATTTCCAGACTTACTGTGGGTCCTCTGGAGGGTTCGGGCTTCAAATCACTGCTCTGTGGTGATTAGGGTAGCATAGGCCTCCCCGAACTCCCTGGACCCTCCAGAGGGCTCTAGGACCCCCGGTAAGTCCGGAAAATCCATTTAATTTTTTTTCCTGCGGCAGTTGTCCCCGGGATTGCCGCCGCCGCTGGCCCTGCCCCCGCAAGCACTCAAAGTTCTCCCCACCTTGCTGGGAGAACTTTGAGAAATACTGCTCTAGAGATATGGGTGGCCAACATAATGTACAACTAGAGAACTGTAACTGAAGGACAATCTAGTGCAGGGGTGAGCTTTGATGCTCGTCATATGCAGCCTGTGAGAATTCTAGTACAAGATGATGGATAGCAAAGATTTCTAATGTTCCTAGTATCAAACAATAGAATCTCTATGCTCTAGTAGTACTACCCCTTCAAGAAAAATAGAATGCACTATAACTAAACTGTGCCTGCGTTTCTTGCCCTAGAATACAAGGAGCTGCTTTGTCCTGTATCAGGTCAATGATCTTCCTAGGCCCAGTGCTGACTATTTTAATTAGCAATTGCTCTTTTGGGTTTGAAGCAAAGGCCCCTTCCACCCAGTAATGGTAGGGACAGTACCCCCCCCCCCCCGCTTGATGATTATTTTAGAATCACAGCCATTATGAACTAAACACATGGTCTGTTGTTCAGGGGATTAAACAGCTTCACTCTGGGAGGCACCAGCCTAACATACCAGTCCTGCTGGTATCCCTGTCCACCTAACAGAGGTTAGAAGTCAGTTAAGGATGTTCAGGCACGCTTTTCCTGGCCAATGGTGACATCATCAAACAGGTCATATAAGGTTAAGCTGAATGATGCTCTGGGTGCTTCAGGGTGAATGCTAAGTAGCGCTGGGGTGGGGGTAGGGCTTGACACATCCCCCTCCCTTTGTTGACCACAAGGAATCTGCCTCAAGTAAGCTGAAGCTAAGGAAGTACAGCTAGACATGTTAGGTTGTGTTTGCTTTTGTGACCTTAAGGCTGCTTATATTTTACCCTAAGGGCCCCCCCCCCATTTCCCCATCTCTGCATTATTTTTTTTATATAAAATCCTTTTTTATATAAAAAAACCTTACTAATCACTTTTTCTGGCTGCTTGCAACCAGCTTTGCCAGTGCCCCCAAAAGACTGCTGGACCAGCAACCCACCAGGAACACTGAGCTGTGGATTGGGATTGGGTACCCTGCTGCCTCTCTCCCCCCCCCCCAAGCTTTCATAGCATAAACATTCCCAATCTGGTTGTAGCACACCAAAACTTCCCAATATTTGGAAACTTCAAGTTCAAGACATGATCAGAGAGATGAGAAGATGTGGTTTTAAATTTTGTTGCTACCTCCTTTCACCACACACCTCCATTACCTGAGATATTTTAAATGTGTTGTGACAAGACTGATCCTGAGATCAGTCTTGCCAGTACCCCCATACATGCAAAGCAGGTGATTTACCACTGACCTATAGGCGTTTCTGTGACTTGGCAAATACTCCAACTTGCTCAATTCTAGCATTTTCTAAACCGATAAACAAGAACAAACAAATGGTGGAGCACTGTTTGCCATATCCTGTAGATAGTCTGGACATTTTTTCCCATTTCCTACTCATACCATAGCTGCAGCAAAATTGGCTTTACAAGGTGTGCAAAAGAGACTTTAAAGAATGTAACTTGTGAGTCTATGGGTGAATTTGCCTTAAGGCGGAGAGAAAATGATCTCTCACATTCTCACTGTGCTTTCATGGCCTTGTGTGATTTCTACATTCCCTCACTTGAAACCCATTTAGGTTAGCTTGAATATTGCAACCTATAAAATGAACTCAAACACAGAAAGTGTTTTTCATATTAGAGTGTTGGATCTAGAAGACATAAGTTCCAGTTCTTCCTCAGCCATGATGCTTTCTGGGTGACCTTGGGCCAGTCACTATCTAATTTACCTCACAGGAGAAAATGGAGGAAAGAAGTCATATGCACCATTCTGATCTCCTGAAAAAAGGGCAGTACACATATAAATGTGAAAACAAACAACTTTTCCATTTTCCCATAGAACCAAGCACCAAATGTCATCACGATTTAAACTCCAGCTCATAGACTAAAATTAAGCATTCAGTTTGCACCTCTGGATGTGTCATGTACCATTAGATGTTATTTTCCACTTGTGGTTGGTAAGTTGGTAGATACCACACAGAGGGGAGTCAGTGGAAAAAGTCTGCTTGAAGGAGTTCAACACAATAGATTCCATGGTCACTATGTCCTCAGAAAACTAGATGTTATATTTTGTCCTAAATATGGGGGCTACAGAATTCATGCCTTCCAGCAACCTTCTGCCACTGAGATCCCACCAACAAGCAAGACAGAGCTGAAAAGGTTCCTATCCTAGTCTCCCAACACTGGGGAAGAGGAAAATCATTGCACAAATTTGGTCCTCCAACCATTCATATTTTTTCTATTTGCACAGGAAGTGTTCCGGGTACAATTCAATGCAATATTTGGCCATGTTATCTCTGCAGTGCTTGGAAAGCATGTGAGTTGGGAAAGCTGAGTTATTTGTCTGAATTGAGCTTTTTCTGACTGGAAGGAGGAAAAAAAATTGCAGGAGAAGCCAGAAAGGTTTCAACTGATATTTCTAATACTGAATTGCTGCTAAAATATGCTGCCGCAAAACCGCTGTAGCATTTTTGGGTGCTACTAATGAAAATGCTGAAGTTTTCTTCCATGGAAAGGAAGTAGAACTGATCATGGGGTCACAGCAAAAGGAATCCAACAACAGATGACAGGAACAAACCCACCACAGGCGGATTAGAAAGGAAGAGAAAACGAATAAAGGCTGCTTGCACAACACTCGACACTGGCAAATAGTCATCCTTGTGAAATTCGGGGAAAAGACACTAAGCCAAAGCAGCTAATGCCACAAGTATGGCTGAGCATACTGAGAAATGCTGAGAGATGTATGTGTGTTTTCATAACCAACCAGTGAAGAAATGGAATGTGACAAAATGTTTAAGCCATGCTTAACTTTAACAGATATACTACAATATGTATCACTTGCATGTAAGGTACTTTGAAGCAGACTTAGACTGGGCCAAACCAATCTAACCGTCTGTCCCAAGGCAGATTCATGCACCAGCTACATCTCAGTCCCACTTAGAACCATTTATTCAATCCAGACCACAATGTGCTCCAAGCAAAGAGCAGTTGAACACATGAAGCTGTCATACTGTGCCAGACCATTGCTCCATCTAGCCCAATATTTCCAACTCTGGTTCAATCTCACCCAGCTCTGTTGCCTGGGATTCATTAACTGGGAATGCCAGAGATTGAACCTTAGGTTTTTTCATGGAAAGCATGTATTCTACCACTGAGCTATGGAGACTCTTACTCAGGCACTTCAGAGAGTGCATTTTTACCCACCCACCCACCCCCCATGGCTGATGTGTACAAGGCAAATAGTTTGAAATTGCAGGTACAAATGAGCCAAGCCACATATGACATCAGGAAGACATTAGGCAATATCCTTCATCAATTGTATCCAATCTGACTTGAGGCCAGTGGGGTTCTTTGCCTCCACAGCCATTCCAGGAGCTTGGTTTACTAACTTCCGTCTAATTTCTAGCCTAAATATTTTAATGAGTAAAGGCCGCTGCAGACCGCACGAATTTCGGCGCGTCCCGGACGCCCGAAGAGCTTTGTCGAGCTGTGCTGAGGTGTCTGGTTACCATAGCGGAAATGAGCGGAGGAGATGCGATCTCCCAATTTCCGGCACAATCGAAAATGTTCCTGGCCCATGTTTGAGGGGGCTGCTTCACGGAGCGACTGCAGCCACCAATCAGATGAGAGGGGGAGGAGTGTTAGCCAATCACCGTGGAGGTTTCTTCCAAGAAGGCGGGACAAAAGGAGGGACTATTTGTGGGAAGACACTCCTACAGACAAGCTCAGAGCGCGGAGGAGAGCGGCCAGCCTCTCTCGCTCGCTCACCTCGGGGCTTGCTCGCTCGCCTTGGCGTGCGGTCTGTCACGGCCTTAATCTGTAGCCATCTGAACACACACCCACAGCCTTCTTTAACTGAAATCGCCAACTCGTGCTCCTGTATAGCCTCCTCTAACGTATCTGCAGAACAGTATCATATCCCCTCTCAGCTTCCTTTTGTCTTAGCTACACTGGCTGTGTTCCTTTAAGTTTTGCTCTTGAGATAAATTCTCCAGTCCCATTGATTATTTTAGCTGCTCTTCTTTGCATTCATTCTATCTTCAATTCATTATATCTAAATTAACATTTCAATTAGAGTTGCCAACTCTGATTGAAGCTATTCCTGGAGATCCCCCCCCCCCCAGCATGATGTAATGTTGGAAATTCCTGGAGACTCTGTTAAAATCTCCAGGATCACTTTCAGTGGCCATTGATACTGATTCCTAGAGACTCCAGGCAATTCAGGAGGGTTGGCAACTTGAATTTTAATTCATGATCGGAACTGGACCAGTTTTCTCACCAGTTGCTTGTCCTATATACAGTATAATATTACAGATGCTTCCCCATCTCTACTGAACTAAGAGTTCTTTGTTTTTACTTTCGGTTCCCCTTTTTGATCAGCAGGTTGCTTTCAATCTATCTGTTAGTAATGCAGCTATAATTTTCAGCATTTGCTTATGTCAGGGTTCCATCTGGTTCACTTTGACTGTACTTACTGAGAAAGTCCACTCGTGTAATGATCTCATCCCTGCAATGTTTTTGGCAGGTTTGGTTGTCAGCCAGTCGTCCTGAGTTAAACAGCATACAGTCAATGCAGTCCCTTTGAAAGATGAATGAGAGAAAATGGATAAGCATATCTTCAAGACATGCTTGCATTTAAACACAGCAGTCAGGCCTCTTCTCAGAAGAAAACGCTTTTCCTGCTGCATCCATGTATCAATGCAGGCACATTTTGTCTGGATGCAGGGGGTGTTACGAATGCATTTGCTCCCTGTATCAACCATCAAAGTTAGATGCTTCCAACTCAAGAACAGATTATCGCTGTAATACATTGTCACTGCATGTTTAACTAGACTTCAGGTGTAACTAGACTGGCACGTTATGGAGACTCAGCTAAGTTTCTATTGCCACGACGACTGTATCTAAATGTAAATCTGTCTTAAATTTTAGCGTTCTGAGCTATTCTCATCTTTAAAATAGCAATGACACTTCACATGAAACAAATTACAAATATCGGCTCTACGGTCGAGTGCCTTCTCCGGCCTTTGGATCCGTGGATTTTCAGCTTTGTAAGCATTTTTTTTTAATCAGCAGCAGACAGTGGCATCATCGACACAAACAAGACTTAAGAATTAAGGCCTTAGCCACTTATGGTTGTGTAAAATTGGTACAACTAAAGATTAAGACCCATGTTGCTAAGTTAATTTTGCATTCAGTACTTTCTCCGATTCTTTCATATTGTGAATAATGAAAAATATTACTACAACATGCCTGCACAACTTATGATCATTCTATCAAGTCAAACGCAGCCCACCAGCTGCATATGGTGGCTCCATAAATGATCTGTATTTGATGCTGCCTGCCTGGGGCAATAAAACAGGGTTTGCCATGTACCATGTACCAAGTGTGCATGCACACACACAAACACAAACGTGTACATGCATGGTATTTCTGACCTGGTGAGTCATAACTTGCACAGGCTTGAAATAGTGTCATTAAATAAAAGAAAAATAAGAGTGAGTTAAATCATCATTAGACTACGGACGTTTTTTAGAGGAGGTCAGACTATTGATCCATGAGCTCGGATATTGTTTGAGCAGTTTGAGCTCTGCCAGTTCTCTCAAGCAGGGATCTTTCCCAGTTCTATTGCCAAAGAGCAACTGGAGATAACAAGAGCCAAGTCTGGGGCTCCATGCATGCAAAGTCATGATGCCTGTTATGAAATGTCACGTTACGACACATCATCCTGAGTTTTCATGGCCATATGGGAGTGGGTAGCCACTAAGACGGCAGAGAAACCACAACATTTGGCTGAGTCATCGAGTCCCTGTAGGAAGCTAGCTGGCACAATACCTTTTAGTGCTGCAGACACCTGGACAGGTGGGGCATTTCTCACAAGTCTCCCCAAAGGCACCTGGTTCTGTGCACTGGCATCTCCCACAGATGCAATTGCCTCTCCCGCTGCACATCTGGCCATCATTGGAGAGACATTGTTCTGTCTCTGTTGAGCAGTTGCAGTTGTCCCCGATATAGCCACGATGGCATTTGCACTCCCCACAGTGGCATTCTCCATGACCTAAAAGCAATACAAACAAGGAGCAAACATCAGTTGTGCTGCCAGTGACATGGACATAGCTCCGGGAGACAGCTGAAAATCCAGGTCAGACAGAGTTGAGCCTGGATCTGTGTTCAAGTAAAGTCCTGCCGCCACGGCCTCACCATGTGGCCTTGGGCAAGTCACCAGCTCTCCTCCTCTTCAGTTCCCATCCAAACACGGGTATTATTAGTGACTCACCTCACAAAGCTGGAATGAGCAAACACAATAAAGTGCTATGTAGTGGCAATAGCAGCAGTAGTTGCTAAAAGGGACAGGGAGAGAGCTCGGTAATGCAAAACTGAGGGGCAAAATGTGTCTGAAGACAGATGACAAAGAAAGCATGCCATGGATACTGTAATGGGGGGGGGGGGTTACATTTCCCAGTGGCCCTGCTGTGAGCTGAGACTCTGACCTGGAAATGGAGTGGAAAAAGCCTTGACTGAAGAAAAGGAGCAAAGCTAGCCCTGGTCTGTTGCTGCACAGGCTGTGCTGGGGTAGCCCTGGAAAAAGGGGACCTGATATGCTGCTGTGCCTGAGAGGACAAGCGTGAATTGGCAGCCACAAAGGCCTGGCTGAAGACTTTGTTTGGATCCTTTTTGGGTCCTGTTTTTGCATCCCACCCAAAGGAGATTTCAAGCTTCCCTCTCTTACCTACCCTACTAAGCCACCTGTTATATACTGTATTAGCTATGTCAGTGTGTTGCTAGAACCTACCAGTGTTAGCATGGAGGCAGCTAATCCTGAAGTGCCTTCAGCACTTCCAGTCCTAATTGCACAGGCACAGTACTGATTTTTGCTCACACTACAGTACCTACTACGTCTATGGCCTGGTTCTGACAAACAGCACCTTTCCTTACAGCGGAAGCCTATCCAACTTACACCACCGGTGTTACCAGCGCTACAGCGAAAACGGGAAGCCCCAGAACGGAAAGGGGATTCAAATCCCCTCCAAAGGGGGATTCAAAGAGGATTCAAACCCCCTTTCCATTCTGGAGCCTCCCGTTCTCGCTGCACCGCTGGTTATACTGGTGGTGTAAGTTGGATAGGATTGTGCAGTTAGTCTTATATGTTACTGTATATTCAGCAACCTCTCCTGCCATTATGAGGTGGGGTCAGCTTGTTTCACCCTAGCAGCCCATTACTAAGTACAACAACAGTGAGCATATGAGGTGTAGCCCTGCATCTCAGAACTGTACCACTTCAGGTTGTCCGGAGGCTCACGTTATTGACTGCTCCCCCATAATCCTACACACAGAAAACTAGCACGACAGGGCACAACTAGGCTAGAACCAGGGTCGACTCCAGTGCGGGGGGGGGGGTCCTTGGCAAAGTGACCTCCAGTGAGCCCCCTTACCGCAGTGTGGAGGCACTATATGAGGCACTGTGGAGGAGAAAAAAGATGATGGGCAGCAGCTACTGGCTAGAATGCTGTTGTTGCTGGCCTGCCAAGAACCAAAGAAATCCATGTCTGCTGTCATGGCAAGAAAAGGGGGTCCAGCAAGCTGATGACCACTGGGGGGGCAGGGCTTGGATCAGCAGCACCGTTCTCCCCAGGTGCCTAGAACGTGCGTGTGTGTGTGTGTTCCTGCATAGGAGCAGGATCCTCCATTACACACAAACTTATAATTCAGCAGTGTTTAATGGTATTTGGCAGTTTAATGGCCCAGTCCTATGGGGGGGCCTTACAGTGGCAGATCTCACTGTCCGCCATTGTAAAGCCTGGGATGCTGGTGCGAAAGCTGAGCTGCCATCGTGCGCTTCAGAGCTGCTGGCACAAATGGCCTGAGGCCCTGCACACATGACAGTGCCTCCCAGACACTCTGCCGGAGCAGGTAAAACGGCGACGGGGCGGTTCAGGGCAGGGAGCAGGTCGGGCCGGAGGTGGTCCAGGGGTGGGAGGGGGAGGATCGTAGTGGCCCCCTTTTCCCACCCTGAAACTTCCCCTGAGTCTACTAAGACTTATGCCAGCAAAATAGCTGGCGTAAGTCCGAGGAGATCCACTGGAGAACAGGCAGCCTACAGGGAGATAAGTAAGAAAAAGTAGTTTTATTTACCTCTCTGGGGCCATCTGGTTGCCCCCCACCCCCACCCAGCATGCAGTACATAGCATGCAGCTCATGTTCCGGCAGTGGTGCTGTGTGCTATGGGCTGGCGAGGGCTAGGATAATGCTGCTAGTAACAGGTTATATGCTATAAACTGAGACGATAATTTTTTTCAATGCTCTTCGAGAAATGGGAAGTGTACATTTTAAAAATAGGTAATCAAGTAAAGAAGTAGTTACAGATCACGGATGCCACCAACAGACAGGTTGAGCCAACAACTAACTAACTAACTAACTAACTAAACTAACTCTCTCTCTCTCTCTCTCTCTCTCTCTCTCTCTCAAGCAGGGATAGACAATTTATGGCCTGTGGGCCGGATCCAGCCCGCCACACGAAATCATCCAGTTCGTAGTCCCCAAAAGATACATCCACCTGGCCCATGGTGGTCCTAAAAAAGAATTCAAGTTTGTATTTTCTCTCTCTCTGTAAGGTTTACAGTGTAAGCAGACCAAGGGCCGAAGCTTCCTTTGAGCGTCATTGTTTGTCTGGGCATGTGTCTCTCCGCACCATGCCCATCTCTTTTTTCTTAGTTCTATGGCCTAAGCAGGAGGTTTGCGCATGTATACCAAATGCACATGCTTTCTTACTTTTGACAGACCCAACGTCTGGCCCCTATGCAGGAGAAGGTTGCCGACCCCTGCTCTAAAGGATTGATTGATAAAGCACATGTCTCACAATGACAAAGCCAGCTTGCCACACTTTACAGAGGAAAGGAACAAACCCAACCTTTACTGGCCTGAAAAATATGCTTCTTTGATAAGTTACTTTAAATCACCCCATTTGTATCTTTCTCTTCCTTTCAAGGTTAGGATATGGGAGTTACTGGATTTTATCTTCGCGTTTTGACACAGTAAATTGCCCAAGGACATCCAGTGAGCTAATAGCTGGTTTTTTTAAACTAAAGTCTCCTGTTTTAAATCCAGCACTGTATTCAGGATGCCACACTGGCTAACAGTGCAATCCTATGCATGTCTACTCAGAAGTAACCCCTACTATTGCATTTAATGGGACTTCATCCCACGTAAATGTGTATAAGATTGCAGTCTAAATTTATCCGGTGTACAGACTAACTACACTAGCAGCCCCATCCTAACAGGCAGCCCAATCCTACCCAAATCCCACCCCCCGCCGATGCAGCCGTGCCAACGAAGCGCACACTGCATCCACAGGAGGGGGGCCAGTTGGAAAGGTCTCTTCTGAACTTACCCCGGGGAAAGCTTCCACTACTGCCATGGAACTCCTCGGAACTACGCCTGTTGTTTAGCAGGCACAAGTCCAAGGCATGTAATGGTAGTGGTAAGGGAAAGGGGCGGGGGCAGGATATTGGCACACGAGTGCCGCCGATACCATACCCAGACCCATATACATGATGGAGGACATATCTCCAACTACATTCCACACAAACAAAAGGGTTAAGCAAGACATTAAAATAGAACACAAAGTTTCTAGTTGTTATTGTTACAGTAGAGCAAGAGTTCAGATATACTCTTTTTTGCCCTTGATTATTTCCTGATGCAGCCAAAGGAATATGTACTTAGTTAAACCGGAGCTGCTCTTTCCTCCTTTTTTTTGTTGTCCTTTGTTCTACAATAACAAATATTTAATAATATTAAATATTTTCATCTTCAAGTCTCTTCCTTTCTTTGAAATAATACATCCACTCTTGTATTACTTTGTGCCAACAACAACAGACATGAAAAATCTACTACAGGCCTAACAGCACTGCTGCTGACAACACTCTGCAAGAACCTATCCCTGGAGGACTCGTTTCTTAACGGCATATGATATAATCTATATGCAGAGGCCACTGCACGATCTTTAGAACACTTGGAAGCTGAGTTTCTTGAAAAGTAGAATAGTCCTGCCAAATAACCCCAGACAAGCCACTCTGGGATGATGAGCATGCGTGCAGAGTAAATGTCACCATCTCCCCCTCCCTAGATTTCTAAAAGAAAAATGAAATACCGTATTGGTCTGAGTATAAGACTCACTTTTTTCTCCTAATTTAAGTTTTTAAACTAGGGGTGCGTCTTATAATCAGGCTGTTGCAATTTAATGCCAGTGATTTAATTAATTTTTTTTAATAGCACCAAACTTTAAGGGTGCGTCTTATAATCAGGTGCGTCTTATACTCGGGACAATAGGTATGTCATCAACTCTGTTGTTGAGTTAATGAGGTTCTATCTAAATTGAATCTAAGACAACATGCTGCCTTGATTAATTTAGATTCTCCCCACTCCACCCTATCCCAAAGGAGAAGGGCTTGCAATGTATTCTTATCTCATGTTATCTTCTATGGCAGGGCTTCTCAAAGTGTGGGTCACGATCCACTTGGTGGGTCATGGCCCAAGGCGGAGGTGGGTCGTGAGTAGGGCCCACCCACCTGCCCTTGCCTCTGTTTGGCTTCAAATTGGAGCCACCGAAGCAACTGGAGCCCACTTCCAGGGTCTGAACCACTTCCTGGCGCTGCTCCCTCGTCGCTCCAGCCCGGAGACGGCCTCCAGAGGAAGGCCATCTGGAAGTGACCTGAAGGTCACTTCTGGTTTTGAAGAAGCGACTTCTGGTTGCGCTGGGAGGCCTTTCTGAGGCCCACGGAGCCCGTCCCCGGGCTGGAGCAATGACTAAGCAGCGTCAGGAGATGGGTCGCAACCCATCCCCGGGGGACAGATGTGGGTCGTGGACCCAAAAGGTTTGAGAACTGCTGTTCTATGACATTGGTTAGGTTGAGGACCAGTGATTTGCCCAGGGAGTCTCATGGCTAAATCCCAGTCTCACTCCTATTTTCTTTGTACACACCTAATGTAGATTGTAAGGGCTCTAGACGACTATTCCACTAATACTAAAGAGGAGAAAGAACAGTAGCAGCTGGAAGGGGCTTGGACAATTTTGAACAAAGATTATAGATACGGTATCCCCACAGTTTCTGTGAATTATTTCAAAAGTGTTCAGGCTCAACCCAGCGTTACTGTTTCGGTCATGCGCCATTACAAGTTCATTTTCAAGCTATGCTGCTTGAGTTCCCAGAACTCCCCACTCGTAAGTGGTGTGTTGCAGCTGAGTTTGCTGCCTTAGAGCAGGCTGAAAAGAGTTCTGTCTGCGCACACTGCAGCACTGCAATACACTGCAGTGTGTGTGTGTGTGTGTGTGTGTGTGTGTGTGTGTGTGCGCGCGCACATGCGCATGCACATACCTCTTGAAATAGAAACCTTTCGAAATACTGCTGTTCTGAAAGTGCCTGAGGAGAGCAAGGACTCCTGTGCCAGAAACAGTGTGCCCCTCAGAACATCCGTTTTGAGCCACTGCATTGCCAAAGCATGTTTTTCACTTGTATAGCAGTGCCTCTCCTTCTCGCTCCCTGCTACCCCACCTAAATTTAGATTGCAACAGCTTCAGAGCCTGGAAGTCTGGAAAATGGCACATACACTGACAACATCATACAAACACCTTATAATATAAATAAATGAAAATGCTTCTCTCTCACTAGAAAAATCATGGAGAAAACAGATTACTGTTTACTGTGTGGTGGCTAAACACATCTCATGTGGCAGCTTGCACCTCATGGGTTTAAGCTCTGGTCATGTAAAACCAGAGTGCCGCTATGCTCCCACAATCACGAAGAAGCATAGAATATGTTAATGTTCAGCTCACTGTGTGACCCAAGTCAGCCTCAGCTGCCCACCCCAGCCATTATGTGGGGAGGATTTTAAAGTAGGAAATATGACGAGTTCCCTTGTTTTAATAACTCTAAGAACAACTCATCCAGATCCATAGTATGCCCTTACTGCACCAGTCCTTGCAAGACAGACCTTGTAATCCAAAGGCAGCAGTGTGATAACCTCAGGCCAGTCAATGCACATGGGAGGGAAGTAGCTTTACTGCAAGAGAGGCAGAGCCATGCAACTCCTCCCCTCCCCCTTTTTATTGCCATGGTTGCTTGCATGATGTACACACTCCAGGAATCGGGAGGGAGAGGACTTGAAGACCGTCAAAACTGACTTAGGGCAAAGTCTAGAGCAGGAGCACCTTATCAGTTTCAAGTTGTAGGAAATCCCACTCAGCTTCTGAGGCAACTTATCTATTTCAACTCTTGTGAGATTGTCCTTTTGCTTGCAGAATGTTGGTCTTAGGATCACAACATGGCACAGGGTGGAATGAGTATATGTCTGCTTATTATTGGAGATGCGATGGACACAGTCCAATTGGTGCTGCAACAAAGAAAAGTACTCCAAAAGGGGAACAGCTCAAACTAGCTATGGAAAGAAGCTCATTTTCCAAGTAGCCATGTACTGGTATTTGTATTTTCCCAGCACTCAAATATCACCCAAACAGAACTGGTTCTTTGAAAAGATGTGCAATAACTGAGCAACATCTCACATTTGCTGCACAACAAACAGCTTAAATACAAACGGATCTTCTGACAAAGGCAACAGACGTTTAAAGCTTTTCTTTGAAAGGAGCCAGGTTCTGTTACCCAGAAAGCTGCCCATTAGGGAGGACACACCCCGACACAAACGGACAGACTTGACTTTCTATTGTGCAGCTGTGGTGGGTCCATCATCCCATAGCTGCTGGGTTGAGAAGCCAGAGGCCCTCACACTGCAGGAAATAGGAAAGGGCAGATGCTGGACAGACTTGGAAATTGCTTCTGCGCTTGAGACAGTGGCGTAGCAGACGTTTTTCCAAGGGGGCCGTGGGCGAGGCAACATGTCTTAGCCCCGCCCCAGCCACCGAAATGGAACAGAAACTTTTGGCTCCGGTCCCGCTCCATTCCGGTGGCGAGACGGGCGTCCCGCCCACGGCCCCTTGGAAAAACGCCAGCTACGCTACCAGCTCGAGAACTTTTGGACAAATGGAATCCTCCTCACGTCCAATCTGTGTATGAAAACTACAAAATTATATCTGCTAACTAATGCTTTTGTGCTTTGCCTACTTCCTATTTAAATGAAAGTAGGCTCAGCCCTGAAGGTTTGTTTGAGATTATTTCACCCTATGCTATGCAGATGGATCACATATAAAGGAGGCTAAGGGACGGGTGGATGAAATTGGAAACCATTCCTAAGAAGATCCGGAATTTAACAGTTAGGACTGGACACTCTGTGCCATTCTCTCCCTCCAGATGACTCAGCGTGGGTGGCAGGAAGTGTACGATCACTGTTTGGCAAGCCACCACTGGCTTGGAAGACTCCACCCTGGCACAGAGAAGACATTCAACTTAATTTGGGCTGGTGGTGGTTGGATTAATTATATCTCTGAAAGCAAACTGTCAAGTATTTTTTTAAATAAATTAATTGTTGGGACAATTAACAGGTTCTGATCCTCCCTTGTAGCAGCCTAAGCTTACATTGGTGTGCTACTATTACTGTCTTTTGCCAGCCTACTTGGATGTGTAACCAAAACTTTGCCACCCTCTAAAATCTGCTTGATTGGTAAGCAAGTAAAACTGACAGTAAACTGCTTTCAGAGGACACAGAAAAGGCTCCGTCTACAGGAGGGGGCAGTTGACAAACAGTATCTTGATTCTGGTCCATGCTGCTGGACTGTGAAATGGGAGCAATTTCTATTCCATGAAGGAATGATCCAACTGTTATGTCTATTATTGCAGACACAATTCTCTCCTCAAAAGTTTCAAGTGAGTTCAGCTGAAATGGTTGCACTTGCTTAATTTGAACCTCCTGTCTGCACACCAAAATGAACAGCATGTAAGGTCTGGATGAATCAAACCCTGGTTCAGTCCACTGCCGCAGCCTCTTTATAGTTTGCAATTAACAAACCAGTTTTCCAGACTACTGCAGCTGCAGCAGCAGCAGAAACAACAATAAACTCCAGAACCTGGATAATTCTGCTTGATACTTGTTAGGCATATACAGGCCAGAAACTGTTACAATATACAAGGGAAATGCCCCCCTGCACCACCACCCCAGGTGTATTCCAGCTCTACAAGTAAATGCTGGATCAGCATGGCACTTTTCTACAGGCATAAATCTTATTGTTAAATTGGAATATAATCTCACTCCAAGAGATTGCATTCTAAAAACCAATGAGACGGGTCCAAGCAAAATACGACAACTGGGCGACTAGTAACTTCAGCACAGCATTTGGCTGACATTTACATTTTTTAAATGCATTTTTGCAGAAAGCTTTGAAGAGCCTGAAATAGAATTATTTCAGCATGGGCTCAGCTGGTCAATGTGTTACAATGCTCTTGAAAAAAGGTGTCAGGCGTACTTTATCAAGATACCATTTTGAAACATTTAAAATTTATTTTTGTTTACAAGGGCCAAATGGTTTTCAAGCAACATGCAACTTAATACGAAGACAGGACACTGCCTTATGCAGAGTGTGCACATTGTACCGTCCTCCAGTTTATCCCCATGCAGGAAGCTCTACATCTACAACCGTAGTGTAGTAAGACATTGGAGCGGAAAAGGGAGCAATGCTACGCTTCCAGCATTGCTGCAAGAGGATTTCTTGAAAGAACAAAATGTATAAGGATACCAATCGGTCAGTGAAAATGGGGTTTCATAGTTCAGTTCGGTTCCAGCTTCATCTGGCAGTTATGTCACTGCAGGTGAGGCAAAGGATCTTGTTCAGGTAGCTGCCTGCTTTCCCCAGGTTCTTTGTGGCAGGGGTAATGCAAAGCTCAGCTGATTTGACAGCCTAGTCAATTATAGGAAGTGTCTTCCCAGCCCCAATGGGGACTGTAAACAAAAGGGGGCCCTCAGCCTCGGCCCTTGCCTCCACAGTAGCTGGAACGGCAGGTGGGGCCATGCCCTCCTTTTTCCCCTCCCAGAGTGGGCTCCCTTCATCCCCTTCCAAATTCTTTTCCCTTCTCCCCTTTCCCCCAGCTTTTTCCTGGAGCGTCCTGTTTTTCTGCCTTTGTGCCAATCCTGATTTGTTCTCTTCCTGGCGGTGGACTGACTTGCCCTCCACTTCTTACTAGCCCCCAGGGTTCCTTTCCTCCTCTTTAGTCTTTCTTTCCTCTCGCGGGTCTTCTGACTATCCACCTCCTTGTCTCTGTTCTGTCCTCCTTCTTCAGGGTTCCAGTCAGCTCCCTCCTGTCTGCTCACTGCCTTTTTCTCTTTTCCACTTTCCCGCCTCAGGCTCCTCTCCTTGTCATCTATAACTTTTTCCTCCGTGTCCTCTTCCCAGCCCCATCTAGCGGCTCGATCAAGGGGCTGGTACTAGCTGCCCAGCCCTGGTGATCAATGGCCCAATCCAGAGGCGCCAGTAGTTGGGTGGGTTGACACCCCCCTCAACCCCGCACCGCCACAGGCGCCGCTGCAAAAAAGGTCCCTGAAAAAAACTGCCTAAAAGAGGCGTAAAAACCACGTGGGGGGAGTGATTTTGCCGAATTCAGCAGTGTTGCGGCAAAGAAGCACACACACCCCCGACCATTTTTCTGGCCGCTTTTAGGCCGCCATGGCTCGTCACCCCCCCCCAGCGGCTCATTTCTGGGCGGGCGGCCTGTTTTTAACACCACTAGAGAGGAGGGGTGCACCATGCCGTCTTCCTCTTCCATCGACTCCAGAGTGACTGACCTGGCTGGCTTCTTCCTGCATGCGTACAGATATGTACTTCGCGCATACGTGGATATGTCCATGCAGCGCGCATGCACGAAGAATGGACATATCCACGCATGTGTGTATGTATCAGTCAATGCGCATGAGCAAAGAAGCCAGGTCAGTCACTCTGGAGTCGACGGAAGACGGCATGGTGCACCCCTCCTCTCCACGGCACGAGCCGTGGCGAGGGGGTATGAGCCGCGGCAACCTCAGGGGGATTGCTCTGGGGGGGTGCACAAGCCGCGGCAGCCGCAGAATTGCTGCCCAATCCGCAGCTTGTTGTACCCCCCATTTACATGTCGCCCCCAATGCCAGGGGCCCCACTGCCCCCACCCCCCTAACGACGCCACTGGCCCAATCCCATTAGGCCCTTTACAGTTCTCATAAAGCACAACACTCCATTCTGTGCAGCCTGGCGAGGGCTTACTCTCAGGCAAAGGAACAAGTGTTCCCTTACCTGGAGCAGACCTTTGGAGTCTGAAACTCCCCCACAGGATATAGTGCATGCCCTGTTGGTGCGTCGGTATCGCCACACGGGAAATTACATCGGATTGGGCTGTAAAACAGCAATAAACAGTGTGGTTGACAGCATCTCTCCGATTGTCGACACTTGGCAATGATGTCATCACCAGGCGTGGTGAACGTGAGCTGCCGATCATGGCTGCTTCAGGCAGGCTCCATTGAGCCGTGAGGGGCTGCTGGGGCTCACACAGTTCTCCAGTTGGTCCACCTGGCTTAATATTATCAACACTGACTGGCAGTGGCTTTCCAGGGTTTCAGACAGGAACATTTCTCTGTCCTACCTGGAGAAGCTGGGGGCTGAGCCTGGACCTTCCGCATGTTCTGCCACCGAGCTCCAGCTTCTCCTCCCCCCTGCTCCAGCACTTGTTCCTCTTAAATATACTCTGCTTTTATAAAACCATCCTACTTGTTTCAATTTTGCATCTGATTTATTAAGGCGGTTCTGTGCAAATCCTTTCACTTCCAAACATTAATTATTATTATTAATAATTAGAAGCGTCTTCTGTTACAGCTCTGAAATTAAATATTAGGCTTTTCAGCTCTCTGGATAAAGCAATAAGTTAAATGCTCTGTTCAAAATTAACAGCCTATTTTATTCAAGTGCTCTTAAAGACTGCAGAGAGATTGTTAATTGGAACACTGCCACACAATTATTCTCAAAAGCACTCTTCTCTAGATCACTGCGGTGCTTTAGAAAAACAGTGGCAGGCACAAGGGCAGACTAAGTATATACTGTATAAGCAATTAATAATCATTCTGATCCAGCAAGGGGCCATGGACACATCGAGGCAGGCTGCTGTGTATATAGCACTAGCTGGGTACGGAACTGCATAATTGAAACAGGCACAGTGCCCTCGCCTCCTCAGGTCAACCAGGACCTGTGATATGCACACCTAGCTTTATAAGAGGACGTTCAATTATGCCAATCAGCTGCCTGGGAGTGTGAGGGACTCGATTTTAGCCTCCCTCTGATCAGCATAATTGGCGCTACGTGCCACTATGCACATGCATGCATTGTTGTACTGCTGCTAAGTGAATGTCATGGCAAGTTAACATGTTACAGCCAGATGCAAGAAGCCTCTTAGTCTTTCCATGGGTGTCTATTGCCAGGTGGGTTAAAGTTTGAGTGCAGTGGTCCCCCATGAGAATGAGGTGATTTTTCACCACACAGTCGTAGACCATTCTTGTTTCCTCTTCACAGCACATGGTGAAAACTGACCAATCTCCATGGTGAGAGCACATGAATACATCAGGTGATGGTAGCTGCTGTGGCTCAGAGCCACCACAGCAATGTGTGAAGTGGCCTGATGTGTCAACAAAGTTAAGACAGGGTTCAAGTTTGATCCCTATTGTTAAGGTATTTCTTAAGGAGTTAAAAACATGACCATGACAGCTGTTCCTTCCACGACTGAACCATGCAAGAAATAACACAGTTATCTATTGGCATGATTACGTTTATCACAGGATGCAATAAACATAATGTATGAATTCCTTCTTGGCTTAAGTAAGAACATAAGAAGAGCCCTGCTGGATCAGGCCAAAGGCCCATCATCTAGTCCAGCTTCCTGTATCACACAGTGGCCCCACCAGATGCCTCAGGGAGCACACAAGACAACAAGATACCTGTGTCCTGTCGCCACTCCCTTGCACCTGGCACAAAGAAAACCTACTCCTACTACCAGGAGGTTGCTTATCCCCATCATGGCTTGTAAGCTGTGATGGACTTTTCCTCCCTAAATCTGTCCAATCAGTACTGTATATAGGGTGGGTGGGTCATGCAGAACACAAAAGTGATACAATCCTTGCATAACGATTTTACCATTGAAGGGTACGGAAACCAGAACACTGTGACACTGGATTAGTTCCCCCTTCATGTTCTCTTGTACAAGGCGACTAGCTCTAGTCAGGAATCCAAACCATGTCGGGGGGGGGGGGGAGAGCATGCTGGCAAGCCCTGCTCCCACCCACATGCTCCTGAAGCTCCACCCATGTGAGCTTGCACTGAAACACACTCCCCAGGAGCGCCTTTCTTCCCACAAAGGTGAATCTGTATTAATGTCCTCATATACTTGAGATAATGAGAGCAGTGGGTTTTGGGGGAGGCTTTGAAAAAAGGGCTGGAGCTAGGGATTGAGAACGCTTTTTTCTCCATCTTCGCACATCATGTCCTTGAATCCTGCAAACAAACAATCATGACACATGAGGTTGCTTGCACAAGATTATAACACTCCTGCTGCTGTAGGTGCAGATTAGGATTTAGGCAGCCTGCAGTCAACCTGGAGTATAAAAGAGCTCTCCTGAACTGGATCAAGGATGTAATGAGTGAGCACATGGTGCCATGAATCAAATGGCGATAAAACAAATCAGGTGATGGTGTACTACTGACTCTTGCCAAACACACAGAGATAAATTTGAGAAGAGAAGAAAAGGAAGAATGTGACATGCCTTGTCCCACTCATTATCTTCCAGTCTCCCAAGTGTGGTTACCTAGGAGATAGGCAAGACAAACACTAATAAATCATCAATAAATACCTCCAAAACACAAACAAGGTGTACGTACACACACACACACACACACACACACACACACACACACACACACACACACACACACACACAGAGAGAGAGAGAGAGAGAGAGAGAGAGAGAGAGAGAGAGAGAGAGAGAGAGAGAGAGAGCTTCTACAGAGATGCCTTAACAGGAACATAAGATGGGTAAGACGCTGTTGAAGTCTTGATTTTATCAGAAACATTGCCCACCTCAGCAATGGGGCTAGAAATGTGGAATGCATCAAACACGGATATGCTCAGCATTGGAGAAAGCCAGCTGATGATGCCTAACCCTTTTTTTTTAAAGGCAGAAACTGGAGTTAAGAACCTAAGAAGAGCCCTGCTGGATCAGGCCAAAGGCCCATCCAGTCCAGCTTCCTGTATCTCACAGTGGCCCCACCAGATGCCTCAGGGAGCACACGAGACAACAAGATAACCTGTTTCCTGTTGTCACTCCCCTGCACCTGGCACAGAGAATTACAGAGAGTTACATTGTCATGTCTTGCTGTCATTCAGAGTTTGGCAGGACATTGTCTTGGCCTCCTTTGCCCCCTTTTATGCAGGAATCCTTGTTAAATGAACAAGGAACAGGCAAGAGCCCAAGTCCCTTCATCTCCTCGCTGCCCTTTCCTGCTCCCCGCTCTGCTGCCTTTGCCTTTTCACAGTGGTATCCAGAGCACAACACACATCAAGAGATTTGGCACAGCTTCAGACACCATCCTGCACACTGCAGTTTTCAGCAATTTGTTCACAGGAACACATGCCGTTTGCCTCAGAGCTTGACAAGTGGAGCCGTGACCGTTGGATTACACGTAAAACTGGCTGAATAACTCTTCAGATGTGTCTCATATTTGGGGGGCTGAGACATACAATGACGAGCCGGCCGGCCTTTCCCATTCACACAGCATCTTTCCACACTGCTTTTTGCTGTTTTGTTAGAGGATTAGGACATGGATGCTTCAGAGCGATTTTATTGTTCTCTCTCTCTCTCTCTACCTGGTACTGTTTACCGCCCTGAGGCCTCTGTGGAGCCATGCATGGCAGGCAACAAGTTTTAAAACAAATACAAATACATTTTTAATTACATAAGAAGGGATACTGGAAGCGGCTTTGGAAAATCTAGGTTCCCGAGTTTAAAAGCAGGTATAATTAGAAGCAGTGGCTTCTCAGGCAAACCAGTTGAGCCACTTCCGGCTACAGAGCTCTTTCCATGACTCAAACAAGACCGGAGCGCACCTTCTGTCTGCATTCCAGGAGGGCACACATAACCAAGCAGCATCACACTGCTACTTCTGTCAGACACTGACTGAAGTAAAGCAAGACTTAGAGGCCCAATCCTATCCTCCCCCCCCCTACTACCGATGCAGCTGCACAGCCAGAGCACACACTGTATCCTGGGGGGGGGTAGTCCCAGTGGTCTCCTCCGGCTAAGGGAACATTTGTTCCCTTACCCAGGGGTAAGCCTCCAAGGCTGAGACAGGTCTACTCGGACCTGTGCCAGCTGTATAGCTGGCTAAAGAGCTGGCGCAAGTCCAAGTGGACTTGTGAAGGTGGATCAGGCCTGGGAAGGGGGTTAGGAGTTGGTGGACGCCATGCCGCCGAACCCCACAATTTCCTGTGCCCGATCCACCCTCCTCCCTGCCCCTGTCACCTCCTCATTCCGGCCACCCCCTGCCCCGTTCCACCTGCTCCCCACCTCCCTCCAATCACCCAGCACCCACTTACTGGCGCCAGTGGGTGTCCCGGGTCTGCTGGTGCACGGGCCTGGCTGCTAGCTGCTTGTGCATTCGTAACAGCCAGAAAGTGCATTACATGAGTTCTGGCGGTGTTAACGCCTCAACAGGGTTGGACTGTGAGGCTGCAATCCTATACACACTTTCCTGGGAGTCCCGTTGAACACAATGGGATTTACTTCTTCGGATGAGATATGCATAGGATCGCACTGTTAGTTTACCAAAGTCATACCATGACTTGTTCCTACAGCATAGAATTGCGAATTTCAGACTAACAACCTCTGAAACGTGTCCATGTAAGGGGGAAAAAAGACACTCTAGGGAGATGAACTTGAGTACTCTGTTCCATTGAGGGTTAAACTACATGGAAAGCTCAACTGCATATAATTTGCCCCTCCATATAATTTGACTTTTTCTTTTGTCAAACAAACATGGGTAAAGACACAAGTACAGATCAAATCTCAAATGTGAAAGTGTCAGAACAAAGGAAGTTCCTTGGTGTGCTTCTGTGGGGGAAAGTTGAGCTAAGCGGGCAGTACAGGGCTCAAAAGGGACACGTAGCCTTAAGGCCGCTTCAGACCGCACGAATCTCGGCTCGTCCCGGATCTTAGCGGATCTTAGCCGAGGCGTGCTTGGGTGTCTGGTTAACACAGTGGAAGCGAGCGGTCTCCCGATTGCCGGCACGCTCGAACATCCCCTGGGACATGTTTTCAGGGGCACGCACAGCGACGCTACTGGAGCCACCAATCAGAAGAGAGGGGGAGGAGTGTTAGCCAATCACCGTGGAGGTTTCTTCCAAGAAGGCGGGACAAAAGGAGGGACTATTTGCAGGGAGACACTCCTACAGACAGGCAGGTCAGTGGCCAGCCTCTCGCGCTCGCTCGTCTTCGTTCGCTTCCGCAAGCGGTCTGAAACGGCTCTTAGAATAATGCACAACAGTGGGCCTCAACATCCTTTGCCCCCCCCCGCACAGCAGAAGCCGTACATGCTTGAAAGAATAAAGGAAAACCAACAGGTTATAACCCCGCACCACATAATCGCCCCCACGCTCCCCTCCTCTGTCTTTCCTTTGACTGACTGCTTGCCATATGTCCCAGTTTCCTTGAAGCCATAAATTTACACATGAGAACAGCTTAAGTGATAAATTTATAGCTGCTGTGAACTGGGACGGGATAATAAGAAGCAAGGATGTCTGAGGAAGGGAGTAAGTGGGAGGTGGAGTAGAAAAAGGTCCAGGATTCGGCTGGATTTTCATTGCTTTTTGACAAAGCCCCTAGCAGTTCAGAGTTAACTCCACCGCTTGCCAAGCAGCCTGCCTTATTGAGATGACTGGATTTCAATAATAAATCAAAAGGAGATAAATAAAGTGCGTAATGTTAAAGTCGGAGAGATTTCTGGACTGCAATAGCTATCTTGTCATGCATCCTCATCACGGGACTACTATGGATGAAATTATTTCCCAGTTCTGCTGGATCTGGGGAAGAGCCTTGGTTTTTCTCTTCCGTGGAAAAAAGGGAGCTACGTGTGTCACAAGGATTTTATTCTCAGGGAAGTCTTTGTTCCTCTATCATCACACACACACATGCAATATTTTGCAGGACACTGGAACAGTTATTAGACTCTCAGTTCAGCTTCCAAAATTGTCTTTTGGGTTTTTGACAGAGAAATTGCTGCATACTACTACAGAGGAATTCATTTCTTAAGAGGTTTGCATATACATGGCCTCATGTATTTTCTTTTCCTGCCAACTTCTGCTCACTTGCTACCCTTTGTAAATACAGCACTAGGATATGAATGAACATAAGATCTCTGAGCTTCCAAGACAGTGCTTAAGTGCTTTCTAGTCAAGTAAAACAAAACAAATCACCAAAAATCTTATCCTTACAGGCCAACTTCAATCTACTGTGCCAATAGTGCGAGATCCCATTCCCATACAATGAATGAGGAAATATCTTTGCTGCTATTTGCATTTTATTCTTCAGTAAACACAATAGGATGAGCAAAGCATCAGAACACACATTCAGAACAATTGCTTTAATTGCAAATTTCAGGTAACAATTATTCAAGGAAGATGTGTTTGCTTTGCAGATTTTTTTAACTAACAATGGACAGTTGTTACAGCTGTCCATATCTGCTAAAACACCTGAACCCAAAAAGGCCACTTGTGTTTTATGAAGGGTTCTAATGTGATCAGTTCAAAGTATTTCACTTAAAAATATTGAGCCATCTTCTGCTCCCACAAGTTCAGGAGAAAAATGTTTCCAGTATTTCATTCACCAAATGAAAGGAAATACTTGAAGTTGTTCCACTGTTTCATTCACCAAAAGAAAGGAAATACTTGAAGTTGTTCCACTGTTTCATTCACCAGCTTGGGAATCAAAGGGAAGGTTGGCCATTTCCTCCTCACACAGGATCCTTGAAGCTGCTGCGAGGCAGACTGCTTCTTTGCTGCTGGGGAATTCGTCTCAGCCGACATGCCAAGGTCCTTCTGGGTCATCTTGCCCACTGACTTCCTGGAGCTCCTGGGCAAGAGGAGCCTGACAGGCAGCAGCCTTATCCCCTGCTCCTGAAATGACACCTGAATCTTCATGCCTCTTGAATCCTCCTCCATGGATCCACCAGGCAAGAAGGGAGATTGCCAAGTGGCAGCTGTGTAGGCAGCTGAAAGGGCTGGGGAAGGAGAACTGGCCTTGGAAAACGTGCACTCTTATAGGCATAAATCCACCTCCACCCCTACACGGAATCAGAGTCAGGATAAATACCCTGTTTCCCTGAAAATAAGACCTACTACATTTTTTGGAGCCAGAATTAATATAAGACCCGGTCTTATTTTCGGGGAAACACGGTAGCATGCACACTCAAATGTACTGCAGTGCAGACGGTTTAGCTGTCCTGCATTAATGTCAATGAAATGCACATTCTGATGCATGTTCTAATGTGCATCCCATTGAAAGCAATACATCGCAAACCAAACATCTGCACTCACACTTGCGTTGGGATACACATCCTGACTGTGGGGTGCGGTCTATTACCACTGCATTGCTTTTAGTGAAACAATGCACATTTGGGTGTTTAAGTGTATATACATTCAATGGAAAGCAATGCAGACCATCCACATTGGGATGCACAGTCCTACACAAACGGTTAGATTTTTTGAGGATCTGCACTTACGTGATCTATTTCCAAGCTGGACTAAACCGAACAGGTGGGAGAAGGGGACCCAGAGCGAAGGTTGCTGAACCTCTATTTGTCAGGGTGTGTGAAAGGCTCCTTGGGCACAACAGTGACTACATAGCCTGTCGCTGCATGTAAGAGAACACCTAAGGATCCGGTTAAAATTGAGTCATTTTATTATTTTGAAAGATTCCAGCATTCTCTCCAACAGGCCATGTCTGCTCTAATTTAGTGTCATGGAAAAATATGGTGCTGCTTGGCCATGCTGTGGTAAGTGGAAAATATCCAGGCTGTTCCTGGTTTTTGTATTGTGGGCTTTTCTTCTTCCCTAAGAACCAGACTGTTTGTCATTACATGAATGACCTCTTCTTGCATTACTGCAAAGATGGACAACAGACAGCTCACAGGAGGCGAGGGGGTCCTTGACCTTTTACAAAGGAATCCAGAAGAAGCAGAGGGAGGATGAGGAAAAACAATGTGAGTAGAAATGTCTGCAGGTTGACTGATTAGAGCTCTATGAAGCTTGAGAGACAGTAGGGTTGACAAGCCCAAGACACATCCAGAGGTCTTTAGGTCCCGGGACCCTGGGTACAGTTTCATCCTTAAAATCTAATGCACACACCAGAAGTCACCCCACTGTGACCAAACCAAGCAATAGGACGCCACTTCCTGCTGTTCACATCAGTCCTTATTACCATCTGAGGGTCCTAAATCTTGACCTCACATTTCTCCAAATTAATCCAAATGACAATGCAAATGGCAAATGCAAATGAAACATGCCAGACAAAACGGCCTTTGAAACTCACTGGGAGTGAAGTTTAATGAAAGTAGGCCAGCAGGCCCCAAGTTTGGCTCCCTTGCTTTTTAAACATGTTCATACGAATCCATAAATCCCTTAAGTTAGCCAAAACAATGAGTTAGCCAAATTAGTAAAAACAACCCCCTCTCTCAGAAACACCCGGATGTGACAGCCATACAGCAAGAGACATTAAACATTCAGCCTAGGTTAGTTGATTTTCTTCATACCACTGTCTTTGGAAGCAGGCTGAAAGATACAATGTAAAGCTGACTGTATTCTACTATCTGTCCTTGCAGGAACAATTTAAAAGTGGTTGTGAAGAAGACAGACAAAGCAGTGGTTATACACCTTTTAAGATCACACATAAGTTTAAAAAGAAAATGTCACTGTAAATCCATCAACTCATCGCTACATTAAGTCCTCTATGTGCGTACTGGTTAGGTTCCAGGGGTCTATATGCTAAGTTGCCACGTATGTAGCTTGAAACATCCAGATCTTGCCAGCCCAGCACTATCGCAGGTGCACGAAAATACCATCAAAGGGTATACGACACCTGCGTGAAAGCGCTGATGGAGCGGTCCATAACTTGGACACCTGTAACTCGGGGGAGCCAGTGTATTGGCTAATAAGAATCTGAAATAGAGCTAAATGGTTCACACACAACTCTATGCATATTTATTCAGACATAAATGGTGGCGGCGGGAACAGGCCAGTTAAATTAATTAATTAATTTTAAAGCTAAATAAATAAATAAATAAAATTTCCTGGCGCCCAAAGGGCGGCAAAAGGATACTTCACACACACACACACACACACACACACACACACACACACACACACACACACACACACACACACACACACACACACACACACACAGATGCTTTACATTTAATTAATTTGTTGCTTGTTGGGGGGAGGGTTCACAGCCGGGAAAATCTGGTAAGCCTACTTCTTAAGCATGTTTGCCTTGTCACGCCTTTTGCAGCCCTGCCTAGAAGGGAGTGATCACATATTATAATCTGTACCAATGCTATTTGGCTCAGAAAGAATATTAAAGTTTTCAGCTGTGCAAGACAGCTTGTCCAAACTGTACTCCCGTCACAACTTTTTCTATCAGCTTCTAAATCTACAAAGAAATAAGTGCATTTCTAGGGGCCTTTTTTGGATCACAATCTCTAAGTATACAGCTGGCACCAAGATATTGCATGACACTTTTGACACAGTGGGGAACTTTTCCATTTTAATCAGCAAACTTGAGTCATAAAAGGCTTTGTCACATGGGTTTCTTTGTCCACAGACTATCTCCCCCTCCCTTCTACTGTTTACGATCTGTGAGGAATTACCTAAAGTACAGGATATGGCTGAACTTGTATAGCAGAGGCAGTTCATTGCCCTCCTTTGTGGTGAAATGAATCTACATTATGCCAATTCTGTTGTCAAATCATACTGCAACTGTTGCCAAATCATAAACATGCAGCAATATTTAAAAGGACATTTTATCCCATATCAAAGAGGCTATTTTGAGCTTCCATAATAATCCTTTGGTTGTTGCCCTAATTATCTGAATGCTCTTCCCATAAAGTATATGAATAATATGTTATCTGCACGAAATATAAATATAATGTTGACATGACTCAACACTCCATGTGGTTTAGGATTCATTCCTCACATGTATGCTGCTGTCATCCACAAACCACAGGAGCCCATTCTGACTTGCACTGCAATTAGACTTTTACTGAATGACTCCTGGGAAAGCTTCCAGACACCCGAGTCATCATATGCAAACTACAAAATATGCTTTCACTTCTTTCCCTATAGTAAAAAAAAAAAAAGAGGAATCCTATACAAGCCCTACAAGTTCACAATCAAAATGTTTATTATCATCATGAGAAGGACCCACTACATTCTACAATCTAGTTCCCAGAAATTTGGGCAGAACCTGGTAACCATATTTCATGGCAAGATTCCTGATCTGTATCTATTTTGCCATGGGGAAACAGAACAGGCCCTCAGAGATGCGGTAGCAGAATTTCAGCCAACAAGACCTATAGCTCCATGAAGGCCTAGCTGGCACAGGGGTGTCAAAAATCCAGCAGGGCTCTTCTTATGTTCTTAAACTTATTTCATACAGTGAGCCAAAGTTAGCATCTATGGCGCCTGCTGAGGGCCAGAAGTGACATCATTAATCAGGGGATGACCATAAATAAGCACTTTGTTCTCACCTAGGAACTCATTAGCTACAAAAGACAGAAGAGGAAATATGCAAATCTTGATCATATTTTCAAGATATGGGAGAGTAATGATCACGCGGGATGCCCTCTCAGTTGCACTGCTTCTGCTGAGCAGTGTTCCCTCTAATTTTTTTTCCTACCATGAGGAGCAGTTAATGACCTGAGCTGTTAACCACATAACCACTGTTGTCTTAAAATGGGCAATGGCCAGTCTGACTTCACTATTCACTCGCATCCTCCGATCCTCCCTTGACCAGCACTCACCCTTCAATGCTGCCTCCCTCAGTCACCACAGCCTGGCCCTACGTTACTGACTTACTTAGAAGCATAACTTCTATCTATCAGCAATCTGCACACCTTGCCTGACTTTAGCTGGCATGAGGAAGATTAGACAACAAAGAGATAAATTGGCTGCAACTTCTTTCAGCTCCTATATTTCAACTGCGCCCAAGAAGTCACTTCGCAGCAAATTCTCAGCTCAGTTATCACAAGCCCAACTATCATGTGTGCTGGATAACGAGCTTCTGCTGACCTGATTAGACCCACAGGTCTTATGTTTGACACCCCAGACCTAGCAGCTTCCTTTCAGGAGAATCCCAAAATTCAGGTTCCCTTCTCTTTGTTCACCCCATTTTTTCCCCTTCATTTCCTTGTATTCTGCACTCCACCATTCAATTCTCTGAAAACAGATTTGAAATTCCGCACGGTTATGCGGTTATGAGACTTGCAGCCCGGTCCAGCCTAAGGCAACTGCGGTACAATTCAGGCACAATTGCAGCCCAAGTGCTTTAGGCCCGAGTTGTGCCTGAATTGTGCCTGAGTTGGGCTGCAATTGGGACTGAATTGGGTTCAGGCACAATTCAGGCACAACTGCACAATTCAGGCACAATTGCAGCCTAAAAGTGGGCGTGTCGGGGGCGTGTCGGGGGTGTGACGGGGGCGGTTATGAAATTTGGTCCGGTTCCAGACATTGGCAACCCCCTGACACGCCCCCTCGAGCCCAACTCAGGCCCAAAATTTGGGCCAGCAAAAAGGGTGGACCCAAATGTGAGGAGACCCATAGGATCCATTTTACCTTACCTACACCAGCCCTCTCCTGAAAAGTTCTAACACCCTGGGCCCGAGTTGGGACTGAGTTGGGACCGAACAGGTGTGGCCGAACTCTGGACATGGACCCAAATAGTTATCCTATCAGCACCCAGCCCCACCCAGCCTCTCTCCCACAAAAGCCCAGCCCCAGCCCTCCACTCACTCTCTCTCTCTCTCTGAGCGCGTGGCGTGGGGTTCTGTCCCCCAGCAGCCACAAAGTGGGACTTTGAAAATTTTCTAACACCTCTCTTCTCTTCTCCTCTCTGCCCCCCTCTAGGGCAGAGAGGGCTGTTCTGCCTGTGGCCAAACTGTTTACTCCTGTGCCTGGGCAGCTCTCTCCATGCAAGTGTTTGCTAACCCATGTCTTTCTCCCAGCCCCTCTCCCCCCCCCACAGGCAACAACACCAGCAGGTAAGTGCAGGTAAGTGCAGGGGTTGTGCAGACATGTGGTCTGACTTCTGCCTCTTTGCATAGAGAAATATAGGTAGGATACATGCCTCTTTACCAATGTGTTGTCTCATAGCTGCCTGCAATGCCTGCCATGATATGCCTCTTTACCAATGTGTTGTCTCATAGCTGCCTGCAATGCCTGCCATGATATGCCTCTTTACCAATGTGTTGTCTCATAGCTGCCTGCAATGCCTGCCATGATATGCCTCTCTACCAATGTCTTGTCTCATAGCTGCCTGCAATGCCTGCCATGATATGCCTCTTTACCAATGTCTTGTCTCATAGCTGCCTGTATTAATGTGAGCACACAATGCCATGAGTGTTGAACTGTAACCCTTATGTAGACACCAGCTGTTCCCCCCCCCTCTTTTCTCCACAGGGTCTACTGACAGGTCAGTATTGCTAGGATTGCCATGGTTGTGACCCCCAAGTTGTGTTGTTGTCTCTCTCTGTGACCCCTTTCCCTTACAGGATCATGCTCACCTTACACCCAGGGAAGGAGCGCAGACCAGGCTATGTGTCTCACACCACTCAGCTGTGTTTGATTTCTCTCCCTACAGGCCTTTGCAACCGGCACACTGGCATTCCTTCAATGGGGAGTGCTACCACACACCAGCTGCCATGGAACACCCCCCAAGGTGGTCATCCCCCCAGGAATGCCCACTACCACTGACCGTCTGGGGAGCACCCCTCGGCCCGCAGTCTGGTTGCCCTATGGTCGTCTGCCTCGATGCTGCCAGAGGTCTGGGAGCCTGCCCTGCAACCCTCCTCAGCTGCTGCTGCTGCTCCACCTCCCTGGCTGCCTACTTGCTGTCCCTCCCCTTTCTATGGAGCAGGCTGTGGTTCCACAGGGGAAGAGCCTGCGTCTCCAGGCACGCCTGCTGCTGCTGCTACGTTCTGAGTGGCTGCTGTGCCTACCCCCTGGCAGCCTCGCCTGGCCATCTCTGCCAATGTTCCAGAACAATAAAGATGCCCCTTGGGCAAAGACCCCTTGAACAACATGACCCCAATGTTGCACAAGCACTGCCCCACGCACACAGAGACAGCGCCCAGCACACAAGGCCCTGCATGAATCCCAGCCAGGGCCTGCCACAGCCAGCCCAGGGAGAACACAGCAGGGGGGCTGCCAGACCCTCAGGGCTCAGAGGGGAGGGGGGAGTTGGGGGGCCTCTCAGGCAGGCAACCACTGACAGGTGACGTGGCGCACGTCCGCCACGTCCGTGAAGAGCCCTTTCATCAACCGGGGCTCTCACCCACTCTCGGTCCACCCGTCAACGGCGTCTGTTTCCGCCCGTCAACGGCGTCCATTTCTGCCCTCGGTCCGCCCGTCAACGGCGTCCGTTTCCGCCCGTCAACGGCGTCCATTTCTGCCCTCGGTCCGCCCGTCAACGGCGTCCGTTTCCGCCCGTCAACGGCGTCCGTTTCCGCCCATCAACGGCGTCCGTTACCGCCGTCGGTCCATCTGCATGAGAGGCGCCCGTTCCTGCATTGCCTCCATCTGCGAAGTGACCCCTGTGTCCCTATTGGTCTCGGCAGACCCCTCTCCCTGTATCCCTCTCCCACCAGCCTTGTTGTCTGTCTGTTTCTGACCCACCCGTGCCCCTCCCCAGCACCCCCTGTCTGTGTGCCTGCCTCCCCTCCCACTCCCTGATGATGGACGCTGGCATCCCCCACCCCGCCAGAGCGCCTGCCGCGAGGCGCCGACGTTGCCCCATCTGGGGGTGTGATGAGCTGCGTGAGCCCTTCCCGCTCGCAGCAGACAAGCCCGAGGCATCTCTCGGTCTTGGCCGGGGCACGGAGCAGAAGTCATGCCGGGATGCCTTCTTTGTGGGCATAGCCACGGCCCTGGAGGCCCAGGGCTTCAGGCAGTGGACGGGCATGTCCTGGCAGAGGCGGTTCCAGACTTCATGAGACCCCCCTTGTGTGTGACGTTCCCCCCCTCCCCCCCATGACTCCCACGTGCAGCCTCAACATGGCTTGGGGGTGGCATCGCCTTCTGCAGGAGGGAGGCCAGTGGCACTCCCCCCTGCGGCAGGTGGCTAATGCCCAGGGTGCCCTGGGGCAGCTGGCACTGGCACAACCTCTGCCCTTCCGCTGACTGTCGCACGCCCAGTGCCTGCAGGCCCACCTGTGGCTGCCCCTCTGCTTCGAACGCTGCAGCAGCTGTGGTAGGTGCACACAGATGAGCTGAGGAGGGGGCTCTTCGCTTCCACAAGACTGACAGCTCCCCACAGGGGCCTGCCTGCCTCTGCGGTAAGTTTTGCCTCGATCCTGGCCCACTGCTGTAGCCTCCAGCCTAACTCAGGCACAGTTGCAGCCTAACTCGGTCCTAGTTTGGGCCCCAATTGGGCCACACTTGGGCCTCAACTGTGCCTGAGTTAGGCTGGACTGGGCCCTTATTCAACAACAGCAATAGCAATTCAATAATCCTGACCATGGCAGCCTCAAATAATTTCTTACACTGAATGCTAGGCTCTGCAGGCCTCCCCGATCTTCCTGGAATTTGCACCATTTGCTTGAAGAACATGACGGTTTTTTGCTGTTATCTTATAAACTAGATAGGGCAAAATACCTGGAGGTAAGACAACTGTCTTTGGGGAAAATCAGTGGAGAGAGAGAGCCAGGAGCCAACAGGCCAAAGATGTCATCTGACCTATTATGATAGAGTACTGCTATACCATTGTTGTTGTTGTTCAGTCGTTAAGTCGTGTCCGACCCTTCGTGATCCCATGAACCATATCCCGCCAGGCCTTCCTGTCCTCCACTATCTTCCTGAGTTCGCTCATGTTCATGTTCGTTGCATCGGTGATGCTGTCTAACCATCTCATCCTTGGCCTTCCCCTTCTCCTTTTGCCTTCAATTTTTCCCAGCATCAGAGTCTTCTCCAGAGAGTCCTCTCTTCGTATTAGGTGGCCAAAATATTTGAGTTTCAGCCTTAGTACCTGTCCTTCCAGGGAACAGTCAGGGTTGATTTCATTTAGGATTGACTGATTTGATCTCCTAGCAGTCCAAGGGACTCTCAGGAGTCTTCTCCAGCACCACAGTTCAAAAGCATCTATTCTTCGGCGCTCAGCCTTCCTTATGGTCCAACTCTCGCAACCATACATTGCTACTGGGAACACCATCGCCCTGACTATACGAACTTTTGTTGGTATGGTGATATCTCTGCTTTTTACTATGCTATCTAAATTTGCCATAGCTTTCCTTCCAAGGAGTAAGCGTCTTTTAATTTCATGGCTGCTGTCTCCGTCTGCAGTGATCTTGGAACCCAAAAAAGTAAAATCTGTTACTGCTTCCATTTCTGCCCCTTCTATACTTTCCCCTCAAATATATCATATATACTGCATGGATCAAGTCCGATCCTAGTATAACTCACTTTACTTAATACAATGCAAATGCTCCATAATTGGTGGGGTGCTCAGTTTTAACTGAAAAATATCCAGGGAATACCCTGGTGCACAGTTACCGTATTTTATGCTCCATAGGACGCATTGGTCCATAGGACGCATGCATCCTATGGAGCATAAAATAGAGGGAAAAAAAGGTGTTTACTTACCTGGGCTTGGGGGCGCTTCGGGGAGGCCTGTGGGGGCTTCGGGGAGGCCTGCATGAGCCTCTGCAGGCCTCCCCGATCTTCAGTTCGGCCGAAAACAGCGATTTCCGGCCATTTCCGGAAATGGCCAAAAATCGCTGTTTTCGGCCGAACTGAAGATTGTGCGTCTTATAGTGCGAAAAATACAGTAGTTGCAAAGGAAGTTTTCAGTTCAACTCTTACCTCAACCAGAAACTCACTCACTAGCTAAGCCTTGGGCAAGCCACTGCCCTCACTGTCCAGTCCTCACTGTCCAGCCCCCGTCCTCATCTGCAGTACAAGTGTAACAACACTGGCCTCTCTTTCAGGATTTTGTCAGGATTACTGGGACAGATAACGCACATGAAGCATTTTGAATGTTCAAAGATATTATACAAATTATAAGTACTCTTAATTATATAACGGTCTCATCTATTAACCTAAGTTCAAAAGAGAATACAAATCTATGCATTCTTTGTTTCCAACATGAATCTAGCCCTTAGCAATAATATCATACTATAGGTTCCAGAGCAATTTTAACAACCGTGCTCGACACCTCTGCAAGAAAACTTAACATGCTCTCCCATTACCAGCCAGGCTGTGGGGTACTGGTTTAGACATAAATCCTGCAGTGGAACCCAGGGTTACCAGATGCCATGCTGGCACTTCGACTGGAAAAAGGGGACGCTGAGTTGCACAAGCAGAATATTTATTTTTCACATTTTTATACCGCCCTTCCTCCAAGGAGCTCAGAGTGGTATGTTTCTAGTCAGGGTAGAAAGTTCTTAATTTTCTTGGTCACCATTGCTGGTGTTTTTCCCCCTCTTCATATAAACTTTGAGAAGAAGAAAAACTCAAACATAACATCTGCATGCAATTCTTAACGGCTTAGCATGACTCAGGGTCAGATGACTGCTTACAGATGACCCCATTACACTACTGCTGAGCAGACTAGGGAAATTATGGGTCATTTTGCAATGACTTTTCCCACAGTGTGAACGTGTGGTCTGTTCTGCACCTTTATTTTATTTATTTTATTCTATACAGCAGAGACAGCAACAGGATGGTGGCGACGACACAATCTCCTTCCCCTAGCAACGACACAACTTCCTTGCTGCCTGCACACTCCTTGTCGTCCTCCTGCTTCAATATAGATGAAGTGGAGGCACTATCTCCTTCTCTCCCCCCCCCCCATCTTGCCCATAGGACCTGTTCTTCCTCCTTGCTCTGTCATTTCAAAATAGTTCCAGCTCCACTTTGCTGCACAAGGAAGGTGGGAGAAGCAAAAGTGGGGCTGTGCTTCTCCCGGCTTCCTTATTCTGACCCCCTTCTGCTGCTAAAGCGGCAGGTGAAAAGGAAGAGTACAGGGGCAAATGGGGGCTAGATGAAAGGTGAACAGTGGGCACAAGGAGCTGCCTGTGCCCAAGGCAGTGCACCTCACTGCTGGCCCAGCTCTGGTTGGGGGAGATATTTCTCAGGGATAAAGTTATGTCTGAGAAAGTAGTGATGGCGCAGGTGCAGGGTAACTTCAACACTTTATTGCTCATGTCGTCATAATCAGTGTATTGCACACCCTGCTGCCCAGCAGTCTCCCTGCCTGAGCTGACCATAGTGGTCTTTTAGGTGCTCTTGGAGTCGCCCATTACATGCACACTGAGGCCCCCAGAACAGCACAGCTCAAAATTTCATGGCTGCCATGACAACCATGGACCATCTGCTCCTACACATCAGGCAGGACACAACTTTGGACCTGGTTTTTAACCTCTAGTAATCTCTTAGTGGAGGAGGTTTACACTACTCGTGTCCAAATTCTGACAGCTTTTGGGGGGCTGTATGAGTTGGAAAGGTGAGTGGATATTAGGTGGCCCTACTTACCTGAGCAGAGAACGCCCTTATATCTCGCACAGGAGAAGTCATCGCACTCGCAGAAGGGGCCATAGATCTTCCCAAATTCGCTCCCGTAGCAGACACAGTGGTTGCAAGTGCATTCTCCCCGGCCGTTGCACACACGTTTCCCTTCAGCCTCGCGACACAAATTCTGGTACAGGTTCCCACTCTCTCCCTCCTCGCATTCGCACTTGGCTCCCACATGGCCCGGGTCACAGTCACATAATCCACACACGTGCGTCCCGTTCCCACTGCACTTGCTGCTGGCATGCTCAATCTGCTTGGTACATCCACACGTGCAATTGTAGGTGACGATCACCTCTAGAGTGTCCCGAAACCAATCTGGCTTGATAGTGAAAGTATGCGAGGTATTTTCAGCAGGGCAACTCCGAGCTTCTACTGAGATCTCAAAGGAAACCTACGCAAGGAGAGCGAGGGGTAAGAAAATCAGAAAGTTGTACGAGACGCCTGAAATGTCAGCTTAGTGGCAAAGAGGTGCCAAAGGAATTCCCTGCATTATGGTACATCACTGTGTGAGCTGCTCAGCACCCTGTCTGATAGAGGATCAATGTTTTTATGTAATTAAACCGAAACGGAGAGATGCCTATGTGTGTTTAAAAGTCAACGTTAAGATTCTTGCATTTCAGATTATATAACTGTCACGTTTTCGCAGTAGAGAAATACTGCACAAAGGCTTCAATGCAGCCCCAATCACAAGGGAGGTCCCTTGGAGCCTCTAGGAACAATATTCAAAAGGAAAAACAACAGCAAAGCTACCTTTTCCCCCTACAACAATGTCCTGCCATTTCAATACAAATATTCTTCCATGTTTATGTTATTTTTTTTCCTTTGAAGGAAAGCTCTGCACTCTCTTCTCCAGCACTAGAGCACACATCTGTCTTTCTGTCCTTGCTCTATTTCTAGAAAGGAAACAAGCTTTCTCTGCCTTTCAAGACTATTTCCACTGGAGCAAATCTCCCATCTGGTCCATTAGCTTTGTACAGTTATCACACTTCCATTGCAGAATTGCACACACACCACGGTTGTAGACCTGAGACACTGAAGTGCTTCGGGAGAAACTGCTCAGAGAAATGACTGAGAAATGACTGGATTGTATCCTAAAGTCTTCTTCCGTTTGTGCAAGGGTGGGAGGTAATTTTTGCTAATCCCCTCTTCCTGCTGGAGCTCCCCCACACCACATGCCATTTTACTCAGGAGGGTCCTGCAACCATCAGGAACGAATTTTCAGGAACAGCGGGTGGGGGGGGGAGTGCTAAGGGAATGGGGAAATGGCAAACTCCCCTCCACATGAACAAAAGGCACTTTTGTTCACAGACGGCCAACTCAGGATGCAACCCACTGTTTTCAGATTAAATTAAGATATTGTAGTAGATTAATTTTCTATTATATTTTTCTTAATTTCTATTAAACTGTTTTTTAAAAAAGGAATAAAATTAACAGAATAAAAAATTATAGTCTGCACAAGCTCTCAAATGCTCAGGCCTGCTTTCAGAAAGCACATTTCTTATTCTGACAAACAGTCACACCCACTTTGAAGACATGCAATACACATGCATACCGTCCTGATAAAACACGGGGCAATGTTTCCTTCCTATAATAAGTTAGACATAATCCTGTAAAATAGGTACTACTAACAAAACAAGGTGTTTGCAAACATTGTGAAGATGATGGATTCAGCAGTGACATTAAGCCCTTGGCTACTCAATATTTTTCTCCTGGAGAAGTGAAAGCCAATGGCTTAGACTACAAATTAGTGCTGCTTTTTTAAAAAATCAGCACACATTTACAGGCCGCTTGGAGAATGCAGCATGGTTGCTAATCAAAACAAGGGACAGGCTTACAGAAAGCTGCCTGTCCTTGCAAAATGGCGACACAAAATGGTACAAAAGGATCTGATTTGAGAAAGCCAAAGGAATGTACATATACAAATACAGCGCATAAAGGTTCATCTATAAGCCTGTTTCTCATGTGCTTTGAAACAAGCTTGGGTTGAAAAATGTGTGTGTGTGGGGGGGGGGGGAGAACTCTGCTTTCTTGGAATGCAGCCTGCTCTGTTCCTGTATGCCAGATGGCAACATGCAGATGCTACTCAGCAGCCAGTTTTGCCATCAGAAACACTTGTAATGCTGTCCTGTCTTCTGACAGGGGGCAGGGAAACCTGATTTATGGGACTTGTAGGAGAAGACTGAAATAATTATCCTCCTGTATGACACAGAAAAACAGATCACCAAGTCAGAGCAAGGACTACTGAGACACTCCAGGGTTAAAAAGGATTGCTAACAGGTTTCCCAAGAGCTAATTCACAGCAGATTAGGAACACAATATCCAGCTTTATCTTTTTCAGAAACTGATAACTGATAACATATTAGGGGGGGGAGGTAAACCGCATATTCGTGGATTCACATATTCACCCCAGCTTCCCCCCCCAAACCCATTACCTTTCTTTTAGCTGATATTGCTGGCACCAGGTCGCTATAAGCAGCAAGCTTATAGCGCCAAAGCACTATAAGCAAGCTGCTTATAGCGCCGAAGCAGACAAGCAGCCTACGTGCTAGAAAGTCTTTGCCACTGTAAGCAGTTTGCTGCTTATAGCATTTTGGTGAATCAAAAAAACCCTGACCTGGCGCCAGCGATATCAGCTAAATGAAAGGTAATGGGCATGGGGGGGGGTTTTTTTTGCAGGGGATAGCGTTCGTCCGCAGGTTCCCGGTATCCGTGGGGAGGCAGGAACCTATCCCCCGTGGATACCGGGGCCTTACTGTAATGTGGAAAGGGCTAATGCATTGAACATACCCTTGAACACAAGATACACTTGTATACACATGAAGACAAGAAGGCCCTGTTCATCTCACATAGGTGTTTATGCATGCAGGATCCCATGTAAGGAGTCACCCCCTTAAATTCCTTGTCCTAATATAATCATTTCAGGTATGTTAATACCCCACAGGAAAGCCTTCCATAATTTCCTCTCCCATCCAATGGACACGCATCAAACTCACCGTATCTCCTATTTGAAGATCTCCACACTTTCTAACTCCAGGGTATGACAAACCATCCTGACATGTGGCTGTGAAAGCCAAGTTGATGTCCTCAGGATTGTCCCAGACAGTTAACTCTACTTTAGACCGTATGCTCTAGAAAGAAAAAAAAAAAAAGACAAAAAGAGATCCATCGGTTACCAAAGAAAGGCACACATAACGTCTCACATTCTGCATTTACTCATCACTTCAGCTCTGCAAGACATTGTGGGCACACAATATACAATAATGGGCAAGTAGAATCATATGAAACAGTACAGTGCTGCAGAAACGAGTGCCGGGTCACCACACACACACACCCGCAAGCACTTACTGGTTCTTTCCTTCCTTTCAAGTAAAGGTTGGGAACTGCTGGTATATAGACAGATTGTTTTATGGCAATAGTTCTCCTCTTGTTTGCTGCTCTGAGCTACTGGACTGCATTTTTGTATAGGTTTTTGACTAAGGCCCCAGTGGATTCTCTATATACATGGCTTATTTTTTCCTAATACACAGAATACATTAGGGCACAGGAAATCTGGAACAATTTTTAACCATCTATTTTCCTTGAAGCTAAATGTTCAAAATGTCAGGTCAAAACCTAACTACTTCTAGCTTCCTCGCTTCTGCAATGTAACATAAGAAGCCATTTCCCCATCCTCCACCAGTACCCATCTCATCATGCCTCCCACACAAGCTGAATTCAAAGTGAAATTCAAATTCACTAATTCAAAGTGAATGAAATGAAATTGAATTCACTAATTCAAAGTGAATGTAGCAAAAAAGTATCACTACAGAGGCCATCTCCTTTTCCAGTCGATCCACAGTAGCTGTGCAGGAATGCCACAAGCCCAAACAGCTAATCAGGCAAGAACATGGGACATCCAAGCAAGCTGTGGCTAAGCACTGCTACACACCCTCTAACACTCCAAAGATAAAAGTAGGGATGTGTACGTGATGTACTATTTCTGCAAGTCTTGATCAACTTGGGCATTTACTTTGCATTCTTTGTTTGACTCCTCAGTTCAGTAAAATGAAGCTTACCATGGCTACTGGGTCCTGTGAGCTTCTTGGTAATGGTGTTTAAACTTGCAAACCATACCAAGGCCCAAAGGCTCTTTGCCACCTATATCCGACATCTATATGCCACTGCCATACATTGTACTAATGTACCTGCATGAGCCGGGCCTGCCCTGGCTCCTGATGGAGACAGGCTATTGAAAGGTTCACTGTTTGTTTAATTTATTTTTGTGTTTAAGCATCTCTTTTTGGTCCTCTCAGGGTCTAAGAACATTTAAAAAGAATTTTAATCTCACAGTAGGTCTGATCGCTGGACTAACTATTAACTTATTATATTTTACTGCAAACTGGGGACCTACTGTTTCACTCTATATAAAGCACTATGTACACACATACAGGTTAAACATACGGGTTAAACCGCTGAACCATAAGCTGTCGATCGAAAGGTCGGTAGTTCAATTCCCGAGACGGGGTGAGCGCTCGTTGCTTGGCCAGCTCCTGCCAACCTAGCAGTTCCAAAGCATGTTAATGTGAGTAGATAAATAGGTACCGCTTGCGGGAAGGTAAATAAACAGCGCTCCGTGTTCCAGCCGCATGCTACGCACTGTGGCAAGGAGAGTCATGCCGGCCACATGACTACGGAGGCGTCTTCGGACAACGCTGCCTCTTCGGCTTTGAAATGGGGATGAGCACCACACCCTAGAGTCGGACACGACTGGACTTAATTGTCAGGGGATACCTTTACCTTTTTACACACATATTATTATTATTAATATTAATAATATTAATAATAATAATAATAATAATAATAATAATAATAATAATAATAATAATAATAATAATAATAATAATAATAATTACTACTACTGTGTTAGGTTGTAGCTATTCGAGAAACACATTTAGCAAAACAATTATCTGAACAGACAGGGAGATGAGAAGGACATTATTTATTTTCTTAGACAATCCCAGAATCTCCCCAACAAGCACAAAGACAGTGATTTATCAGCAAAAGATATCAGATAATGCAACTATGCATTGGGACTATGCAACAAACAGGGACAGCTGATGCTTAAGCTGCTGTAGACATAGCTATGAAGCTATTAACCGTGCTTTATGGGAAGATTCTTAAGTTGCTGCTCTGGCATTCATGGGGGAAGAGGAAGTCATCAAAAGGAAGCAATAAACATTCTGGCAGAGTACTTATCTGCCTTAAAACAATTAGAGAAAGTTCAAGAAACAGAATTAATAATGCTGAACCAGTAAAGAGGGGCTCAAGCTGAAATACGAAATCATGAGGAGTTGCTACCTAGTGTTCGCCCTGGTCCAGGATAAAAACACATACTCAGATTTTCACCATCCAGATGGCAGTTCTTGCCCATATCTCTGTACTTCTCACGCAAAATGATAATGGAATGCTCTGGTTGCTGTGATCCAATGTCTCGTTGCCTCAATAAAAACGTCTTTGTTGATGAACTCACAACGATTCCTACCTGTGAAGTTTGCTGGTTGCGTTCAGCAGCCAAACTCAGGTGCCCTACCTATTGTGCCAATTATTATATTTTATTCACAGCAAAAGCAGTCTTTGCTTGAAGATTCAAAGCGGAAAAAATAGCCAAAGATAAGCATAGTATACAAAGGAGAGAAAGTGAAGCGCAGTCTTACTATACAGTAGATATACACTGCAAGAAGACATCACCATATTAAAAGAAAAGAGAAACTTACACTGTAGGCCTTGACTATGAGCTGAAGAATATTCCTGGAGTCTTGGTACAGAACTTCTACTGTCGTGCCTGGAATTAGGGCTGTAATATTCTTTGAAAACAGAAAAGTACAAACACAAGCAAATAAAGTTACTGAAATATGAACAAGAGAAAGCACTGCTTTGATAGCCCAATCCTATTCAGGGCCTATGGCATCTTGCGATGCACTGCCATAGGTCCTGTTCTGGCAGTGCAAAAGTTGCACCACAGCCATGAGCTTCGGAGCCACTGGTGCAAGTGGCCAGGGGCTTCGTGCGTGCAGTGGTGGCTCTCAGATGCCCCGCTGGAGCAGGTGAGGTGATGGTGAGGTAGGGAGAGGGTTGCCTGTAGTGCAGGAGTTTTTTTTTTCTTTAAATCATTTTTTAAAGTTCAAAAGAATAAGCAGCGAAGCTCTTTCCAAAGGCTGCCACCCTAAGGCCACCATGGTCTGTTTCTACACTGCCCCAGACTGATATGGCACCTGGGAAAGCATGGCAGCCACCATAACGCTACTTCTTTTCAACTTTAAAAATGGGATTGTTTTTAATGACCTGCCGCTTTTATAAATCAGCCCCCATTTTAAAAAATAATTGGGGGGGGAATCCCAAATGGTTCATATGCTATTTTGTTCCTTGAAGCTCTCAGTTTTTGTTGTGTGTGTGTGTGTGTGTTTTTGTGCGACAAATGTAAGAACGAAAAACACGGACCCAACTTAGGGCCCAATCCTCTCCAACTTTCCAGTGCTGATGCAGCCGTGCCAATAAGGCATGCACTGCTGCATCTTGTGGGCAGTCACAGAGGCCTCCTCCAAACGTAAGGGAACATTTATTCCCTTTCCTCGGGGCTGCGTTGGGGCTGCACTGGCACTAGAAAGTTGGATAGGATTGGGCCCTTCACTCATTTTCTCATTAGTTACAAAAACAATACATACCTCTACTTTCAAGTAATAACGTTAAGTAACAGTCAGTTGGGCTGAATACACTTCTGCTGGCAATGTTATCAAAATAAGGATTACGTCCGTGACTATTTTTGGTGCTCTCATGATCACTCACATTTATCTCTTTACCTTTAAGAAGCTTAACTGCTCCTTGCTAAAGTGCCAATCGGACATTAACTGGAGAATGAAATGAGAAGTAGAGGAAGGACAGACGAAGTTAAGAGGCACAGAAGTAAGACTTCCCTGGCATTAAAACACAGCACACAACAAGCACCTCCTTAAATGCTTTTTTGTTGTTGTTGTTCAGAGCTGCTCTCTCTTCCTCCCGGGCACCAGACTTTTCATACTTGCCTTGTAAAGAAAATAGTGGGTTTTGGTCACCGCAAAAATTAGGTGAATATTGTTCTCAGCCAGTTTCTCTCCGAGAAGTGCAAGGGAAGGATAGTCCTGGCGGGACAAAAGAGCAAGCCAACAATTACAGTTCTTTCATAATGGTAAAAAGACTGCATATGCACTTACAGTAAAAAAAAAATCTGCTAATAAAATACATTTTCAAATGTATTGTAGTGGAGGTACTTTAATGCCTGTGTATATCCACTGTTAGTCTGTAATAGTTATTCACACATTCTGTCCAGGGCAGGTACAATCTGTACAGCGTACACAGACTGTCAGCCCAATCCTGTGTAACTCTTGCAACAGTGTAACAGTAGATCGACTGGTATAAGTGCACTTATGCCAGTGTAACTTGCCATACACCAACGGACACTGGATGGACACCAACGGACACCCCCCTCAGACGCCGCATATGCGCAGTTCGAACGTGGGACGGATGCCGCTGCAACTCCACCGGCGCAGGGGGTATTCCGAGGGCGTTCAGACGCCCCCAGAATGCCCCATGCGCCGCTGGAGTTGCACTGGCATCTGTCCTGCGTCCGAACTGCACATGCACAGCGTCTGAGGGGGGTTACACCGGTGTCCATCCTGTGTCCGTCGGCATACGGCAAGTTACACTGGCATAAGTGCACTTACACTGGTGCAAGAGTTACACAGGATTGGGCTGTCAGTTCTGTAAAAATGAATCCAGGTAGAGTCCTTCACACAGTAATGTGTACCCTATCCGGGTACAGCATAACATGGGAACAACCCACCATGTGTTTCACTCAAGTCATGTGCTATTGACCAGCTGTTGCAATGTAAGCGATACTGACACTCCCTCAATATCATGGTTACTGGGATGACATGTAATTTCCATGCTGATGCACCAATTGCAGGAATCACCAATGTGAACGTAATGTATATCGGTTTGCTTTGTTTACTCAGGAAAACAAAGGAGAGTTCTATGTTAGGACTCCAGCCTACTGTTACGAGACAGCCAGCTAGAGAAGGTTTTCCACATGGAGGAGGAGAACATGACATGCTCATTAAAGGACACAATAATAATGTGGGTTTGCTTGGCCTGAAGAAAATGCTCAATAGCTATGCAAGTTCAAAGCAGCTCTTCAGCCAAAAAGCTGGGAAACCATCCACAAGCCTCTCTGCTGAGTAAAATGTCACATCTCAAAGTTTATTTTGTTCTTTGATTACCAATATTTATATTTGCTCATATATAAAGAAAACAGGAAGAGGAGCTCTAGAATAATGAAGGACAAAGTAATGCTGAACTATACATGATTAACTGAAACATAAGGCTGCTGCTAAAAAGATCGTACATAAGGCAAGATGTACTAAGCAGTACAGAGAAGACGAGAATGAGACATGCTACTGCCATTTTCAGTGGCAGCTGCATGTTTTGGGGTAACATTTCATCCTGAAATAAAATGATTGCCAATGGGTTTCCTTGGATCCACACCAGCTCTTTTTGCTGGTGTACATCCGAGGAGAGGAAGGGGTCATGTCTGGCCAGGGAAATGGAGATAGGATCTGGCATGCACTAGTGCTGCCAAGACTCACCCTTTCCTGCCCTTGAACCACCCCTGCTGTTCCCATCCCGAACCTCCCCTGAACTGCCTACAGTCCACCCATGGACCACCCCCACCGTCACCTTATCCGCTCTGGCACAGGCAGGTCCGCAGGCAAGCTGAGCTGCTGGCCGTTTGCACTGGCACCTCCAATACACCCGGAAGTAGTGTGCCATTTATGGCAGCACCATGGCATTTATGACAGCGGAAAGAGAGTCTCACTATCATAAACAGCCCATAGGACTGGGCCACTGATCGTCTAAGTAGTTAGACAAAGCACCTCAAAAGCAGTTTTGCGGAACTCCTTTAGGATGATATTCAAGACATTTCACTTGCTATTTTAAAGGGATAACATTGTGGACCATGTCTTGGGTTTGGGTTTTAGCCCAATATGTTCATTTTGCACTTTATCCATGAATGTGATCAGGAAAGTGGAATATGGGCAGGTTTTTTGGAAATCAGAAAATCAAGTTGGAACTAGATCACCACTGTTAAGCTGCCCAGCAAAAAAAATGAAGCGAGGAGAAAACATTGCTATTTATTATTCTCACCAGCTGATTGGCTGCGGTGTATTCATTGGCCTCGTTCAAGTGACACTGCCCATCATGTGGCTGCACCAATCCACTTAGCTTCCCATCCAGAGCAATGTGTGGGACATCATCTGAAGCGAAGACCAACAAATGAGAAGCCTCCTTCCGCCATCCAATCTCCTTCTACATGAAAACCAAGTAAAAAGAAGAAATTCATCAGTCGTCGTCATGCGTAAACCGACAGCTTCTCCCTGCACCAAACCGTTACATGAGGAGACAACTGTTGCTAAGAGTTACCTTTATGAGAAAAGGGGTCTTGTCAGATCCCTTTAAATTCTCCACAGAAAACCTAACCTTAAAGAAGCTCAACCGACACAAATATGTGACAACATAAACATACACTCTGAACATGAAAGACTATGCCTAAAACCTTGAACATGAAAGACTATGCCTAAAACCTTCAAATTCTGTAACCAGAAACTCCCAGGCTTGTGACTTTAATAAAGGAAACAGAAACATTGACACAATGTAAGCAAATGTATGCCAAGTCACATACTTGGGATAATTTGGAATGCATAACTTCAGCTGTGTGCAATCATAAGATGCTCACTGCAGTAGTGGTAAAGATATGGAAATGCTTTGAATATTCTGTTCAGCAAAACCATATGCTGTCCTCTTCTTCTGCCTCCTTAACGGAAACCTTCCTCAAGCAAGTCTTGTAGGGTCTTAAAAACTAACCAGTTTATTTCAACATAAGCTTTTGTGGACTGCAGTCCACTTGAACTGGATGCAACATCATCAACCTTCTCAACTACTTATTCCTGTCTAAGGCTGCATATTAGTCACACTTACCTGGGAGTAAGTCCCATTGAACTCAGTGGGGCTTACTTCTGAGTAGACATGCATAGGATTGCTCTGTAAGTGGCAAAGGGTAGTCAAACTCTAGGCCAAGGGTACCCAAATGCCAGGGTCACATTACTCAGTCTTGCTTTTATGGTGGGCAGGTTACAGAAAACAACATATACATTATGTACATAACTATTTTCACAATACAAGAAAATTAGTTGCAAGCTTTGCAGCAGCTGTAGGACCCCCCCGCCTCTCTCTCTCTCTCTCTCTCTCTCTCTCCCCCCCCCTTTATCCAGCAGGAAGAATAAGGTGTTTGGAGGTGGGCAAGGGTGTGGGGGGAAAGGACTATAGGTGCACATAATGGGCATTCGCTCCGGCATGGGGAAGGCAGGATTATATATATACTGTATATATAAATTAAAACGTCAATGGATTCAGTGGGTAGGTCAAAATGTGTTGGTGCATCAAATGGAGGCTTGGCCATGGAGCAAACAATGTAGCTTGTGTCAGAGTTGGGCCCTTCACCCAAGTCTGACATCACCTCCTCCGGCTCACTGTGGATCAAACCCACTGGCGTCGCTGGAGGTGGGGCGGAAAGCTAAGTTCTGCAACTTTCCACCCCACCGTTACTCTCTGGCAGAGGCGTAAGGATGGTGGATCCAGTGGCTCAGCTGAGCCAGGCGCCGCGGCTGAGGGAGCGCCGCCGGCCAGGCGCCCACCACCAAGGCTCGGAGTCGTCGCTCGTCTACAGGGAGGGAGGGAGAGCTTCTTGCACCCTGTAGCCAATAAGGAGGGCGGAGGGGGAACTTGCCTCCCTCCGCCCTCCTTATTGGCTACAGGGCGCAAGAAGCACGCCCTCCCTCGCTGTAGACGAACACAAGCGACGAGGGCGGGCTTCTTGTGCCCTGTAGCCAATAAGGAGGGAGGAGGGGGTCCTCCGCCCTCCTCATTGGCTACAGGGCGCAAGAAGCCCGCCCTCGTCGCGCGTCACGTGACCTCACTTCCGGGGGCGCTGAGCCAAGGCCCCCCGCCCCCGGGTGCACCAGGCGCCGGGGGCGCAAGCTACACCACTGCTCTCCGGTACGAGGCGCCCGTCAGCGGAGAGAAAGCAACGCACAGGAGAGTCCAATTGGTTCTGGAGCAACCAATGTTCCTGAGTCTGTAAGCTCTGGAAGCAGAGCACAGGATCAAAGAACTAGACTCTAAGATCTCTTGTTTGAAGGGAAGATCAGTAAGTAAATGCTGCAAATGTAGGCCAAAGCAAGACACAGATACCTTGGGTGTGCTGTGCAACTACAGTTAGCATTGTAAAAAAGGTATGTGCCGATTTAGGTCTGCTTTGCTACAGGCACTCCTCCCCAGCTCCAGGACTGGGAGGAAGAGCTGGAGGTTATTTGGCCACTGTTCTGCTGACATGCCCAGAGCGTCTTGAGATTGCGCGGCCAAACTCTCAGACCTCTGCCACCCTTCTCAGTTCTGGAGCTGAAAAGAGTGGTGGGGACTGTGACCAGTACACAGCTGCTGTGTGTGCAGGGCTGTTCAGGGCAACAACCTTAGCAGTGCAGGCCCCCCGTGATGCTGGCCAGCGTCAAAGTTGCCACTGGGGAGAGAAGTAAAGGATGGTTCCTGACCTCACACAGAGGCAAAAGGAGATGTTAGGAACAAGGACAAGGCCCTAGCAATTGCCGTTTTTGGCTTGACTACATAGATCCTCTAAAAATTATGGACTCCTGGTAACTCTTAGCATTTACAGAACACTTTCAAACATTCAAACAGCTTCACATACATTATCCTGTTGCATTCTTTACAACCACCATATAAGAAACTCGGTATTCTTATCACCATATTGCGGGGAGGTGGGCTAAGAGAAAGGGGTTTGCCTAAGGCCACCTTGTGAGTTTATAGCAGAGGTGAAATTTAAACCAGGGCCTTCTCGATTCATAGCTCCATCTTTTAGTTACTACATTGTCAGCTCTCATCTTGGAAGTTAACATTGACTGGACACGCTGACTGGACACGCAGAGTCCATAAGTTAGGCCACAGGTGTCCACTAGCATTGTACTGGTATTTTAGAGGCCACCTAATGCGAAGAGAGGACTCTCTGGAGAAGACTCTGATGCTGGGAAAGATTGAAGGCAAAAGGAGAAGGGGAAGGCCAAGGATGAGATGGTTAGACAGCATCACCGATGCAACGAACATGAAAATGAGCGAACTCAGGAAGAGAGTGGAGGACAGGAAGGCCTGGCGGGATATGGTTCATGGGATCACGAAGGGTCGGACATGACTTAACGACTGAACAACAACAAATCCTATAACAGAGCCTGTTTCTGGAATCCAAAAAGTGGCAAGCACTTCATGGCTGCTCTTGCAACCCAGGGAAGTATCTTTATTTTCCATCGAAGCAAAACAAGAGTGTGAAGTGGGCTATAAAATAATTAGCAGCAGGTGCAACAAACCGATGCAATCTTTAGTTCCTCCTGCCCAAAGCAGGAAATAATTCCCCCTCCCAGGAAGTGATAAACATATTATCCTTTGACTATGCTAACAGCGGCTTGAATCAAAGTTGTCATTTTGCCAGCAGTGGAATTGCTGCCAAGGCAGCTGCCGAGAGGCAACTGTGTTCCCACATTTAAGAAGCAGGCTGTGTTTTGGTCAGCACCGAAGCCAGTTTTATAAAGGAGAGGGAGAAACAGAAAGGGAAGCTTTGCCGAATTGATGCACCGTACTTAACAGGCCTTATTTCTCAAAATGGAGACTTGTCATGCCATATTTACCAAATTTCAAGGGCAAAAAGAGACACAGAAGAATATTTACCACACACTGCACCAAAATCTCAGTGTAAAACACAAACACTGTTCATACAGGAGGCACAGGCAAGAACTATTGGCAAGAGATGCCTTGAACAGAACAGTCAAAGCAACAAGTAACAGCAGTACTTTTCTTCAGAAAGAGGACGTTCTTCAGAAAATTGACCAAGAATGGCGATACATACTATAGACTAGCACAAATGAGCCACACATTCACTTTTTGTGCTTCCAGGGTAATTTGGGAAGGGCAAAGTATGGCATCTATCCCATGGGGAGATGTCTAAGCTCCAGGTGTCAGAACTGTACATAATTCTCACTGCAAGGGAGATGTGTAACTTTCCCATTACATGCTAGCCCTAAAGTATAAATCCCTCATAAGCAACACACAAAGACATTCCAAGAATTCATGTATTAATTTCTTAATTTTTTTTAAAGGGTCATGTCTCTTGACTTCTTATTTCCGATATTCCCTGTTTCAATACGTCACATGAAATTACAAACACATTCGACCATTCATAACTCACAGCGCTATCCTATCCAACGTACACCACCAATGCAACGAGAACGGGAGGCCCCAAAACAGAAAGGGGAGTCAAATCCCCTCCAAAAGGGAGATTCAAAGGGGATTTGAATCCCCTTTCCGTTCTGGGGATTTAAATCTCCCCTCACCTCCAAAGCCTCCCGCTCTGCCCTCCCCTGCTGGTTACACCACTGGTGTAAGTTGGATAGGGTTGTGTTGTCATTGCAGAGGCGTAGCTAGCCATTTTTCAGGGGGAGGCCCACCCCTTTTGCGCCCCCCACCTTTCCCCCCCCCATTTTTTGTGCCTTAGGGAGTTACTCACCTCACACACGACAGCTTGCAGAATTGCATCAAAACCACCTTCTGGGGCATCCCTATTGCGGGAAACCCTCTGCTTCTGAACTTCCTCATTGAATCTGTCAACTTTATCCGTGAGAGACAAAAGGTGTCGGAATCCAAAGGATGGGACGCAACTTGGAAATGGCTTGTAACTAGAAAGTGAAGACATAAAACACATGAATCACTGGAGCACACACACAACGACAGGGGGATAGGAATACCAAACTTTGCTTCTCAGTGCATACCCACCACCAAAATTGCTTCAGAAAGCAAATTTAGGCATTCTGTCAGTTTTAAATAATTCAGATTCTATCGTGGGTTATGTACAATGCAGTCCTTCCAAACATTGCTGACCACCTACTGTATACACTTTCATCAGAAGGCTAACAGACTAACAGCCCAATCCTGCTTAACTCCCCACATCACTTAACACAGTGATGCAGCTGCTCCAACATGGCACCTGCTGGATCCCATGGGGGAGTTTCGGACTCTGGAGGCCTCTTCGGGGCAAGGGAACGTTTGTTCCCTTGTCCTGAGATAAGCCTGCTCCGGCCCACTGAGTCTACTCAGACCTGCACAAGCTCTATAGCTGGCACAAGCCCACATGGACCTGGGTTGAGAGATTGAGGCCAAGAAAGGGATTAGGATATTGGCGTACACCGCTGCCACCCCCTTCCAGGTACCGATCCACCCTTCTCCCCACCCCATCTCCTTCCTGTTCCTCCCCCTCCCTGCCCCGTTCCACCCCGTGCTAACTCACCAGCGCTAGCAGGCACTCCTGGTCCGCCAGTGTGCGGACTTGGCCCATTGCTCCTTGCGACAGTGGCTAGGCTGTGAATCCCCTTTTGCAATAGCCGTAAAGGGCCTTATGTCGCCAGAACAAGCGTTCAGGCAGCACATGGCCCAGTTAGGATTGGGCCATAAAGCATTCAAAATCAGTAGCTTTTTTTTTTTGAAGATTTAACTTAAAGAACGGGAGGGCTACACTTGAGAGAAATTGGGAGGGAGGACATGAAAAAACCCAAAACTACAGCAGAGGGAAGATCACTCTTCTAGAACTAATTTACATATTCTTATGGTTGAGCAGACAAGCCCATTTGTCCACACAGCACACACATGAATGAAGTTAAGGTTCTCCACTTTAGAAACTGAAGAATTATTATCCTGATTGCAACCCTTGTTTGCCCCATTTGCTTCACTCGCCCTATTGTTTCAGGGGAATGGTTTCAGTTTAATCTTACTTTCTCCTAAATGTGAACAGGAGTCCCTAGAAGCTTAGCAGCTTCAAGTTCACTTAGCTAATATTCTGTGATCTGAAGCTTAGCAGAGTTTTTAATGTCAGTCGAGTCTTAGGTTGAAGGAAAATTGGCAACCACACCCAACACAGAACTTCAGCGCTTCTCAACAAGCCTGTTCCGCTGTCATATGATCTGACTGTATAACCCAAAACATGAAAGTGCTGACTCAGTAGGTGAAGAGCATTCCATCAGAAGTTATTAAAGTGCAAAGGCAATGGCAAAAACCAGTCTTCCCTCACAAAAAGATTACTATGAGATAAATCATGCTGAACCAAATGGGTCCCTCACGCAAGGCAAAATACAATTAAAAAGCCTCACTCTCTTTCTCTTCCACCTACACCATAATCACTCAATGCCGAACTCTTCAGCCCTGCTTATAGTTCACCATAGAGCAGATACTCCAGACACACAGGGTTCATGGTAACTCATGGCTTGGATAATTGCTAATAAACTGAAGCTCCCTCCGCCCTGATAAGACAGGTGCTTGGGTGGGCAGTTTATCAATTGGAAAGTGGTGTTCAGCCTATTCTGGACAGGGTCACTTTCCCTTCTACGATCCAGCTTCAAAGCCTGGGGGTGCTGCTTGATCCATCTTTGCTGCTCAAGGAGGATCAATCGCTCACAGTGCCTTTGTCCAGCTTCGGCTGGTGTACCAGCTGCACTCTTTCTTGGAGAGGGATGGCCTGTCCATAATTATTCACACCTTAGTAACAGCCAGGCTAGATTATTGTAGAGCACTGCAAGTGGGACTCCCCATGAAGAGTGTCTGTATAGTACAGGGGTGGCCAAACTTGCTTACCGTAAGAGCCACATACGATAAACTTCAGATGCTTGACAGCCGCAATATTTAAGAAGCATTTAAATTCTTAAATATATTTACTCACCATGAACATTACACTTCTTTTTTAATCCAGTGGACTCTCAGTTTATACCCAGTAAATAATTATAACGCTTGAAAATTCCTTATTTACCTTTTATATTAATTGTGTTGCAAAAAAAAGGAGCTCAGCCAATATATTTCCAAGAGCCGCACATTATATGTCAAAGAGCCACATGTGGCTCAGGAGCCGCAGTTTGGCCACCCCTGGTATAGTATATTATTACAGGAGGAAGGTATGTGTAAGCAACAGGATAAGTTAGAAAAACACGTTGGGGAGGAGAGAGGAGTGGGGTGGCAGCACACGCACACACAAAAGCGAGGAGAGTAGCAAAGGAGGCATGCTGCTGGAGGCGCAGGGGAGGCTTGGGCTGGCACTAAACACCTGCCCATGTGTGAGCTTATCTATCCGCTAAGATCATTGTCAGAGCTCCTTCTGTGGTTGCCCTTGCCTTTTGAAGATGGGTGGTTGGCTAACAGGATGGAGGACTTTTCAGTGGTGGCACCCAAATCGTGGAATTTCCTCCCTAAGCAAGCTTGCTTGGTACCTTTGTTATCTTTTAGGTACTACCCAAAGTCTGTCCCCTAAAGCTTTCAAAAGCATTTTGATCTGTTTTTCATGCAACTCTGCACCCATCCCTTTTAAAAATTTAAACTGGATTTGCTTTTTATTGGCTAGTGGTTATTATTGTAGTTTTGTATCTGCCTATTTCTTAAATGTTGATTGTTAGCCACTTTGAGGTACTAGCAAGACGAAGAGATATAAATTCTTGAATAGATAAGCAGAATCTCAAATCAAAGATTTTCGTTTCTCTGAAGTATCATAGAGAGCCACCACCAGAAACCTCAGTGCAAATGCTAGTTCCCTGCCATGGTTTGCAAACTTGGAGGAAGCCTCAAGAACATGCATTCCTGTCTGCCAGAAATTCCCCACTCCCTTCTGTTGTCAGCCTCAATCGTTAGCATTACACCTGCACCTATAGTAAGAACTTCAAACTCTGGTTTCAAATTATGCTTATCATGGAAATCCTGGCTCATCTTAACCATGGTTAACACTGATGAAGCATGCTGATTTATGGTGGAGAATGACAAGAGAAGTAAAGTGATAATTGATATCAATAAGAGGTAAAGGAAGGGGGACTTGTATTCCTGAGGCTGGCTCCTAGGCTTTGCAGGGGGCCCAGTATTACATCTGCACTGCATCAAATTACGTATTTGCTTTGTTAAGATAACTAGAGAAATGTTACCATGGTAAGACTCAGATTGCATTAGATAAGATCAAGAAGAAGATCTTCATAGATGACAATGGGTGTGTATGTTTATTTGCCTTCCCTACAAGCTTGCATAAATCACAGGAGGATTGTTCTACTCAACCTTTTCCTTCTTGAGGTGGGCCATAGCTCAGTGATGGAGCATAGGCTTTGTATGCAGAAGGTTCAATCCCTGGCATCTCCAGGTCAGGCTGCCAAAGACCCTTGTCAGAAACCCTGGACAACCAGTGCCAGCCAGCTTGGACAGTACTAAGCTGTATGGAACAAGATTCTGAGTTCAAGATACAGCAGTTCCATCTCTTCATATGTAGTAAAGGTAAAGGTGACCCCTGACAATTAAGTCCAGTCACGTCCGACTCTAGGGTGTGTTGCTCATCTCCATTTCAAAGCCGAAGAGCCAGCGTTGTCCGAAGACACCTCCGTGGTCATGTGGCCGGCATGACTCTCCTTGCTGCAGCGCGTGGCATGCGGCTGGAACACGGAGCGCTGTTTACCTTCCCGCAAGCGGTACCTATTTATCTACTCACATTAACATGCTTTGGAACTGCTAGGTTGGCAGGAGCTGGCCAAGCAACGAGAGCTCACCCCGTCGCGGATTCGAACTGCCGACCTTTCGATGACTGTTTGATTCCCTGCCTGTCAATCAAAATGATCCTCAAGGGGGCTTAACAACAACAACAACACTAATAATACAGGGTTATTCAAAAAGGATGGTGCAAATATAAAGCTGATTTATTCTTAAATGCACTGACATACCACAACCGTCATGACATGAAAAGACAGAAAAACTGTCCACGTTTTACATGCACATTACAAATATTCGATGTGGGCACTTGTGGTAGCTACAATGGGGCAAGGGGAGGGGGCAAATGCCCCTGGTCACAGCTGAGGAGACCGTGGCTGTTTGCCCACCCCATAAATAAGAATAAATCAGCTTCACTTTTGCACCATCCTTTTTGAATAACCCTATACAATAAAACCCAGGAGCCCCTTAGTCCTCTTGCTGATGGCAGAGGCCAGAGTGGGCTTCCACTCACTTCTCCAGTCCCTGGGCAACGTGCAGCGGAATGAGTTCTTTTTATTCTGGGAAGGGCGAATTGCTCCATCTGGCCAATGGAATGGCCAGGCTGATCTTCATAGTGTTCATTCTGGAAGAGAGGATGTAACCGCCCAGGGGCCCTTTGGTCGATGGCAGAGGATGCTTCCACTCTAGCCCCCAAGCATCTTGTGTGGAATGGTTTTCTTGCTTCTGTTCAGTACTCATGGCATAAATTATCTGATCAGTTCTATGTTAGTCATTCAAAAAGGTTATTGTTTTTAGGGTGTACAGTAGAAGATTCTGAGTAAGGGGTAGTTTACAGAGCCTATAAATATCCCTTTCTCTACAATTCTATTCTATTCTTCTCCAGGTTTCTGTAAAACACTTGCAGACTTGATTCACATCGCTTTCCCTAACAGCCAGGAATGGCAAACGATGACAGCACAGACAGAGCGAGTGCATACACTCCAGGGAGACTTAAGCCAAAGAAGAAATAATAGTATCCAATATCCCTGTAGTCTTGTGCATCAATGTCTAGACCAGGTGAGCACAGCATTCTACACAATAGGCTTTGACTGAATGACACGAGACAACCTTTGGAGGGAGAATGCTCGTCTCCAGAGCCAAGTATTCATTCACTGCCAGTTTTATTTCACCAGTCAGGCAGCTTCCACCATCACACCCAAAGCTACAGACACTGGAGACAAACTTCAATGTTATACGAGAAAATAGGGGCTCCAAAAGAAGGAAAACTTTACAAACAATTTCATACAGCTTAATAAATGGGCTGCTACCAAGGATGTAATTCGGAGTCCACTTGCTTGGAAAGAAAGGCTATTGATATTATGATTCCGGCAGCTGATCCAAATTCCTGCATATTTCAAATTTTAAAAAGATTAAAAAGTTTTAAAACCTCCTGGCTGTGGGGCTAATACACACATCTTGTTGACTGCCATAAAATACAAGGTTAGTCTACAGGGCAACTCAACGGTTTGTATAGCAGTCTCAAAATATTCCTCTGCAAAGACAGTCCCCGGGTAACCTTAGGCATGTCTACAAGTTACCATTTTCTTAATATGGTTAACAAGTGGCCCATAGAAGGTCATGTTTTTCTTACACAAAATAAAATACGGCACATGAAAACGTAGCAGGATGGGGTGCAGGATTCGGCGGTGCCTTTACTTTTCATTGATCCTGAAAACTACGAAGAGACTTGCAAGGAGCGGTGAGTGCTCCTACCAGCTCCTGGCTTATAGAATCGCAGAATGTTAAGAGTTAGAATGCTCAATATGAAACACATTGTCTTATGTACTTGAAAGCAGTACCAAATACAAGAGCAGCAGCAGCAGCAGCAACGGACCCCTTGCTGACTGTCACGGTGCGACAGAGTGCTGTGGCATGAGCCCAAGCAAGGATGCAGTTTGACAATCCAGAGCTCAGAGGTAATGTCATCTCTGAATGCTCCTGATGGCTGCAGTGGTGGCAGCTTGGCCACTGTAGGAAGAAGCCTGGCAGTAAGCGGGGTTTGGCGGAGCAGGGCAGGACTTAAGGAAGATCAAGGGAGCCAGAAGGGGGCGGAAGAGAGAGCAGGAGGGAGGCAGAGAGAAAGCAAGGAGAGAGAAGAGGTAAGTTGGATGGAGGGAGAGAAAGGAAAGAAAGAGGAACGGAGGACGATGACAAAGCAAATCAAGAGGGGGAAGGCAGCAGAAGTGGAGGGGGAAGGAAAGAGACAACTGTGACAGGGAAAAAAGGAGAGAAGCAAGAGGCTGGGGCAAAGGACAAAAGTGTGGAAGAGAGGTGTTGGTGGATGGGGAACAGAGACAAGAAAGTAAATGGGGAGAGACCGGAACAGAGGAGGAAGAGACAGGTGGGAGCCAAAGAAGAGGGTTACGCCAACCCCACAGCAGCAGTGGCAGCAAGCAGTACACCTGTCCCAGAGAGCAAGCAGGGTCAGGAGAGCCTCTGGGTAAGGAGAGTTGCGAGGAGCCCAGCGAAATTGGGGAAAAGACTGAGCCAGAATAAAAATGCATAATGGAGCATCTTCAGGAGTGTGGAACGTAAATCTGTAAAAGTCCAGTAAGGGTATGTCTTTTCCAGACCCTTATAATACGGACTTACTCCCCTGGGAACAGGGGGAGCAGGGGAATGCGATGACACTTACCCAGTGCAGGGATTGTCCTTGTATCTGGGTGCTGTGTAGGAAAAGGGAGAAATGTTCTTGTCCACAAAAGAGCCAAAGCCAAGGCGGAAATTGCTAGTGAGCTTTCTCATCTCTTCAGCCAGCTTGGTTCCTAGGTTCCGAATATTCTCCAGATCATCCTTCATGGAAAGGGAAAGATCCATCAAATAATATAAGTCCACAGGGTAGTCCTCTATCTGCCGAACATGCACCTGGAAGGAGGCGGGATCACCTGTGGAAGCAGCAGATTGTGACATGTTATTAAGCAAAGCAAAGCAAAGCAAGCCCTTTCCCCTCCTTTGATACTGGATTTATTCAGCTTGTGATGTGAACATCCTAACCATTACCAGAAATAGCTACAGATTCATTGCTGAAATACAAGTACTTCTGCACACAGTTTCCTGTTACAACATGTATGGTAGTTGATATAATATGCCAGAGTCCAGACAGCACACTTTCCTTTTTGTTTTATATAAAAGTTATTTCTGCATTTAAGTCTAGAATAGCAACAGCTTGGCCATTGAGATAAGGGGGAATAGTGAAGGGAAGAGAAAATGAAAACGTTCGCCATGAATCTCAGTCAAATTGTTTGTTTTATTTATAAACATGTCTAGCCTGTCCCATCCCAATGGCTTGAGTTGGCAACAGTGGATGCCACTGACAACCCTGCTAAGCCTCACTGATGTGAATGCTCCTCTTCCAAACTCAGTGCAGGCAGCCAAACCCTGACAGACTTCAGGCATAGCTGACAGCCAAGATACTACAGCATTTCAACAAAATGCTGATGCTTCTGTTCCAGTTTAAAGACGCTGCAGCCATTCTTGACCAAGACCCCACCCAGTTGTGGGTGAAATCGGGTGCCTTAGGCTTGCAGCTCCTTTATTTATTTACTACAGATACCTATATACACCACCTTTTTGGCAATACACTCAAGGTGATTCAGATTTAGAATCATGGCTTACAACTGAAGACACCCAAAAAAGGGGAGGAAGAGGAAATTCAGAAGCAAATTCAGGTAGTCTGACCACTGCAAGAGAGAGTTCTGGGAAGGGAGGAATCAAATGGCAGGTGATCTCAGCTGCTGGTCTCTCACCTCTTCCTCTGAGACAGCCAGGTAGAATGGCTACAGAGGTTGCTCCAAGTAATTACAGAAGAATTGGTGGCGCTTACAGGGTTGCTCAGCCAGCTGGTATACCAGCTCAAATATATGCAGTAGCGTCGCTAGACGCGCGACACCCTAGGGCTGGGGGGTGCGCGTCACCCCCCCCCCCGCCCTAGGGTGTCACACACACACCCCGAACTGGAGGCCGGGGAGCCGGCCTCGGAACGACTGGCTTCGCCGGCGCTCCAGGGCCTTCTGAAAGCCCGCTGGCTCAAAACGTAAAGTTTTACGTTTTTCGCACATGCGCATTGCTTTTCTGAGGGCAAAGTGCTGCCCATTTGCCCTCAGAAAAGCAATGCACATGAGCGAAAACGTGTAAAACTTTACGTTTTGAGCCAGCGGCCTTCAGAAGGCCTTGGAGCGCCGGCGGGGTCGAACGCTCCAAGGCTTGCTCCCTGGCCTCGGAGCTTCCGGATTCCGGAGGCTCAGAGGCCGGGGGAGCCGGCCTCGGAGCGTCCGACGGTGACGTGCAGGTGACGTCAACCCTTTGCGCGCGTCACCCCCTGGCGGTCCGCCCCCCCCCCCGCCAGGCTCTGTCGACGCCTCTGAATATATGACTAGGATGTGCCGAAGTGTAAGCAGCTGAATTGGTGGGAGCACTGTCTTATGATTCTAGCATTAATGTGGAGTTAAACTCTGGGATGAACCACTGGTTTCTAGGTCCAAAAAAAAAAAAAAGTGCTTCTAGGTTGACAGGGAGATACAATCTTTTTAAAATGATGTATTTTCAAAAAGATGTATTTTCAACATCGTAGACCAGCGATGTTGTGAATGGTCTGCAGGTGTGCCAGAGGGTCATTTATTAGTAGAGCCATTAGGGGAGTTTGAGGGAGAGCAACCTAGCACTGGCCAAAGAAAAGAACTTCCAGAAGTGGAAGCGAGATGGCTATCTCAAGGGCAAGTGCTTTCAAGGTTGATGAACTGAACTGAATACGTATATCCCTCAGAATATATTCTTACTTGTACTGACAAAGTTATTTCCTTTAAAGGAAAAACTAAGACTGTGGGGGAACCAGAATCAAAAAAGAGAACAAAGTTGAAATGTTTGAACTGACAAAAAGTTGCAGACTGGACAAAAATCTTGTCGATTTAATTCTACAGAGTTTGACACTGCTGAGTAAAAACATTGAAAAGTATTTCCTGTCACTTGATGTATCTTCCTTGGATTTTGTGAGAGATCCGTTTGTGTTAAGATTTCCCACTGATTTATTTTTAATTTAGTTATTGAACATTAAACACAATCTTAATACAGTACTCGTTTTTTAAATGGTAAAATATATTATTAAAAAACTGAAGGTGTGCCTTGACAATCGCTGTAGACACTTGAACACTATTTTTAATTGGAAAGGCAGGATAGGCATTTTAAAAAAATAAAACAGATAAATCCAGATAATTGGCATCTCTAATGATTGGCCTTGCCTGAGGGCAACATACTGCAATATTGCATCAAATGACTTTTCAAGCCCAAAGGCTCTTTCACGCTCTTTTGTAGCTGAATGAATTATAGGCAGCCAGCCACCCAATGCACAAAAAGATTTCCAGCTCTTAACCTTCATGGTTGTAGTTCAGAGGATCAACCCCATGGCCACTGAACAATGCTAGAGTGTGGAAACAAAAAAAGGCTCACCTGGCTTAGGAGATGTTGATTTTTTAAATGCTTCCCTCCCACTTACATCAAGGGCCATTCCCAAACAGAAACCTTCCTTGCAGCACTCAATTACATCCTGCTGCAGCTTGTATAATAAAAGCCCCTGTTAAATGTGCAATAATAAAAATAATAGTAGTTTCATGGCAACAGCCATACAACAGGTATGTAGCTACCATTTCAAGCATGTGCAACTGTAACTGCAAATTAGTAATCTTTCTTCTGTCCATAGAATAGATTAGGAGAAGAGCAATCTATTTCAATTATTTGTTACATCACAACGGTCCGAACTTCACAGAAACTGAGGGTCAAGAAGTCGCTTTGCAAGACTCTTCCAAAAAGCTGATACCACAACTTCCTCCCTAAGAAGATATACCAGTAATCATTATTCTCTGTATGCGACTTTTAGACAACAGTTTAAAATATCCAAAATCTGTTATAACCTACTCCCTGTAGCTTTGGAATGACATTACTTTCATTAATTAATATCCCGGAGGGGGGGGGGTTCAATCTTCCTCTGCCCTTCCAAGTTCCACTTTTCCAACTCCCGCTTTCATGAGTACCACCACTGTCACCAGAGACTGCAGCTTTAAAGAGGAGTAGACAGCTTGCCCCACAATTGTCCCTCCAGCACAGGAGAGGCTTCTTCTTCAGGTTCTGCTGCCTGCTGTTCTTTCCTTCACTCTGCACCCTCCTTCCTCAAACCGTGCCTCTTTCAAGGCACAACTTGCCCAGTAGTACAGCACCACCACCACAGCCACCTCCACGTCCAGCAGGCCAGGGCCAGGTAGGGCAGTGCCACCACAGTTGGGCCAAATAGCACCTGCCATACTGCAAAGTACCACTAGTAGTACCAGTATTAGTACCCCTGGTTGAAAAGCATTGGATTATCCAAATTATGAACATGCATGGAAGCAGGAGGGGTGAGAAGAGGATAGAATATATGTAGTCAGCCAGGTAATCATCTGTAGCCAATGTGAGCCAAAAACCCGCACACAACACCGTTTCCATTTCTGGCTTTGCTAATCAGGATGTCAAGACCAGCAGAGAAAGTGGCCTAACTGCCTATATGACATGGCTACGTGCTGGACAGCCCAACAGCCAGTAGACCAAGGTCCTCAAACTAGAGCCAAAGGACCACATCCGACCTCCCAACACATTTTAACCAGCTCATTGAGCCCCCACTTCTTACTCCTGCTAGATAAAACCACTGCTGGGTTGTCCCTTCTGAGGAACATCTCCATTCCTAGAGTATCCTGGTCAAGGGCAGAGAGGGAGCACCAGTGCTGAGGGAGCCTTGGAAGGTAGGTATGCCTGCCCCAAGCCCCTTCTGAAACTTATCTACACTAGAGAGCTCCATAGGCTCTTCCATTCTGCTCTCGGAACAGAGATGCTCATTCCTAGAGCACCCTGGTGGAGAGCAGAGAAGCAGCACTGAGGGAGCATTCTAAGGTAGGGGTTTAATGGATTAATGGGGGGGAGCAAGGGGTGCCTGGATTTAATAGACTGTCAGCATTAACAGACACCCCTTCCTCCCAATAGTCTGTTAAATAAAGGGTTCACTGTATTGATTTCCATAAGTGGCCTACCCCAGCCCCTCATATGAACAAGAGTGATATGACTCTAAAAAGTATCTGCAATCTACAGCCCTGTCTACAATTTCATATTTTGCTACCACTGCCTTTGGAAGCTACCACACTTTCTGAATGGGCCTGCTTTCCCCAAACAAGCACGAATTTCACCTGCAACCTAAGGATTCACCATGAAGAAATGATTGATGTGACAGATGGCTCAGCTCAAGAAAAGCTTTCTTTAACCCCACGACTGCTAACAAACAAGGGTGGTTTGTTCCCCTTCAATGATTATTTTGTCCATGTAAATGCATTCTCCAGGGCACTCACAATGTATCACATGGAATATAAACTGGGTGAATTTGCTTTGAATCAAATGTGAACCTTTGCAGATGGAGAAAAACCTTTTAAAATCAACTGTTGCATTTTAGGCAGTATTAGCCTAGCACATATTACAGTTTCCTGACTGCATCTACTTTCACTTGTATAAATTAATAATACAATTATTTTCAAAGAAGTAAAAACAGGAAAACTGGGCATGTTAAAAAGTTTTTTTTATATTAAAAGGTTAAAAACTAAAATTAAAACCATACAAGATTAAAAACTGAAAGTTTAAAACCATACAATAAAACACAGAACTGCTACGTTTCACTCAAATCTTTGAGCATCCTCAGGCAGTACAATGAAAACAAAGCCCTACTTGGCTGTGAAGATGTTACAAACACAGAACAAAAGATCTCATAAAAAAGGAACCAGGCAACACCCCACTCAACTACAGCAAACCTACTTCCACCCAGGTGCTTCTAATTTAAGAAAAAAGAAGGGATCCAGAAGCAACACTAAAGAGAATGAACCTGCAAAGACTCCATTCTTAATTTATAACTGTCATGTTAACTTTTTAACATGACCAGTTTTCCCATTTTTACTTCTTTGAAAATTGTTGCGGGTCATGAAAATTTTAACTTCTTTTTACAATTATTATTGATATTTGTATACCACTTTTCAACATAAAAAACATTCACAAAATGGTTACGAGAAAAACCAACCTAATCTCTCAAAACAGAATCAACGCCATCCGTATAGTTTTTACAAACCTTATTCTCCAGAAGCTGCTATTTCGTACTTAGTTGTGTAATTATTAGACCAATGATTTGCAATAGGAGGAACAATTCTAGCTCATGAAAACGAGGTAGAGTTTATATAGGTTTAAAAGGTCATGTAAGGATAAAAAGTAATATGAGGAATTCCAGAGTTTAAAAATACATTAAAATCACCAAAGTTCACACATATAAACAATCTAGTCCAACGTTTCGTTCGAGACACCGAACATTATCAAGGACACACAAAAACATGTGTGAGGTAGCATTACCTTCTGGAGAGCAATACAGCTTTAAGTAGAAGCAGTGCAGAAACGCTCCTTTCTGTGTGACCTCAGGCTTCTAGCAGTCCATGGCTCAACTATGGTAATTAAGCCATATGCTTAATTGCTAAACTGTCACAGTCTGCTGGACCTTTTTTGAAAGCTATTTCTTTTTTCTCCTCATTCTGGAGGCGAGAGCAACCAATAGAAGACAATAGAAAAATCCAGGATTCTAGCCAAGTTGTGATTGGGCAGCAGCATATCCCCCCCCCCAAAAAAAAACCAAAAGGGTTTCAGGGTTTCCTCATCAAATAATGAAATGAGTTACTCCAGTACAGTATTTTCTTGTTTATACATTCTTCACCTCCTGTAGGTCTTAGAAATTCAAAGGGCCATTTTTTATTATTTTAATTACACACTTATGTAATCTGTATGTTGTCAGATCCCCGTAGAAACACTGCCTTGTTTTGGGATGGACCCATTTTGCTTCCAATCTGATAAATAATCAACCGTCTAAGGTTCGTATTAGAGTCTATCTTCCATGGCAATTTTAAAGAAAAAAGGAGGAAGCTTCTGATTGGAAGCACACCTCTCTGGAGCGCACATTTGCGTGCGCATGTAGTTTGGCCCATAGAGAGGTCATCTTCTTCAGAGCTCCTCTTAACCTGAAACAGGGTTAAACCTTGCAGAGCTGTTCAGGCCTTACTGAAGAGTAGGGTGGTGAGGGGAGGGAATGTCCTTTTATCCTCCTGAAACATTTCTATAAAGAGTGGGGGGAGGGTTGTTTGTTTTTTTACAGTGTGGACTTCCCCCCAATCCTAATATTACTTTATACAGTTAGGATAATTACCGGTACTATAAAGCTATTAGGTGTTTGAGCAAGCCAATTCACCCTCTTCCCTTACCCTCCATTTCCCTGTTTTTCCCCCCTATTGATACCCTAACATTTAGGGTCTCAAATATGCTCTTAACTCTAGACTGAAACTGATAGACTCACAGAACTGCCTGACTTCTGGTTCCTCTAGATCCTTTTTCTCTACTCCCCAAGGCACAAGTGAGAGCTGCCCATACAAAAGGTTAGATAAATCCAGGATTTCAGTGTAGTTGTGACAGGTAGTTACAGCAGTGTGGCCCACCTTCCATCCCAGGAATAGCAAAGAAAGGAGTTCTTGCTCTCCAGACAATGAAATGACCCATATGTTATTATCTCTATGCTCTCAACATTCCTTAAAATCCTGGAAGCTCAAAAAGTCGTTCAGGGGTTTTAAAACAAAAACATTTTTTTCTTTTAATTTCCAAATTTATACACTGCTGACTACCTGGGGAGTCCCCAAGTATGTGAAAACCACTGCCTTATTTTTGGGTGGCCCTGTTTCACTTCCAAACTGGTAGGACTTCAACCATCTAAGTTTGCTATTAGAATATACTGTACAATGATGATGATAAGCCTGAACCTTTCTCTTGTAACACTTGCAGAAAGGGAGGAATGAAGAGGGAAATCATTCTCTCCCCAGTTTGCCTGCCTGAGCTGTAATACAATACAAAAATTCCAGGCACATACACAGAAGTTTAATGAATCAGTCTTTTATATTTGCCTTTAACTTCACTACAATGAGTCTTTTTCTTCCTAAATATCAAAGGCCAAATATTTTCTACAAATGTTGAAACCACACTAACGCCTCTTTTCTACACACTACTGCCACAGCAAAATCCCTGCTTTTTCTGCATTATTTTTCATTTCACTGGAAAGCTAACAGTATGAGGAATTCTAACTTTCTGGATCATAAGTTCAAATGTCACTACATCATTATAACGAAAGCCAATTTTGTTTTTTTAGTTCAGAGGGAAGGTGGGGCTCTAACACCCACCAACCAGTATGTGCCAAAAGGGGGTCCACAACTGGAGAAAAACTTTGTAATTTCTGGAAATGAGTGACTGACGGGCTACACGGTTCATTCTTGGATTTTGGTTCTCGCATGCCTCAGAGGGAATGGGAACATAATTTAGCAGAACTTCATAAGTTCTTTCCTCCTTATTTCAGAATCACCTCTTTGGTTCACCTTGGATGATACTCTTCTCTGGCCCCCGTTACCCTTTCAGAGAGTAAGGATTACATAAAACAAAGCAGACACAGGATAGAAAGCTCCAAGGGAAAACAAAAATCCCTGCTTTGGTTTATAAGACTAACTTGGATTGATGGCTACAGTGTTGGCTCATATCGTTACTCATATAAATGCTACCAGTTTGGTCCTGAATGGTCAGGAAGTCAGTAGAATTATCCCAACCTTATTCCCATACAAGTGGTGATAAAGGGGATCCCAACAATTACAGACTGATTAGTCTAATCAACTCTGCAATCCTGTTTTGCAGGACTACAAACCACAGTTTGCTGGTTCATATGTAACAGGAAACCATAGCCCTGGGCAGACATTATCTAACCATGGAATCTCTTCACAGTTAGACAAAATCACAAGTACACTGGCAAGCTATGCCCCTACTGTTGCCATGCTCATGTTTGTACCACTTCACTCTCCCAGGGGATAGCATTTGTTTGAAGAGGCATTCCAAATTGCATGGATACTTTCTTAACAGAGACAGCATTACCTTCTTCAAGCACATGCTTTTCGGGGGGGGGGGGGCTACGAGTGCAACAGTAGTAGGGGCTTGTTGGTGCAGTTATGTCATTGTCTAACCATGGGGAGACTCTATAGTTAGGTAACATCTGCACAGAACTTTCGACAGTGGCACTGCTCTAGGTGGGGCAGAACGCTAAGTTCCGCAGTGCGCTGACCTTTCGTTACTCACCGGCACGAGGTGGCCCCGCCCCCTCACTTTCGGAGCCATTCAGTGCGGCGAAGGCAACGCGCAGGGAGTCTCCTGTGACTGGCTCCGAGGGCAAGGCCACCTCGCGCCAGTGAGTAACGAAGGGTCAGCGTGCTACGGAACTTAGCGTTCTGCCCCACCTAGAGCGACGCCACTGGCTTTCAGTTTCTTGCAAAGCAGAAAATCACTAAGTGAAGTGTGCAAAGGGAGGAGGACGGAGCACACAAACACAGGGCTCCTTCCTGTAGTGGCAAACCATGGTTTGATGTTAAGTACCACCAAATCCATGTAGAAACCAGGTTACTTGAAAATTATCCATACCAAGTGACAGACACTCACAGCTAACTTACCAGGCCGCAGATTTAGTGAGATCTTTTGAGGCATTATTTGGGTAACATCCGAATTCGCCACACTAGAGCCCTTACTGCTCAAAGAAATGTTCTTCACTATGTTCATGGTGCTTTTTGTACTCTCAAAATGCCCCGCACAACCGTTGGCAATTAGATTTTCCGTGAAGTCGCACCTCGAAGTGATGGACTTTTTGCTGCCAAATTCCTGTGAGGAAACCACAGTTGAAGAAGGGAGAAGAAAAAAAACACAATCAGTTTGCCCAAGAACTGACACTTCAACACAGGGTGAGCTGGAAGGCCATCTGTATCCTGCCCATCCCACAAACAGCTCAGAACAGCAAACACGGAATTATTCCATTTTTCCTCCCAACGACCCTATGAGGTAGGTCAGCCTGAGAGACAGTGACTGGCTCAAGGTCAGCCCATGAGCTTCATAACTGCCAGTTCAATCCTAACTAATGATCCTATCCCCATTCAGGGCCGTGCTGGCGCGACCCAGAGGTCTACTCGGGGAAAGGAGACATTTGTCCCTTTCCCCGGGTGTAAACCCATAGGCTCGCTGCACCCTTCGGAGGTCTGGCACGATCCCCAGGTGAGTGAGAACCCCCCCTTATTTTCCTTGCTGGCGGTGCGATCCCAGAAGCGCCGTCACCGCAGGTTGCCACTCCCCTTAAGGGGTAGAGACCGATTCTACCCGTCACAACGCCCCTTCCCCAGTTTGGGAACTGCTGCTCTACACAATCAGGAAGTATGGGCAATCAGAGTCCCAACTGTGTGGAGGCATTGTAGATGCACAGAATCCTTTATCCAAATACTCAGCATGTGTGTATGTGATGGGTGTGGCCAGTGGGTGTGCCCTTCAGCACATGCATAGGGAAGAATCCAAGGACAGGGCTACTACAGTCAGAGATTACCAGGATGTAAAATTCATTTTTTAAAAAGTGTGAAACAATGAAAGCTGAGGTGGGGGCAACACTTAATAAGCTCTTATTGTTTCCGCAGACCGCCGAATGAGCAGGATGTTGTATCACAGCAAAAGAGTCACTGGATGACAAGTTGATGGTTACCTCCTCATTCCAACACTCTTGCCCATAACGGGTTATCCATACTTTTTTCTCTCCTGTTTTTCTCCAGGGATGGGTACAATGACAAACCATAAGTTAGAGTGAGGAAGAATCATCTGTGTTTAAGAAGCAACATATGCTGGCCACGCTCTCCTCCTCTCCCGCCTGTGTCTGCACATTCAGCATAGGCGTACAAGAGGCTGTACGAGCATAGAGCTCCTCTACACAACAGAGACGTTTGGGCAACCAGAGTTCCCGATTGTGTAGAGGAGCATGCTGCCAGCCGACCACTAGACAATACTGGGCTGGATGGGCCAAAAGTCTGACAGGAGAAGGCGGGTCATTCCGTGTCAAATCAACCAATAAAAAATACATTTTGGAACTTGACGTCATGGATTTTGCTCATTTTCGGTACATTTGTAGCTTACTATGAGATGTTTAAAAATTATTTTTTTCAGATTTTTTTGTCCATCCATTTTTGAGATATTGAATGTTCAAAATTGCCAAAAAAGGCCAAAATCTACTTGTCACCATACATTCAAACGCCAGCTACAGACATGGGACAGGTGTTGTTTTAAAGCTTATGAATAGGGCTTTCATTTGACATACACCATGACAAAATTGTAAATTTTCAAGAAATTCAAAAATATTCAAATAATATTAATTTTGAAATTTTGAAAAATTGAACTTTTTTAAAATTTTCAAAAAAATCACACTTAAAGGTATATGTCTTGTAGTCAATCAGTCAAAATTTCAAGATGGTATCTCAATGGTATCATACAAAAATTAAATTTTCTTGTTGGCAGTGACCAGGAATTAAACCCCTCAAGTCCATTTTTCTACAGTTTACATTGATAAAATTAGGTGGTAAACTGAAATGAATCCAAAAATTTATAACAGGACTTATAGAGATAGATTTATAGAGCATGAATTCACTTTCTATTCTTTTACAGGATCAGCTTTTTGGTAAAACTATCAAAATCATGAGCTTTTTACTTTTGTTCGTAGTTTTAAAATTTTCCTTTAGTTGCTGAATAATTTCCGAATCAGCACAGTGATATTTTTCCTCATCAAAATTTCAAAATTAATATTATTTGAATATTTTTGAATTTCTTGAAAATTTACAATTTTCAACATCTCATAGTAAGCTACAAATGTACCGAAAATGAAAAAAATCCATGACGTCAAGGATTTTTCATTGGTTGATTTGACACGGAATGACCCAGGCTACATAGTAAGCTACAAATGCACTAGGCAAATGCACTAACCACTTGGCCACTACTTATGGAACTTCCATTACCTTCCTTGCTTTTGCTCGTTTAATAATAGTAATAATATTAATAGTTAATAAATTATTTCTACAGTGCTTTCCTTAAGTGCTCAAAGCTCCACCCAAACAATATGCTAATAATCCTTGCAACAATCCTGTACGATGGGTCAGCATTATTATCCTCATAATAATACAAATGAGTTTTGATGTATAGATTCATAGTGGGACAGTTTGGGGAGAAATTTTTTGCAGGACTGTGGTTGTTGTCATTGGATCTGTTGAGGGATTTTTGGTTGTTTGTTTATGTTTGTCTGTTTTTTGATGTGTTTATGCCAATAAAGGTATCTATTCTATTCTATTCTTATTATCCTCATTTTACAGACAATGGGCAAAGAGATAAATGCTTACCTAAGGCCCTCCAATGAACTAAGATTCCAGCTCACAGCTCATGCTTTTAACCACTATACTACACAAGGAGAATACCAGGGTGCTTCAAAAAACTGGCCTTAAAAAAGAGCTTCTCTTTAACATGGTTATGAACATTTTTCAGATATTAGAGTTTATTTAAACAGTCCCAGTATTGCAATTTAGGAGCTTTCACAGAAATCCAAGTTCCTGTCAAAATGATATAAAAGGTCTTTGGCTAGAAGTCATATTTGAGATGTGAAATATAAATCTGTCCTGTTCCAAATAGCAACATTCTATTATTGTACTGAAACAAAAGTATGTGAACAATTTTTCACACATACACGTATCAGGGGCTGAAAGCTGAATCGGTTTGAGGAGGAGGAGGAAAAAGTAAATATTGCCATTTCAAATCCCAAAGACAAAAGTGTGTCAATGAAAATACAGTAATGCAAAATGAGACTGTTGCTCACCAGCAGAATAGAGTCTGTTGTTATCTCATCTCATCCCCTCCCCTCTGCTTCCACTTCCTCCCAGTCCCAAAAAAGAAGGCTGCATTATTTAAAGAAAATGTTTCCTCAATTCAACTTTCTGTGCAAATACATGAGATAAGCGAGCCTCTGTGATAAAAACAACAGAAGTCTATTTGCAAGCAGGCACAATTACAACCCACAAATATGCACTTGCACAATTCTTGGCAGAGATTCTCAGGAGGCGGAAAGGCCAAGAGAATGTCAGACATCGTCTTGTCCCTGCATTGTCAGCAATACACACAGACCATATGCCAGGGCCCTTGAGAGGGGGGTAAAGGGGGTAAATTGTACCCGGGCACATGGTCAAGAAGGGGGCCCAAGAGCCAAAAGAGGTGCCCAGAAATGTCCTGGGATCTCAGCTGGCCTCATGGAGAGTGAAAGACAGTGGCCGGGACAGGTCTACTGGGTAGGTAGACCTGGTTGCTGCATCGGGAAGCCTGATAGACCTGGGCTCTGGAGACCTTTCCGGCTATTGCTGCCCTCCCCCCACTCTGTTTCCCCCCTCCCTCTTTGAGAGGGGCCCAAAATAACTTTGTACCCCCTGATAAAATTCCTCTCAGAGGCCCTGTCTGAGGTGGTAATCCGGGATCTGGCCTGTACCACTCACTGAGGTGGTAATCCTGGATCTGGCCTGTACCACTGCAGACTGCATGTAGGGGGTTCAAATAATTCAGAGTTCTCCCACAACAAACAAACAAACAAAGATTTTTACATCTAGAAAACTAGTATGTCAGGAAAAAGGCTAGAGCAGGAGTTCTCAACCAGTGGTACTAGTACCACCAGTGGTACTTTGACTGACTGCTGGTGGTAGTTGGATCGCCAGACCACCAGAACCCTGCTCTGACATGTTGCTTTCAGTAGCATGTTTTTGCTCCCGAGAGGCTCCTGCCTTTGGCTGAGTCTCTTGGGAACGCTGAGAAGGGCCCTCTCACCTGCCCAGAGCCTCCTACTTGAGTTTTCTCTGGTGCCACAAACCCTTTTCCCGGACAGCTGCTTGCCCAATGCTGTGGCTCCTCTACTCTCCCCTGACCCTGTGACCACTGGCAATGCTTTCGCTTCCCTGAAAGGCTCCGAGGGCGAGGGGGCGGGGCCGCTTCGTTCGTCTGTGTAAAGGAGGCTCCGATTTCAGCAGCACTCAGAGCTCCGCCCCCCCCCCCCCCCGTAGTGACGCCAGTGCCTATGACAGGGAGCAGCAGCTAGCAATCTTGCTGGACTGTGGGCAATAAGCAACACAGAGCTCCGAACAAATGCGACTTAACTTGCAGGTGACACATGCCTATATTTTAAGCAAGGCTCTAGGATGGTAGAAAAGCAGTGTTGTGGGGGACAGCGCAAGGCCCTGGGCAGAAACAAGAGGGGGTTGCAGAAGCTCTAGAACAAAATCCAATTCAGAACATTTTCCAGTTCTCTCCAGTATCTATTGTTTTTGAACTCCTGACCTCTGCTCATCTGCTAGAAACTGAAAGAGGTTTCCACATTATGTATTTCAGTGATTGTTTTGTATTTTTCTCTGCTCTAAAAACCAACTAGAGATCTTTAGGTAAAAAAAAAACCACATACCTCTACCTCAGTTTTAACACTAATGGTGGATACAGAGAACATATGAATATAATATTATGCAGTTAATAAATTATCAGCAATCTTTTCTTTCACCTGATGGCTGCTGCATGAACATGCCAAAAAGGGCTACTGTGGATAGAGCTTAAATATGATGAAAAACCTGAACTGTCAAGTAACATGATACGATAATTACAAATCGCCGTATGAAAACATGACCATGTGCATCCACCCTAAGACATACCTCACGTATTCATGCACAAGCATGTTGAACATAGTATCAGGTTTTTAAAAATCCACACTGCCTACCATGACTGTTTGCATAACCATGTGCTGAGATTCAGAAAAATAAGGGGACAAAGAAAGTTTTGTTAAGGGAGAGAAGAATACAGGCAGAACCTCCTAGTGATCTCTCTTCTAGTCTGTAATATTCCTAAGACTGTAAAAAAAAAAAAAAAACCACATGTGCTTTTGGCACGGCTTACAAAACAAACAGTACTGCCAAATCTTTGAGTATAGATGATATTCTACAGGCCACAATAAAGTACTGTATGAGCAATTACTATTGTAAAAAAAAAAAAAACACCCAAAAATAAAACAAATCCCACAGGAACCAGAAATAGGCAAACCACACACATGTACCCCCGAACAAAAAATAGTCTTGAATTTTGCAAGGGGGAAAGTGACATTGGGGCGCAACAGCTGCTTGGCCATTCAGGCCTGAACCACACTACTGTACATACATATATTACACACACACACACACAGTCGCGTCACAGGGACGTGCGTCACCCCAGAGCGGGGCGCGCACGTCACCTTTAAGGACGCGGCCCCGCCCCCACGCATGACATCACGCGCAGGCACGGAGCACCCCCCCGCTCCGTTTTCGGCTCATTTTGGAGCCAAACGGACGCGAGGGCGGGCGGGCAGGCCCAGTACCAGCAACAAACTGTAAGTGCCAGGGGGGATGCACGTCACCCTTGTGCGCACGTCACCCCCGGGCGGCCCGCCCCACGCGCTTCTCCCTGTCGACGCCCCTGCACACACACACACACACACACACCCTGTTTCCCCTAAAATAAGACCTACCCTCTCTAGCATGTCGTCTCCAAGGTGGAGAACTCAAGTACAGGCCTTGCACCCTCAGGAAAGAATGAAGCTTTAATATCGGTCAAAGTAAGTGCCGGGGGGGGGGGGTCACGCCACAGGTTGGGAAAATAAGACCTCCCTGAAAATAAGACCTACTTCATTTTTGGGAGCCAAAATTAATATAAGACAGTGTCTTATTTTCGGGAAAACAGGGTAGCTTATGACCCACCAACTCTTTGAACTAGTCTTCCCTAGTCAGAAAACTATAACACATCTATATCCTTTATTACTATGCAAAAAATCACACTCAACAGAGTAGAGGGGAAAACTGGTAAGCAAATGTAAATCATCTGTAAGAGAGGCTGCATGAGAAAGGCAAAGAAAGTTTCCGTGGCTCCCAAACCATGCTGCTTTAAAAGACTAAAACTATCAGCGCAATCCTACCCAGCTCTTCCAGTGGTGCAGCAGTGGTGCAGGAGGGAGGAGGTGCAGGGGGGAGAACGGGAGGTTTTGGGAGGGAAAGGGGATTTTCAATCCCCTTTAAAAAGGGGATGTAAAGGGGATTTTAATCCCCTTTCCCTTTCAAAGTATCTCGTTCTGCCCTACACCACTGCTGCACCAGTGGAGGAGCTGGTTAGGATTCCGCTGTAAATGCCGTTCCTGGACACTTGCACGACGCCAGAGTTCTTCTCCCTGCTGAAAATATCTAACCCACAATTGTGATCAGTCTGCTGCATCACCTCATCACAAGCAGCACGTCTGCAGGATGGCCCATGTGGGTCAGACTGTGGCACAGACAAAGGCTTGGGCTACTGCTTCCCTCTCCTATGAATGATGTTTGTTGCCCCAACTCAGTAGATTAGAGGCAAAACCAAACGAAGCGCACAGAATGCCACTATCACGTACACTTTGGACACTTCCCAAACAAGAATGGCTGCTATTAATCTAATGCAGGGGTTCTCAACCCCTTCCCGGCCAAGTGCCACCTCCGGCACCACTCTCCTGCTGTGTACCACCGGAAGTGACTGGCAATGACATCATCGCCAATTATGTCCAGGTTTTCAGAGGCCAGAAAACGCAGGTAGGAGGCTCTGGGCAGGTGGGAGGCCCCTGTCTCAGCATTCCCGAGAGGCTTGGCCAAAGGCATGAGCTTCTCGGGAGCAAAAACACACTATCAAAAGCGCCGTGTCGGAGCGGGGTTCCAGTGGTCCGGCAGTCTCAGTCCCACCAGCAGTTGGCCGAAGTACCACTGTTGAGAGCCCCTGAGTTTTATACTCAATAGTATGGCCTGCAGATCTGATCTGCAGAGTGTCTCCCAGTATACTGAAGCACCCCTGCCTGTACGGGGCAGATCCTGCACACTCAGAATGACAGAGTAACTCTGCTTAGTAGAGTGTAAAACCAAGGTGCCCCTTGACTGTTTAGGGTTAATCATGGCTGTGTTTCACTAACAGCTGCCGGTCATCCAGAAACCAGAACAAAACAGAGCTCAGTCTAAATGAACATCTACTAATAAAGCAAAACAGTTGCATTCGGGGAAGCAGTGAACTGGAGTTGCTATACAAAATCCCAAAAAATTCTGGGTGAAACCACACTGAGGCCAACCCCCAATATAATACCAGATGAGAATTTACTGCCTCATGCAAATCAGGGTGTAAGAAAATGTACTATGCCTTCAAACATTACTTACCCATTTCCATCTTTTCACATTACTGTACTTAGAGTAATCCCACAGGCTACAATCTGATCAGAAAAAAACTTCTTGAGTAACCGGCACTGCTGTAACCCATGCTCGGGCACTTTCTGATCCACATTCTCTTTTCCACCCCCACCCCCACAAAACTCTGTTTAACAATCATTCATTCTCAGTAGTTCTCCTCCTATTCAACCATTTCTCCTGCAAGGTCTTGCCCATTTCACACCTCAGCTCAAGGCATAAATACCAGAGGCATGCAATTTCCAACCACAGCTATTTAATTTTTTTCTGAAAATAGAGGTATAATGGCAGCAATCAATGCAGAAAGAAAATGCCTCCAGACTTATCCTGTCCAAGGATCTCAACTGAAACATACTTCCATCAAATTACTGTCTAGTTCTTTGCCTTCATATAAAGACAATCATATATAGGTAATATAACCTGCAGTGTATTTTATGAGTCCATCATTGAAACGGGTTTATATGTCCCTCTTCATTTTCTGTTATGGGTGGTTTCTTTCAATTTGTTTAAAATTTGTTGCTGTTTGAAACTGAAACTGCAGTCTCCAGTTAGGTTATCACAGAAAACGAGACATTCATGGGTCAGTGATCCAGCAACACTTAGGCCACATTATGCCAAATTCAACATCAAGGCAAGTTTGGTAAGGGTTCTTAGGAAATGGCAATGGTGGTTCCTTTCTTCTGCAACACAGAAAAAAAAGCTACTCTCTGAAAAATAGACTGAAGGGCACAATGACCTGACCTGTGCATTGAGCTAGTCAGACTTGCCTCCAAAATTTGGGGGCACGCACGCACATGCGCACACACACACATGCGCGCGCACACACACGCGCACACCTGAATTTGAGCCTAGTACTGTATATACTGTGGTTCTCACTTCCACACATGCAGGAAGATCAGCATAAACAGAATTGTTTGACGTTCAATTAGGCAAGCGGACTTTCCACCCCAAATCTACCACTGGAGACAGGAAAATGAAACTGAGCATGGAATTCTGCCTGTGAGCTACAATGCACAAATGTTTGATTGTAATCCTGGGGGAGAAGGGTGGTGTCCTTTTGGATCGAGGATGTGCATTTTCTCTACTTACAATCAAAACTTTGTGAAGTCAAACTTGTTCTTAAGTTATACCAGTTTTCATGACATTACATGTATTTTTAAAAATTCCTAGCTGCAAAATACATTTTTTTTTCTATCAGAACTGGCACTCTAATGCAAAGGGGGAAAGAGCCAAGGATGTTTAAATGGTCTGCAACAACGCACTGCACGTAGCTAGAACAGAGATGTCAGCTTTTTCACCACCACTTCAAAGCCTTGTTGTTACTGGCAATGGCATCATTCAGCGAGGACACTTAAATCAAGAGCTCCTATAAACAGTCTTTTTGTCTTCTATACTCTCTAGTTCATTTGGGGGGGGGGGAATTCCAACCCAAATAATTGATTTGATAATGCAGCACCCTCAACTGCAGCTGAAATGCTGACCTATAACTAGCAGTCACAACCCCCCCCCCTGGGTAAACATTTGTGTTGGCAGAGCTATTCCAAACTGGCCCACTGTACCAGGAAAATAAAACAAATCCAGACCAACACTACTGGATACCCCACAGCTTCACAAGCAATATTTTCTCATTGTGATGTCACCACCAATATACTTGGCAGAAGCACACTTCTTACAGCTGCGTACAAGATGTCTCGGGAAAAGGGCTGGGAGTGGGGGGGTACTCCCTTTCTCTATGCACTGTAGATTTGCAATCTTTCTAAAAGGACTTGTGTACATGATTAAATAAATCCATTTTCCCTTTGCCCTTGTTGGTCACATAAATAAAACAGAGGAATTTTTTTCTGTTACTGTAGGTGGCAACACTCCAGCATCAGATAATAAACTAATTGCACAATCCTATAAATGCTTTCCTTGAAGTAAGTTTCACTACATTCAATGAGACTTAGGGCCCAATCCTAAACTTACCAGCTATCCTCACTTCCTCACCTGCGCTGGTGCCCAACTGCCATAAAGCAGTCAGTGCCAGTCGTAAGAGGTGATCTGACAGTGCGCCACTTAGCGTACTGCCGAGAGCGCCAGTGAGAAGGCCTGCACCTTTCTGCCATCACCAGCAGATTTTCCCGACGCTTGCTGTCAAAGGTAAGATGGCGGAAGAGGTGGAAGGGCAGAATGGCGGTGGGGGGGAAGGACGGGGCAGGGGGAGGGCAGATTGGGTCCGGGAGGGGGTGGGATCGGTGGCTGAAATCCTAACCTCCTTCCCAGACCCAATCCCATGGGGATCCATGGGGATCTGAGCCAACGATCTAGCTAGAGCGGGTCCAAGTAGACCCCCTGGACCACAGAGGTTTACCCCCTGGTAAGGGAATTATCGTTCCCTTACCCAGAGGTGACCTCCCAGACTGCACCCCCACCATAGGATGCAGTGGTCGCCATTTTGGCATCGCTGCATCAGCACGGCATGAATAGGATTGGGCTATTACTCTCTTGTAAGTGGGTTTAGGATTGCAGCCTGAATGTTATTACTACGGTTGTTTAGAAGATCTGGCCCAATGTACTGTACCCAAGACAATACTGTTTAAGTACCCCTGTGTTCCATGGTAATCTCCAAGAACGCCTTCTAAATAATGCCATCTTGGTGCCAGGTTTTGGCAAAAAGGGCCCAGAGAGTTCATCGAATTAGTTAGTAAAAGGTGTGTTTGCTTATCAAATGAAATGCTACCAGAAATGGCAAGCTGCTCAGGCTGTGTCATAGGGGGGGAAAAAAAAGCTTAAACTTAAAAGTTCAACTTGCCAACAAACCTGACAAATTACAGCAAGCTACGGATGAAATCCAAGACTGAGAAACAAAAGTTCAACAAGGAGAAAAGGATTCTGGACAAATATCCAAAATAATATGCAAAGGAGTTAGATGATTTTAGAAAGACAGTGTAAGAGACTTCGAAACTGTTCTAAACTGGTAAGAGACTTCTAAAGAGACTTCAAAACTGTTCTAAACTTCGAAACTGTTCGAAACTGGCCCCGTATCCACAGGGTATACGTTCCAGCCCCCCCCCTGGATATGTGAAAACCATGGATTGGGGCGAACGCCCTCTCCATGGTTTTCTGAGGGCTCCCCACCCCTGCGCGCACGGGGGATGAGGGGCCACCCACCATCCATGGATAAGTGAATTCGCAGATAGCGGATCCATGAATAGCGGGGGGGGGGGCTGTATTTGGAATCATTAGCACAAACACAACATGTGTTGCCCCTGCAAGGATGTAAATGACCAGTATAAAGAAGGATGGGCGAGTGTAAAACTTGTTTTCTTTCATAAGTAGACTTGCAGCCCAATCCTATCAACCTAGAAGCACTGAATTTTTTGAGCTGCTGCTCAGAATACTGGTTGCAGCTCCATTGTAGCCAACTGTTTTTTCATTTGTGATTATTTTCCTGCTTTCACTGTCTTTCTTCATAAAGACAGAGTAGAAAACTCTATGACAGTTTTTTCCAGAAAAGGTGCAATTGATGTGATATTGATTTTGTACTGTGAGAGGGCTTCACTGCTGCCACTGTGAATTTTGATAGGCTTTGCAAACCAACTTTAAAAAAAACCCGCGCTGAAAGGCATTGTAAGAAAAACAGTGCAACATTCGCTGAGGAAGAGCCAGTGTGGTGCAGTGGTTAGAGCACCTCTCAGCCTAATCTACCTCACAGGATTGCTGTGATGATAAAAGGAAGCAGCCCATGTATGCTTCCTGGAGCGCCTGTGAGTAATAACAATAAAATAAATAATTAACGTTTTGATACACAAATAATAATAAACAAAACAACAACATGCAAGTAGCAATAATAAAGTTAATCTTCTTAGGGCACTATCCTACCGGCGAGATAGGCCAGCACAGAGGCTTCTGCGCCGGCTCAGGGTGTCGCGAATATGCCGTAAAGCACGTTCACGACACCTCGCAAGTAAGCAGCGCCTGCGGGATAGCCTACCCTACACCATCTCTTCAAGGGTTTTTTCTTTTATAGAAAATTACAAAATGTAATCATTGTAACTGTAAGGGGGTATAAATAGAAATAAATCTATCTGTACTTAACTATGTGCTGTACTGCAACTTACATTAACTGAAATAGAATACATTCCTAGAATAATTGCTATATACTAACTCAGTGATGGCAAACCTATGACACGCGTGTCACAGGTGACATGTGAAGTCATTTTGGGTGACACGACAGCGTTTCCCACAGGACCACGACACACCTTATATTTTTGCAAACGTTTTACAGGCTTGTCTTAAACATTTAGGGCAGGGGTTTTGGCAGACCTCTTTCAAATTATTATCTAGTAAAACTCAGCAACAAAAACATCACTAGTTGATGTTAAATAAAATGCAATGTGTTCTATAGTTTTCAGTTCAGTTCAATTCAAAATTACTATTAAAAGTAGCAATAGTCAAAGCACTATTAAAAGTTCGGGGGGGACAGGACACACCAGCAGAGTCAAGTTAGACATTTTCAAAAATTTTGACACACCAAGCCCAAATGGTTCGCCATCACTGTACTAACTCCATCTCTTTTTTTCCTTTGAACTTTATTGTACATCTTCTAAATCATAGGGATACCATCTCTCTTATTTATTCAATACCAAGGCTCACAATATGGTATGTGAGCTTTCGAGTTACACAGAACTCTCTGCAGCCTGGATATAAAGAATTTAGAAGGCAAGGGAGGGGAGTAGTTTTTGGCAGAGGATATGGTTTTACCTCTTACATGTATTTGCACTGTCAACATGGTAACAGTGAGGTTACACAAACATACCGTATAAGTGTAAACATAAATGCAGCTTTAAATTAGAAAGAGAGAAAAAGTGACAACTTACCTCTTTAAAGCACCAAGCACACTTGGGATGAACGAGCAAGCACTCTTCACAGGAGGTAACACTGCCACTTGTGCACAGATTGAGACCTTGTAAGAGTAACAGAGAAAAAGGTTTCAGACGTAACTGTTTGCTGCTAATATCCCAAGAAGGACAGATCAGAACCCAAACCACAGGAATATCCTTAGCACTCTTGAGGAGATGGATTTCTTTTTTAAATGTCTGTATTTGTAGCTTTGGAAGACAAGTTGGGATATTATTTTCATATATGGGAAGGAAACTCTCTTCCCCCCCTCTCCCTATGAAGTTATGAAATCTCTTGCATTAGAAGTTTCTAAAAAGAGTTCGGATAAACACCTGGTAGGAATGCAACCGCTATGGTGGTAGGAACGAAGGCACCATCAACAGCTGTTGATGGATTCTGGCTGCAACACTTGCAAGAAGCCAACTTCCAGGATTTTTAAAATTAAGCTGATTGCACAATCAGTTTTACACTAAACACCTGATCCCAGACAGTCTGATCCCAGCAGGATGCCACTGCACTGAAGACTCCTGCTAACTGGGTAAAGAGGTACCCTTTAAAGTGGTCTCTCTCTTATATTTAGCAAACTATTGTCTCTCTTCATCAAAACAGAGCACCTTTTCTATTGGCTGCTGCTGGAGTCTTCTTTGCACTTTTTAGATGGTGATCCCTTTGGGGACAGGGAACCGGGGATGAATGTCCTGTTTTTTCTCCTTGCCTCCCCCCCCCTCTTTATTTTTGGACACTTGTAACTCCTCAGAAGCTCCTGTGCAAGTTCAGCAAACTGAAAGTGGCTGGGACATATTTTTGCAGCAAGCTCTGTCTGACACACCATTATCAGCCAGCCAACCGCCTTTGTGGATTTGGGTCCTTCTCCCTGTCTGGAGTAGGCAAGCTCCTACCGAGATTGGCATGTGCTTATTAATTTGGCAGCCAAACCTGTCTGTCTAGGTAGAGGGGTGGGATGGAGTGGCCAGGTGAGTTCCACTCCTCCAATTAGGTAACTTTATTATGACATCATCAAACCTTGGTTACTTAAGTTCATGCACAGGGATGATCAGGTGTGTTTCTGCCAGGTCTGCTATGATGTCTAGTGTTAGTTTGATGAAAGCATACCCACTTACTCTCCAGTATGTGCAGGGACCAAGATTCCTAGGACAACATAAGTAACTAGTGATAGGGACTCTAATCCTAGCTAGACGTGTCTGGGAATTGATTTTTTGTTTTCATTTGCTTTTACTCCAAGCCAGGCTGCCATTATCCTATCCCCCTTCTCAGGCCTGGCTGCCATTACACGGGGCTCTTGAATGTGCACCAGCAAAATAGCTGGCGCACATTTGAGTAGCCCCATCAGGGCAGCTGGCACGTTACTCAGGGTAAAGGGACAAATGTATTTTTAAACAGCTACAACTTATTTTTAAACAGCTACTATAGCCATAAATGTTCCATGTATTAAAATTAATTATTTAAAGTCTGAATGGATCCCTCTTGAAAAGATGGCGAATTACACTGATCTGAAATTGACCTTTTAATAACATTCTTCTGACCTATTATTTTTCATGTATAAAAATAATATTTCCACAGGGTATCCATGTTGAGCAGGAAGTTTTGTTTATCCTGGACAATGCCCAAGACAGAGTCCAATAAAATACAGTGACCTGAAATAGGCAAACATGCTTGTTATTTGCAAGAAATTCTTCTCATTATCTCCCATTAATCAATCAACTTCTTTGCACTGCAACAAACAAGCTGTGACAGGTCTTAACTTGCCATGGATGGCCTGATAAGAACTCAGAAGGCATTTCATGCATAGTAATGAAGGCAAGGCCAGCGGGTGGCGCAGCGGGTTAAACCGCTGAACCATAAGCTGTCGATTGAAAGGTCGGCAGTTCAATTCCCGCGACGGGGTGAGCGCTCGTTGCTTGCCCAGCTCCTGCCAACCTAGCAGTTCCAAAGCATGTCAATGAGTAGATAAATAGGTACCGCTTACGGGAAGGTAAACAGTGCTCCGTGTTCCAGCTGCATGCTACGCGCTGCGGCAAGGAGAGTCATGCCGGCCACATGACCACGGAGGCGTCTTCGGACAACACTGGCTCTTCGGCTTTGAAATGGAGATGAGCACCACATCCTAGAGTCGGACACGAATGGACTTAATTGTCAGGGGATACCTTTATCTTTACCTAATGAAGGCAACACCTGGGACTGGAGGCTTCTCTATTAATTTGTCCCAAACATTATTGTCCCAAACATTATTAATTTGTCCCAAACATTATTGAACACAATTATTATTGGGTGCAACCTTGCTTCCTCTGTGTGTGGCTCTTCAGAACACATTACCTCCCCAACTAAGGGCATCCTGCCTTCAAACTCTGCATGCTTCACAGCTCAATCCTAACCAACTTTCCAACACAAATGCAGCCGCAATGCTGCCCTGAGGTAAAGGAACAAACGTTCCCTCACCTTGAGGAGGCCTCTATGACTGCCCTCCCACCACAGAAAGCAGCATGTGCCCCATTGGCACGGCTTTATCGGCCCTGTTAAGTTGGTTAGGATTGGGCTGGCAGTTGTGTCAAGCACGCTCTGACAGGTCTTAACTTGTCGTGGATGGCCTGATACGTTGCCAACACACTTGGCACAACTGTGACACTTCCTGCACAGATGCACCATGACAGGGAAGGAAATGGCAATGCTGATGTCCCCTCTGAGCCCAGCTCTCCACACACAGAGGGAGCAAGACTGCAGCCGTTCACTACATCCCATGACAGCATGTTCCAGAGATGAAATTAATTACGTACTATTGGAAGAAATACTTCCATTTCCATCTGAGACCTGCAGCCTATTCATTTCTTCAGGCATCGCTGAGTTTTGGAGTGATGGCCTGCTGATTTTCTCCATGCTGTCCAGTGCCTTATGCCTCTCTATTGCTTTTTCTCTTGGGTAATCTCCTTTCTAAATGACAGCTTCGGTCATTAATTAACGGTTTCAGATGCAGCCAATTTAGCCAATGCAGTGAAAATGCAAGATGATTTAGATCATGATTTAGAACCACCAATTAAACTAAAGTGCCTGAAACCCCAGAAATTCAGTGTGGGTTATGGACCATGCTGCAATCATAGTGCCTTAATAATTGGGTTATGGATCAAGTTGCAAGATTACATATCTCTGTTAATCATCACATTATGTTCAAACTCTGAAAAATTATTCCTTAAGCACCTAAGGAACCTTGGCACTGTACAAAGCAAAATTAAAAAGCAACAGACTTTGCTGAAGGCTAAACAATCTAAAAACTGCACATAAAAGGCAAAGGGAGGGAAAAGGAGATGCTTTGCTTTGACCTGCATAGCTACATTCTAACATAATGGTATTTCTAGACAATGCAAAAGCAATCAATATTATTGACATTTCTATTTTTCCATGCACAGATATTAACATTGTCAAAACCTAATTAAATGAATCCAGCAGATAACACTTTATTGACTCTGTTGTGCATTCTAAAGGGGGGGGGGAAATGACCCAAGGCTGCAGAGTGAAGCCACTGTGGTATTTTTCCACACTGAGATGTCGATTCAATGACAACACAGAGACAGAAACAACAAAGAGTCTAGACACCTTAAAGACTAATAAAATGTATTGTAGCATAAGCCAGTGGTTCCCAAACTGGGGCGTCGCGATGCCCCAGCAGGGTACAAAGGGTTGCTACACCCTTAAGGGGTGTGGCAACCCACGGTGACAACGACAGCGCATCCGGGATTGCACCGCCGCCACGGATGAAAAGGTCCGTTTTACCTGCATTGGTGTGCAGTGGATGTCCGGCGGGGGGGTGTAGGGAGCCTGTGGACCCCTCCACAGGCCTCCCCAAGCGTCGGAGCACGTTTCACGTAAAGCCGGAAGTGGGTTCCAACCGCATTGGAGCGCTACTCCGAAGCTTGGGGAGGTCTGCGGAGCGGTCCGCAGGCTCCCCACACACCCCACCGGACATCCACTGCCCACCAATGCAGGTAAAACGGACCTTTTCATCTGCAGCAGTGGCGGCGCAATCCCGGATGCGCCGTCGTGACCCCTGGGAAGGCCCCGCTGCCACTTAGGGCAGCGAAGGGCCTTCCCAGGAGTTAGAGAACCACTGGCATAAGCTTTAATGGACCAGAACCCATTAAATCAGATGCATGAAGTGTTATGTTCAGGTGCAAGGTATGTCACAAGGCTATTCATTTTGCTGTAACAAACATGATCACCTCCCTGGAAATACACGCCTGCCACCCCATATCTGCAGGGGATACGTTCCAGACTCCCTGTGGATACTTGAAACCGTGGATAGCGAATAGCGAAGTCCCCTGTGTGCCTTACCTTTATTTCTTTAGCGCTGGCACCAAGCAAGCGCAGGTCTTGCTTTAACAGAATGCTATAAGTAGCAGCGTGCTGCTTATAGCACCAAGCCGGAATGATTCTAACAAACAGCCTCAGTGGTAGAGAGACTCCGAACATTAACAGGAAGCAGTTTCAGCTTCCCATCCTCCATCCTCCCAGTCTGTTTTGGAGAAATGGCAGCAGGAGGTGATGGAGGAAGCAGAGGCCACAATGGTAAGTTGGGTGCAGGACACGTGCATGCAGAAAATCTGAGTGCTACTTCAACTTGCGACAGGTCTGCTCCTACATTTAAGCTAGGCAGAAATAATGTCCTGCCCTTCCTCACTCCCATTTTCATAGTCATTCAAATTTTGATTCAGTTCTTGAAACATTTTTACTACACAACATTATCCAGGCTCCAGGAGCACTTTTGTCGGCATTCTGAAAGCTGCCAACCCGATTTTAGATGAGCAGGAGGACAAGGAATGTATTTCAGGTAGACCTCTCATATTCCAAATACCAGGGTTTATGGAAACCAGTTTGACAACATAGTACCTAGGTATGATAAAGGCTCAAACAGTAAAGACCAAGGAAAATCACACCGTTGAGTTTCTTTATTTCCAAGTATTTGCTGCTGTTAATTAAATCTTAATTAAAGACTTGGACCACTGGGTAAAAATTCCAGAATACTGATCAATTGCAAAAATAAAAATAAAAATGGATAACAGGCCCATCAGTTGTAGCCAAGAATTGAATGTGCTCATGGAAATAATGCATAAAGGATATTCTTAAAAATGCAACTAAAATAACAAATTTGCAGCAGTTTTCCGATTTACATATTGATTGATTACACCTCTCAGTAATATGCAAAATGCCCATCTCTGTGCCAGTATTTTATTTCATTTAGTGATCTATTAGTGGGGAATCAGGCCCTGGATTTATTACAGCAATATCTGGAAGTGCCTTAACTGATCCTATAAAGAAAGAAAATATGAAGCATACCAATATGCTTTTATAGCCCTTTGCCACAGTGTGCTCAGCAGCTAATTAATACTTGGTTAACATCACTTGTAAAATTGCAAACACACACACAAAAAGAAATCAATGAAAAGCCACTTGATTGTTCTCCTGTTTTTTAAAAAAAAAAAAAGCAGCATGGAAAACCATTAAGAGAATGCAGAGTGTGACGCAGATGCATTTACTGCTATTTTAAAGTGCCTTTCAGAAGAAACATCCAAGCATCCCTATTGCTTCAATGGCCATTCCCTGGAGCAAGTGCATTCTTTTCATCCAGAGCTGATAACTCCACTCCATCAGCAGAATGAAAAGAGGTTATCCATGTCTCCCACCCTGCAAGATTAAAAGATTGATGCCTATGACTAGGGATACCGTATCAGTGTTTCCCAAACTGAGGGTCATGACCCATGAGTGAGTTGCGAGCCAATTTTTGGTGGGTCACTCACAAAAAGGAACAAGCTGGAACAAGACCACGGCAGCCAGCCTTCAGTCAACTGCACACAAGGCTTGCTGGGGGCGCTACAGCCAGTGCAGCACTTGTGGGTCGTGATAGATTGTCGCAGCAATGTGGGCCACAGCTATGTGGATCGTGATAGACTGTCATTTTAAAAAGTGGGTCCCGGTGCTAAAGAGTTTGGGAAGCACAGCCATAGCTCGTTCCTTGGGTCCCTTCGGGGAGAAAGGCGGGATATAAATACTGTAAATAATTCCAGGTTGCAAGACTGCAGCATCACACACAGTGGAAACAGGCACTGAAAACATGTTACAGAGCAAGGACTACAATTCTCTGCATGTTTACTTAATGGCAAGTCCTGTTGGAACTTACTTCTGAGTCTGGTCCTAGCATAAGAATCAGGCTGCCCGTCCTGGCTCAAATTAAGCCCTGCCTCTTAGTCTTGAGCAGACATTGACCACACATATTCAAGTATACCACCACAACCATGAGGACTAGCATGCTCCTTTGTAAATGAAAGCGTGTCCTCCATGAATTCACAGAGTTCTATATATGCCTCCAGATAGGTAAAGGATAGGATACACAATTCAGTGCCTGCCAAAGAGATTCCAGTTCAGCTCACACACACAAGCTGAACAAGTTACAGAGTGCTGACACTGGTAAATTACACTGTGTGCTATATACAAAGCTCAGTCAGTTTACAACTTCATTTTGTCTGAAGAAGCTTAAAGGAACAGGAAGTATTGAACTATAGTATCAACCAGCATTAAGTTTATGTATTATCAGAACCAAGGCATTTATTTTTTTCCTACAGGACTCCCTCCCGAACAGGAAAAATTAAGCAGCTGATCCCACCATCAGCTCCAAATGTTTGATACAGAAGTCATCCATCTCACATCCTGTTTGGAAAGAAAAGCCTCAGAATGCTAAGAACAGAAAATCACCTACCAGTTGCAAGGAGGGAACACACAACATGGTTCTGGAACATGAAATAGCAACTCTGATATTACCTATGATTGCAACAAATTGGCCTGACCACTGGCCAGTTTTCATGTCATAATAAATAACTGTTTTGGTTGCCTTGGTCTGCATGTGAATTGTGAGCCACAAGCAACTGCAGCTTTGACACAATGGCCAGCCTAGTGCCATGTATGTACTGTACATATGACACAGAGAGTGCTGATTTCATGGGAAAGACCTGTCCTACACAATCAGCTCTGCCCATGGGGCTGGTTCATTTGAATGCTGTGCCCAGTCACACAAGAACCTCTCATGGATAAGGGACCTCCAGCATGAGAGAACATTTAAAGGGCTGCATTATGGGAAACAAATCTGCTCACATGCTCAGTGCTCCCAGTTAATTGAAACACTTCAGTCGGTCCCATAAAAGCGGATGCCCAGACCATCAGCACTAGACTTTGGGATAGCATCCAGGAATACAGTGGTGGGTGGAAATCAAAAGGGCAGCCAGCTGGTGTGTGGTAAACATACATTCCGATAGCTTTGTAAACATGGGTTACTGGAAGAATAGTATAGTGGGCAAGGGATCGGATGGTTTGGATCAAGAGGAGTACATTTGTGACCTATAGATATCATGGACTCAACATACATCTTCTTGAACATTTCTCCCTGTGCCAGTTTGGAAGTCGGGAAGAGCAATTGGGTGGGGCAAATCACGTAGACTTAGTCATTTGCATACAAGAGGATGCCTTGGCAAGCCAGAAACTGCTGGACCTGATCTAGATCTACAACAAGCCATTTGCATTTGCCTATTCCAAGAAGATATTGTTTCATTGATGGGTGTTAAGTTTCGTCATTTCCTCCCAGCCCACAAGTGTACGCATTTGACTCCAGTTGCGTATATACACCCTTGGGTAAAAATGCCCTAACAAAAATGTTAATTTTTGGTAGATAATCTGATACCTTGTAAGGAATACAAAAATGTGGTGGGATATTTTAAAGATTTCTTGTGCACACAACTTCCAAGGATAGGCGGGGGGTGGGGGTGTCGGAGGCAAAACAGGGGTGGGTGTTGAATCACAGCTTTTGAAGTATTCCTAAGGTGATGACAGTTAATCCCAGTTATTTGGGTGGGCAAACTATTTTAAAGAAGACTTTGCAAATATAAAGACTGTGTTTTGTCCACCCTTACACTTCAGATACATTAGTTTCCATTGTAGGTTTACCTAAGACAAGATCCTCTGAGAAGAAAAAGGATGACTAAAACTGGCCAGAACCAGCCAAGCAATAGGCTTCACAGCTGTCTCACGTAGTGCCCAATTGCCCCCTTACTTACAGCCCAATCCTAGCCATGTCTACTCAGAAGTAAGTCTCCTTGTGTTCAATGGGGTTTGCTCCTAGGAAAGTGTATATAGGATTGCAGCCTTATTCTCTGTGGCTCCACTGATCAATGGTTTGAAATGGGATCACAAAGGAAACCAGAAGTTATGATGGGATGACCCATGCGTCAGTAGGTAGGTTGTGCCAGTTTTCAATGAAGTAGGAGTGGGGACAATGTAAGTGTTCACTGGGCAGTGATGGGAGGAGTGCTGAGTCTTCTCTCCCAGAAATGGTTTCTGCTCAGCCTTTTTTCTCTTGAGAGGACTTGTTTCCAGTCTCAAAGCATCATTGTAAGAAAAACAGCTGGGGAGTAGCAGTTACAGGGGAGAAAGCACTCCCTCTTGCCCATTCATGCTCCACCTCCACTTTCTTTATAGAACATTAGATGCAGCCTAAATTCTAACACATGGGTTTGGCTCTACCACATCTAGCATGCCCCTTGCTTCCAGGTAAATCCTGAAAATCCATTTCAATATTCCCTGGTAGTTCATTTGGATCCTACTTTAACAAGTAAGGCGACTTAAAATCTCGAGCTATTCTTTGGACCAGTTTTCACAAACAACCAGGCACCTCCAGACTACGCTTCACTCCTCTCAAACAAAATAAAGCAACAGATGGATTCTATTGCTTGATTGAACGGAAGCAAAATACATAGTATAAAAGATCGTCTGGAGAACTGACCTTATGAGGTCACTTTCTCGTGCATTTGGTGACCATTGTATCAAAGTAACATTTGTCGTGGGTGCACTTACCTGGCAACCATTTCTCAGTATACCACCACTGCCCCTACTACGATCAGCTTTCCCTAGTGTACAGGGAAATGGCTGGAGGAAGGACAGTGATAGGTGCCTTTTGTCAGTAGTGTAACTACAACGATGTGCCCTGGGTACAATTGTGACAGGGCTGCAAAATAGGTGTTAAAAACTGTGCTAGATTTCCCAGCCACTTTTCTATATACACTTTTAAAATGCAGTTTCCAAAACAAATGAACATGGGAGATGCCTGCCTGTGCAACCCTCCTCCTTTATAATAAAGGCCCTCTTATAAGACAGCCAGCTCTAACACTATAAACACCTCTGCAACCCACACTTTTTCTTGGCTCCGATGGAAAACCCCACCACAGAGGCCTCTTTTGTATCGCATGACCCATCTTTGGTGGCTGCTTTTCTGAAGTGGTCTTTGCAAGAAATGGATGACAAATTGCAGGGGAACTCGGGTGCTGTCTGAAAAGAAAGACTTCATACATCACCTATGGTTAGGAATTAATATAGAGGTATGATGATATATTATATATCAGTGAATCCTCTAAAAGTACACTCCAGGCGCATATCCTGCCTCCGCATGAAAACTTGGCACCTGCAAGTTGTGACATCACCAATGCTCTTTGGCTTCCATTTCTGCAGCCTTTACTGGGCAAATGGTTGCCAAGACTATGGCTAACCATTTGGCCACTTGCCTGTTTCCATCCAATCCCCAATTTATTCCAAAACAAGAAATAATCATCATTCTCCCTAATTTTGAGCACTTCTAAGAAAATAAGCATAGGATTGGGCTGCACAACTGTTTAACCTGACTGGATTATTGTACCTTGATATTTGGCATCTTAAAACCACATCAGTTCAAGGCGCAGAAAATCACTCAAGATGGACTTTACCCTAACTGTTAACTGCATTCAATATTTTACACAATGATTACTTACTAATTGTGATGCACTTTTGTTTATTCAATGAATCCATCACTCATTGCTTTGATTCACACATACCACTATTAAATGTTTAATAATTAAATCAGCAACAGATTGCCTCTTATTGGGTGTGCCACATTTTAATGTTGTTGCTGGGGGCGGGGTTTTCACACTGCAAAGAAACTTCATACATACATACACACACAACTTTTAGTTATTTCTCAATCCACCCATTATTACCTCCAAATGCATATTTCAAATATTCTCCCGGATAATTTTTTGGTGAATGCAATCCACTAACCTCCAACACTGTGGAAAAAGGAGGAGAAGATGCAGATGTAGGCGGCGGCGGGGTAAGGCAGGAGCCCCCTCCCTCGGGACATGACGACTGCCGCTGGAGATGGGGGAAAGAAAAGTCCCCCCGAAGTCTTTTGTGCGGCTCAAGCAAAAAAAAGGGGGAGCACCGTTCCTTCAGCAGCGCGGCTGTCTCTAGCAAAGGCCACCGCCGGAGCTGCTGCTCGAGGCACCGATCGGCTTGGCCGCTGGAACAGGAGCGATTCTGGGCATTCCCGCTCCGACCAGAAGGTCAGAGCGCCCAAAGTAAAGGGGGAGAACTAGCGAGGGCAGAGAAACGATTCTGCCTCCTTACTCCGCAGCAGCCCCGTCCATAGTGTCCCGGGCAAACCTCGAGCGCCTCGGTGCGCCCTCCCTCGCCGCCTCCGCCTCGTTGCTCTCCAGGGACGCCAAAGTTGCGGGCTTGTTGGACGGACTGCCTCGCTTCCTCAACCGTAGAGATCTCTGGGGCCCTGGCTGAGTAGGGATCCCATCAACATCTCGCTCCCTGCTTCGATCACTCTTTCAGGCTGGTGCTTGCTTGCTTGCCTCCCTCTGCTTTCCTTCCCTTCTTTTCCGTTCCTGGACGCTCTCTGCCTCACTCTCTTCCAAGACTTTCTTCCTCCAGTATCTGAATGGTAAATCTCCGCGCAGTCTGCCCAATAGGCGTCCAGGGATTATTAACTCTCTGTGGCCCGATTGGGATTCCCTTCCCCACCGCTGTTCGGAGCATTCGCTTCTGGCTAATATTTATTTCTCTCTCCCCCGCCCCTCCCGGGATCTACGGGTGCCAGGTCAAAAAATAAGTGCGCCCCAGGAAATGCCGTGTGATAACTTACTCCCTAGTCAGCGCGTTTAGGAGTGCACTGCCGCCTTGAGCGACAATCACAACATGATGTATGTTTACTTGACAGTCCCGTTCCACTCGTCTCAGAAACACGCAGTACTTTTCGGGTAAACATGCTAACGTAGTGATTGGCCTGCCATCCTGTGTTGGACGCTGCTTTGAGGAAAAAGTCCAAAGGATGAACCGAGTTCCGAGACAAACATCGGTAGTAAAACTCTTACTTGTGGCGAGTCTGTTCTATAGAGGTGTAATGCTCTGAAGGAAAAGAAAACCATACCCCGCCACCACCACCCCACCGCCACCACCACCACACATACACAATTTATTTTGCTTTGCTTAACATTCAGTCAGCCTGATGGCTTTTTCACTCTGCCATGTGTTTATATAGGGTATCTTGTAAGTACTGTGTAGAGATGACCCTAGCAGCAGAACCCACTGACAGATACAGTACGTATTTAAAATGTGCCCAGGGTTCTTCTGTCAGTTCCAGCTATGTTTGCTCAGTCTCAGTCCAATATCTTATGGGAATGTACTTTTCTATATAGACAGAAATGTGTGTGCTTTTATTTCAAAATCAGGTCATCTTCCTAGCAGACACACACACAGCAACTCCAGAGTCCCTTGTCCCTCAGTGCATATCTGCACACATTTGATGAATGACCTCAGGCTCACATGACATATAGCAGGCTTCTAGCCTGCTCTTCCTGGCTGTGAACTCTTACTCCTCTTGTTATAGTAGGTACTAATTTGGGAAGCACTATAAGAAAAGGCATCCTGGCTGGCTGAAAAGTCCTGTCTTGATCAAATGTCTGTCAAATTGGTACCTAGTAAAGAATCTGTGAATTTTTAAAGGGGAGGGGGGAAATTAGATGGCTTGCTCAAATATATATATTATTCTCTTTGGTCACAATTTAGCATATGCATGCAGCATGTTCATCATTGGCACATGAAAGAAGTAATGTGCTCTGAGGCAGGTGAAAAAGTTATGTAGAAGTAACAGACATGCAGTTGTAGGATACAAGCACATTGTCTAATATTGGCAATTGGTCCATCCAGCCCAGTTTATGCTAAACTGGAATAATCCATAAAGTAGAACACACGTCCAAGCCCTTTTTTTGAAGACACACCACCACCAGTGGACCATCTAACGAATATATTACGGGTGGTCCCAGTTTAAATGGTAAAATACATATGAACTGCCTTCCATTATGAATGGAAAACATGCATTTACAGAGCTGTTTATATTGGGTATAAAGAATCTAGACTCCAATCAGATTGGAGTCTGATCCTTTCACAAGAGTTGCTTCCTTTATTACCATGAGAAACCTGACAATTATATAAGACACTTTAAGCAACTTCTTAGAAAAAGTATCATTGATGGAAATGAATACAAATTAATGGAAATGTATAGGTTTGGGTCACAACTGATCATACTCTCCATGCATTTTGCTATTTAAGCTAAGGCACTTGTTTCCAAAATGTACATTGTGACTCAGCTCTCAGCTCAAATAATTTTTTGTACCATGGGATATCTTGTGCTTGCAGCAGGCTTATACATGCGCGCGCGCGCACACACGCACACACACACACACACGCACACACACACACACACACACAAACACACACACACACACACCGAGAGCTGGTTTCTTTGCAGTCCAGTAACAGTACATTCTTTTGGGCCAAAGCAAGCCTTTTAATAGTGATCATCATCTGCTGATAAACACACCAAATCAGAGCAATTCCTACACACATTTCTTCAGAAGTAAGTCCAATGTGTGTTTGGTGTGGCTTCCCCCCTAAGTGTGATCTTAGTTCTAAATGTTCTGAACTTTTAACTAGGCATTAGTACTAAGAACTAATGTCCCTCAGTTTACAGTCATACAATATTCCGGTTTCTTTGGTGAATCACCAATTCTCAACATCTAAAAGCCAATTCCTAAGTGCAAACGTTGGATATGTTCTAATTGTCAAAAGTTATTGAATTCATATGCAGAAAACATGTTATCATTCCCTAATAATAATGCAGATATTTGATGTTTCACTCTTTCCTTTTCTCTCTCTCTCTTTTTTTTTACTAATCTGTTTCCCCTTTCACTAAGACCTTGTTTAGATATAGTGCCTAATTTTGTTGTTAACTGGTACAACTTCATACCATAGAGGCCTAGCATGGCTTGCATTCTGTTTCCGTTTCACCAGTTTTCTATCATATCCTTTCAAGTCTTCATTGTTCCTTGGGAAACACATTTTGAAATACCTCTATATGTTAAAACACTTGAGTCTAGTCAGTAAACCTTGATACAGATGCTAGTGCAACTCTGCCAGTGCAGCATTCTGGGGACGTTCAGACATCCCCGGAATGCCCCCTGCACCGACGGAGTTGCACTGGGTGGAGTCCGTCCTGCATCCAAACTGCGCATGCGCGGCATCTGAGGGGGGTTATGCTGGTGTCCATCCTGTGTACGTTGGTGTACAGTAAGTTACACTGGCATAAGTGCACATACACCGGTGGATCTACTGTTACATAGGCCTAGTGTACTTGACTCATGATAAAGCCAAATAATTGTGCCCTGAATCAACTGAAACGACTATGGCATGGTTGTATGTGAATCATTTGCGTAAGGATGTCTTTCTCCCATATTAAATTATATCTGCTATATGCTGTACAGAGGCGATGCTTCAGGTCTTAACTGACTATCCAGAAACTGGATGATTTGTTACCTGCTAGGTTTGTTTTGAGAAGAACCTTTCACTAAAAAAAAAAAAAAAAAGAATTCAGTTCTGGGGAGCCAGCCACAAGTTGTAGAATAGGGTCAGAACAGTGATGGCAGGTAGTACTCCCATTATTGATGCAGTTAAGTAATGTATCTGCTAATAACATTTTCACAATCTTGCCGGATCCAACATTGCACCTAAATACTTTAATAGACCTGGAAAGCTGCCTTATACCAATCCAAACCCCTTGGTCCATCTAGCTCAGTACTCTACACTGACTTGGCAGTGGCTCTGCAGGTGTTCAGACTGGAGTTTTCCCAGCCCTACCTGGTGTTACCCAGTGGCTTAAAATGAGAATGTGCCAAAGAGACTGGAGATGCCAGGGATTGAACCCAGGACCTTCTGCAGGCAACCCCCATGCTCTTCCACTGAGCTATGGCCCCACCTTGCACCCTGCATGCAACAAGCTAGTGTTCTGACTGAGAAAGATGTGACTCTTCCTTTGTAAGTCCAAATGTAGCCTGCTATAATATGGTTCACACAGGATGCCTTTGAAGCCTATATTTGACCTTCAACTCAGTGGCATTGCTAAGGGTGTGCGGGGGGTTCTATGCCCCTGGGTGACAGCCGCGGCGGTCTTGCGAGGAGGAGCCACGGTGGGTTTTTCGCACTCTGTGGCTGCTTTTTTGCAGCCAAAGGACTGCATTTGCAGCTGCGAAGCAGAAACACGCCGAAACCAGCACGTTTTTTGGGCCCTCTTGCCTGCTATGAGTCCTGGAAGACTTCAAATGAAGCCTTCTGGGAGTGCAGGGGGCAGGGCGGTAACGCAAAATGCAACATCGCCACCGCCGTCCTCCGGCGATGCTAGCAACGCAACTGCTTCAACTGTACAGTCTGTGAATCTGCCTCCTAATGAGAGGAGCAGGGACACTTCCTACTAGCGCATTAGCATTTATGGCTCCTCCCTATTGTCTTCCAGGTGGGGTTGTACAGAGATTGCCCACCCAGATTACTTGAGCCTTAATCACACTGCCAGCATGGCTTTAGCCTATTCTTTGCTGCCAAAAGGTGTGCAAAGTTGCCAATGTGGGTAGCTGTAAATGCTAAGACTCTGGTGAATCATAATCCTGAATTACAATAAGAGTCATGCAAGGTCCAGAGCTCAGCATCTATTACACAGAGAGGCCTGCTCAGATAATGTAGAATATCATGATGTAATGAAAACTTGTTCTGCATGTTGATATATTTTAAAATTTTACAAGCGTGTGGCTTTAAGCCAGACCTTTGACTTTACATGGACGTATCTTTAAGAGCAATTCAATCATCCTGCTTGTCAAGCAAAACAAACATGAATACTCCCAGTGCTTGCTTTGCTGGCCCAGTGAGCTGGTCTTTGACTTCCATCATATATATTATCTCCCTTTGTATTAAGCAGACAATGTTGCGGCTACACACAGCATGTAGAAGGGAAGGTGTCAATTGGTCAATGCATAAATGGGGTCCAAAATACCTTCGCAAACAATGTGTTGGGAAAGAGGGAGTTTGGGTAAGCTTTTAACTAGGCATTGGGAGGATATAGTTGAAAAAGAGATGAAAGCACTGTTTAAGGGATTTTGAGAGCTTCTGTTGTTCGAAAATAATGGTCAGGTGCTAGGACCTGGGCTGTCTGCTACCAAGAGTGACCAAGAGTTTTGTGCAATGATGCTCCTTCCTTATGTAGCACTATAACTTTTTATATGCATGTTGCCCTCTTCTGCTTGTACAGGCACATGTGGGAGAAAGATTGAGAATAGCTTGTGCCCTGATGTGCTCATTTACTCCCTGCAGGGAAGTGTGGTGTTTGTTTGTTTGTTTGTTTTGGGTGGGGAGGAGGTTCTTATAGCATTCAAAAACAGCATTTATATTTGCCCTCTGATGTGGTACAGTTCAGAATGCTGATATCTCAGTCTGTCACCTTGTGTAATGTGTAGACTGCAGAATGTTTTTTACAACTCACACTGTAGGGTAAAATTTATCCCAGAATATAATAAAAATGGGGCTGTAAATAAGGGGCATTGCGTTCTTCCTTTGGAAATGGGAAATTAATTCACAATACACTGTCAAAAGTACTCAGCGAACATAATTTAGGTACCACAAGAGAAGAGAGTGCAAAGAAGGCAAGAAGAGGGAAAGATAAAGTGGTTCAGGGCGCAATCCTGGGGATCTATGGAACAGCGGAGTGAGCGCTCCGCTGTTCAAAGATGTCATGAATGTGCCGGAAAGCACGTTCGCAAAGCCTTGGTAGCAAGGGAGGCCGACGGAAGGCCAGCCTCCTTCACTCCATCGCCGGACTGAGGATGCGGTCGCCAGAGGAAGGTAAGCTCTCCCGCCGGTGCCCGTGTGGGCGGTCCGGCAGGCGAGGGAGGGGGTCATTGGACTAGCCGGCCCGGGAGAGGGCGGGGGATGGCTCCTGCCATATCCCCGTCCCTGCCGGGCCGGCTAGGCCATTACACAGCCTCTTCCGACTTCCGCCAGCTATTTAGCTGGTGGAAATCTGAGGAGGCCTATCGGGCCGGCCCCGGTTTACAGTCGCCATCTGATGGGCAGCCTTGGGCTCAGGATCCAGCGGGCTGGGTGGATTCTTACACAGGATTGCGCTGTTACTGTAGTGGTTTTATATTGATTCAGCTTCACATCCACTCGCTTCTAAGAATTACCAGGTGCCTCAGACGTTTGCCTCATTTTTTGAAGTAGCTTTTTCTCCTATCTATTTGTATAGCTGTCTGATCAAAAGGTTTCTTTTAAAAAGCTTTCTTCTTCTTTTTTTTACACTGTAAAATATGCCCTGGAGTAAGGTAGCTTTGTGACTGACACAAAAACCAACCAAACGATGTTGTGCATTGCCTTGTTCTGAAAAAGGGTAATTTCTGAAAACGGGTAGTAAATTGATATGAGTAGCCAACCAGTGCTGTGCCAATCCGGATTCTACACCTAATGGGGAAAACAGGTTTTCCTGACCATAACCTGAGCAAGAAGATAATATATGTATCAGAAATGGATCGAAAGCACTTCCACAGCAGGCTCACCACTGAAATTATGCACATCTGCATTGGATGAGGTCACCCATAATGACCTTAACTCAATTGCATTTTTCTCCTCAGTGGTTGCCAGTTTCCACCCAGTATCCCTTTCTCCTTTTCCCCCTTGCTTCTACAGCCAACTAAAAATTGCTGAGGCCAGCTCCTGGGTCCCTGTTGTTGGTGAAGGAAGCAGGAAGCAATGTCTTATGGGTAACGGGCAAGCTTTTGTGTGGCCTAAAGCAAGATTCCCTAGAGGCCTTCAAATAAATCCTTCCTAATTGCCAAGAGTGATGGGGTCTGACCAGTCTGCATATTGCCGTTACTCTGGAGAATTCAGCGGGAAGCTGAGAGCAGCTGCCAGAGAAGTAATGTGAGAGTTTCCCACATTCCAGCACATGACAGCACTTAAAATGAGCCATTTGTCTTTTCTTTTGTACAAGATAACTGTTGAGCAAAAAAAATGAAAAGGTTGGATACGAGCAGATGCACTGGAACTGGGATTTTTCCCACTGGGATTTTATGATGATGATATTGCACTGAGAAGTGTCACCACAAGATGCCAATAATAAATCCATAAGGGTGTGGTTTAGAAGCCAGATTCTGGCAAAGATGATGTACAAAAAGGGACTTCCCTCTGACACATGCACACACATACCTACTACAGAGGGCTGTGTTGGTTTTTGTGTGTGAGTGTGTGTGTTTTAATATGGGAGGAGACATTCAAATATACTACAGTAGCTCCTCTGTGGCTGGAAATGGTACAGTCCAGGAAGAGCTGCATCATGCTATTCCTTCCCATTTGAATTCTCTCTCTTGCTGACTTTGGCACTAGGTCTAATCAGACGTGCGCATAAATGCGTGCTTTTCAGTCCACAGCCAGTTCATAGGGCCGGCTGCAGGATCCTACACCCTTCCCGGGCTGCTTCGGCACAGCCCGGAGGTCTCCTTGGGGGAAGGGGACGTTCATCACCTTCCCTTGGAGTAGGACTGAAATACCTCGATGGGCCTCCTCGGATGTCTGCCAGCTCGAGAACCAGCTGACATCCGCGGCGGCAGTGTAAGGGCTGCCAAGCCCAGGAATGGGGACGGTGATATCACGGCTGACATCCCTGCCCCCTCCCAGGCCAGTTTAGCCAACAGCTGCCCACCCTCGCCGCACAGTCCACCCCTGCTCCCACCAGAGGAGCACTTACCTCCCACCGGAGGAGGACTTACCCAACCGCCCTCCGGAGCCCGGCGGAGACCAGGATATGGCGGACGCCATGTCCCCTCCCCCTCCCGGAGTGGCTGGGCCTATGGCCACCCTCCTGCTACTGCCCAAAACGCCCCCTCGCCTGCCGCCCGCCCGCTGGATCCAACCTTACCTGGGTCCGCCAGCTGGTCGGGTCTTCCGCCTGCGGCGGCCTGCCCTACTCTAAAGTAGTCCACAAACGTGCTTTATGGCACGTTTGCGACTTTTGTTGTTGTTCAGTCGTTAAGTCGTGTCCGACCCTTCGTGATCCCATGAACCATATCCCGCCAGGCCTTCCTGTCCTCCACTCTCTTCCTGAGTTCGCTCATTTTCATGTTCGTTGCATCGGTGATGCTGTCTAACCATCTCATCCTTGGCCTTCCCCTTCTCCTTTTGCCTTCAATCTTTCCCAGCATCAGAGTCTTCTCCAGAGAGTCCTCTGGGAACACCATCGCCCTGACTATACGAACTTTTGTTGGCATGGTGATATCTCTGCTTTTTATTATGCTGTCTAAGTTTGCCATAGCTTTCCTTCCAAGGAGTAAGCGTCTTTTAATTTCATGGCTGCTGTCTCCGTCTGCAGTGATCTTGGAACCCAAAAAAGTAAAATCTGTTACTGCTTCCATTTCTGCCCCTTCTATTTGCCAGGAATTGATGGGACCAGATGCCATGATCTTAGTTTTATTAATGTTGAGTTTCAAGCCAAAGTAGTCGTTGAGTTTGCGACTACTTTGGACTATTCCAGGTGGCGGATCGTCAGGTCCGCCGCCCGCAAGGTAAGTTGGATTGATCTCATAGATATAGATACAGAGAGAGAGAGAGAGAGAGAGAGAGAAACACTTTATATATTGCAGAAAAGTTCCATGGATCGATTATTTGATTGCAAGAACATTTTTTCCTGTCTCATGCTTTGTTGTTGTTGTTCAGTCGTTAAGTCGTGTCTGACCCTTCGTAATCCCATGAACCATATCCCGCCAGGCCTTCCTGTCCTCCACTATCTTTCTGAGTTCGCTCATTTTCATGTTCGTTGCATCGGTGATGCTGTCTAACCATCTCATCCTTTGCCTTCCCCTTCTCCTTTTGCCTTCAATCTTTCCCAGCATCAGGGTCTTCTCCAGAGAGTCCTCTCTTCGCATTAGGTGGCCAAAATATTTGAACTTCAGCCTCAGTACCTGTCCTTCCAGGAAACAGTCAGGGTTGATTTCATTTAGGATTGACTGATTTGATCTCCTAGCAGTCCAAGGGACTCTCAGGAGTCTTCTCCAGCACCACAGTTCGAAAGCATCTATTCTTCGGCACTCAGCCTTCCTTATGGTCCAACTCTCGCAATCATAGATTGCTACTGGGAACACCATCGCCCTGACTATACGAACTTTTGTTGGCATGGTGATATCTCTGCTTTTTATTATGCTGTCTAAGTTTGCCATAGCTTTCCTTCCAAGGAGTAAGCGTCTTTTAATTTCATGGCTGCTGTCTCCGTCTGCAGTGATCTTGGAGCCCAAAAAAGTAAAATCTGTTACTGCTTCCATTTCTGCCCCTTCTATTTGCCAGGAATTATATGCAGACGATACCACCCTAATGGCAGAAAGTGAAGAAGAACTAAAGAGCCATGTGATGAGGGTGAAAGAGTAGAGTGCAAAAGTTGGCTTGAAACGTACTTTAAATCAAAAGACTCTTCTTGGACAAAGCAAGGAAATTTTTTTGCAGTGGTTCCTAAACCCTAGAATTTAACGTCTTTATGTGAATTCAGATATACCCTCATGTATTATTTGTAGTCATTGTATGCATAGAATGGGACTGCATGAAAGGGTCTCCATGTGAGATTGGTTCCACAACCAGTACACTTTAGCCAGATAACTCACTTCAGAGCCTATTCCGTGGCAGTGGCGGCAGCTAAGAGGGCTTTCTTTTCTGCCGGCATTGCGTCCGCGGAGAACCGTCCAGCTGAGCTTTTCCGTGTAGTCCAGGGCCTGCTCCATCTGCCCCCCCCAGTAGATGGGGTGGAACACATGGTGGTTCGCTGTGATGAGTTTGCAAAGCACTTCATGGACAAAGTCAATCGGATTCGGCATGACTTGGACGCTGCATTAGGAGTATCTAATGATGTCCCTATGGCACCTGTCTGTTCTTCTTCCTGGGATTCTTTTCAGCTTGTAGAACCTGAGGATATGGACAGGATTCTTTGGAGCGTGAGACCGTCTGCGTTTCATTCCGGGCACAATTCAAAGTCCTAGTTTTGACTTTTAAAGCCCTATACGGCTCGGGTCCAGGGTATTTGAGGGACCGCCTCCTTCCCTACAATCCGACCCGCACTCTGAGGTCATCAGGGGGCCCCTGTTAACCGTGCCGCCACTGACGGAGGTGAGGGGGATGGCGGCACAGAATAGGGCCTTCTCGGCAGTGGCGCCCCAATTATGGAATTCCCTTCCCCTGGAATTAAGAACGGCTCCCTCTTTAGAGACCTTTCGGCAGGGCCTTAAGACGTTTTTATTTAGGTTAGCATTCGATGTCTGACATGGTGGGCTGGCTTTTTAACAAATGGCTTTTAACAAATGTAAATATGGGTGACCCACTGGGGCTGTTTGTTTTAATTGTTTTAATTATTTGTTTTTAATTATTTTAATGTATATATTTATTTTAATGCTTTATTGTAAGCCGCCTTGAGTGCCCTTGTTGGGAGAAAGGCGGGGTATAAATTCTTTAAATAAATAAATAAATAAATAAATAAATAACTGAACCAACAGTGACCCAGTTCCACGTGAATCCCACAGTGCAGTGTGAAAATTGGTTTTCTGAATTGAAGGAGGCTCCAGTGTTGTGCATGACATTGTAACAGTCAATTTGAATGAGCATATGAATTAAGTTCAATTAGGGGCTAAAAAGATCAGCAACAAAACAAAAGTAGCATGAAATTAGTCATGCTTTCTGCCTGAATACCCAACTCAGAAATCGAATGAACACTGCAATGATTTCAAAATGGAACCATTATTGAGTAGCAGAGGTGAGATGCACATATGCTGGTTTTGTAAGGCGTTTGGGATATTGTAGCACAGGGAAGCTACATTTGATTCTTTTCCTGGTCGAAGGTTGACAAAAAAAATGCCATTAGTGAATCAAAAGTTTGGGAACCTGACATAATTCAATTTCTAAACTAGAGTTATTACTTAGAAGTGACACAGCACCACCTTGTGGAAGTTGTACTTTTCACAGCCTTCCAGAGCAATTTTGAGATTGCAAACAAGAAAATTTAATTTTTGTATGAAACCATTGAGATACCATCTTGAAATTTTGACTGATTGACTACAAGACATATACCTTTAAGTGTGATTTTTTTGATAATTTTAAAAAAGTTCAATTTTTCAATTTTTCAAAATTAATATTATTTGAATATTTTTGAATTTCTTGAAAATTTACAATTTTGTCATGTTGTATATCAAATGAAAGCCCTATTCATATGCTTTAATAAGATACCTGTCCCATGTCTGTAGAGTTCATCGTTATCCTGTAACTGGCATTTGAATGTATGGTGACAAGTGGATTTTGGCCTTTTTTGGCAATTTTGAACATCCAATATCTCAAAAACGGATGGACAAAAAAATCTGAAAAAAAATTTTTTTTACATCTCATGGTAAGGTACAAATGTACCGAATATGAACAAAATCCATGACGTCAAGGATTTTTCATTGGTTGATTTGACACGGAATGACCCGATTCCTATATAACAAACGTTTTTCAAAATCCATAACAAGTGCAAACTCCGAAACAATTTTCCAAGTGAAAGCATTATTGTACTTGATTACTTCAGTATGTCAGCAGTCAAAAGCCAGGAAGTAAGCAACAAAGATATGTTGTAGGAAAAGTACATCACTTTTCTCAATGCACTTGCTAAAAAATTAGCACACAAAAATGGCAGGGAGGGATTTGAGTGTTATCACTGAAAACCTCATTTTCAGTGATAACAGGAGATGATTTGTGGCATTGCAAGAAGGTTTTAATGCATAATTATATATCTGCTTTCATTTAGAAGCTCAATAATGAAAAGTAGGATATTTTAAACATCTTTTTAAACATGAACTATGCTATTCTCTCTGGCAGTCCAGGAGTTCGATCTCATTCATTCTCTGCAGCTGGGCTACAAACAGCCAGTGATACCCTCCCATGAAAGAGATGGAATAGGACATGGTTGAGGCAGGCAGCACAAATAAACTTATAATGCTGTGTAGATTCTGAAGGTGTGGATGGACAGTCTTCAGAAAATGGCACACCTGGCATAGTACCTGGAAAGCAAAGGCACCAATCAGCAGTGACGTGAGCAAGCTGCATTTGCTCCAGGAGCAAATAACTGCCCGGAGCAGTGGGTGTTTGTGAGCAGGTGGAAGGCATGGGGAGTCCCACAAGTCCCATAGCCGCCTTGGGCATTTGCCTCGGCATAGGATAAGGCGGGATATAAATTTTTCAAATAAAATAAATAAATAAATAAACAAGTACTTTACTGAGAGCGCAGTCCCGTGTAACTTTAAAAAGGCGTAGCAAGCACTCTGCCATCCTAACGTGTTGCAAATGTGCCGTAGAGCACGTCTGCGATGACTTTAGGGTAAGGGTGGCCGGCGCGGAGGCCGGCAGCCCTTACTCTGTGCCGGGTTGTCCCTGCGACTCTGGAAAAGGTAAGGGAACCCCGGTGGGCACTGGGAGCAGTCCGGGCAGTGAGGAAGGGGGGTCATTGGCCGAGCCAGCCCGGGGGGGTGGCAATGGTAGCCGCCGCATCACCGTCTCGTTCCCGGGACGGTGCGACCTTTACACGACCTCCTTGGACATACGCCAGCTAAATAGCTGGCGGAAATCCGAGGAGGCCCATTGGGGCCTCCCTGCGTTACACTGGGGGAAGAGGACGAACATCCCCTTCCCCTGAGTAGACCTCAGGGCCGATAGGGCCGTCCCCAGATACTTATGTTGGATTGTGCTGGGAGGGAGGGATTATATTGACATAAATTCCCCGCTTCCAAGAATGGCAAGAATTTCCAGGGGCAGCACTATGGAGTATGGATGTAAGAACATGGGAGAGTGATGGCTTCTTCATAGGAGTTGTTTTGCATCTACATATATGAGTACTGTAGTTAATAAACAGCTAGTGGGGTGTCATAAATAAGGGTGTGGGAGGGGAAGCCATGCCGTGTTTGAATAATGATTCAAATTCAACGTAAATGAAGTCTAAAGTACAGGAAAATACCTGTATGCCAAGTTATTTGCATGAAGAAGGCAAGAACCGTGTCCTGAATTTGTCCTTTGGAAGTGAGCAGCTTAAACTTTGCCTATGCTGCTATGCAGCAGAACAAGATGGTAGAATGAGTTGCTCCACTTTTTTCATTCATTCCATTCATTCTTATCCCACCTTTCACATTTCGTCCCAAAGTGGCCAACAAAGTCTAAAAAATAATAATAATAATCAAAAACTAGTTTTACAATAAAATCAAATTAAAAGTAGCACAAGAGACAAAAAAAATACTTCAGCAGCAGTTCACAAGCAAACAGGTAGTGTTGACTGTCTTTTTAAAAGCAGAGAGGGAAGGGACTTCTCAACCGCACTAAAGCAGGGCTAGAAGGACAGGTACTGAGGCTGAAGCGCAAATATTTTGGCCACCTAATGCGAAGAGAGGACTCTCTGGAGAAGACTCTGATGCTGGGAAAGATTGAAGGCAAAAGGAGAAGGGGAAGGCAAAGGATGAGATGGTTAGACAGCATCACCGATGCAACGAACATGAAAATGAGCAAACTCAGGAAGATAGTGGAGGACAGGAAGGCCTGGCGGGATATGGTTCATGGGATCACGAAGGGTTGGACACGACTGAACAACAACAAATCATGGGGCTATCACATCATCTGTCGTCCTGCGTGCACACCAATTGAGACTTGTTCAATGACAGCCCATGGAGCGGAACGTTCCCTGGAGATCTTAATGGATGAGTTAATTCATATGGCAGAAGGCAGTCCTTCATTCAGGTTTTGAGGGCTTAAACAGTGTAGGGCTTTAAAGGTAATGACCAGTATCTTGCACTGAACCCAGAAAGAGATGGGAAGCCAGTGTAGGTTCAGCAGGATGCTCCCCCTGCATGGCTCCCATTAGCAATCTTGCTGCAGCATTCTGAATAATTTGCAGTTTCCAAGTGTTTTTGAAGGGCAGCCCCACATGGAGTGCACTGACTGCAGTAGTCCTCCAATCAAGATGTGACCAGGGCATGGGTGACTCTGGCCAGATCTGCTTTCTCAAGGAAGGGCTCTAGGAGTAGGGCTGGGTCCGGGACTACCCCTAAGCTGAGCACTTGCTTTTTCAGAGGGAGTACATACAACAACCCCATCAAGACCAGGCTGAACATCCATTTCTTGATCAGTTCTCTTACTAACCATCAGTACTGCCAACTTCTGTCTGGAATAAAGCTGTAGTCCTATCCACACTTACCTGGGAGTAAGCCCAATTGACTATAATGGGACTTACTTCTGAGTATACATGCATAGGCTTGGGCTCTAAGTATCAGTTCACATCCATCTTATTGCAGCGTACATCATGCTTCAGACAATCCACTGACTCCTGGGATCAGATGAGATAGGGAGCTAGAGGTGGGTGTACATGTTGCAGATGCATCAGCCCAAATCCCCTGATGGTAAGGCCCCCCCCCCCAGTGATTTCATGTCACTCTTAAACAGCATAGGGGACAAGATGGAAGCCTGCAGAACCTCACAGGCTACAGACCATGGGACCAAGCAGTGCCCCCCCCCAACAACACCTTTTGCATAACCACAAAATTATGTACAAGGTAAACACTTACCATGCAGTATTTAAATTGCATGGTAAAGAGTCATTTGAGTGTTTTGCCTTCTGATTATGTGGTGGCGGGATGATGCACAGGGTGGGGGGGGAATGTGTATATAGTATATGTTTCCTCCCACATGTTGCCAGGACTGAACGAGCCCTGTTGCTCTCTCTCTCTCTCTCTCTCTCTCTCTCTCTCTCTCTCTCTCTCTCTCTCTCTCTCTCTCTCTCTCTGTGTGTGTGTGTGTGTGTGTGTGTGTGTGTGTGTGAGAGAGAGAGAGAGAGAGAGAGAGAGAGAGAATGTAAACCATGCAGACATATGCTGAGAAGTTGGTGCTGAGAATGAGTCCCCAGTACTTACATATGTTGCAAAGCAGACAAAAACGAACTCCACACATAAAATATATTTCTGTACATTTATTTGTATACCTATTCACACTTAGCCACTGTTCAACTCTGTTTTTTGTAAAGCTCAGCTATTTATACCAAGAAAATTAAGCTCTCTGAAGGACATTCTGTTAAAAGCCACCCTCATGACATTTTGCTTTAATAGAGCACAAGGTAAGCACAAATTGAAAACGGCAATCTCTAAACTTTAACAATTAGATAAAAAAATATTTTACACATACCCAACGTTTAAGTATATATACAGTACACAGTGGTTGAAGTACTAATGTAAAATCAGTACAAATCAAAATAAATAACACATTACAACTAATGTAGTCAAGATATAATTTTAAATGAGATTTATTGACAGAAAAGAGGCTCAAGAAATGCTAGCAACAATAAAGGTAAGAGAAGGGTAGGGAAAGAGGGACTATTGTATGAAATCCCCTGCACCCGAATGCTGCACCAACCATCTGTTCTGCAGGTGACTGGATCCTTGCTGGCAACTGGGTGCCTGCAGGTCAGCAGAGGTGCAGCAGCATGACGAGAAGAAGAATAGGACATCATCCCCAAGCCTTTCCTGAATCCAGAGATAGACATCCACAGAACAAAGCAATAATTGTTCCTGATCCACCTTCTTCCCAAATCAGACTGGGGCGATGAAACAATTTGGACTAGTCTCCTTTAAAAAGGTAAAGGTGACCCCTGACAATTAAGTCCAGTCGTGTCCGACTCTAGGGTGTGGTGCTCATCTCCATTTCAAAGCCGAAGAGCCAGCGTTGTCCGAAGACGCCTCCGTGGTCATGTGGCCGGCGTGACTCTCCTTGCCGCAGCGCGTAGCATGCAGCTGGAACACGGAGCGCTGTTTACCTTCCCACAAGTGGTACCTATTTATCTACTCGCATTGACATGCTTTGGAACTGCTAGGTTGGCAGGAGCTGGCCAAGCAACGAGCGCTCACCCCGTCGCTGGAATCGAACTGCCGACCTTTCGATCGACAGCTTATGGTTCAGCGGTTTAAACCGCTGCGCCACCCGCTGGCCTCGTCTCCTTTACATGCCCCAAAAGGAATACCTAGGGGGTGTTTACCCTACCAGTTTTTGGCTGGAGGAAGGAGGAGATGCCCACTTGCCTCAGGATCCTCTTTGTTCACACACACCCTCCCCTAGGAGGTCTCCCCCCCCCCCTCAGTTTGAGGATCTAGGTCTTACCCTGAACTGTGTTGGTATTTGTGTGTGAATGAGTCAAGTTCTTTAAATAAATATTCTCAGTGGCCGCCTAACATGCTGTGGGCACAGTGCAGAGCAGCTGTGATCTCCTACAAGCATTGAAGTACTAATATGATCATATGCAAGTCATCTCACAATGTGAGAAATACCTTTAATTTTTTCCCTCTAAATCTGTGTTAATGTACTCCAATTATCTTGTGTCCCATGCTCAGCGATTTAAGCATCAAAGTCTGATAATTCTTCCTTCCCTGTCCATGTTCTTTCCTTCACCATCCCCCTAAACTCTAACCAGTTTGTCCTCACTATCTCAGCCTCTCCCTGGAGTGGAAATGGATCTGATCTAGATCTAGTTTAGACAGGATGTGCTTTTGATACTTGAATTCTACTTAGGATTGCATCTGGCTGACTTCATGTTCTAGAAGTAAGTGGGGCTATAACTTGGAGTCCTGCAAGCCTTTTGAAGTTCAAGCAGAACAAAGAGAATTCTTTACCACCTTTCTTCCATGGGCCTTGAAGCAGCATACCAAGGTCTCCCAAATGGTCCCCCATCCAGTCACTGACCAGACATAGACCTGTTTGGCTTCAGCAAGAGTGTTTCATCACCACCAGACCATGTTCTAGGACATAAATGGGCTCATTCCAGAGGTTATGGCATTCCCCGATTATCGCTCCTCTTTTCCTTGTCCATTTCAGACACAGTTTGTCTGGACTTTTTATTTCAAGGTGTGTTATAGTAGGTCCAAGATATAGCCATTGTCATTCATTGTGATCCTGTGGCAAAGACTACATACAGAGTTCATGAGTATTAAGCAACACATTCTGCCTCTGGATGCAATCAAGGGTAGCCATAGCAGACCAAGGACATATTATGAGACAACATGGAGGTCAAATGGTGATGCCATGTCTGTCTTCTCTCCTATCTCTTCTTCAATAGTGGCCTCATAGGTTGGAAGACATTCCAAAGCCATGATGTACAGTATAGCATGCCTGTAAACAGAATTTCTCTGATTTCGACCACTTGTTGAACAAGACAGTAAGTCGGTGGAGTTCTGTCCAAGTAGCACGCACTTATTTCAAAGCTAGTTACCAGGATTCATCAATATTTCAAAAACTCTAATTGTCAAATAACAACATGCCAAGTAGGTAGAGACGGTGCAGAGCAAAGGTGTGTTGGGTTCTTCATCAATGTTTAAGTGTTACAAATATTATCAGTCCTTCTTTGGGCTGGTCTCAGAATTTGCCTCTTGATGACATTTCGAGCCAAGGATTCTTTAAATATTAACAATGAAAAAGGGGGAAAAATAGATATAATTTAGGTATGACAGCAGCAGCTATTCCATTGCCCAGCATTGACTATAACACTTTTGTTCTTTTTGTCTGTTCCCCCAGTCATATGTTTCACCCAGCCCAATCCTATCACCCACCCCCCACTTCATGGCATGCAGCCGCCCAACAGAGTAAAACTTTTTTACTTACCTCTCAGTAGGCTGCCTCCTCGGCAATGGGTATCCTTGGACCCACGCCAGCTTCGTAGCTGGTGTAAATCCAAGGAGAGGAAGGGGGCATGCCAGGCAGCAAAAGAGGGGGTTCCTGCACAAGTCGCTGACATTGGAATCCACCCCTTCCCTCCCCTGAACCACCCCGTTTCCTCCCCCTCCTGCCCTGAACCTCCCCCAAACCTCCCATGAACCTCTCACACTACCAACCTACTTGCTCCATCACAGCATCCGGGTGGTTCTGGTGCACGCATGGAGCTGCTGAGTGCTGACCATTTCCAGCAGCGGCTCCGTTGTGCACAACAGCAGCACAACATTTGCGCTCTCACTAGGCCTTTTACGACAGCGGATTGGATCTGCTGTAGTACAAGGTCCATAAGATTGGGCCGTAAGTTTCAAGACAGGCCATTTGTTGTTTGAAAGAACTAATGACGAGTTCCTTGCTAACAAACTATAAATATAATTAAGCAACATTGTCTGTTAATCAGATTCATCATCACAAGGTAGCATCCTTGGGCAGCTGCTGAGGATCCAGCACCCTGGGAGGTCCATCACTGACATCTGACCTGGGCCCCTCAGGGAGATCAGGCCGCCCATCAGCCAAGAACCAGTGGCTGTGTATGTACCTTTGCATTTATCTTGGGCCAAGGTTGGCAATATGGTGGACTTGTTGTTGTTGCTCCTGCAGCAGCATTAGCAGCAGTAGCAAACAGCAGGAAAAACAATGGAATCCTAGCTGAGGTAAGGTGCTTACTGTTTTCCCCCTATGTTGTCCACAACTGACACAGTGTCATTGTATCACTGCCCACCTGGTGAGCTACAGCAGAGGTTTTCAAGCAATGGGTCAGGACCCAGAAGGGGGTTGCAACCACCTGATCTCAGGTGGGTGGTGACAGTATTGCTTCCACTGCTTCAGGCTGGGCTCTGCCCATGGGTGCGTGGGCTTCACCCCTTTATCACTGGGCTTTGCCAGTAAGTCCACAGAATCTTGAAAGTGGGTCCCATGTTGTAGGCTGAGACTTGAGGTGGGTTCCAGCTCTGGACAGGTTGACATCCACACATGCAGAGGGCATGTCAAAAAAAATGGAGTGGTGAGTCTAATCCACAACTCATGATTGTGAAAAGCACAACAGTGGATTAGAAGTAGGAGATACCGTATCTGGAATGAACATATGAAACTGCCCTTGTATTACAGTAAGTCAGACCATTGGTCCATCCAGCTAACTCAGTATTGTTGACACCGATTAGCAATGGCCCTCTGGGGTTCATGCAGGGACATTCCCCCACCCTACCTGGAGATGCCAAGATTTGCAACCGAGACGTTATGTAGTATGCAAGGCATGTAAGCTGCCATGAGCTATGGTCCCTCTTCTAGTGTGTAAATCGAAGTTTAAAGTTTATCCCCTGAAACATCTACTTACATCATCGTCATCATAGTCTCGATCAGGGACATAAGCCCTGTTTGCTATGCCAGGTTCCTGGGTGTATCTTGCTTGCTCTCCTTGGTTCTCCATGACTGTTTTGTTATGAATCACTGTAGGATTTCTAGCTTGGACTCTGGGGAAGATTTTCTCACTTGCGGCAAAGTTTGTGGCAGAGTTGAACGTACTTGAATAGTCACTGTTTAGCAAACTCCTTGTCTCAGACGATTCCTTTCTTGTTCTATATTTAAAAATATAAAAAAATTAGTAGGTGTAGGGTTCAATCCAAACCTACTTAGGCCGCTGTTGTAACCAGTGGCCCAGCGAAAACGGGAGGCCCCAGAATGGAAAGGGGATTCAAATCCCCTTTGAATCCCCCTTTTGGAGGGGATTTTAATCCCCTTTCCGTTCTGGGGCCTCCCGTTTTCGCTGGGCCGCTGGTTACAACGGCGGCCTAAGTAGGTTTGAATTGCACCCCAAGAATGATAGAGTTGGAAGGGAACTACATGATCATCAAGTCCAACCCCCTGCCAATGCAGGCTGCCCACAACCAGAACACCCCCAATGTGTTAAAACACATCCAAACATATTTCCTACTCTGACAATTCCTGAAATGTGTAATAGCAGTACAGTAATAAATTGCCCAAAGCCATATCTTCAGATGTACAATATAAACTGGAAGTGGAACCTGGGAGATTCATTTCTGTAAAGACATGTGGTGATTGGGGGGATGGGACGGGGACGGGACTCTGGTTCCAGCGAAGGAAAGGAGAAAAACCTCTCTTCCTCTCCTTTCTCCACCATGCAAAACAACACATACACTGGCGTCGCTGGAGGTGGGGCGGAAAGCTAAGTTCTGCAGCTTTCCGTCCCACAGTTACTCTCCGGTATGAGGCGCCCCGCCCCCTCGTCATAGGAGCCCGTCAGCGGAGAGAAAGCAACAGCTCAGGAGTTGCTTTCTCTCCGCTGACGGGCTCCTATGACGAGGGGGCGGGGCGCCTCGTACCGGAGAGTAACGGTGGGGCGGAAAGCTGCAGAACTTAGCTTTCCGCCCCACCTCCAGCGACGCCAGTGAACGCATAAGTCTTTATATGTCAGAAAGTGATGTAGCTGGCATACCAGATGATACTAATGCAAAATATTCAGTCCTAGTCTACAAGCCTGTTCGTTGAGGGATAGGGGGACCTCATTCACCACGGGCTACCTGTGATAAGCATCTCTTGTCTCAGCTGTATTGTTTCAATTTATTTATCCATTCAGCCTATTACTGACTGCAGTCAATCAAGAATGACTCTGCCACACTGGCTCACCCAGAAAAGAGAAATACAGAGGGGTGTCATCAGCATACCAATAACTGACACCTTATCTCAAACCTCCGTCAAATACTCCAAGCTTTTTCCTGTAGCTGTTAAAATGCATGGGAGACTCTCAGGGCCTCCATTTCTATCACTCACTTCCTCCTCCGGACTAACTTCCTTTGTCTTCATTACATCATTCATTCTGGTCTTTTAAAAAGGTCTGGCGATGAGGGTGCACTGGTGCAGTGCGGGAGTTTCATGCACACCTCTGGTAACAGAATGTGCAAACTAAAGAGATGAAGTTAGAATAAAGTGTCCCAACCTGTGTGACAAATTTTGCAAGTGTGTGCTCAAACAACTCCGAGAGTAACTATTTGTACCTCAGTGATTTGTAAATGAGCACTCCAGTTAAGACCACGATAACAACCCCACACGCAATGGCCACTCCTGTGAGAATTGCCAAGAAATCTGCAAAGATAGAGATTTAAATTATCATAGCACTGCCTATTCAGCATGAACATACTCTACTTTAGAAGATGAAACACATTACAGTCAGTCAGGGCCCATGAGAAAGGGGGTAAAGGGGATAAAATGTACCTGGGCAAAAAGGGGGCCTGGGAGTCAAAGGAGGGGCCCCAGAAACTTCCTGGGATCTCAGCTGGCCTCATGGAGAGTGAAAGACGGAGGCCAGGCCAACCGGGAAGCCAGGTCTATGAGGTGGGTAGACCTGGGTGCCGCATCGAGAAGCCTTGTAGACCTGGGCTCTGGAGACTTTTCTAGCCGTTGCTGTCCTCCCTGCCTTCCCCTGCCCTATTTTGCCCCCTCCCCCTTTGAGAAGAGGTTCAAAAGAAACTTTGTATCCGCCTAATAAAATTCTTCTCAGAGGCCCTGCATTCAGTCAAAACAGACTGCAGTGATAGAACTTGTAAAGCGGCCATGGGACTTGAGATAACTCTTATGACATTGCTGGAACTTGTCCACACCTGCTTAGCGTCAACAGTGCTATACCACTGGGTACTTCCAGAGTATCTCTTTGGTCCATTTAAGCCATCACTTGATATTACTGCCACTGTATGATGAGCTAGTCAAAATGAGCAAGCAGCTGGCACCAGTATAAAGTTCTTCAGAATATATCTCCATATTCTAGAACAGGGGTTCTCAACCTTTGGCGGTCCATGTACCCCCTAGGCGGCCCCCCAAAGATTGGCATACCCCCGGGCCCACCAAGTCCCGTGTACCCCCACGTACCATCCAAAGTGCACCCCAAAAGTGTTTTTTCCGGCCTGCTGAGCAGGTACCCTGATTCAGCAGGGCTGTAGCCTTTCCCTCCAGCTTGCGGTGCAAGCCGGAGGACCTGCTTGGCCACACCGCAGGCCGGAAAAATGGGTAAAATGGCACTTCCCCCCACTTTTCCGCTTCCCGTTATCAGCTGCTGATCGCAGCAGCTGATAACGGGGAGCATCTTGCGTACCCCCAACCTGCAGTAAGCGTACCACAGGTTGAGAACCCCCTGGTCTAGAAGTTATGATACATCTATGAAGGCATTTGAAATAGTGGCATAGAGAGGGGAACATTCTCTTGATGTGGAACTATACATGCTCACAAAACTTAAAACATCTCCCAAAAACAAAAACCCGTCTTAAAACATCTCCCCAAAATAGAATGGGGTTTATCTCTGGGAGTTAATCATGCTAATTCACGTGCTATATCTTCAGCTTCCCTTGCTGGAAATGTTTCCAGGCTTTATATAAAACATCAGAAAATCTTATACTTACTGTTGCTGCAGTCTTTCCCAGAGTAGCCGAAATTACACCTAAACAAACACAAACAAGACATTAGCTTCTGTTCAACTGATGATAAATAAATACAATACATTCACAGCCCAATCCTATCCTACACTCTGCTCAGTGATCAAGTCGCTTCCGGTCGCGTTTTTTTCTTCTTTTTATAGGCATTTTACAAGCTTAGAAAAGGCAAGAGAGGCAAGAAGCGGATGGCGGGCCCATGCAACTCTGTTAAATAAGGTACTGTGGCGCCGCCGCCCCCCCCCCCCCTAGTGGGATCCCTCCCACTGTCAAATCTGCAAATCCATAAATAAGTAGGGCCCACTGTAATTTTGTTTGTGATGAAAAAAGTAGGAGAAGAAGAGCCATCTTCTATTGTTTCAGTTTGGCATCAGCACCGTCAAGACACTGCCATATTTTCCTGTGTGCTTCGGAGTGCCCCTCAAAATTTCATTTATATCCAAGTCCGGGACATTTGCAATAGGTATGCAAAAGTTCCCAAAGTTCCAGGAAACTGTGCAAAAACTTGAGCTTCTGGCTCAAGACACAACTTACAACGCAATCCTGTGTAAGATGTGGCAGCTAAAGGGCCGGCTGCCGGGTGCAAGTCGGCCTTATGCGCTCCGCCGCTCTAACGTTAGAGAGGATTGCGCTGTTAGAGAGCCCTCCCAGGCCTTGGAAGCAAATTTCCTGCATAAGGCCTGACTTTCTAAACAATTTTAGGTCTTCTTTAGGACTTAAACAACTCTTTTGCTCCAAAGGTTCAGGAGTTTTCTTGAGTTGTTCCCTATGGGCCAGTTCAGGGACTATATTTCCCCCATGCCTTCATCCATTAGGGGCCTTTGCATAGCTACTTATAATTTCCAAGACTTGGATGGAAGTTAAACATTTTTGAGTTTCATGTAATTTGTTGAGCTGTTGACAAAAGGTCAAACAGCCTCATCAAACATCTTTGTTTTGACACAAAAATAAAAATGCACAGAAACACAGCTCAATTCTATGAAAAGGTCTTAGCTTAGGGCTAGCTATGGGAATGAGAGCATCCAGGCGTGGGGAACCTCCGGCCCGTGGGCCGGATGAAGCCCGCGGGATGATCCGGTCCGGCCTGCGCAGGACCGGACTGATCCGGCCTGAGCGGGACCGGACCGGAGGCTCCGCCGCCGTCGCCGCGCACCTACTCCTTTTAAAAGCGGCCTTCCTGGACCTGCGCAGAGTGCCGCTGAGGCCGAGATTGCCCTCTTGGCCTCAGCGGCGCTCTGCGCAGGTCCAGGAAGGCTGCTTTTAAAAGGAGTAGGCGCGGGAAGGCGGCAGGGGCGGCCCGGAGCCGAGGTAAGGAGAGCGAGCGGTCGGTGGGTGGGAGGGTGGGAGGGAGGAGGAGTGAGCGAGCGAGTGAGCGGTGGGTGGGTGGGAGGGAGGGAGGGAGAGAGAGAGAGTGAGCGGTGGGTGGGAGGGAGGGAGAGAGAGAGAGAGAGCGGTGGGTGGGTGGGAGAGAGCGAGAGCGAGAGCGAGCGGTGGGTGGGTCAGTGGGTGGGTGGGAGGGAGGTAAATTTGCGGTGGGGGGGAAATTTCGGACGGCCTAATGGCTGGCCCGCAGCAAATTTTCCCCATGGGAAAATGGCCCCCCACCCCTCCTAAACCCTACACCACATTTCAGGCCTATGTGTCTTTCCTCCAAGAACAAGGTGCTTCTGGTTGATCTGGCAATGGTGATGGATGAGCCTGCTATCTGCTAATCTGTGTGTTGGGTTTACCGTGCCAAATGGTTAGCTGGGCAGAGGTTAAAAAGCCAGAGATGGTTATTTGCAGGCAAAAAGGTGCCACAAAGATCTTTAAACTTCTTCACAAAATAAGGATTTATGAAGAACACAGAGTAGCACAGATTGCTGGTCAGTATATGCTGATTTCATGAAAGATAATGTTTGCTATAAAGGTAAAGCAACAATGCAGCATTCTCAGTTGTATCCTGTTCAAAACATACACTTGCTTACAGCGGCCAAATACTTACGGCTTACATTTCCCCTCCTTGGATTCGTAATCAGGCTGACAGCTACAATATGGAATGCCTCTCTCGTCCTGGAAACACTGTTTGTGGTTTTTTGAAGTACACTGATCGCTACACACTGCAATCAAAGTGGGAAATAGCAAATCATCAACATTATATAGCCACTTTTGAGAGTAAATTTCGAAACCCAAAAGAATGTACTGGCAGGCCCTTTTTAGGCATGAAAAGTCACTTAAAGAGGGGGCATTTGGGTTGAAGATGTGATGGGGGAGATAGCATTCAAAGTGTTCACAGGCTGCCATTTCGCCACTCCACTTACTGGTGGTTACCTGTACACCAGCATGGTAAATTATCAGTTATTAGATGTCAGTGGTGTTCCTAGAGGGGGGGGGGGATACTGTAAGTTGCGCACAGGTCTACTCATGTTACATGGTGGCCCCGCCCACTCACTGTCGGAACCATTCTGAGCAGTGAAGGCAATGTGCAGGGAATCTCCTGTGCATTGCCTTCACTGCTTGGAATGGCTCTGATGGTGAGTGGGCAAGGTCACCGTGTAACGTTGAGTAGGCCTGTGCGCAACTTACAGTACCACCACCCCTCTAGGAATGCCACTAGTAGATGGTGCCAGGCGCGTTGCTGGCCCGCGGCGGGGAGGGCGGGCCGCCGGGGGTGACGCGCGACCCCCTGGGGAGAGCGGGGAGGGCTGAAACTGACGTTTCGTCAATCTGCCTTCGGCCCACCCACCCTCCCCGGTGTCCGTTCGGCTCCAAAATGAGCCGAAAACGGCGCGGGGGGTGCTCTGCGCCTGCGCGTGACGTCACGCGCAGGGGCAGGGCCGTGTCATTAAAGGTGACGCGCGTCCTTGTGGCGCGACTGGATGGTGCCAGTATTCAGGGTTTGATTTCTAGAAAAAGAGATAAGGCAGGGGGTACTTCAAAAAAATTGACCATGCCAGGGGATACACTTGGTGAAAAAGGTTGAGAACCCCTGATCTAAAGGCTGATATGGGAGGGGGGATAATATAGGTCTGGATAAGGAGGAAAGCGGATGAAAAGGAGACATCATATGAAATTGCTGTATATAGAGAGCTGATGCAAAATTACACCTGAAAGAACCATTCATACTGGGCCGAAAATGAGAATATATTATTATTATTATTATTATTATTATTATTATTATTATTATTATTATTATTAACAGTATTTATATACCGCTTTTCAACAAAAAAAGTTCACAAAGCGGTTTACAGACAAAATCAAATGATTAAATGGCTCCCTGTCCCAAAAGGACTCACAATCTAAAAAGATGCAGAACACCACCAGCAAACAGTCACCAGAAAAGACGGGGGGGGGCAGTTACTCTCCCCCCTGCTAAATATAAGAGCTTTATATACAGCCTTTCCTTGGGGATCCCAATATTTCCCACCTGGGTGCTCATAAGGCCCAGCCCACTTACTAGCTTTCAACCATTCTACAACTCCCACTTCATCCACTAGGTCCCATCAGTCCTCTGTATCATCTCTCATTTCAAATAATTTGAGCTCAGAATGAAGCAGATTAAAATAGATTTTTATGTGACAAAGTATTAGCTTCAAAAATAATCATTTGTTCAGCTTCTTACTGAAGGGTCATAATTCAGTGTTACATTTAAAAGTTAACGTATGTTGAGGTAAGTGGCATAATTGGGGCTTAGTTTTCAGGTAGCATATGTCTCCGAAAATGGCTTCCTTGTCATGTTGGACAGTGATGGCTGAAAGCAAGGATGAGAGGAAAAGCACAGTTATCTCTAACAAGGTCTTTTCAAACACTTACATAAACAAGCTTTATCCTCGGGATTCTTCTTATCGAGATCAGGTTTACAATCACACGTTGGAAACTGGTAATCATCTTTTGGGTTCAGGCAATCTGTAGTATCAGCATCACAGTCATAAACATGACACTGTGCTACACCTGATAAAAAAAAGTATAATGAGAAGCAAACCATTATCTACAACAGTTATGTCTACGAGAAAAAAAATGGCATAACATATACAGATTCTCTCAAGAGTTAAGGAATGGGAACAACTGGCAAATAGGTCCTTCAATATAGCACTGGAAGCCAATGCAAGCCATGTTTCCATTAAAAATAGCACATGGGGAGGGGCCTGTGAAACAATGGTGGGGGGGCAAAGTACTAAACCCCAAGCACTCCCACCATGCTTTTGGTTCAGTTCATCCCCCATCTCCCTGTGCTATGTACTAAGAAAATACAAACAGAGAAGTTGACCTTAATGTGTTTAGGGCACTTGGAGGGTTTAATGTGTTTAGGGCACTTTAGGGCATTTGGGGTGTGTGATAAGTGTGGGGCACACTGGGTGACACCACTTTTGGGGGTGACTCCAAGGGGTGGCCCATGCTGCGCAGCACCCCCAGGCAGTCAGTGGCCATTTTTGGTCACTCCAAGTCCCTTTGTTTTCTCATGAGCTTCTTTGTTTGTGAAAACACAAAGGGACTCGGAGCGGCTGAAAATGGCTGAGCCAAGGGTGTTTCACCCCTCCCTAGGAGGGGTGACACCCCTTTGGCTTGTTCAGTGGCTCACCTATGCCCCTGCAAGCCGAAGCTGTGCGAGTCAGAAGTGACCCGCACGGCTTCGGCTCACAAGCGAGAACCGTGAAAAAGCTGAAGGAGAGACACCCCCTTGGCTGCCTTCAGCTCCGTTTGGCAAGTCCACCTGCAAGCCGAAGCCGCGCGAGTCGCTTTTTCCAGTCACCTCTTGCTTTGCTCTGCACAGACTCACTCAAAGCAGAGTGAATAGTTCTGGGTCGCAGAGCTCTGTGACACAAAAGTAATTGATACGCCAGGTGGTGGAGGAACGTGGGGAAGGCGTTCCGGGGGGGGGGGGGATTGATCAGCCAGACCCGGGATAATCGGAGACCTCCTCTGCCGAATCCTATCCCCCTTCCTGGGCCTGGCCGCCATTACATGGCCTGCTCAAATGTGCGCCAGTAAAATAGCTGATGTACATTTGAGTAGACCCATCAGGGTGGCTGGGACTCTACTTGGGGTAAGGGAACGAACATCCCTTTACCCCAAGGAGGCTTCCGGCTGCACCAGGGCAGGCCCAATCCTGGTTAGGATGGGGCAGGCGCCTTATTTGCACCGCCACGTCCTGCTAGACAAGATTGGGCTACCCGTGTCCTACCTAGCAGATGGTAGAACTGAGTTCTGCTGACTTTTCCTAAGTGGGACAGTATCTGGTTCCTCAGATTTTCTCCCATGCAGCATGTAAAATAACAGCCACTTGCTATGATGGTGATGGGTCTCTGCTTTGCTCCTAGAGGACAGAGGGAACGAACAACCCATCCAGCAGGAGGAACTAGGTTTTGTCCTGGTACATAGATTATAGTCAATACTTTGCTGACTGGGACTATGTTGTAATTGATGAACTGGGTGAACCAGTGGCGTAGCTAGACATGAGCGGAGGCAAGTAGTTCTGCAAGACTCCATTACTCCGGAGTCAACGGCCCCGCCCCCTTGCTGTTGGAGCCATTCTGGCGGCAATGGCAACACGCAGGACACTCCCCTGTCGCTGCTGGAATGGCTCCAACACCAAAGGGGAGGGGCCGCTGACTCCGGTGTAATGGAGTCTTGCAGAACTATTTGCCTCCGCTCCAGTCTAGTTTCACCTCTTGGGTGAACGATCATGTCAGCATTCCTAATATGCCGGTACTTACTTGCAAAGTTCTTGAACATTTTGTTTGTACTCAATGTATCATTTACAATCTTTGTCACATTATTTTCAGTTAAGTTTGTGCTTGTATCAAACATATTAATGAATGTAACATCAGGATTGCTTCTGGTTTCAGCCTTACGCAGCCTTGTTGATGTTGATGAAAATGGTCTGAAATGTAGATACATATATAGATATATCTTTTTAAAAGTGTTATAAGGGCAATATTTTAACAATAGAATATTTTATTATATTCTTGAGTTTCTAAGGATTTTTTTTTAAAAAAAGATTGTAGCTGCAATGGTACCACAGACCAAAAATAGCCGTCTGAGTCTACAAGCCTGGGTCCTGCCCAATATCTTGAAAGCAATGGGGAACGCAATTAGGAAGGGAGAAGCAGTGGGTGGGGGAAGGATGCTTAATCCTCCTCCCTTGAAGTGTTCACCCCCAGCCACATTCCCTTAGCTGGGGTTCTCAGACTATGTTTTTGTTTCTGCAAGGAGAGCACAATAAAGACATGAAAAGATGCTCACACACATAATCATATCTGTAATATCAACTCAGTATGTCTATATCTAGGGATAAAAGGCTTCCCTGGTTATTAGACGACCCCAGACACCCACACTTCAAAGAAAGAAGTCTACAAACAATGGCACCGAGAGCAGACTATGAGGGACACCAAGAAGTGGGAAGTGTAGAGCCACACACCTGAACACTGGAAAGTGGCAGGGAACATAACAAGACAATTACCCATGAGGTACATAGGAAGACAGTTGAAAAGGGTGGGCAGACAACAATGAAGGGCTGATTCAAGATGCTATCCTGCCATCGCTGGGCTCAGAGCAGACATCCCACTAGGAAGAGAGAGGAAGGCTAGTCTTACAGCATAATTCTATGCATATCTACCTGAAGTAAGTCCCATTTATTTCAACAGGCCTTACTCCCAGGCAAGCATGTATAGGATTGCAGCCTTAGTCAGCGCACTGCCAAAAAATGAACCAGCTTTGGTCCCCACTCAGACTCCCTCAAGGCCTTGCGGTCCACTGGCATATCACATGGATAGGATTGGGCCGTTATTAGGTGTAGGCTTACCATACATCCTGGAATGGCCAGGACCCTCCTGGATTTCGGGGTCAAGTCCTGGCATCTTGGGAGGAATGGTGGCCATCTCGGATTGCCGTTCGCCGCCGCCATTTTTTCTTTCGAAGCTCCCAAGCCTCACGCACAAGCAGCCTGGAAGTCCTTAATTCCAAAGGGCTTCCAGGCCGCTTGTGCGCATGCGTGCGGCTTGTGATTTTTTTGTGAGCCGCATGTATGTGCGCAAGCGGCCTGGAAGCCCTTAGGAACGAAGGGCTTCCAGGCTGTGTTGTACTTGAGGCTTGGGATCCTCGAAAGGAAAAATGGTGGTGGCAGTGGCGCCACCACCACCACCCACCGGATTTTGTAAGGAGCAGCGGCAGCTGGACAAAAAGTGGTAAGGGGGTGAAAGAACAGGGGGAAAATAAATAAATAATTTCAGCTGGCCTTAAGAAGTTTAAAAAATTCAAACCAAAAATTCAAGACCAAAAAACAAAACAAAAATCAAAAAAATGTTGGCGCCCAGAAAAAAATGGGTTTTTTTTTTTCCCAGACTGGTTCACCAAAAATATGGTAATCCTACCTAGGTGCTACAAGACTCTTGTTAGATATCTTTATCTGTTAGATACCTTTCTTCACTTTTTTTGGGGGGGGGAATCTCGTGAATTTGTGTCTCTCTAAAGCACTGCAGTGTGAACAACTTCCACTGGCGCCTGATTGAAAAAAAAAAGTGCTGCAGGTGAATTGGTGATGAATTCAACTTCAACTTAGTGTTGAAGTCATAATGTAAATGACAATAAGCCTGTGAACTGTGCATTCACACAAGCTCAGTCCCGTTTCCTTCAATGGATCTAAGCTAGTTTTGCTGATCTGTGAGCAAACAGGTATACATACATATTAACAGATTTTCCACACTTACTTCACACTCACAAGGATTGTTTGTTGGTAGTCGTTATAGTCTTTAAACGTTTCACTGAACTGTAAAAAAAGAAAAGTAAGGATTAAATAAAAAGGGGAAAAAAGATCAAGAAAAACTGTAAGGGGAAAGATGTTGAAAAACAGTACATAAATATTCTTAACAATAATAGTAATAATGGTGGACCCAAAATTGTATCCTGAAATGGGGGTCAGTCTTGCTTCCATATTTCTCAAGCAGCTATTCGTTCTCATCTACCAATCAGCCCTATTGTATTCTGGGGTGATACCTTAGTGTCCCTTGTTTTACAAGGTGACAGTGATGAAAATATGACATAGAAAGTTATTTGAAAACTGGCAGACCAGATATGACTGTACCAATCACCACCTCAAAGATGCTTGCTTGCTTGCTTGCTTGCTTGCTTGTTTGTTTGTTTGTTTGTTTGGTTGGTTGGTTGGTGTACAGAATATAAACAGATGTTCAGGCCTTCTGTTTCTGGGTACAGGGAATACCTGGGAGTGGCAATGGAAGTGCACTGACTAGCCACACCCCTTCACCAATGCACTCCGTCCCTGTCCACACACCCATCTATTCTCACTTTCAGCCCCTGTCTGCAGGCAAGCACAGAACTCAGGGACAGTCTCTCTCCATGACTTCAAACACTGGCAGCCTCATATACCGTATTGTCTTGTGAAAGGCCAACACATGAAGGGGACAAATGGAACCACACCAGTTAGCCACGCCCACTGTGCCAACTTGTCCCATGATGGCCATGCTCCCAATTCTCCCCACATTCACCACTTGCCTGCTAAATAAGTGTGGAGGAATTCCTTCCCATGTTCTAGTACCCTTGGCAACCAGGGTGCTGTTGCGGGGAGAAGATCTCACCATATGTCAGCGAGCAGTGAATGCAGTCAGAGGGCGTAGCGAGTAAAGGCACAGGGTGTACCCAGAAACAGAACACCTGAATAGGGCTACCGTTCTTTTCTGATTCCTCAGATTACGATTATTATAAGCAGATACAGTACAGATATGGGAACCAGCATTGTGTGGTGTATAGTATGTTCATCTTAGACCAGGAAAACCTGGGTTCAAATTCTCCATGAATCATGAACTCCTTGGGTGGTCCTACCCAGTTCAATTTTTAGTTCCTTATTATCTGTAAAATGAGCACATTTTACAGGATAAGTATCGTATTGGCCCGAGTATAAGACTTACTTTTTCCCCCTAAGGCAAGTCTTTAAAGTAGGGGTGCGGCCTACAATCAAAGCCTAGTGTTTTCTGCAAAGCGCTTTCAAGCCAAGCCTCTCCGAATCTCTTTCAAAGGCATTTTCACAAGCCTCTCTGAGCCTCTTTTCAAGGCTTTTCTCTCTCTCTCTCTCTCTTTAAACTGCAAAGCCCTGTGTTTTCAAGCAGCTCTTAATCGCTTGCTAAATGGCCGAATACAGTGATCTCTCAGCAGTCTAGTCTAGCCTCTGGAAGCATTTGAAAAAATTAACCTTTAAGTTCCAACCCCAGGACTCTGTGGAAACTAAGATATTTATTGATCTTGCAGTTTAAAAGTTGAGAGTACAGTTTGAAAGTTGAGAGCAAGAGCTCCTGCATAGGCTTACCATATCCAAAGAGGGACAGAGTGCCTACCTTTAGGCTGCAATTCTATGCACACTTTCCTAGGAGTAAGCCCCATTGAATGCAATGGGACTTACTTCTGAGTAGGCATGCATAGGATTGTGCTGTTCATTGAAATTTGGGCAGGTGCAGCTCATCATCATGGAAGGGTGCAATAAGCTGCATTTGCCCAAATTCCAAAGGTTAAAGGTAGGCACTCTGTCCCCCTTTGGATCTGGGAAGGCTACTAATACTAGAGTGCCCAGATTCAACAAGGGACAGGGTGCCTATGCCTTTAACTATATTAAAGTTGTACTGTTCTACTAATGTGTATATTTAAGTTAAAAGTATTTTTTTTAAAAAAATAGCACCAAACTTTAAGGGTGCGGCTTATAATCAGGAGCGTCCTATACTCAAGACAATACGGTAATTGTTTGGAATAGAAGGGATTGTTAAAATACAAAAAGTTTTCCTGTAAAGCATATGGTACACTAACAGCACAATCCTATGCAGAAGTCCCATTGAGTTCAACTCTCAGTTAAGTGTGTATAGAACTGCAGCCTTAAAGGCATGATCACCAAAAGATATATTTATATATTTAAGATATATTTAGATATATTTTATTCACTAAGAAAGGAGAAGGAAAAAATAACAGAGCGGATGTCAGAAAAAATAAACTTACAAATTGGGTGACATTGTAGTATAATTGTTTGTATGCAGAAGATGTGATGTTTTCCATTTCATTTTCATATGGCACAGTCAGCTGTAGTTGTCCTGGAAATATTTTTCCTGCAATTACAATGGATGGAGATCATTCATATAATATCTTGAAAAATCAGCCCTCTATCCTCTCCAGCTATACAGGTGGGCCCCCATATCCACTGATTCGCTATCCACGGTTTCAGTTATCCACGGATCGCGGGGAAACCCCCCCCCCCCAGGCTTTTACTTTTTTCCCAGTAAGCTTTGTTTCTTCCTTAAATAAACAGGAGAAGCAGCCTCTGGCTGCTTATTACAGGCAAGTAGAACGAGACTAAGTACTAGTGAGGCTCTGCAAGGTTAACAGAAACCTTGCAGTGCCTCTCTAGGACTTAGTCTCGTTCTACTTGCCTGCAATGGAGGCTGCTTCTCTGTTTGTTTTAAGGAAGAAACAAAGCTTGCTGAAAGAAAAATAAGAGCTGGGGGGTAAGCATGCCTGCCTGCAGGGGAGGCAGGGTGGGGGGCCCTCAGGAAACCATGGAGGGGGTGTTCGCTCTTATCCACGGTTTCAAGTATCCACAGAGGGGCCTGGAACATATCCCCAGTGGATATGGGGGCCCACCTGTATATTAGGCCTCCCATTTTCCTATGGAATCCCATGCTTTGCTAAAGGATTAACTGTCTTGAGTTTGATACGAAATGGAATGCTGAACAAAATGGACAATTCTTGGCCTTGTGTCAGCAGCAGCATTCATGAGAAAGGGCATGTTGTTGCAACAGAGGTGAATTAGCTCACAAGGTTCTATCAAACAGCAATTGGTTTGGAAAATTTACAAACGAATGTGCGTGGGTGAATTACGGTAAGCTATCCAAACTGATGGTCCAATCCTATGCAGGATTGGGCCGGCACGCGGATGGGTGAACAACAGTTCCACTGTCATAAAATGGCTTCCTGTGGCACACACAGCATGTCACCCGCTGGTGGCCATTTGAAGAGTGCTGCCCCTGCCGCAATTGGTGGCAGCATAGGAGGGCTGTTGCTGGACCCGGGAAGGTAAGTCCAACAGTGGCGAGGGTGGTTGGTGGGCAGAACAGAAAGGCGAGAGGGCAGAATGGGCAGGAAATGGGGTGGGGAGAGGGGTGGATTGAGGCCAATAAGGGGGGCGGTATTGGCGGCAACGGCGCCACTGGTATCCTGCTCCCATTCCTGGCCTTGATCCGGGTCTACAAGTTTCTGGGTCAAAGTAACTGGTGCAGATATGAGTAGACCCATTCAGGCAGCAAGAGCAGATAGGTAACAAATTGTCCCTTACCCGGCAAAGCTAAGGCAAAGCTGCAGCAGCACAATTTTTGTGCCATCGCTGGTCCTTTTATGACAGTGTAATGGGAGATATGCTGTCGTGAAAGGCCCATAGGATTGGGGCATAATACAGAGTTATTAAAAAAGGATGTTGTAAAAGTAAAGCTGATTTATTCTTAAATGAACTGACATACCACAACCATCATGACATGAAAAGACAGCAAAACTGTCCAACTTTCACATGCATATTACAAATGTTCAATGTGGGTGCCATTGGTGACATGGCAGATGTCACGACGGTAGTCCAGTTCTGTCCAGACGAGTCTCAACGTATCCTTGGATATTGATTCCACTGAATCGGTAATGCGTTGTTTCAGGTCGTCCAGTTGTTGTGGCAATGGGGGCAGATACGCAGCAACCTTGATGAATCCGCACAAAAAGAAGTCGCAGGGTGTTAAATCTGGCGATCGTGGAGGCCTGGGCTCCATTGGCAAATCCTAATTTCCGGCACGGTTGATCCAAAGTCCCGGTAGGGTGTCATCGATATCCGAGGATATGCTGGGACACATTTGTAATGTGCATGTGAAACATGGACAGTTTTTTTTTCTGATTTTTCATGTCATGACAGTTGTGGTATGTCAGTTCATTTAAGAATAAATTAGCTTTACATTTGCACCATCCTTTTTGAATAACCCTGTACTTTAATACTTTTAAATACTTGAATTTAATACTTTCATATCTCTACACTATTCATGATTGAGTATTCACATCAGCAGTTTAGTTCTGTAATGTGTTTGAGCATTACAGCTCAATCCTAACTAAATATCTCCCACTGATGCAGCCATGCCAATGGAGTGCATGTTGTATCCTGCGGGAGGGGGGCAGTCGGCCTCCTCGAGGTAACTTTCGGTCCCTAACCCCTGGGCAATGGGAACTGTCCCAATGGGTCTCTTTGGATCTGCACCAGCTATTTTGCCGGTGCAAGTCGAAGGAGAGTAAAGGAGAGGGAAGGTGACAACAGGGAATGGGGTTAGGATCTGGCACACACCAGTGCCGCCAAGATCCACCCACTCCCTCTCCTGTTCTGCCTCCTGCCCACCCCTTCCCTCCCAGAAACATCCCTGTTCCTCCCCCTCCCTGTCCCATTCTGCCCACCCTCTGCCATCCCGTGCCCTCACTGCTGGCTTACTATCAGTGCTGGAGGTAGCCAGCAGTGCTGGCAGCAGCAGGCCTCCAGCACCGCCACCAATTGTGGCAGGGGACCCAAAATGGCTGCCAGCAGCACGCTGCGCACACCACTATATAGCCATTTACAACAACGAACTGCTGTCATAAAAGGCAGCCTGGTCCTAGTTAGGATTGGGCTGCCCTTATTTGAAAATGTGAAAGTGATATAATGCTGGGTATTGGCTACCACACATCTCATTGCTTTTTTCAGACTTGTTCAGCAGCAACACCACAGTCACTGTAACAAAAATATCACAATAGAATCGAAGTGCTGATTGCTGGATAGATGCTAATTTCTTTTCAACAGAATTCTGCAAGAATTACATATATAACTCACCTTGCTGGCAACCAGAGGTTGTATAGAACAGTCCGTAAGGACATTGGCAGACATATTCTTGCAACAGATTGATACATGTAGCACCGTATTTACATGGATGTTTAGCACAAGGGAGAGGTTCTAAAATGAAAAGATGACAACTGGTTTGTTTTTCTCCTGATAGGACAGAGTGACTGTACATGATTCAGAGAATTTGTAAAGCCCGAGCAAAGGAGACTTTGGTGTACTAACTAAAGGGTCCTTTGCAGATGCATCATGCATGAATCTAAAGAAGAGAACTCTAGTCCATGAAAATATCTAAAAAAAACAAATACAAATTAGCCTCCTCCTCTGAAATGTTGAGAAATGCCTCAGGGAGCACGCAAGACAACATGTAACTTGTTGCCACTCCCTTGTACCTGGCACTCAGAAATAGGCTCTCTAAAACCAGGAGGTTGCATATAATCATCATGGTTTGTAACTTGTGATGGACTTTCCTCCATAAATCTGTCTAATCCCCCTTTAAAGGCATATAGACCAGAGCCATCACCTCATTCTGTAGCAAAGAAATATTTCCTTTTGTGTGTTCTAACTCTCCCGCAAGATCATTTTAGTGGCTGTCCCCTGGTTCTGGTGTTGTGTGAGTAAGCCCAGCCGCAGCAATGGGTCATCTTGGACCTGCGTGAGCTGACACAAGTCCACTTTTATCCGTGTCAGTGAATCAGGCCTGGGAAGGGGGATAGGATACAGCGTGCACTGGAGCCACCAATCCCGGCTCCTGGGCCTGCTCCGCCCTCTCCCTGACTGTCGCTGCCACCCCCCTGCCCTGTTTCACCCCTCCCCACCCTCCCGTCGCCCCATTCTGCCCTCTATGCCAACTTACCTGCCCTGGCGGCGTCCCTGGAAATGCTGGCACCAGCAGGAAGGATACGGCCTTCCTGCTGGCGCTGCAAACAGGCACGCTGTCACAAAGTGCTTTTTTTATGGCACATTTGCGACAGCATGCACTGGCGGAGTGCACGCTCTGCTGGCATAGGAACAGCATAGAATTGTGCCATAAATGAAAACAGTTTTTGAAGTCCTATGATTCACCTCATTTGGTCCGAAGGTCATCTAAAATTTGCCAGTTAAAGAGTGAATTATGTATAACAGGAGCGACAAATGAGAGAAATTGAACTCAATTTGGCAACATTTTCTAATAGAACATTAATCTTTTGTTAGAATTGCATGTATGTGTAAAAACGTCTCTCTCCCCGCCTCGCCCCTTTTCATTTTATATGCCCTTTTTGAGACAATTCTCTCTTGGTCTTTCCTCTCAGCATTCCCTGCTGGAAGACAATCCATTCTAATTTTCACAAAATTGGTTGCTTGGGCCAGGTGATTGATAGCAGTGAGGGACTTCTTTATTCAGAAGTTATCCAGTCTTTTATCCTTTCCTGATTTTCAGCTCTGTAACTCAGAACTACAGAAAAGTTTGTCAACCTAGCAATATTCAGTACATGATTAATAACAAACAACTAGGCTTGGTGAAAGAGTAGAGTGAATGTTCCTTGGCCTAGTCAATGTACTGATTTTTAGTTATCAAGCTTCAATGGGGATAATACCATCCCAGGCCAAGATAAAGAATATATTCTTCTGTTTTTACTGTTGTGGTTGTTTGCTTTTATGGTGCCCACTGGCGTTGCTGTAGGTGGGGCGGAACGCTAAGTTCTGTAGCGCACTGACCCCCCTTACTCACCGGCACGTGGTGGTTCCGCCCCCTCGCCTTCGGAGCCATTCAGTGGGGCGAAGGCAACATGCAGGAGACTCCCTGCCTGTTGCCTTTGCTCCACTGAATGGCGCCAAAGAAGAGGGGCCGCCACGTGCCGGTGAGTAAGGAGGGGTCAGCGCGCTGCGGAACGTAGTGTTCCGCCCCACCTACAGCGACACCACTGATGATGCCTGTCTGGTTATTGTTAGCCACCCTGAGAGGACCTGGCCTAAATGGTGAGGTATATTTTAAATATTATTAAGATAGGGATCTGATAACACTAGCCATCATTTGTAATCTCTTCATATGGAGACCTGACTGTGACAACTCTTTGGATTATAATAGTGACCCAAGAATCATGAAGTAAACATGTTATTGATCTGTATGTAAAGAATGTTATTAAGATGTATTGATTTGCATAGTGCCATCAATGTACATACGTGGTGGCTTACATTGGAAAGGAAGGCATGTCCCTGCCCCTGAGGCTCACAATCACAAAGCAGACACAAAGGAGACAGCAGAGGAAAGGGTGGGGACTGATGGCAGGGTGAATGGCATTTATTTTGTGTATGTATACCAGCGGGTGGCGCAGTGGGTTAAACCGCTGAACCATGAGCTATTGATTGAAAGGTCGGCAGTTCGAATCCGCGATGGGGTGAGCTCTCGTTGCTTGGCCAGCTCCTGCCAACCTAGCAGTTCCAAAGCATGTTAATGTGAGTAGATAAATAGGTACCGCTTGCGGGAAGGTAAACAGCGCTCCGTGTTCCAGCCGCATGCTACGCGCTGCGGCAAGGAGAGTCATGCCGGCCACATGACCACGGAGGCGTCTTCGGACAATGCTGGCTCTTCGGCTTTGAAATGGGGATGAGCACCACACCCTAGAGTCGGACACGACTGGACTTAATTGTCAGGGGTCACCTTTACCTTATACTGTATAGTCTAATTGGGGAAGGGACCATAGTTCAGTGGCAGAGCACATGCTTTGCATGAAGAAGGTCCCAGGCTCAATCCATGGCATCTCCAAGCTAGGAAAGGCCCCTTCCTGAAACTCTGCAGAGCTGCTGCCACTCAGTGTAGACAATAATGGACTGGATGGATCAATTATCTGACTCAGTATAAGACCGCTTCCCAAGTTCATAATGGTGAATCACAGTACTGTATACAGTTTTCTCATGAAATATACTTTTCTGTTTAGTTAATGTCTCGTTCGTTTGTCAAAATAAGCCAGAAACCAATAATTATTACCTTGGGTAGTTGGAGGCAAACCTTCAGTGGCATTGGGCGCTAGTGTTGAGGAACCATCGGTGCTGTTGGGTGCCACAGTTGAGGAACCATCAGTGCTGTTGGGTGCCGCTGTTGAGGAACCATCGGTGCTGTTGGGTGCCGCTGTTGAGGAACCATCGGTGGTGTTGGGTGCCATAGTGCTGTTGGGTGCCACAGTTGTGGAACCATCGGTGGTGTTGAGTGCCACAGTTGAGGAACCATCGGTGCTGTTGGGTGCCGCTGTTGAGAAACCATCGGTGGTGTTGAGTGCCACAGTTGAGGAACCATCAGTGCTGTTGGATGCCGCTGTTGTGGAACCATTGGTGCTGTTGGGTGCCATAGTGCTGTTGGGTGCCAGAGTTGAGGAACCATCGGTGGTGTTGGGTGCCGCTGTTGAGGAACCATCGGTGCTGTTGGGTGCCTCTGTTGAGGAACCATCAGTGCTGTTGGGTGCCGCTGTTGAGGAACCAGCGGTGGTGTTGGGTGCCGCTGTTAAGGAACCAACGGTGGTGTTGGGTAACACTGTTGAGGAACCATCAGTGGTGTTGGGTAACGCTGTTGAGGAACCATCGGTGGTGTTGAGTGCCTCTGTTGAGATCAAAGGGTCCAAGGTTAAGAGACTCAGATTCAAAATTATAAAAGAAATAGCAGATCTCCAAGATGACTTTAGAAACCTTCAGTTGTACCATTAGAGGCAAAAAAATAATTGACTGAGAAACACTAGGACTTCAGTGACCAACAGCCCAATCCTATGCCCTGTTTGCGACAGTGGGACACTCGTACAGTTGTCATAAAAGGACCTGCAATGGTGTGCAGAGTGCAGTCCCACCAGTCCAGTCTGAGCAAAGTGACACTGGAGCTGCACTTCGGTGGACAGGTAAGATGGTGGGGGTGTTTCATGGGCAGGGAGGCAGGGGGAGTTTTGAGGTGGATCATAGGGAGGTCAGGATGTGGGGATCTCAGCAGCAAACATGCACACCAGTTCCTATCTCCCATTTTTTGACCCGCTCAACCCCTTTCTCTCCTCAGACTTACACCAGCTATAAAGCTGGCATAGGTCCAAGGAGGCCCATAGGCCATCAGGGGACTGACACAGAGGTAAATATTTTCCCTTACCTCGAGCAGGCCTCCTGATCGCGCCCCCTCCACCACCTCCACAGCATGTAGCACAGTCATGCTGTGCGCTTGGCTTCACACGCGCCTACTAGTGAATCCAACACTAGTAGGTCAGTCTTGTTCCTCCCTCTAGGTCAACTGCTCACTACCACTTCCTCCTCTTCCAACCTGTGGGAAACGGTCAAAGCTCCCCACAGCTGTGTGCCTCAGATAGGAGGAGGTCGTGTCACTGAAAGTGAGAGGATCATCCAGCTCCCCAGAATCTCCACACGAAGGAGTCAAGTAGGGAGTTCATCTTCTCCCTGTGAGCTAAATAGCCTCCTCCCCTTTCATGCACCCAACTGTGGAAATCTTTCTCAGGTTAGAGAAGTGGACAGCAGTGGTAGCATTGTCCCAAGCAAGACTGACACATTAACATTCAACTTCTCTTTTTACCACAGCGATTCCTCTTTTTATTGCATGTCTTGTCTTCACCCAAAGACTGCCATTTTCACTTGAGCAAATATTATATGCATCAGCAAAGCCACACAGCTGATTGAGGAGGGAAAATTAATCATTTACTGCAGAAAAGGTCTGCTTATCTCCTATATAACAGCTTCCTGATGATAATAATAATATATCCCGATGCATACATCTTATCAAGAAGCTTCACAGGTGTCAGTGGAACATGACTTTATGCAAAGAGTTTACACTGCTGTGTCAAAGTCTAGCTGGCTCTTGGAGGTAATTTCTTGTTACATCTGAGTAACATTTATATTTGTGCTAGAGACTAAGGTAGTCTTTCTTGGCTCATTGCTATAATTTATATAGTGATCTGATAATACACTCAATTGATTACTATTTAAACATATTTAAAAGTCATAATTTGATTTAAATATTTCACAGAATAACAGGTCTTGAAAATTAGGTTCCAAAGATAAGCACAAAGTATGGATTATTATATACAAAGTATAATTATCCCATTCCCATGTGAGGCACAGTTCCTAGTCCCACAGCCCAATCCTGTGTAAGATACGGTGGCCGGCCTAAAGGGCCGACCGCCGTATCCTATCCAGGTTCCGGGCTGCCCCAGGGCAGTCCGGGTGCACCTTGATGGAAGGGGACAATTGTACCCCTTTCCCAGGTGTAAGTGGCTTGAGGCCCAATGGGCCTACTCGAATGTACGCCAGCTCTGAAGCTGGCATACATTTGAACCCTCCGTGCAAGGCCGCATCGGGCCAGGAGAGGGCTTTGGATATCGGTGGATCTCACCACCGATATCCCCGTCCACCCTCACTGTCCAGTCCATTCTTCTCCCACCCCTGCACCAGCCGGTGCAGGACGTATCTTGCCCTGCAGGTACGGGGACGGTCTGTCGGGGGAGAGAGGGCTGCCAGCCTCTGCGCTGGCGACCCTTACTCTCCAGGTGCTGCGAGAGTGCTTTATGGGATTGCACAGGATTGCACACAGGATTGCACCGCCAGTGCTTTCTATTTCAGACAGTATCTCTAACAGGGAGATATTTCAGATACCAAAAGAAATTATGGCAGTGACAACAGGATACAGTATTCAAGGTCAATCCACAGAAAGTACTCAAAGAAACCACATTTCCTTACTTCTTTGAATGCCCCACAGTTGTAATGGAGATCATCAGCTAACTTGCACCTGTAAAGTGGATAGCTCTAACGACAGCTGGGCAACATCACATCACTGCACCTGGGCCTATGTCTGGTAATGGTTTCTTCTATGGGCACAGACCAAGAATCACTTCCTTGTCTATTTGCGGCAATGCACTTATTTCTCCCAGAGAAGCTGTAGCACTGGGGGAGGACACGGAGAAGGCCAACTTCCACTATCCCATCCTCCTTTTGATTGCTCTCCTTGTAGAAGAGTGCACAAGAAAAGGATTGGGGTAGTGGTAGAGTGCTCAGGGCCTCTGAGAGGATTTTTTCAGGGGGTATAAAGTTTCTTTTGGGCCCCTTCCCAAAGGGGGAACGGAGGGATGGTGTGGGGTGGATAGATCAGGCCCGGAAGGGGGTGGGATTGGCAGCCTTAAAAAAAATAAAAAAAATAAAAGAGGATCAGAGTGAGATCAGAAAGCACATTTGATTTCAACATCTTTGCTAGCCTAGCCTTACGTTGCAACTTGCTACACAAATTGTTTTTTCCAATGTTGTCTTGCCACCAGAATGCCAGAAACCCCAGCAGGCCAGGGGGACGGAGCTCATACCCCTCCCTCACAGCTCGGCAGCCATGTACCGGGCCGCCTCATGTACCGGGCCACTAATGCTGCCAGAAACCCCAGCAGCCACAGAGCTCATGCCTCTCCCTCACAGCGCGCAGGCCTCCATAGTAGCTTCCCACTTCATGTACACTTCAATCCAATAATTGAAGCTAATGAAAACTTGTCAGTCTTTATGTCAAGACTGTGTAAATGCCCAAGAAGCCAAAGTCCTGACTGGGTGGGGATGAGATGAAACTTAATCATTTAAACTGAGTAGTTCTCTATGTTGGTGGGGTGTCAATTCAATTGCCCAGTGTGGGCTATCAGTGAGATCTGCGCACAGAAGCAGTTTATGCGTTCATAGGTAATGCAGATCCAAATTTGTATCCCTATCAGCACTGTGATCATCATCCAGGTCCCATTGAACTGGCTTAGATGCCACTCTTCAAGAGATTATTCAACAAAATAAAGTTTACAACGTGGCTTACATCGCAAAATAAATTAATAAATAATGGTTCCCTGTACCCAAAAGATCCCACAACACACACACACACACACACACACACACACACACACACACACACACACACACACACACACGAGAGGAAGGGAGGGGACTGACTTGCAAGCTGCCCCTAGAAAATATGCTGTGCTGACATGAGTAGGGACAATTTGCTCTCCTGTTTCTAAATACAAGACAATCACTGCTTAAAAAATGATGCCGTTTTGCCCAGGTAGCAGGGGTTTATAACAATGCAGATTTCCATCAGGGAACACTTGTGGTTATGTGTTACTGATTGCACATAACTCCAACTGGATTGGGTATGTGACCATTTTATATTTCTCTATAGCACCTAAAATATACAAAGCTTCCTTCCACCATATATGGCAGACATGTAATAAGATTAATTTCTGTTCAAAAAACATTATTGTCATATTGTAGTGATTACAAATTATGCTCTCCCATTTCCTTTGGATGGTTTAGTTATTCTTTTGAAAGACTACAAAGTCAAAATCAGCCCAAAGTAAAGACACAGAAATTTCCACTTACCGTCATTACCTTGGACAGCACAGAAAGCAATCAGAAAGCCGAGAAAGAGAGAGCCTTTCATTGTTGCAGTTGCTCTCGGTTAATCCTACAAGGAAATGTTTTTCCCTCTCCGTTTAGCATCCTCTTGATCATTATTACAAGTACAGAGTTCAACTTTTCGTTGACGTCAGAACTTCAAATGGATTGTATCAGTTAATTTATGACTAATGCCTTCTGTTCAGGAACTGGGCAGCTTTGGACCACTTCATCCCTAAGGGGTGAAGGCGTTTTGGATCATCCAGAAGGAGAAAAGGTGCAATTTGAAAATGAGCATACTGTAGTAGGACAAATAGAATAAAGAGGGAGTCAAAGGTCACAGGGGATAAAAGCACATAACATTTGTGAGAAGGCACAATGTATAGCTGTTTATATGCAAATGCCGGAAGACTGAGCCAAGATGGGGGAACGGAAGTGCTCGATTGCATAGTTATGGTGGGCATATGGTGGAACTGTGGGAATATGACCATTCTAGGATACAAACTCTATAGAAAGAATAGGTAGTGGCATACTGGGGATGGTGTAGTTCTGTATGTCAAAGAGGGTACAGAACCTAATAATAACAGACACTACTCAACTAGAATGTATGCACCTAAGTAGGGAAGGCACCACAAGGTTCAGGAGGATACCAGTGTGGCTCATGAGTGGAGTCCAGAAAGTCATCCTTCAGAAAATGAAAGTCTTGCCCAAATGAAGAAAACAATAAGGAACACAAAGTTTGGCAAAAGGAATGTAAGCTGACAATATGGGATGCGGGGGGGGGGGGGGGGAAGAATAAGATGAGCACCTGGCTAAAAAATATCAAGGCAAACAATAAAACGTCTTTGAGTACTGTACACCAAATGTAGGAAGCCTGTTAGGGAAGCAGTTGGCTCGTTAGACAATGAGGGAATACAAGGAAGGTTAAAGAGGAGATGGAGACGGCAGAGAACCTGAACGAACATCTGCCTGTCTTCACTACAGAAGATATACGGCAGAAACCAGTGCCTGAACTGTGCTTCTCAGGAAGTCTGAAGAATACTGTAATGTTTTGTTTGAAACATGTACAATATTTGATAGGTCATTAATAAGATAATTTGTATTTGTGTGGATTAATCCTACCTGATCCTTGTGCACTGATTTTGCATGAGCAAGTATTATTTTTAGAAACATATTTTAATTAGCATAAAATATCATATGCTTTTTTGCAAGTCTGAAATTGGGGTCTCAATAAAGCTGTTAATCATCCAGTCTGAAATCAACAGAGGTGAAACAAAATGGAAGTGGAACAAAAGGGAAGTGGAAGAAAGCAGGAATGGACATATTTCCCTTTGTGTTCAGTTTCTATGTTATGCTGCCAAATTTCACCATGGACTTCTGATTCTGGGCAACTGACAAGCCAAAACAGAAACCTGAAAGAAACAATCTCCGGTTTTCACACCTTGTCATGAAAACCTGAAAGTTATTTCCACAAATAGTTAAGAGTGTTCCTTTGTGAAACCCCAAAATAATTTCACTGGGTCGCTGCTCAAGAATGTAATGTTGAAGATTGTGGTCCCCCCCCCCCAGGCACAGTAGATTCGGTCTTTGTCTTTCCATGTGGGAGGCCCTTATGCACCCACCCGTCTGTCTTCCTGTACAGTTGGTCCGCATTTTACACACGATTGACTTGTGTGAATTCAAGTATACACACTCCCGCCCCCAATAAAATACAGAGAAAAACAACAGTTTAGCTTGAAGTGGGAGAATGAAACTGCTGTTCCCTCAGTCACCTCAGTTCCTGCATGTGTCTCACATATTGTGCTTTCGTTCTTAGAGAGACAGTACATATTTTTTGTATTTAAGGGAGTTTCAACTATATGCGATTTTCAGCCCAGTTCTAACAGGGGCTTCTACTGCCAGAACTAGGGTCAGAACTAGAACAAGGTCTATTGTGGCTGTTGCATAAAAGTGTGACATACCATTCAGCACGGCCTGGATGCCGCAAGTGGCAAGTGGTCAGGTCCGTGTGCCAGCGGACAGGAAAGGAGCCCCAGCTCCAGTAAGTCAGTGCAGGGGGTAGAAAATACACAAGGAATGGAGTGGGGGGGGGCGAGGAATGGGGTGGCAATCGGGGTGGGGAGAAGAGCGGATCGAGGACGGGAAGGGGGCATTATTGATGGTAACAGCACTGCTGATATATCCTATTCCCCCTTCCTGGCCTTGATCCACCTTTCTGGGTCCACTCAGACTTGCACCAGCTATATAGCTGGTGCAGGTCTGAGTAGACCCAGTGGGGTGGCAAGGGCTTACCCCAGGGCAAGGGAACCAATGTTCCCTTATTCGAGGAAGCCTTCGCAGCCCGAAATTCCCCCACGAGATGCAGTGTGCCCCCATTGGCGCAGCTGCATTGCCACATGGAGAGTTAGATAGGATTGGGCTGCCCAGCTTTACACGCCAACCTTGGAACATAACTCTTCTATAAGATGCATGCCAAGTGTATTAGGAATTTCTTGAGTACAGAAAGTCGGGTACATATTTGTAGCACTTCTACCTACAAGGACTCTGTCAACCATTTCAATGGATAAAGTAGATCAGTGTGTGTCAGAGATACTGTGACCATTGAAATCTGAATGAGGTAGCATGTATGCAGAAGAGCTCCCAATGTGCAATCAAATGCATATTGGACTCAGGATCAGGACATGTATCTGAAAGTAGCTTGAAGATTACTGGAGTAGATCTACGAAGATCTGGAATCCCAATACCATCCAGCGTCAGGGTCAAACGAGGCTTGATGTTAAACATGTCCTTATATTTCTTCTTCCTTATATTGCATATTTTATCTGCAAGATAGCAGATAAAATCAAACCCAAATCACAGCGCGAGGGTATTTAACCCTTTCTCCTGTGCCGCTTTCCCAATGAAAACCACTCTTCTAAAGCTGCTATTTGCCCAATCAGAAAAGCTGCTCTTGGCACCTATAGGAGTTTCACTTCTTGGGTAAATAGCAGCTTTGGGGTATGTCTGCATGTGTGTGATGTTCATTAGAAAAACAGCCAGGAGGGAGGGTTAAATTACTGTCCCTATGACGAACTCCTGATCTAAATTGCCCGTTCACGCCTGCTACTTGAAAAAAGGAAGATGGATATACATGCATTTCACTTTAAAGTAAGGATGTATAAAGACCTTGTCACCGTCGTCATGTCTAAAATTATAACATAAAGTTGCCGCAATAAATTTCCAAGTCAAGTGCACTACAAAAGTGAACTCTGAACAATGCTTTGCGCAAGGCACATTATTTCCTGGTATTAAAGTCCAATTAAGATGACACAGGCTAGGACAACTTTTTATTACTATGAAACACAGCTGTGCTATTTTTAGTAATTACTAGAAGAATTATTCATCTTAATCATCACCGTGTTATTTTGGACCTTGGATTTGGATGTCACAGATCATTACCTTCTGAAGGCCCCCCCCCCATTTGATTTGTATTTGCAATAGAAATATGGGTCAGAATTGGAACCCCTGCAGGACAAAGTAGCTGATGATGGGGGACGACGACTATGGCTGAAGAACAGGTTTAGCATCTCCTCCAGCCTCCTCCTCCTCTGTTGTTGTCTGAATGTCTGAGGTGCTTTATAATGAGAGTTTAGCTAGATCCTGTAACCCTTTAAATTCTATATGCATCTGCTTATTGAAATAAGATACAGTTGGACCTTTTTATCCGCGGTTTTAAGGTTTTTCCATCCATGGATTTGACTCAACACGGGTGGCAAAACTGTGGAAGAGGAGTCCGACCGCATCACGTTACCTCTTTTTTCAGCATTGTTGGGGGCCTGCCAGCCGCTTCCCACCTCCTGCGCGTGTCCAAACTGCTGAAAAAAGAAAAATGCAACCGGGAGTCTCTGTTGCTACATGTTGCTTCCGGTAGCGTTTTTTTTTTCCCCCAGTCAGTTTAAACAAACTCAGGAGGAGGGAAGCGCCAAAGATGCTGGAAAAAAGGTAATGTGGCACCACTCCCCACCCCCACTCCAGTTTTCATATAACACTGATTTTTATATCCACTGGGGTTCCAGGAACAGGACCCCAGTGCATAAAAAGGTCCAACTGTATTTCCCTCCTCCAGGAAAAGATTCAAATATCCCCAGTGCCTGTTTTCAAAAGATGTTCCATTGGAATGAAAGATCTTTGCCAGAGTTACCTTAGTCTTCTCTGTAGAAACTATTCAGAAATGTAATCTTTATTATCTAGCACCACTTCCTCCATATACAACCTTAGGTCTGGGTGTTGTCTTGTTTGCATCAAGAAAAACTCAGGTCCAGAGTATTATATTAATACTTTTATTGTATCTGTTTATTATACTGACTAGAACGCCAGCCTTAAAATACATTGGACACTGGTATAAAAATAATCCAATCCTTAAAAATTATATTTTGCAACTACAGTTCTGTATCATTAGTGAAGGTTGCAAATAAGATACAACTTTAAATAACACTGTGTTGAAAGATTAAAATAAACAAAACAACTCAGAAGTTATGTTCCCAGATATGCAAAGCTGAAATCCAGAACAATGTATAATACATAACCGCAAGTCAACTGACGGTTCACTCTTCATGAAAACACACACCCAGACTGCCTCTTCCTCATGTGAAAGGGATGATGCAGTTCTGAAAGCAGCTGTGACGGGGAGGGGGGGTGATAGAGACTTTCTTTTTGTAGATGATCAGTCTCTACTATTTCATTTTGGATGGAAGAATGCAAAAGTTCTTGGTCGATTTCATTTAAAAACCAACAAAGTTGTTAAGAAATATAGATTGGGTCCTGTAAGGTTGTTTTCTTTCAAACCTTTTACAGAATCATGTAACAGAGATAGAACTCTCTAATAAGCTTTATAAGATCTCATAATTTTCTTTGACATTCCATAGGACCTTCTATGAAACAATGAACTCAGTACTCTTTGTTATTCTCATGCAAAGGATTTCTCATTTTATTAGATTCCAACTTATGGCTATTTAAGTTACAATCTTCTTAAGCACATGTCACATTAGAGAAAATTCTGCCTGGCCTAATGGCATTTATATTGCATAAGTGCAGTTAGACTCATAGCCGTAATGATTCCCCCTCTCGCCAATACAAACATGTCAAATAAAGTGTATTTCAAGCTCTGCCACATTTTAAATATCCCACACAGATTCAAAACTGTCAGCCTCATGAGAGCTAAAAAAGAGCCCAATGCCACATATAATGAAATACAGTATTTCAAAATTTATAGTTTCAAACAAATACGCATCAGAGAGCAAGTCTCCTCTGCGGTACAGTAGCCCAATCCAGCGTAGCCTTATGCTGGCAGAGCTACCGCTCTGCTGGCATTGAGTGTTGTAAACGTGCCATAAGGCACCGAGGCTGGCACCTCTCGCCGTTGGACGAGGACCGCGCCACCAGACGCAGGTAGGTTCTGCGCTGGGTGGTGGGAGGGCTTGGGGAGGGCTGGCCGGGGCGATGGGGCTGCTGGGCTTGGGAGAGGGGTGGGGGTATCAGCGGTGTGCTCCACCAATATCCAACACCCCTTCCAGCCCCTCGGATGTGCGCCAGCAAAAATAGCTGGTGCACATCCAAGAAAGCCCATTGGGGCCGCTGGAGCTGACACTGAGGGAAAGGGACAAGGGACAAACATCCCTTCCCCCCAGAAGTGTGCCCCAGCTCCGCCAGCTGCATCCTGCATAGGATGCAGTGGCCAGCTGTTTAGGGCAGCTGGTGCATCCTACGTAGGATTGCGCTTTAAAGCTGCAATCCTATACACACTTACCTGGGACTAAGTTCTATAGTATTCAATGGGATTTACTTCTGAGTAGACGTGCATAGGATTGTGCTGTAATATTTTTTTTGTTTGTTTCCTAAGGTGCTGGGAAGTGCTGTTCTTGTTGCACGTTTCATTTGTTCGTTTGGCATTACAATGGGATTTTGTAGAGCTTCTACCAAGGGGCACTTTATAGTGTTTTGAGGGCCATTTCTACAGTACAAACATATGTCTGTTTTATACCAATTTAACCAGAAGCGTCGCTCCGGTAGGGGCGGGGCTGTAAGTATCGCTGCGGTCATAGTCTCTTTACCGAGCGAGGAGGAGGCAGCCCCGCCCCCTCACTGTCGGAGCCAGTCCCCTGTGGAGAAAGCAGCAGGGAAGAGACCCTGCCTGCTGCTTTCTCCGTAGGGGACTGGCTCGGACAGTGAGGGGGCGGGGCTGCCTCCTCCTCGCTCGGTAAAGAGACTATGACCGCAGCGATACTTACAGCCCCGCCCCTACCGGAGCGACGCCTCTGAATTTAACTGCCATGGCACCCTCCAAAAAATCTTGGAATTGCAATAAGTTGAGGGTCCTGAGCACCCAGTCTTAAAATTCCTCAACTCCCTTCACAGAACTACAGTTTCTGGGGTTCCCTGCAATGAGGAAATGACTATTAAGCTACTTTAAGTCTGTGATGTAGTTTTGACTGAAAGCTTGAAGCAGTCTGGTGGTATTTGGCTACAGTTTTTCAGATGAGCTGAGGAAACAATGTCTTTCCTGTAAAGGAGGACATCTAAAAGCATATGGTTTCTCCCCCCCCCCCTTTGCAGGCAAAGATCCTGATCCACAAATCTTCACCTGAAGAGGCCGGCTGAACACATGCAACTTCATGTGGATTTCTGTGTACATACCCACCAAGCAGATGGCCAGCATCATCAGCTCTGTTAGAGATGACTGCACTGACCATCTGTTTGAGAAGGGTTGTGCAAACCTCGTTTAGCAAATATTGTCATTTGCACAGCCTTGGTGCCAGGGTTGGAGAGCTCTTTTGCATGCGCTGATCATCTTTGTCGGATCAGGCAAATGTAAACCATTCACATCTGTCTTTCCTGTGTGAAAACAGAGACTTAGACTTGGGAGGAAGCTTCTGAAGAATTTCACATAATGCAGGGCAATTTTTTTTTACAACATCAATGGCCCAATTCTATTGGGCCTTGCTGCCAGCGGAACGCGTGTTCTGTTGGTGGCAACTGCTGAAAAATGGCCGTAAAGCAGCAGGAAGGTCAAAGCCTTCTCGTCTGCATCAACAGACTCAAAAAGATGGCGGGGAAGGATGGGGAGGGAACGGGGGAGGGCGGAACAGGGGCGGGGAGAGGCAAAACTGAGTGGGGAGGGAGGCTGCAAGAGGGGGTGAATCTGGCGGTGATGGCATGCACCAGATCCTTTCCCCTCCAGCAGCAGCCTCCCCATCCCCTTTCTCTCCTTGAACTTGTGTCAGCGATTTTGCTGGTGCAGATCCAAGGAGACCCATTGTGGGGCGGGAGGCTTAAGGACGGGAAATCCCCTTTCCCTTCCAAAGCCTCCTGCTCCGCCCCCGCTGGATACAGCACACGCCTTTTTGGAAGAGCTGCACCAGCGTGTGCGCGGGGGGGGGGGAAGGGAAGATAGGATTAGGCTGTAAGTGTATCCTGAAGCCAGTCACATATGGAAAGCAGCAAATTAGAAGGGGGCTGAAGACAGTTTATTCCAAAACAGTTGAAGAAACTGGGTTGCATCCCAGCTAGGACTTCTGCAAAAGTAAGAAGTTTTGTTCACAGAAGGGAGAAGAGGTGATTTTTGCTAATTCCTCTTCTCTCTATCAGTCCAAGGGCCCCCTGAAAATATGTCCTTGAGGGTTGAGGGATCCTCAGCCGCAGATTTTCAGGAATGCAGGAGGCTAGGGAAGGAGGAACTGTCAAAAATCGTTCTTTCCCCTTGCATGAATGGAAGTTCTGTTTGCAGAAGTACTCATGGTTCAACCCATTCTTGTTATATTGCTTCTACATAATTACAAATACAGAACAAAGACCTCTTAGTGTATTTTGTTCTGTCCCATTTTGCTTGAGATGAAGCTAGGTGCACTTAGAAGGCTTGTGACTGCAATGTTATCTTAGCCTATTCTATGTCCATAAATACAAGGTTGAAACCAGTCCTACACAGAATAGGGCTGAATTTCCTTTGTCTAATCCTCTTATCAAAGACTTAGACGATGCATGGATAATGGTTTTATCACTGACAATTAGCTTCTGTCATTAAAAGTGCTGCACTTCTAGATGCTGGAGAAAAACAGGCCATGCCGTCCTTTCTCCTGCACCCATGTGTTATTTTGTCCTTTTGGTGATTCTTTGTGGGGTGTGGTCCTCTCCTTTTTCAATTTGGTGTTGGCCACTATGGATGATAGAGTGCTGGAAAAAACAAAACTTTGGTTTGATCCAAATCTTCATTTGGTTCTCTGTTCAGTCTGCTTTAGGCTTCACTATTCTGAACACTATGGCACGCGCTACCAACTGCCAACTCTTTGCCCCACCTCCAGATCTTTTATGAGTAAGTTGCAATTGTCACTCAGCCAGGGGTGTATTATCCATAAGGCTGACTAGGCTTCAGCCTAGGGGCCCCGCAGGGACAGGGGCCCACATCACCCATCAATGTCCCGGAATGTCCCAGTTATGGATTATGGAGGGGGCTCGAAATACCTGAAAGCCTAGGGGCCCACCCATGGGTTAATACACCCCTGCACTCAGCCAATCTTGCCAGCTTCCTTCACACTGTACAAAGTTCTCTTCTCAGAATACTGCACCCTCTTTGGAACATTCAGATATCAGTGTTTAAAAAGGGGAAACCTCAGGAGTTGCCTTATTTCCTCATCAGGAAATGGTGTGGACAAGATGATAATGTGAGCGTTTGAGTGAGCTCTTAGATTGCTTCCTCGTAGGTGTTCTCCTTTGGTGGTGACACTGTAGCTATCTATCCACAGCTGTACTGGCACTAGCCATCTTCAGCATTATCCCTCATTATGAAAGGGGGGGGCTACTGTTATTATTTGTTTAACATATCTGTGAAAGGTATGTAGTTGAGGGCTGTAGTGGTTGAGCACATGGCCTCTGGAAAGATCAAAAAGAAAAAATGCATAGCTTTGGACATTTTCAAAATGTCACATTACAAAATGTCACAGCTTTAAATGTCACAAAATAAGTGATTTTGACAATAGCACAACAACTTTCCCCATAGAAAAGAAGTTTCTTCAGACCAGGGGGAATAAGTGAAGTTTCACAGTAATTTGGTCTCCTGGTCTGAGCGCTAGTAAATGACAAATTACAGACAACAGGAGTTTGCAGAAGTACTGTAGTCTGGCTGGTTCAGGGATGGCCACAAAGTCCTGCCACTGCAAAGCTTAAGTCTGAAAGAAGCCTTACTGTCAAGCTACTCAAGTCCCCCCCTTATGCTTTATGTTGCAAATGGTAGCAGCAGTTATGCCTTGCTTGCTTCACCATGTTAAATGGCTATTCTGAATGACGTCCCAGGGATCATTACCTTGCCAATGAGAAGAAAGTCAAGAGTTGATCAACTGGTGAGTTGCCATTTAAACCAGTTGTGCAAATTTACCCTCTTAGGGTTCAAGCTGACACCGGCAGTACTCTGAACAAGTGTAATAAACTGTAACAAGATGATAAAACGGCATATTTTGTTGATCCCATATCACTTGATAAGCATAGTTAACCTAGAGGAATCACAGACAGCTATGAAATTCTGGAAATAGCTCAACTGAATTTGAGGACACAGTCTGGCAACACATTCTGTATACTCTGCCAGTATCCACTGATGACTTCAGAATCTTGATTCAAAGATTCCAGAGTTCCATTTTCCAATCCAAAATTTCGGATTTTGGAAACCTGACTATCAAAACACGTACACACAACAGTATTCATTCCGATCAACTCTTTCTACCTGAATTTAGAAACCAAACTTCAATTCTGAAATGTTAGCAGGGAATAGGTAGAAAAATGTGTTTTGTGAGGTTGCATAGTATGAACGTATCATACATAACCAACATAGCAAGTGGTCAGGGGAAAAGAACATACATGGATGGGGAAGACATGGGGATGGGACAACGGCTGCCATTCATAAGAGAAATTGAAATAATCAAGAAAGAATGTGGGAGAAGCGGACAGCACTGCTCCTCACTCAGCATGCAACTGAGTGAGGGGACAGATCACGAAAAAACGAGAGGATGCGTCCTCCTGGGGAAAAAAATCCCTGGATGCTGCACATCACCCAAGGGCTCTTTTGTCACTAAGTCACACTCCGGTATCACGCCCACTATTTGGTGGGCATCTCACACCAGTGCCTATTAACAGATACCCCGTGTTTGAGAACGGCCTCTTTCTACGACATTCACTCAAGACAGCTTTGCATAAAGATGGGCCAAGCAAGCAATATAAACGCAGCACTAGGTTTTATCTGTAAACACACCACACCCTAGTGGTATTAGATGTAGAGAGTCATCCACAGTGTTTGTTAGTTTTGCTTTAGTAACCTATGATCAAATTCACGTGACGTGACAATAAGTGGTGAGGAAAGATGCAGAACACACATGAGAACTCCACTGAGCATTTTGCTTGCCTCTCCGACCAACCTGCTGTTTGGCCTCCTCTTTTCACCTGCCTTCGCTTTGCTGTTCAGCAGCAGCAGCAGCAACAGCTAGAAATGGCTCCTTTCAGGAAATGGTGCCCACTATCCTTCTAGCATTCAAAGTCCATTTTCTGTACGCAACTGTAACACCATCTGAGTTGTCTCATGACACTGTACCCAGGAAACAAGTCGTATGTCCTGGCCCATTTTCCTTCCTGCAATTCTGCTAAAAGTAGTCTCTTCTTCTGCTGTCATCGCTAATGAAGGAAGGATTGTACTGCCCAGGATAGATGCAAGAGTGTCGTGAACCTGGCAAGCCAGTGTAGGGAGGATAGACTCCATTTCTTTCTAGTTCAGGGTTCCTTACATTGGTTGGCTAAAGAAAGGAAGGAAAGAACATTAAATACCACGTATCCTTGATGTGACTGTACTATAATCATCATCATTATAAAGTGAAAACAGAAAGCATGACCAAGAAGCAGCGACGATCATTGTTTGTATACTGTCAGTGGCGGCTCCAGCTGCTCCCCCCCCCCCATGCTGCCTGGGAACTGGGCAGTGGATGGGTGACAGTTCTCAGTGCTATAGTTATGGGTCATGGTGTGAAAGAGGACTTGCATCAGCCAAAGTCACCTACCCCCCACTACTTTCTGGTAAGTCTCCCCATTGGTTCTGGGCCCCTCGCTGGCTTATCAGGGAATGTTGTAAAATAGTGCTGGGGAAAGATGGACTACTTCTGCTCCCCCACAATCATCTAGTCAGTGATCTCATGGGCCCTGGGTAAGCTAGTCATGGTGGGAGCATTAGACCTGCCCTGCCTTATGGTTTGGCAGGCTCAAAGTTGTGGGCCCTTGTGTGGGCATGGACCCAAGCATGTGCCCTATCAGACCCCACCTGCACAGTCATCTGGTTACTGTGCATGGTGGTTTCCAGAACAAAGATCTCCCTGTCTTCTCCCTCTCTTTTGGATTGCTCCTTCCAACCCTTCAACCCCACTCAAAATCTTTGGAACTCTGGAAACAGGAGTAATGGTAGTATATTTATACTCAATCCTATTCCCCCACCAGTTTATGCTATGCGGCCATGTTGTCAGACCACGCACTGCATGCTATGGTGGGGAGGGGTGACAAGATGGCCTGGGAGAGGTAAGTAAAACTATTTTTTACTTACCTGTCTGTAGGCTGCCTGGCTGTCAATGGGCCTTTTTGGACCTGTGTAAGTTTGTGGAGCCTTCAGAGGCGTGTTAGGATGGGAATATGGGGATAGGATCTTGGTGTGTGCTAGTGCTGGCAAGATTCACCCCCTCCTGCCCCTGCCTGCCCCACTCCTCCCTTGAACCGCCCACAAATTGCCCCGCCGGCACCATATCTTCTCTGGCATGGCATCTGGGATCCACTGGTAGGCGTGCGGAGTCTCCGGCCATTCGTGCCAGCAACTCCAGAGCACATGACAGTGGTGCACCTTTGTGTCGCCGTAATAAGACTTATGGCAGCAGATCATGAGATCCGCTGCCATAAGCCCCGCATAGGATTGGGCTGTTAATCTATGAGGAGTAGAAACAGATTCTTATTATGTGACCATAGGCCATAACAATATAAACAGGATAATAATATAAAATTGCTAAAGCAGCTAAACAAGACAATCGATTAAAACAGGTCCTAACAATTCAGCAAAATTATTTTGCTCATTCATATAACATACGGCAAAGCATATTGACAGGATGAAGCAAACTGGTTTTGTCCTAAGAAAATGTACCGCTGATCAACTCCTTGGCAATCTCCTTGGATAACGTGATAGAAAGGAAACTTTGTTCTGATATCTTTATTCACAGGAATAAACTATACTGGGCCTACATTCCCAAGGAGCGAAAGCACTGGGTGTATACAAAAGACAGCAGATCTGTTTTATACTCTGGTGCACACCCTGGCATTATTGGAAAAGCCATGGGGGCAGCTAATTCAGCAGTTAATTAGGGTGCAGAAGGGTCAGCCGAGCTGATGCTGCGCCCCCACGTGGGAGGGGCCGCCGACGCTACACCCCCACGTGACGTTGGGCGTGACGTCACGCGGCCCCGACCACGCCCCCTGCGCCATTTTCCAGGCCATTTCAGAGCCGTTCGGCGCCAGGGCAGGCGGGAGGGCCCAACCTCCACGCGGCGAAAGCGGCAGAGACAGCGACAGAACAACGGCAGGCAAATCCTACGCCCTGGGGCCCACCGCACCAACCCCCGCGACGCTTCTGGGTCAGCCAGAGGAATATGATGAGACAGCTCACTTATCCCACTGGGAAAAACTCTTAATTTGGAGCTTTCTGAGTTGAACCCACAGGTATGCAGACACTGACAGCGCAATCCTACATAGGTATCTGTGCTCATTCCGGGTCGCTCTGCAGCGGCCCAGAGGTCTACTCAGGAAAAGGGGATGTTTGTTGCCTTCCCCCGGTGTCGAGTTGGGAGGCCGCAATGGGCTTGCTCGGATTTCCACCAGCTAAATAGGATTGTGCTGATAATCTATGTGAAGGCAATTACTTTATCCGGAGTGGGTAGCACTGGGGTGAACTCTGTGTGGGAAGTAAAACAACTGAAGGGCAAGGTGGAGGATGACCAGCCATCATTAGCAGACTTATATGGGAGTTTGGCCCCTGAGGACACTGGATACTTCAGTCAAAGAGGAAGTGAGTTCCTTTGGTTTCTTAGCCCGAATGAAGGCTGTGAAGGCACAGGATGCAATATACTTGGGTCCCACTGAGACCAAGCCCTTGAGACTCTGAGAGCTTGGTAGAGACAAGCGGCAACCTGACTGAGGGAGGTAGCAGGGATTGTGACATGTATGATACTACTACAGATGTACCCACTATCTAGCCCATCTTGGTTCTGTGACTGTGACAGCCTGCACTGCAAAAGGGAAAGTCACTGACTTGGGCTGGCAGTATCAACACATAAAACCTACAGGAAATAGATGTGTGCTGAACGCACATCTGTTCCCAATGAAAACTAGGTCTTGATCATCCATAAATATCACAGAGTGAGGGCCGTGCTATATGTGATGTGGGACTTCCTTAACGGAACTCCTGGCATCCCTTTCAACAAGCAACTGCAGGAGGGGACCCAGTTTGGATTGGGGTTGTGGCACCAGGGAGGTTAGCTCTTTTCCCCATACTGCAGCTCCCATCTAAATTACCACTGTCCTTGTTGAAGCAGGACAATTTGTGCCTGTAAGATTTCCTCTCAACAGCGAATTGCAGTTTCTGGACAGAGTTTGGACTGGAGTTGCAATGCAAAGGGAAGGGAAAGACTCTCTCCCTGTGCACTATGAATTCAAATCGGGGGCCCTGCAGCTGCTTGAAAAAGACAGGAGTTCCAGTCAAGGAATTCCACACCTAGTTAAGCCCTAAGAAACACAAAGCAAGTAGATGGACTTGCTCAGAGAAGTCAGGTTCTAGAGTGTTAGGAAATATGATCAGTAGACTGTAGTGCATTTCTTCCACGATGCAGTTTGGAGATGTTGCAGCCTGTGACGGGGGCATGAGCAATAACAACCCAATACCTTATCATAACGTTCATTTTTCAACTATTGTTTCTCACAATTCTCCCCCCCCTTACAAATGATCACATGATACAAGTCCTGGTATCACAGCAAAGTATGCAACCTTTCCAAACTTCCCATTTTATTTTAGAAAAAAGTGTAAGAAGGAACCGTTACCATATAGTAAACATCTGTCATCTGCAATAGGTTTTTAGTGCTCCCATTCTCTTGCATTTCAATGGTCTCTCTCCCCCAGTCCTGAGCTTGAGGTGTTTTGGGGTATTCAGCATATGGTGACATCTGGAAGTCTCCACTTTTGAAGATGAGTTTGCTGATGTCGTTTTTGTTCTTCCTAAAGGAAAAAGATGTTTACTATATATGCGCATCAGATGGAAAGGACAGGAGACGGCCATCAAGCTCACTCATCCTTTTCACAATTTTTTCTTTCAAAACTGAAAAAAAAATCCCTTCTCACTCCCACACCAACATCAAACTCATGGTTTTCAATATTTGTTATATCTGCCTGATACTGTCAACACGTTTTGTGGGGCCATGGTTTCTGTGTATCTCTATAACCCTGGATGTTCCTGGTTTTTGAAAAGGGAAAGAAGTGCTTATGTATTTTGAATACATCCTGATCTGTGCCTAAGGCTTAGAGAAATGCAACAAAACCAAACACAATCAATAGATCATTGCTCCTCACATTAAAAACCTATGTTAATCACAATGTAAAAAAAGAAGTAGGCTTTTGGTTTACAATACCTACTGGCAGCATGTGACTACGAGCGCGATCCCCATGATGAGCAGAAGTCCTCCTCCAGCAGCTGCAATCACAATAGTGATTAGCTGGTACGCTATAACAAAGAACAGAAGAGACATTCAGTTATAGTCTATCGTGTACATAAACATCATATAGTGAAAAATGGCAGTCTCCTTCCTGTTCGCTGCAGAAATCCCTTTAGCCATAGTCCCTGAACTGCTGTGATATCACAGAATGTTCACAAATCCTTTGATCTGCTGTAGGAGGAAGAATTAGCCAACAGATTGATTACAAATCGTGCAGCTCATTTGAGGGAACTGAACGACCAGTTTGGCTAAGAGAATATGCTCGCACAGGGCCTAGGAAGTGTGAGATGTTAACACAAACCAAGATTAGGCTATTATAATGTAATTCACGTGGGGCCAAGTTAAGTTGACTTGAGTTGGTACAGAACATTGCCACTCGACTGAGAGAACAGCTATGAGTTGGCATACTTATATTTTCTCTATTATGAGACATCTGCACTAGTCAAACTATATCTGGGCTCAATTTAAGGTGCTAGTTTTGACTTTTAAAGTCTTACGGTGTGATCCTGTGTAGAAAATGCCCTGGGGCAGCGCGCGCTGCCCCAGGGCAGGGTGTTGCGCAAGTGCCATAAAGCATTTGCGCAACACCCAGAGAGCAAGCAGCGCCGGCGCTGCGGCCTGTGCTGCTCACTCCACCATCTCCCCGGCCCTGCGCCGGCCAGAACAGGTAAGACCTACACTGGTTGGGGCAGGGGTGGGGGGAGGGCGGACCGGATGGCAAGGGAGGGCGGCCATTGGGCGCCCGGGACCTGGAAGGGGCAGGGATACCAGGGGCCAAGATCCCCAGTATCCAACGCTCCCTCCAGGCCCCAGATACGCCGACATGGTTGGCGTTACTGTGCACGAGCTCTAGAGCTCGCGCACATGCGAGTAAGCCCATTGGGCCTACCACCGCTGACACCAGGGGAAGGGGACGATTGTCCGCTTCTCCCGAGTTGTTCCCGGGCTGCCCTGGGGCAGCCTGGGAACTCGATAGGATACAGCGGCCGGTCACCGTATCCTACACAATACTGGCCTGCCCAATGATCTATGTTTTGATTATATCAGGGAACAACTCCTCCCATATGAACCTTTACCCCAATGTTTAAGATATATCAATAAGGGCCTACTCCATATACCATCTTATCTGGAGACTAGAGACAGGTCTTTTTCTGTTATGGCTCCACTGTTCTGAAATGCCTTCTCAGGGGGAGCCCATAGCATTTCCTCCGTATTATCCTTTCAGAGACAGATTGAAACCTTTCTTTTCACACTATCGTCAAAATTACATTTTCATGCTTTCTCTGTTTTGCTTTTTCTGTGTTTTTTTCTTTTTTCTTGCTTGTTTTTAAGTGGATTGATTTTATATAGTTTCACAATTTCTGAGTCTTATGGATTGTTCTAACATTTAGGTTGTACATTACTTTAGAAATCTGGAAGTGTAATTTTATATACATAACTTAATAAGTAGAGTCAGTCCAAAACGGTGTTTTCAAAAAGCGAATTTCGGTGTTTTTCAAAATAAAATTGCTGAAAGTAGTGTTATGTATTTTTATTCCATTTTTATAAATGATAATCGCTTTAATAATCCTTTAAAAGTGTACTAGGTAGATGATTTAGGTGATATGGTGTCAGCAGATGCAGACACAGTCATTACCAATATGTAGAGGTGTTAGAAAACGGTTTCATTTTTTACAGATTTCCGGGGGGAGGTTTGAGCTGTGTTATGTATTTTTATTCCGTTATTACCGAAAAAGATTGGTCTTATTAATAAGTCAATGAGGTGGGCAAAGCTAGAAGTACTGAACAGGATACTTACGATTCCCACAATTGAATCCTCCCAGTCCAAACGGGCAACTGTAATAAAAGAGAGTCCATCATGTTTTCCACAGCTAAGTCTTAACAAAGCAACACAAATTTATCAAAATGAATCTATTGGAAGCATGGGGAAGGAAGGAAGGAAGGAAGGAAGGAAGGAAGGAAGGAAGGAAGGAAGGAAAATGAATTCTTTGGGCAGTTTTACCTTACGCAGGTGTTATTCTCAAGTTTATACCCATCTTCACATGCTAAAAGAGAAAGAAAATATTCGTGAGTATATGTCAGTGACAGACCAAGAGAATATCATGGCTGGAATGGCTACTTTAGATGTACTCCACAGAATATGTGATATCTCCTCTCTCTCTCTCTCTCTCTCTCTCTCTCTCTCTCTCTCTCTCTCTCTCTCTCTCTAATGTCTGTGCAAAATTACTTTGGAAAGTCCCCTCAGTTTCAAAGAGGAGTCCTATGTATGATAGAGAGCAGAAGCCCCCAAACCACATTGGGTCATTCTTTGAATCCCAGCCAATATTTTCAATGACCAGAAAGCACAAGACAAATAAATTTACAGATTATTTCAGACATCACAAAGATTGCCTAAGTTCTATTCAGTCTGGGGCAATTTAAAGCTCCTATACAAGTAAATATGGTGATAACATGCAGAGATTCTCTACAAAAGTCCAAAGTAAATGTTATCATCTGTCTACCAAGTGTTTGGTGTAATGGCATGTCACGTACTTTTGATGAAGACATAGCAAACACACACACACACACACACACACACACACACACACACACACACACACACACACACACACACACACACACACACACCCAAAAAACCTAAAACCCAATAGCTCTGTATGAGGTTGGATCCTGTAGCAACAGTATGTCATGCTGATCATGACTAAATATCACTGATCATATAAGGAAGATCAGTGATGGCATTTGTTTTTATTTTGTATATAAATAATCAAAGAGAAATGAGGATATTCTCCAGAGAGAGAAATAGACAAAGGTAATATTGGGCAAGTAATCAGCTGTATGTAAACCCGTTGACCAGTGGAGGTCACTATTAATCCACAACAATGCTAGAGGTTAACATTTTAGGCTGAAACATGTGGCTTGTAGTAAGATGTATATTTCCAGAAAATATGTAATTTTTTTCCACCAAAATCAAGCTATGGAGACTGTAGTTTGGACTAAGGAATGTTGGAGGGTGGGTGGACTTAACCCTTTCCCTTCTAGCCATTTGTCAACTCAAAATCTCGCCCCAAACTACTTTTCTCCCTTTAGGGGAAAAAAATACAAATAGTCGTATATTTTTCCCTGCGAGGAGAAAAGTCTCTGGGAGTGGAGATTTTGAACAGAAGAATGGCTGGCAGGGAAAGGGTTTTAAGTTGCATCTCCCCACCCACCACATCTCCTCAACTCAACATTGCAACCTCCTGTGGCTGCATTTGACCTTTAAAAGAAAGTCAAAGGAAAACATGTGCATCACGCATAGTTTCAGTCCATGTTTTTGGGTAGTTTTTTTCTAACAAATTAACAGCCCAGTCCTATTGGGCTGCCCTGCTGGTGGAATGAGTGTTCTGCCAGTGCTGTCTGCTTTATGGCAGTCATAAGAATTACTCCAGCAGGAAGGTCGGAGCCTTCCCCCAAATGCCTGTAGACCCCTTGGACCCGCCGAGGCAGGTAAATTGGCAGGAGAGGCGGGACAGGGTGGGGAGAGGGCAGAACAGGATGGGGACTGCAGAATGAGGCGGTGATAGGGCGGGAGGAACAGGGAGGCAACAGGGCAGGGGATGGGTGAATCGGGTCTGGGAAGGGGGCGGGTTCAGAAGCTGCAGCAGCCGAATCCTAGCCCCCTTCCCAGACCCAATCCAGCTGCACAGGTCGACGCAGACCTGCACCAGCAAATTCGCTAGCGCAGGTCCGAGTAGACACCTCCATGCTGTGAAGGCTTATCCCTGGGTAAGGAAATGAATGAATGGATCTATGTCATCAATCTCACCTTTAAAGGCACTAATGCTAAGAGTACAGTAGAAAGCGCAACATGACCACAACTGTAACGAGGCACCCATAATGAAAACAATATGTAAGCAATGTAAAGTAAAACTCTTTTCAGATGTTGTGTGTGTGAAGAATGAATATAAGTGGTGGGAGGGCCAAGCAGCTTCCATGGCCCAATTGACACGCATTCATTAGAATGTCTGAACAGAGCCGACATTACAGGATGTCCACAGCCGTAATGACCATGCACAGGTTGGGGGGTGGGGGTGGAATTTACCACCACACTGCTGCCTTCCCAGTCCAGGTGTGTGGTTATTCTATGAACATATATCATATAAACACCTGAAAAGAGCTTGTTTCTGAAGCACGAAAGTCAGCTTTAGGCTCCTGGCGTACTTGGCTGCATTCCCAGGCACTGAACAATTTTCACGTGCTGCTTTAAAGCAAGCCCATACACAAGTCCTGTTGGTAAACACGTACATGAGGTTCTGGTCCTGCCCTTTGCTTAGCCCGTGAAATGAAAAAGAAATTTCTCTATTTCGCAGTGAAGAGCTCTGGAATGGATACGCTACATTGCAGCTATGCATGAGAAAGGGAGGGAGGTCTGGCATCTTGCCTCTCGCCCTCTGAGACTCCCCAAAGCACTGCCTCCAAAATATGCAATTTTTTTGCAAGCCAGAAAATACTTTTTTTTTTCTATTACAGCACTGGAAAGCATCTGGATCTTTTTCACTATGCAGCAAACACACACACACACACACCCCAGCCCCTGGGTCACTAACAAAATACTGAGATCCAATACTTAAGACCAAGGCAGACAGATGGGCCTGTACCAGCTCAAGGATCATCACTGGAACACATTTGGTACTTTTGGGGGCACTGCTCACACAGAAAACCCCAGGAACCAAGCAGCATTATAAACATACAGAGACAGGATATTGTACTAAATCAGGCTTAGCAGCAAGACTATTTTCTCTTGGGGAGGTTCAGTAAATGGGCTTGCTTTCCATTTGACCTGATTGATTTGTTCAGGCTCGGAAAGAAACTCCACCACCCCTCCAGTCTGACCAGTTCTGAGAGTACATTTTAATTTTCTTTGGCACAGCTCACTGGCTCTCAGCTACTTCACTGCATTTCACCCATGTTATCCCTTGTTCCACAGGCCCTTCTAGCTTCATACCATAGAGTACTATTGTCTCTAGGTGGAATGATCTGCTCAAGGAGGAATGTTAAGGTCTAGACAATTGATCTCAGTAGAGGAATTTTTGAACCATTTAATATATTAATAATGTATTTGTCAAACGAGAGCAAACTAATGGCTTACACAGGATCCCCAGGGTCAGACCCACTTAGTTTATAGAAGTGTGCCATGAGTATTCAGACCATTATCTGAGTTTCACTACGACAAGGAGCTTTTAGCCCATGCAACTTTTAGCCCCTGCAAGGAGCTTTTAGGTCCCTGCAAGAGTGAGCTCATCTATACCAGGTTAACAAGTGGAGTCCTTTTGGTCTTCTTGAAGAACCTCTCCTGCACAATGCAGTGGCATTGCTGGAGGGGGTGCAGCACCGTAAGTGGTGCAAGGCGCTGCACAGCACCTTGCACCATTTACGGTGCCGCACCCCCTCCAGCAATGCCACTGCCACAATGCATAATACAAAACCTCTGACGAAATGCAACCTGGATCCTGGTGCTATTAGGTACAGTGGCCCAGTGTATATCCTTGTATAAAATGACTGTCCGTTTTATAGATCGTAGGCAGGGGCCAGGACTATGTACCACATCAGTGCGGGTGATGGGGCATGCCAACATGTGTCTGCGTTTACGGTAATATGTGAATAATGCTCTATTCGTCATCATCCAGCTGACCAGACCTCTAAACATTAATTCAAAACACAGAGAAGATAGCTCTCTTGCAGCCCAATCCTATCCTTGGCCGCCTGCGAGGCACAGAGCTGCTGACGCAGCCTCTACTTCATCCTGCAGGCCGGCCGGGGACCATGGCATGATGGAGAGGTAAGTAAACAAAATTCTTACATACCTACTACTCCACAGCACCATGGTCTCCAATGGGTCTGCTCAGATCTGTACTTGCTCTTTGGCTGGCACAAGTCTGAGTGGACCCAAGGGGACATGGCGAGGCCATGCATAGGATTGCTCTGTCAAGAAAAAAACGTGTCATTTAGGAGTACCTGGTCTATCTCAAGTCATTACATGGTCTTCTAGCATATTAGTCAGAAATCAGACTGGAAAGGTTGAACACAGGTGGAAACTTGGCCAGATTTTCCTTGCCCAATGACACTCTGTGTGTGTGTGTGTGTGTGTGTGTGTGTGTGTACCACTACTTCCCTAAACATAAATGGAAGCTTGCTTACCGAAGCTTGCTTAATGATTTTGGCCAAAAGCCCATTTAGCTGTACCTGGCAGGCTTTAAGAAGCAATCATGAAGACAGAGGCGTAGCAGGGCCGGGGGTATGCAATGCCCCCGGGTGACAACCGCGGTCTCCTCACAAGGATGAGCCACGGCAGGGGGGGGTTGTGCTCTGCGGCTGCTTTCTTGCGCGCTGAATACAGCATGTTTTTCTGGCTCTCCCACCCGCCCCGGGTGGGAGAGCCAGAAGACTTGAAAAGGAGCCTTCCAGGAGCGCAGGGGGCGGGGGTGATGACGCAAAACACGTCATCGACAACCCCTCTCTGGGCAGGCCAGCAACACTACTGCATGAAGGGCAAGGATTCAAAGCACATCTTTGACAAAATCTTGGAGGGAGAGTAGGTCAAAACGATCCAAGCAGTTGGAACAAACAGATGATTCTGACACTGCCAGTACAGAGTCTGCATGAATGGCCGCGTCCAAGTCAGACTGAGGATGGGCAACTTGATCAGCAAAGGATCCCACATAGGTGTCATGGTAAAGAGCAGGTGGTTCCTTTCCGATGGATCCTAATGTGCCCAGCAGAGTTTTCAGTGCCAATAGTTTGAGAGTTTTATGACTGGAGAGTGGCAGCAGTATTCTTTTATGGAGGGAATGAGAATGCTATAAGACCAGATGCTATAAAGATCAGTACATCATCCAGTCCCTCTAGAAAGAATGAAAGGAGCAAAATATATTTTTCTTTTCTCTCTGACAGGAATCTATAGATATAAAACTAAGAATTTTGATGTGTGTGGTTTAACCGGACACATCTCCTCTCCCCTCCCTGTTTCTGTTGCATTTCAGTGCAGTTGGCTAAACTCATACGTGGTCCAGAGCTAAGTGCGAAACCATAATCACGCTAGTTTCCCCCAGCTAGGGCAGATTAGCCCTTTGTTAAGCTTACTTCAAAGCCACCACAGACAGAAGTGGCATTGTACAGTGCTGTTT